>VDFB02000007.1:51436354-51466532 GCA_007258455.2 Sequoia sempervirens
CCACATCCTCTTAGGCACCAAAATTGCTTAGAATTTTGCACTTCTAAGCTCGATTTGAGAATGAAAATGGAGGATATCTTAGAAACCCAACTGGTATCAGGTTTCCCTCAAAACGAGCTATCCAACGAATATAATTTTAATATGTTTTGATTATATTATCTTTTTTTTTTTTAAGTTTGATTAAATATAGGTTTTTCAATGAAAACAAAACTCTATGTTCTGCACATGTGGAAAAATAGAAGATTATCAAAAAAAAAAATTTAAAATATGAGTGCACCATATGTTAGGTCCTTGATCCAACAAAAAAAAGAAAATTCAATACATGCAGTAAAAGTTATCGTTATCTGATGCGTTATGTCTAAATTGTAATTGATTTGACTTTGAAACTTGATTAAAAGAAAAAAATATTCAATAAAAAAACTATCTAACCAAGAGTAGAGAAGCACTAGATATGGGGTTAAAATCTAAATTCAAAAGAACTAGAATTTTTATCTTTCAAGGAAAAAAATTATATGCATTATACGGTGTGCGTCACTTTTTAAAAATGTTGTTTTTTGAAAAAAAACAATTTTCGTGGGAGATGGGAAAAGAAGTGCAATCTAATTCCAAAAAATTTGAAAAAATTATTTTTAGAATCTAAAGACAAAATTTGACAAGACTCTAGTTTGCATCATCTTCAAATTCCTCACGGTTTAACCGCTATAGGTGCTTGAATGTGAAGATTTAGTTAAAAAATAAAAAATCAGTGTCCAGTTTGGCCAAAAATTGTAAACCATTATTGTGGGATCACCCACTTGGATTTATCATACTTAGTTGGATACTATAAAGATCCTTCTGAATATCCTCTCTTCTTCTCATATTGTCTATTTTTTTTTACATATTGTGTTTTGAGTCTTTTTCACTTAAAATTTACCATAAATATTTTCCATCACTAGGTATTTTTGTGTGTCAATGTGATTGTCTCTTGTCGCTTTTAAAGCACATCATGAATTTTCATGGAACTGGAAAATATATCTCATGCATCATTAAATTTTCCTATCTATCATGTCATTTTACTTGATGGACTTTCCCCATCGATGGTATGTAGTATTTATAACTTCCTTTTGCATCAAGATGCTATGTAATATATTCAAGTCACCTTCATCACTTGCATATCACTACTCATCTACTAGATATTGTCTTGATAATGAAACCACTCCTTATGTTGTCATCAACATACCTAAAAAATCCTATGATAGGGTCTCCTAGCCTTTCCTTTTTGTTGTTCTTAAGAAGTTTGGGATAGATGGTAGATTCTTAAAGATGATTTCGGCTTGTGCTACTTCTCCTATGTACTATGTTTTGGTCAATGGTGTTCCCCAGGACTTCTTCTCTTGTGGGTGTGGTCTCAGGAAAGGGGACCTCCTTTCTTCCTACTTGTTTATTATTGTTGTTGAAGCCCTGGGAAGAAATATTCAAAGGTTGGTGGATGTGCAAGCTCTTAAAGGTATTAAGGCAACTTCTTCTCTCAGGCCTAAGTCCCATCAATAATTTTTTGATGATACCTTGTTGTTTGGGAATGCTTTGGTGGGGGAAGCAGGAGTTTGGAAATAGATTCTTAATGATTATGCTGCAGTTTCTGGTTTGTGCATTAATTATGAGAAAATCAAAGTTTACTTTTTCAACACCGATCAACAGATAAGGGACAGAGTGAAAATAATTATGGGGTGCCAAGAAGTTGAGTTTCCTGATACATACCTGGGGCTTCCATTGTTTTCTAAGATATTAGAAAATAATTAATGGAACAATTTACTAGAAAGGATTCAACATAAATTGGTTAGATGGAAGGGGAATTTGTTGAGTTCAACTGGTAAGACCCAACTCCTAAAATCCTCTCTTTAGAATATTCTTGTGTATTACATTTCCTTGTTTAAAATTACTTCTCATATAGGGGAGAAGTTAGAAAAGATTCAGAGGAAATTCCTATGATCAGGAACAGAGGAAAAAAATAGACTTTCTCTTGTCAGTTGGGATAAAGTTTGTAGGCCTAAAAGGTGTGGGGGGTTTGGAATGAAAAAAATTCATTTGCTAAATAAATCCTTAATTGCAAAAATTGGCTAGAATATTCTGGAAGGCTCAAAATACTGGGTCAAAATCTTCCAAGCCAAGTACTTGAGAAATAGGAACTTTGGTTGTTTTCTATCTCAAATGGATCTCCCTTATGGCTCTGCCCTATGGAACCACCTAATCATATTAAGGAATGTGCTAAAATTGGGGGCAAGGAAGAGAATAGGGAATTGTTTTAACACAGACTTTTGGAAGGACCCTTGGATAGAGAATGCCACCATGTCTGCTAATGAGGATTTGAATCCCCTAAAGTGTAGCCTCCACAAAATTTGTGGCACAAAGGTGAGGGATTACATAAATTGGGAAGGGGAGGAACCAAAATGGAAGGAGAAATAATCTGAGGGGTCAAAGACAGGTGAACTGGGCTCCTCTCCTCATCAATTTGCATAATTTGATTGGGGAGGCGAAATGGTTTGATAGGGGAAGGGAGGATGAATGGATCTAGAAAAAAAACTCCTCTAGTTGTTTCTTAGTTAGAAATACCTATGAAGACTTGGTGAGGGCCCAAGATGATGTTCCTAGTTCCTTTTGGAAAGTAGTGTGGCTTAAGAATTTGATTCCTAAAATAAAAAAAATTGGTGGTCAGTGGCCAATGGAAATATCCTTACCATTGATAACCTGGTAAAGAACGGTTTCCATCTGGTTAATTGGTGTTCACTACGTAAGGATAAATAATCGATAACTCATATGTTCTTACATTGCAATTATGTGAGGGAAGTGTGGTCCAAGGTGTTGCAGTTGTTGTCTTTGAATTGGGTTTTTCCTAACTCAATGAAGTTTTTTATTGAAGGTTGGTCTAACTGTCCTTTCTCTCACAATGTTATAATGGATCTGTGGAATCAAGTTCCCCCCTTTGTTACTTGGGGGATTTGGAAGGAGCGAAACAACAAAATTTTTAGAGAGGTGGAGAGAAGCAGTGAGGAGGTGTTTCAAATAGTTAGAACTCAAATTAAGGAAAATATTGAGGCAAGAAAACTCAACTTCTCCAACTCCTGGCTGAACTATAAGGAGATGAGAATAAAAAAATATTGGGGATAAGTAGAGACCTAACCACTATGAACTAGTCTAAGATGCTTAAAAGGTTGGGTATTGTTTGGTGTCCTCTGAAAGATTGGGTGAAATGCAATTTTGACAGTTGTTCTAAAGGTAATCTGGGTCAGGTTGGAGCTGGTGGCCTGGTGAGAAACCAAAATGGTGACTACATAATGGCTTTTAGTGTGAACCTAGGGATCTGTTAGAATAACAAGGTTGAATCTATGGTTGCTTTTGGCGCTTTCAAATTCTTAAAGGACTTTGGGTTCAGAAATGTAATCATTGAAGGGGACTCAAAACTAATTGTGGATATTTTAAATCATGTTGCTACTCCCTCATGGGAAATAAAAAATATTATTGACATATGTAAAGTTATTAAAAAATATTTTACTATATGTCGGGTTCTACATGTGTATAGGGAAGGGAATTGTGCGGCTAATTGTGCAACCAATGTGGTGTTGGAGTGTAGGAGTTGGACTAGGTGGACCAATGGGAACATGCCGAAGCCTATGATAGATATCATACTCAATGAAAAGTTTGAAAATGCATACCAAATGAATATCCTAGAAGTTGGGTGTTGGTGGGATGGAAGAGTACAATGTGATGTTGTCAAGCTTTCCAAGTAATGATGGCTTAAGTGGTATGTGTGTACATGTAGGAGGATCCTTGAGGGAGATTTTTTCATTAATTTCACGTTAAAGAATATGATCAAATATCACATGCCGATTATAGTTTTCTTAAAGGTTGTCTTTTCAATGTGTGTCGATATGCCCTCTATCAGTTATTCACATATTTCTATAGAGGGAAATGGAAAGATTTTAATTATGGTTGTTATTGCTTGCAATAATCATAATGCCTTTTGGGCTTTGGAAATGTGAGGTTTTTGTCCCTAAGAAGAAACTTCTTGAATTACAACTCTTTTATGAGTCGACTTTTAGCTTGGGTTTTGAATTTTGGTTTTGGTCCAGGAAGAAAGTAGGTTGTCGGGGAGAGTATGAAGTCTAGCCAGTCTCTACACAAGAATTTATAGATGAGCAAGATGGGAGGCCCAAGAAAAAGAACCGAACCGCCTAACTGCAAGGCACTGAAACAAAATGTCGACCTCTGGAGAATGTTTGAAAATGAGGGAATGGTTTCCTTCTTCCAATCCTTCAAAGGCTATAATGAAAATTTAACTGTGAAGTTTACAAACTCTTGGAGGAGAGGTTGTGTTTCTATTGGTGCTGTGAAATTTGAGGTGACTTCTCATTTCATAGCAAAGGCCATGGGCTACAAAATTCTGGTCTGAAGGTTGTCAAAAAGAGTGGAGCTAATTACCAATGTTTTGTGGATAATTTTCTACATCATGGAGAAAATATCAAGTGGTTTCAAAATGGTCATGCGAGACTCAAACTTCCTCCTCCTTTTTCCCTTGTAAGTCTGTTTGTTATGTGATATTTCACTCTAGAAGGTTGCTATATGTCTATTCATGCTTATCATTTTCCTATTTTAAACCACATTAGACATGGGGAACACATAAACTTATCATTTTACCTTCTCTCCTCTATGTAGTTGAATATTGAAAAAGGTGCTAACCCACAACTTCACCAGGGCTTAATGCTTACTCTATACAAATTTTCCCCTTCCCAAAGTCCCCATGGTAATCCTCTTAATGCTAGAGAGGAGAACCCTAACCTTTCTGATGAGGAAAATGTTGAGTTTCAGAGGGTGGAAAACCATGAAGTTGATGAAACTCTGGTTGTTGATCATTCTCCCTGCAACCCCCCTATTGTTGTTGTGAGACGTTTTCTTATCCCTGCTAAGATTTCCTCTCTGGTGGCTAATGTGTCAAACCCTTCTGCCCCTCGGTCCCAAAAACGTGAGGAATCTAAAAATGTGCACTTGTTGCTTACCAGAGCTACCCCTAAAAAAAGAAAACACTCTCCCCTGTTGCTTGAACTCCCTAAAGCCAAGAAACCTAGAAAAGAGGTCAATCCTTGTGAATTCATTCATATTTCTGAGGATGTGATTCAAAAGGAGGTGGTCAAGGATAAATTATAGGGTCAGGGGAGTGGTAGGAGTGGTGAAAGGAGGTCTGCTCAGCTGGTGAAGGTAGCCTCAACAAAGAAAAAAAGGAAAGAAGAAATGTTTGTTGATGTGGAGGATATCCTGGGTTATGAGGAATTTGAGGCTCAGGAAGATGATGATTATGAGGATTTTGACTTTGAGAAAACTGCCTACGATATGGGGGAAGATGAATTGGAGGAGGAAGAAAAATATGAGGAAGAGGAGGAGCAAGTGGAGCTATTTGGAGAAAATAATGAAACTGGGAATGAATAGGATGTTGGGCTCTCGGGTCGGGAGAATAATTCTAAAGAATTGAGTATTGATTTTTGTAAAATTAGACTAACCTTTTTGTAGGTCCAATTTGAGGATATGGAAAAGGCTTTGGTGACCCAGATGAGATTGTCCAATAGGCTGATGAGACATGTGATGCTGGGAGTAGCCTCGGGAGAAGCAAAGATTAGCAGAAAACTGAAGAAGCAAGGAAAGGCTAACTCCCTCAAACTGATGGATGAAACAGAGGGACCTTATTGGCATGAGTATGTGGCTCTCTTAGGGGAGTATGGGGACCTATTAATCAAGGCTAGCTAATGGCTTGGGTTGTTATTTTCCCTAATTTTGATGGGTTTTTTGTTTTATATCATTATCTGGAACTATTCATATTTAATCTTTAAGATCTGGTGGAAAACCACCTGGTATACTATGGACTTAATCAATGGTCTTTGTAGCTTAAATTTTGTTGGTATTAACTTTTCTTTTTGATAATCATGGGCTGGACTATAAGGATGGTTTTAAATCTGGGCATGTGTGCCATTATCATATTGTTTTTTGGTTTGGATGGTGGTGTTGTTTCCCACCTTGGTATCTTTTTTTGATCTGCTATTGTTCCATAGGATTAGGGCCCTTCCTTACTTATATTATCAAAAACATACCTGCAACCACTAATATAATGTTTCTATTTAGTATTTTCATCATTGGTTGTTAGAGGATTGTCTCTTTTTGTGGATTGTATCTCACCAATCATTCCTTGTCTTGCTCTTTTTATGCTAGGTTTTCTTGATGAAAGAACATTGTGATTATGTCCTTTTATACTCCTACTCAAGTGTCTATATGAATTTCCACATATGGACTACCCTAGCTCCTTCATGAAGTCACACTTTTCTCATCTCGCTTTCCTCTTTGGTAGTGTCATTTGGTTTTAGGTCTCTTTCCACAAAAAATCTTAAGACATGATATCTATGCCACTATGACTCTTAAGAGGTCCTTGTCACTATGACATATTCTTGGGAATGTCCTTAATAAATATAATCTCCCTTTAATAGATACCCTCTTGTTCTCTTTACTCTAGGGTCTCTTTGGATAGGTTTCCAAGGTCTGCTTACTGAACATTCAATCCTTAAGTATTATGATTGAACATATCTATCATTTATATCTTAATTTATAAAGAATACATTTTCACACCTTGAGGAATATACTGTCACATTTTACTATTGTCTCTATCATTTAATGGGACCATCTTTTTTGTTCATACATTCCTCTCTCTTTCCAAAATGATATGTGGTAAAAGGGTATTTAAGTGACTTTATTGACATTTTACTAATTCTAGGCCACTACTTAATGCAAGAGAAGATAATAATGACCTCTATAAAATCATTTATTTATCAGATAACATGTAGAAACTAGAGAATAATATAGCATGTGGGACTAAATCATGGATCACATGAATTTTTACCATTATTTTGTACTTCCCAAAATGCGCTCATGTTAAAGTGTGAACATGCTTTAACTTGCACAAAGCACGAGCACTCTTTAACTTGCACAAAATGTGATCTCTTCTCAACTTATTCAAAGCATGGGCATGTTATTCCTTTCATGAACTATTATCAATATAAACCTACCACCCTCAATCCTAAATGCTATATAATCAACCCTATACCCTATACCATTGACTTTATACCATATACCCTCAACAGTAAACCCTATACCCTTGACCCTATACCCAATATCCTCAATTCTAAATCATATACCCTATACCCTCAATCCTAAACACTACCTCTCAACCCTAGGCCCTAAATCATATACGCTAAAACCTCAACCCTAAAATACATACACTCAACCCTACACCCTTGACTTTATACCCTCCACCGAAAGCCATATACCCTCCACTGTAAACCATATATGTTGGGTGATCCCACAATAGTGGTTTACAATTTTTGGCCAAACTGGACACTGAAATATTTTTTCTAACTAAATCTTCACTTTCGGGCACCTATAGCGGCTAAACCATGAGGAATTTGAAGATGATGCAAACTAGAGTTTCGTGAAATTTTGTCTGTAGATTCTAAATATATTTTTTTCAAATTTTTTTGAATCAAATTGCACTTCTTTTTCCATCTCCCTCAAAAACTAGTTTTTTTCATAAAACAACATTTTTAAAAAGTGATGCTCACCGTATAACGCATAAATTTTTTTGCTATGAAGGATAAAATTCTAGTTCTTTCGAATTTAGATTTCTAACTCCGATATCTAGTTCTTCCACTTGGTTAGATATTTTTTTATTGAATATTTTTTCCTTAATCAAATTTTGAAGTCAAACCAATTACAATTCAGACATAGACAAACTGTATAATGCATAAATTTTTTTGTATGTACCAAAATTTTTTTTTTCTTTTTTTGTTGGATCAAGGACTTCAATATCTAGTGCACTCATATTTTTCATTTTTTTTTTGATAATCTGCTATTTTTCCACATGTGTAGAACAAAGAGCTTGATTTTCGGTGAAAAACCTACATTCACAAGAAATAAAAAATAAATATAATAATCAAATTAAATTTAATTAAAATTATAATTTTTTGGAAGCTTACAATAAGGACTACATACTTACAAGAAAATAAATTTTAAATGAATTCATTTGATCCCCCAAAAGGTAAATCAAAAGTGGTTTTTTATCAGCATTTTGATAGGTGTAAAGGAGACTCCGTTATAGGTATGGCTTAAAACTAGCGGGGTTCTATCCAAGGGGGCTTGGTCTAAGGTGGTTTGATCAAACCATCTTCAATTGGAATCCTTTAAATGGAACTTTTCAAGGCTTAAATCATTATATTTTCTAAAAATATGTGATTTCACCAAAAATAAGGATCTCCCAGAAAGTGTAAACCACTATTGTGGTAGCACCCTGCTCCACCATAAACCATATACCTTATACCCTCAACCATAAACCCAATACCCTCAACCCTATACCCAATATATTCAACCCAAAAATCTATACCCTATACCCTATACACTCAACCCTATTCCCTCAACCCTCAACCCTATACCTTATACCCTATATGCCCTACACCTTATACCTAATACCGTAAACCCTAAATCCTAAACCCTATACTCTCAATATTATACCCTATACCCTATTCCCTCAAACCTAAATAAATACCCTTAACCCTAAACCCTATACATTAAACCACACCACACTCTCAACCCTCAACCCTATACCCTAAACCCTAAACCTTATACCTTATACACAATACTATCAACCCTAAAGCCTAAAGCCTATACCCTCAACCCTAAAGCCTAAACCCTCAACCCTAAAGCCTAAACCATATACCCTCAACCTTATACCCTCAACCTTATACCCTAAACCCTAAAAATATTCCTTATACCCTCAGTTGTAAACCCAATACCCTTATCCTTATAACCCATACACTTAACCTTGTACCCTAAACCTTGAACACTATCCCTCAATCCTCAACCCTATACCTTAAACCTTAAACCCTACACCCTCAACCCTCAACCCTATACCTTATACCATTAACCATAAACCCTATACCTTATACCTAACACTATAAATCCTATACCCAATACCCTAAACCCTAAACCCTATACCCTCAACCCTATACCCTAAACCCCAAGTATTACACTCTAAGCCCTCAACCCTATATGTTATACCCATAACCCTAAACCCTATGCTCTATACCTTATACCCAATATCGTCAACCTTAAAGCCTAAACCCTATACCCTAAGCCATATACCTTAAATCCTAAACACTAAACCATCAACCCTCAACCCTATACCTTATACCCCTAACCCTAAACCCTAAATTCTAAACCCTACACCTTATACCCAATACTATCAATAGTATAGAATAAACACTATACCCTCAACCCTATACCCTAAACCTTAAACCCTATACCTTCAACCCTATACCCTAAACCATATACTCTATAACCTCAAACCTAAACCCTATAGCTTATACCCTCAACCCTAAATAGATTCCTTATACCCTTAACCATAAACCCAATACCCTCAACCCTATACCCAATATCCTCAACCCTATACCCAATATCCTCAAACCTAAGCCCTATACCCTATAACCTTAACCATAGGACATAAAGCCTATATGCTAAAACCTCAACCCTAAACTCCATAAATCATTCCTAAAGCCTAAAACCTATACCCTCTACCCTCTAGCCTATACCCTATATAATCAATCATAAACCCTATACCTTATACACTTAACCCTATACCTTCAACCATCAACCATATACCCTAAAATATTCACCCTCAACCCTCAACCCTATACCTTATATCCTCAACCATAAACCCTATACCCTACACCATATACCTAACTCTGTCAGCCCTATGCCCTATATCCAATACCCTTAACCCTAAACCCTATACCCTCAACCCTATACCTTAAACAATAAACACTACACCCTCAACCCTCAACCCTATACCTTATGACATAGGGTATAGGGTTTAGAATTTAGGGTTGAGGGTATAAGGTTTATAATTTAAGGTTAAGGAACAATTTTATGGTTGAGGGTTTAGTGTGTTCAAGGTTGAGGTTATAGGGTTCAATGTATAAGGTATAGGGATTAGGGTTGAATATATTGGGTATAGGATTGAGGGTATTAGGTTTACAGTTGAGGTTATAAGGTATCTATTTAGATTTTGAGGGTATAAGATATAGTTTTTATGGTTTAGAGTATAATGTATAGGGTTTAGGCTTTAGGTTTGAGGGTAGAAGGTTTAGGATATAGGGCTGATGGTATTGGGTATAAGGTATATGGTTTGGGGTTTAGGGTATAGGGTTCAGGGTTAGGGGTATAAGGTATAGGGTTGAGGGTGTAATGTTTAGGGTTTAAGGTATAAGAGTGAGGGTATAGGGTTTAGGATTTAGGGTTGGAAATATTGGGTATAAAGTATAGGGTATATTGTATAGGGTTAGGGGCATAAGCCATAGTGTTGAGGGTTGAGGGTGTAGTATTTAGGGTTTAAGGTATAGGGTTGAGGATATAGGATTTAGGGTTAATGGTATGGAGTATAGGGTATAGGGTATAGGGTTGATGGTGTTAGGTATAAGGAATATGGTATAGGGTTTATGGTTGAGGGTATAAGGTATAGGGTTGAGAGTATAAGGTGTAGGGTTTAGGGTATATGGTTGAGGGTTGAGGGTATAGGATTGAGTGTATAGGGTATAGGGTTTAGGGTTAAGGATATTGGGTATAGGGTGGAGGGTATAGGGTTTAAGCTTTAGGTTTTAGGGTATATATTTTAGGATTTAGGGTTGAGGGTTTAGTGTATAGGCTTTGGGGCCTACAACTGAGGGATATCATTCAAGATTGATGGTATAGGGTTCAATGTATAAGGTATAGGGCTTAGGTTTGAGGATATTGGGTACAGGGTTGAGGTTATTAGGTTTATAGTTAAGGGTATAAGGTATATGGTTCAAGGTTGAGGTTATTGCATATAGGGTTTGTTGCAAGATGGTGTGTCCCTTGGTCTTCCTTTTCCAACATGATGCTTGGGTTTGTGATATGGCTTAACCACATCCTATTAATCTTACATAAATCTAGCGGTTGCATCGGGCATTGACAGGTTGATCTTTTGGTGCAACGACAACCACCAATGTAACAATTGGTATTAGAGCCAAGGTCATAGGTTCAAACCCCTTGCTTGCGCTAGGGGGGATTGTTGCAAGATGGTGTGTCCCTTTGTATTATTTTTCTAGCATGTCACTTGGGTTTGTGATATGGCTTAACCACCTCCTATGGATCTTACATAAATCTAGCGGTTGTATCAGACATTGGTAGGTCGATCTTTTGGTGCAACGACAACCACCAATGTAACAGGGTTTAGGGTATAGGGTTGAGAGTAGAGGGTTTAGGATTTAGGGTTGAGGGTAAAGGTTTTAGGCTATAGGGTTGATGGTATTGGGTATAAGGTATATGATTTAGGGTTTAGGGTTTAGGGTTAGGGGTATAAGGTATAGGGTTGAGGATGTAGTGTTTAGGGTTTAAGGTATAGGGTTCAAAGTATAAGTTTTAGGGTTAGGGGCATAAGGTATAGTGTTGATGGTTGAGGGTGTAGTTTTTAGGATTTAAGGTAT
This sequence comes from Sequoia sempervirens, assembly GCA_007258455.2. Taxonomy (NCBI): domain Eukaryota; kingdom Viridiplantae; phylum Streptophyta; class Pinopsida; order Cupressales; family Cupressaceae; genus Sequoia; species Sequoia sempervirens. The sequence continues at coordinate 51,447,922 of VDFB02000007.1, forward strand.
AGGGTTGAGGGTATAGGGTTTAGGATTTATGGTTGATGGTATTAGGGATAAGGTATGGGTAAGTGCAAAAATATGGGGGACCAAAAATGGGGCTTAAGTGGCCACTTTTTTTCTAAAATCAGGAAATATTGACCTTGGACGTGAAATTGAGGATAGTTACACTCAAAATTTTGAGATACAACAAAAAAAAGGATCATAGTGCTTTGAGTCTAATTTCTAAACTACTAATTTATTTTGAAAATGGTTGAGATTAAGGGGCTCAAAAGAGGGGACCACAAAATTGGTGTTGTATTTGTTAGAAAAACATAACATAGCAACTTTTGTGGGCACCTAGCACGATGAACTTTTTTTTAGTATTTTTAAAATCGCTTCGGTGAGAAATTATCTACCAATATGTAGTTTATGCTCAATTTTTCTGATATTTTTTAATGAATATTTTATTTTTTACTAATTTTCAAAGTGGGCACTTCCTAAAAACATAATTTTGGCCATGTTACCCCTACAAATTTTAGAAACTAATTGATTTTTTTAAAAAAATATGTGTAGAATGGAGTCTAGTTTCTAAAAATGTAATTTATTTGAAATTTCGATGAACGGTTAATTTATAATGAAAAAAACACCAAACATTGGTTTTTTTCCAAAAATGAGACACAAAAAAAAAAAATTATAGATCAAAGGCTTAACATTGTCAAAAAGTGAAAAAAGTTACATCATTAGATAGTTAAGAGAGAGCCTAACATTATTCAGGTGTTTGATTTGTTTGAAATTGAAACACGTGCAATCTTGACAGTGAGCATGAACCTGATTATGTGAAATATTATAGAATTTGTAAAAAAATACGTCTTTGGACCTTCAGAAGGTTCTCCAAGCCTTTGGGTTGGTATTCCAAGGAAAATGCCAAGCCTAAGGCTTGGAGATTCCCAAAGCAAGATATAACACGAGCATGTTATAACGCGCTCACGTTATTTCTTAGTTTTGACATGGTTTTTGCATTTGTGCAAGACATGTCTAGTAATACATAACGCAAGCACGTTATAACACACTCGCATTATGTCTTGCTTTGTGTTAAATGCTACTCTATTGAATGTATGTTTATATATTTGTATGTTTGTATGTATGTATGCTTGTATGTCATGTATGTATGTATGTATGCATGCTTGTATGTATGTATGTATGTATGTATGTATGTATGTATGTATGTATGTATGCATGCATGTATGTATGTATGTGTGTATGTATGTATCAATGCATGCATGTATGCCTATATGTATGTATGCGTGTAAGATTGTATTTACATATGTAAATGTATGCTTGTATGTATGTAAGATTGCATGTACATATGTATGTATGCTTGTATGTATGTAAGTATGTATGTATATCTTATTATATGTATGTATTTATGTATGTCTTTAGAGGGAGGGAGAATTTTAGGAGAGAGAGAGAGAGAGTTTTCTAGGTAGGGTGGGAGGGAGAGAGGGAGGGAGAGACCTGAGAGAGAGAGAGAGAGAGAGAGCTAGAGCTAGAGAGGTAGTGAGAGAGACACTTAAGAGAGGGAGAGGGGGTGGAAGGGAGAGACCTAAGAGAGAGGGAGTGGGAGATAAGGGATTGGAGTGAGAGGGACTTAGCTAGGTAGGGGGGAGGGATAAAGGGGAAAAGAGAGAGAGAACTAAGAGAGAGAGAGAGAGAGGGAGGGAGAGAGAGAGGGGGGAGAGAGATAGGGGGAGAGAAAGAGAGATTTATGTAGGTAGGGTGCCAGAGGGAGAGACTTGAGAGTGTGAGGGGGTTGAGAGGGAGAGACTTGAGAGATAGGTAGTGATAGGAAGTGCAAGAGAGAGGGGTGGGAGAAAGAGGGAGTGTGAGAGTGATAGACTTGAGAGAGGGAGAGGGTGTGGGAGGGAGTGACCTGAGAGATGGGATTGGAGTGAGAGGGACTTATCTAGGTAGGGTGGGAGGGATAGACAGAGAGAGGGGGAGAGAGAGAGTTACCTTGGTAGGGCACCAAAGGGAGAGACATGCGAGATATAGGGGTGGGAGGGAGAGACCTAAGAGATAGGGAGAGAGAGGGAGTGGTGGAGAGGTAGTGGGAGGGAGATAGAGAGAGAGAGAGGGAGAGAGAGTGTGTGGTAGGGATTGATTGAGTGATAGGTACGTAGAAAGAGGGAGAGGGTAGATAGAGATAATTAGAGAGGATAGGAGGAGGGAGGGAGAGAGATGAGATGGATAAAATAGAGAGAGAGGAATAGGGGTTGATGGTATAAAGGTTGAGGGATTAGGGTTGAGGTAGAGGTATTGGGTTGAGGGTAGAGTGTAGAAGGTTTAAGGGTTTAGGGTTGAGGGTAGAGATTTAGGGTATATGTTTGAGGTATGGTTGAAGGATTAGGGTTGAGGATTGAGAATTGAGGGTTGAGGGTTTAATGTATAAGGTAGAGGATAGAGGGTAGAGGGTTTAAGGGTTTATGGTTTAAGGGTTGAGGGTTGAGGGTTTAAGGTTGAGGGTAGAGGGTTGAGGGTATAGGGTTGAGGGATTAGTGTTGAGGGTCCAATGTATAGGGTAGAGGGTAAACGGGTTGAGGGATTAGGGTTTAAGGGTTAAGGGTTGAGATATTAGGGTTGAGGGTAGAGGGTATTGGGTTGATGGTATAAGGTAGAGGGTTTAAGGGTTGAGGGTATAGGATTGATGGATTAGGGTAGAGAGGGAGGGATGGATTGAGGGAGAGATAGGGAGAAGAGAAGAGGAGGGAGGGATAGAGATATATGAGAGTTGATGATCCAATGTAAAGGGTAGAGGGTTGAGAATTGAGGGTATAGGGTTGAGGACCTATAGGGTTGATGGTTTAGCGTATTGGGTTGAGGGTATAGGGTTGAGGGATCAGGGTTGAGGGTAGAGGGTAGAAGGTTTAAGCGTTTAGAGTATAAGTTTGAGGGTATATGGTTGAATAATTAGGGTTGAGGGTCCAATGTATAGGGTAGAGGGTGTTACCCAAATTTTCACCCATGGCTCAATCAGGTAGAGCCCATTGATAAAGAAGAAAGAAAATGGTACATTTGCTATTCCCCTTACATTACATTCATGCATACAAATGAAATAACTTGAGAGATTACAAAAACACAAATCATCACATTTATATAGATACATGAAACATAAGAACATTTTGCAAATTTCTTCTGAAAAGTTATTTTATTGAATAGAAATATTCATTTGACTCACACAAGCCATGATTTTAACTATTTCTTTCTTATTCAATGCAAATCAAAATTAACATGTACATGAATAATTAAACGAATGAAAAAGAATATGCATGTAGAGAGGGTAACCAAACATTACCTGAGAATGACTGGTTTCTGTCGAGTCTTTTTGTCTAACTGTTGCTCAAGTTGTCCTAGTCTTTTCCTAGTTCCTTGATACTCATGTTTCCTACATTAATCAAAGCAATGTGTTAGAGCAGCACTCTAAGCAATGAAAGGTTGCACACCATACATGATCATTTACCCATTCATTTATAAATTGATCTCAATATGCATCAAACAAACATCCATATCTTGAATGTACTAGAGAAATTAGTGAAACCATCATATACACATCAAACATGCTATGTTTTATCTAACTTGTTTGCTTCATGTACAGATACAGGAAAACAAAAGTTATTGTTTTATCAAATTTCTGCACGTGGGTTAAAATGTGGCTCCCACAAGGGTTGAGCTCAACGTGCTGCTATATTGTGCTTTTCACAGACATTGAAAAGGTTCATCTCTTTATGATCTATGTAAATACTCACACATCATTTATGATAGTGAGTTATCAATCACTATCATAAGTGACATATGATTAGCCATCACAAATCAAAAAAAGCATGAAATCAAGTATCTGGAGCTATTAAAAATATTAAGAATATCAAGAGATAAATGGAATAGTCATTTGTTTCTACATGTGACAGTGAATATAAAGATGTTGATCATAAAGGCACCTGTCTTTCATGACAAGCCAAATAGAAATAGAGTTTCAATATATTGACTGGGGAGCTCAAGATTTAGGATATTTCATGTAATTCCCAATGTATGGTTTTACAAGCTCAAAGACTTTGAAAGATTCAAGGAATGCAGAGGAAAGAAATGAAAAGGTTGAAGGAAAGTAGAAAATTTTTTTAGAGGAAATCACGGAGCATATTCACAGAAAGGTTGATGCAGGGAAAGAGAAGATTTCAAATGGTATCATGAATTGCAACAATTCAACACCGTGAGTGGATGGTGAAAATAGAGGACATATGGATATCATAGAAAAAATGCATTCACAGAGGTTGCATAGAGCAACCTTCATTATGCCTATAAGAGGACAAAATATTATTTTCCCATAGACTCATAAGCCTAAGTGTTGGAACAACATTCTTCAAAATAGAATAAGTGATTGCCATGGTGGCATTACAAATGAATTTCTTGTAAAAGATAGCAACACAATAAAGTGTAAGAACATGATTGTAAAGAACATCAGAAGAGCATCATTGCGATAGTTTCTTTGCATGAACATGCAAAAAATTAGCAGCATGAGCAACCAGTTTCATAATGTAAAGAAAGAATTAAAATGTAGGCACATTCATGCTTTTCACTCAAAGTTTTGGGGACAAGTCTTATGAAATTCTATGGAAACATAAAAAAGCATGTAAATTGTTATAAAATGCTTGAAATGATCTTCAAAAAATGCCATGATAGCTGAGTGCAACCTTATAAAGTAGGTAACTAAAAAAGAAGCATCAATTTACAATGCATTTAAAAGAAAATAGAGTTTTCTGTGTGCAAGTATATACAGATGACACTATAATTCATGCTATACAATAAGCAATATTGAGAGATAAATTCAACAATGACAAATATAGTAGACTGGGAATAACATGGGTATAAGGAATAAGTGCAAGGAAGATGTGTATTTTTGCAACAACTCATGAAAATGAAAAACAATCAATATCTTTGACAATAGAAGAATTTATGTAATGCATTTATCTATATTCAATGGAGTCACAGTGTCATCAGAGTTGAACGATGATTCTATCTTTCAATGTGAGCAAATACACAAAGTTTCTGACTTGGGAATATGATCTAGGAGTCTTATGACTCTTGTTTTCTCATTTAGTAAGGTAGAGGTAATATTTTATGTTGTTTGTATCAAAACCCTTGGTTTTGTTCAACATACAAAGAGTTTGTGATGCAGAGTGGAAAAACATCAAAAGAAAAAACTATGATTACAGGTTACAAAAGTCTTTCATGATTTGATACTCGATTAATTTATAAAGAAATGCTGAAAAGAATGGAAATTCAAGCTTATATAAGTTTTGAAGCTCTCATAAATGAATATTAAATAGAGCTCAAGCTACAGTAAGAAGACTAAAGAATACTCAAGAAGTGAGCTTACAACCAGCAAATTAGTGAAAGGATGTTGTTTGTGAAAGATGGATAAAATGCATCAAACTTTTGAGATACATTTGTACTATGCAGTGCCATTGAATCATTTTCGAGAATCACTTTCTATTTCTCAAGGAGCCCCAAAATCATACAAGAGGCAAGACATGGATTTATGTTTTTTTATAAAAACTCTATTCAAAGGATAAAAAAGATGAAGAAGAATGAAAATGAAAACATTTCTTATGAAGCAGTCAACTAGGATAGTTCCTATTTCAAATATCCACTCTCTCATGAAATATCATTATAATCTTGTATGATGTAAAATGCAGGAAAATATAATCACAATGGTCGTGGCCTTGAAGTCCATGAATTGACAAGATGAAGGTTTTTTAATCATTTATTTTTCTTGAAGGTTACTTACCAGTGTTCCACTGAAAAGATCGATGGTTTTCAAAGGAGGAAAAGCTATAAACATGCTTTTGAGCTGCTTAAATTTTCCATTGAAAATGTAGATACCCTCTTCCACGGCGGGTCCAAGCTTCTTCTTGAAGCTTCAATTTAAGGAGAATGAAGTTCTTTTACTTTTTTCTCTTTGTTTTAGGGTTTTCATAACCCTAAAGGTGTCGACATATCAAAAGGAAATTTTTCTTTGTTTTTAAAACTTTTCAACATGCATTTTATTTACCCTTGCCTTATATGCTATACTAGCAATTGGGGTATTTTTCTTTTGAATTTTGATCTTTTGTATTGATTTCAAGCCAAGGCTGAATCATGGCCTTTATTTTGTTCGATGAATGTAAAATGTTATTTAAGTGATATAATGAATAAGTCACTTATTAATGTTATGAGAAGCTTGAAGATAGTAAGCATGTACTCACTGTGAACCATTTGAATCTAGACCTTGCACAAACATAATAAACATGCAAACAATTAGATCAAACACAAGGTTAGAAACAAATGATTCCTCAAGAAATCCATTTGAAATTTGCAAAAGATAAGAAATAAAAATGAAGAACACAAATGAAACAATTAAATCATATCTAATGCAAGCAAACTCTTGATCTCTTGAGGGAGTTGGTGCCAATTTGATGTGGAAATTGGCCCTTTCCCAACTCCTTTTGCAATCTTGATGATGAACGAATGAAGAAGAATGAGAAGAGAGTGATCCACTTGATGAAGACTTTGAATGTATGCTCCAAGCTAAAATATGCAAAAAACCTAGCTATGATTCAATGAGATGGATGAGAATTGCTAAGTATTTTAGCATGGTAACTTTGCTTGAGATGTGGATGATGAAATAAGGATATAAGCTCTTTATTTATAGATTGATAAGTTGAAGAGATGTCCAAATTTGATCAATGTGGGACAAAGATTCAACCAATGATATGATGCCACTTGTCAACATGTGAGAGGATGAAGGTTGAGCAAGTTTTGATCCATGTGCAAGTTTGAAATTTGAATTTGATGAGATGACATGTTTAGGGGGATGAAAAATGAGTTAAATGCCAAGTGGGAGACATGTAAGAGACAATGTAAGAGCTTTAAATGCTTTGTTGGATGGACAAGTCCTTTTGGGGGGAGATTTCAAATTTGAGGAATATTCCCACTTAGATGCCTTTTTGAATGAAAATAGATGATTATAAATCAAATAAATGATTTAATTGTGCAAGTTGCAAAATCTAGAGGATTTGATGGATTAAGATTAAATTAATCGATTTGATTAATTTAAGGGGATATTTAGCTGATTTGACAATTTGATTTAGATTTTGGATTAATTTAAATAAAAAAGAGAGGAATATGATTTAAGAGGCTAATTAAATAAATATTTTGATTTATTTAATTAAAAGGATGGTGTTAGATTAAATCAAATAAAGTTTTAATTTATTTAATTTAACAGATAGACTTTAGAGATTTAATCAAATAAATTGATTATTTAATTAAATAGGGATAATTAGATCAGATGAATTGATTTAATTAACAAGGGAAAGTGACTTAATTAGACAAACTAATTTATTTAATTAAGAGACGAATATTGATGAATTTAATCAGATAAGGGAATTTGATTAAACAGTTAGACCGAGGGATGATTTAGGAAGAAACGATGTTAGTAGATCAGAGTGTGATACGCAAACTGTATATTTTCGATGTCTACACTCACAAAGAGTGAGTCAAAGGGAGATATGGATGGAATCTTGATGACCTTTGACCCTTGAATGGTAAAACTATTTCTAATTTTGCATCTATTTGAAATGTAAAGTACTTTATTAAGTGATGTTTTATAAATCACTTAACTAAAAGTTGCTATTTTAAATGCAAAAAATCGAGGACATGTGTTAACGACCAAGTTATGGAGGATATGCTTTGATTTATGACGAGGAGGGTATCTAGGGAGGTTGTGTTTTTTTTACAAACAAATGGAGAAGATTTAGGAGGGTTGTTCTGACTCATTTATGAGCTTGGGAGAGCATCTTGGAGTTTTCTTTGCAAGTATTTATGGTAGACTTAGTCATGCCTTGACTTTTTCTATATTGTGGAAGCCTTTTGAAGAGAATTTAGGTAATAGATTTTAGGCCTCTTTTATGCATCCGACCCAATCAGTTAGGGAAGCCCTATTCTTAGGGATTTTGGTGGGAGTTGGTTCATATAGTCACTTGAGTGACTCTTTTTCAGTTAGTTCTTGATTATGCAGCTTTTGACATAGTGACTTTTACAGTCCTTTGGATAGTTCTTGCATCCTTTTGTAACTCATGGAGATATTGAATAAAATTTACCTTGACCATTTTTTGGTTTTGATTCCTTACCATCTTGTTCTTACAATTTAGTGTATTCTTTATGATTGATCAAACTATCTTGTAAACATTTCAATTTCATTTTAGTTTTGTCTCATGCCTTATACCTTTTGTGTAATTAGCATGTTCATTCAGGTTATTGATTGTGTCAGTTAAATATAATCACTTGATTAGTTTGAATTTTTTATTCCTTCTGCAAGTTAAGTATTTGATCTTTCAGTGAAACATTTATGCATGAACACAACAGTAACAAGTTGTGTAAATTGAATTTATTCCAGATTAGAAATAAGTGTAGAACAGGGTTTCATTGTCTCCATTTAAGTTTGGTGTATCACTTAATTTCATACTTACATTTTTATTCATTTTTAGCAATCTTTCTCCCTTTTCCCTCAAAAAGAATTAGTAAAGTAGTGATAACCAACTAGGAAGCCGACCTTCTCAGGAGGTTATTTTCTTTTTTTAGGTGACCCACAATGTGGAAAAGTTCCCATGTTTCTCTAGCTTACTAAGTTTTATAACTCAATCAAGGTGCAAAGTTTAAGAGATAGTAGTTTTGGCACTCGCAGTGGGACACGTTCTTCAATGTATTTTGCTGGTTTGGTATGCAACCAATAGTTTTCAACCTTGATAGAGGTAGAATTTGCATATATGGAAACTCCAAGTTTGTATTTACTAGTTTCAACAGTGCTAGTTCTGGTTTATTTTCAAAAAAAATTAAGAAAATTTATTTTTTAGCTTCTTGAATGAAAGAGCATGTCTTCATTTCATGGAAACATGTCTTGTCATCCTCCATATTAGGAAGAGATTGATTATCAAGCTTGTATTCAACATAGGAAATAGACTCGGCTTCCACTTTCCCAAATCAAGCTTGTAACTCATGGAGATATTGAATACAATTTACCTCGATCATTTTTTGGTTTTGATTCCTTACCATCTTCTTCTTACAATTTAGTGTATTCTTTATGATTGATCAAACTATCTTGTAAACGTTTCAGTTTCATTTTAGTTTTGTCTCATGCCTTATACCTTTTGTGTAATTAGCATGTTCATTCAGGTTATTGATTGTGTCAGTTAAATATAATCACTTGATTAATGTGAATTTTTAATTCCTTCTGCAAGTTAAGTATTTGATCTTTCAGTGAAACATTTATGCATGAACACAACAGTAACAAGTTGTGTAAATTGAATTTATTCCAGATTAGAAATAAGTGTAGAACAAGGTTTCATTGTCTCCATTTAAGTTTGGTGTATCACTTAATTTCATACTTACATTTTTATTCATTTTTAGCAATCTTTCTCCCTTTTCCCTCAAAAAGAATTAGTAAAGTAGTGATAACCAACTAGGAAGCCGACCTTCTCAGGAGGTTATTTTCTTTTTTAGGTGACCCACAATGTGGAAAAGTTCCCATGTTTCTCTAGCTTACTAAGTTTTATAACTCAATCAAGGTGCAAAGTTTAAGAGATAGTAGTTTTGGCACTCGTAGTGGGACACATTCTTCAATGTATTTTGCTGGTTTGGTATGCAACCAATAGTTTTCAACCTTGATAGAGGTAGAATTTGCATATCTGGAAACTCCAAGTTTGTATTTACTAGTTTCAACAGTGCTAGTTCTGGTTTATTTTAAAAAAAAATTAAGAAAATTTATTTTTTAGCTTCTTGAATGAAAGAGCATGTCTTCATTTCATGGAAACATGTCTTGTCATCCTCCATATTAGGAAGAGATTGATTATCAAGCTTGTATTCGACAATAGGAAATAGACTCAGCTTCCACTTTCCCAAATCAAGCTTGTAACTCATGGAGATATTGAATACAATTTACCTTGATCATTTTTTGGTTTTGATTCCTTACCATCTTCTTCTTACAATTTAGTGTATTCTTTATGATTGATCAAACTATCTTGTAAACGTTTCAGTTTCATTTTAGTTTTGTCTCATGCCTTATACCTTTTGTGTAATTAGCATGTTCATTCAGGTTATTGATTGTGTCAGTTAAATATAATCACTTGATTAGTGTGAATTTTTAATTCCTTCAGCAAGTTAAGTATTTGATCTTTCAGTGAAACATTTATGCATGAACACAATAGTAACAAGTTGTGTAAATTGAATTTATTCCAGATTAGAAATAAGTGTAGAACAGGGTTTCATTGTCTCCATTTAAGTTTGGTGTATCACTTAATTTCATACTTACATTTTTATTCATTTTTAGCAATCTTTCTCCCTTTTCCATCAAAAAGAATTAGTAAAGTAGTGATAACCAACTAGGAAGCCGACCTTCTCAGGAGGTTATTTTCTTTTTTTAGGTGACCCACAATGTGGAAAAGTTCCCATGTTTCTCTAGCTTACTAAGTTTTATAACTCAATCAAGGTGCAAAGTTTAAGAGATAGTAGTTTTGGCACTCGCAGTGGGACACATTCTTCAATGTATTTTGCTGGTTTGGTATGCAACCAATAGTTTTCAACCTTGATAGAGGTAGAATTTGCATATCTGGAAACTCCAAGTTTGTATTTACTAGTTTCAATAGTGCTAGTTCTGGTTTATTTTCAAAATAAATTAAGAAAATTTATTTTTTAGCTTCTTGAATGAAAGAGCATGTCTTCATTTCATGGAAACATGTCTTTTCATCCTCCATATTAGGAAGAGATTGATTATCAAGCTTGTATTCGACAACAGGAAATAGACTCAGCTTCCACTTTCCCAAATCCTTTCTTTGAGGATGAATTTCATTTTTCAAGGTTTAATGTATTTTGCTTCGAACAGAATGAATATTCTAATGAAAAGAAATCAGAAGAAGAGCAGCTCATTGATTCAAATAGTTTACTCCTCTAGGAGAAACTTAGAGAGGTAAATCCTTTACATTTAGCCATAAGGTGTTACCAATTACAGCAACTAAGGATTGAACAACAAGAAGACATCAAACTAGCTGGTGAGTTACTGGATGCTGATTATCAGCAAGAAAATAGAACATTGGATCATGAACAGGAGCATATATCTAAACCTGACATCATTTTTCAAGATATAAACTTTGATATCATTGAACATATTATGAATGAAGATACTAATCTTGAGCTTTATGAAGAAATTTGCACAGGGATTATTGAACAATTTTTCTCAAAGTTGGATGGCAAGGAATCCAATCAAATTGAAGCGGTTGACAATCATGTTGATCCATGACAGCAGGATCACAAGCTTCAACAAATGTTGAAACAACAAGAGGAGTATGATCCTAATAGAGAGGATTTTATTCTCTCAGATGAACAAGTTTCTCATGAACCTGATACGCAAGATCTTAGTTGGTTGGTGAAAGAGCTTCCTTTCTGTTGTATAGCAGAGTTTGACACTGATTTATCAAATGAAAGTTCATTTCAAGAAGCTTCATCATTACTTGAACTTCTACCTTCCTTCATTGAAGAAGAGCCTGAGTTGAAGTATGTTTCTTTGAATGATAATGAAGATCTAGAACTTGTACTAGCTGTTTCTAAGAACCTTCTGGAAGCTGGTAGTTTTGATGAGTTGTTAGCCATCTTAGTGGAAGAAGATTGTCTGCTCACCTTGGAGGAAGAATTGACATGGAAAACAATTATGCAAAGTGAAGAAGAAAGAGAGGTTTCCAAAAAATAAAGCCCAAGGTTTGTTCATTCAAGAGGGTGTCCAATTAGATACTTAGCTCGGATGGTGTCTTATGAAGCATCAATAATTAGTCATGCACTCACACATGAAGGTGCAGCTAAAAATATAATCAAGGATGTACTTGTAGCTAAACAAGAGTATGTTCAACTCACTTACCCTCCTTTGAACAACAATATACATGATCAATTTAGTGAGGTAAGTGAAAAAAAAAATTCTCTTTTCCAAGGCAGTGCAACATCTTGTTGAATATTTCTCTGTGTCCTATTTTTACTTAGCTACAATCATGCATGCAAATCACTGCATATTGCTTAGAAGAGGCAGCTATTTTAGTCATCTTGTGAATGGTTTTTTTTTTACCAACCTTTTTGCTGGTCAAATTAGGTTAGGATAGGTTTTTCAGCCCTATTTTTCATTCCCTAAGTGTTGTTCTAGCACAATAAGTAGTTTCCTTTCATCATTTTTCCCAGTTTTTAATAAGAGTCATGATATACTGACTAGTCTCAAATGAGTTACAACTACGAGCAAATTTTTTTAGGTCAGCCTCTGAGTTTTCCAAGTGACTCCATGCCCAATGGACAATTCTAGGCTACTAGTTTACATGTTTAGCAGGAAAACATTCAGCTGATGTCACCAAAAATGTCATCCAAATTTTTACCCATGGCTCAATCAGGTAGAGCCCATTGATAAAGAAGAAAGAAAATGGTACATTTGCTATTCCCCTTACATTACATTCATGTATACAAATGAAATAAATTGAGAGATTATAGAAACAAAAATCATCGCATTTATATAGATGCATGAAACATAAGAAATTTTTACAAATTTCTTTTGAAAAGTTATTTTATTGAATAGAAATATTCATTTGACTCACACAAGTTGTGAGTTTAACTGTTACTTGCTTATTCAATGCAAATCAAAATTAACATGTACATGAATAAGTAAACAAATGAAAAAAGAATATGCATGTAGAGAGGGTAACTGGTCATTACCTGAGAATGATTGGTTTCTGTAGAGTCTTTTTGTCTAACTGTTGCGCGAGTTGTCCTGGTGTTTTCCTAGTTCCTTGATACTCTTGTTTCCTACATTAATCAAAGCAATGTGTTAGAGCAGTGCTCTAAGCAATGAAAGGTTGCACACCATACATGATCATTTACCCATTCATGTATAAATTGATCTTAATCTACATCAAACAAACATCCATATCCTCAATGTACCAGAGAAAGCAGTGAAACCATTAGATACACATAAAACATGCTATGTTTTTTATAACTTGTTTGCTTCATGTGTAGATACAGGAAGAGAAAAGTTATTGTTTTATCAAATTTCAACACATGGGTTAAAACATGGCTCCCACAAAGGTTGAGCTCAGCATGCTACTATATTGTGCTTTTCACAAACATTGAAAAGGTTCATCTCTTTATGATTTATGTAAATAATCGCACATCATTTATGATAGTGAGTTATCAATCACTATCATAAGTGACATATGATTAGCCATCACAAATCAAAAAAAGCATGAAATCAAGTATTTGGAGCTATTAAAAATATCAAGAATATCAAGAGATAAATGGAATAGTCATTTGTTTCTACATGTGACAATGAATATAAAGATGTTGATTAGAAAGGCACCTATCTTTCATGAAAAGCCAAATAGAAATAGAGTTTCAATATATTGAATGGGGAGCTCAAGATTTAGGATACTTCATGTAATGCCAAATGTATGGTTTTACAAGCTCAGAGAATTAGAAAGATTCAAGGACTGCAGAGGTAGGAAATGAAAAGATTGAAGGAAAGAAAAAATAGATTTCAGAGGAAATCACAGAGCCTATTCACAGAAAGGTTGATGCAGGGAAGAAGCAGATTTCAAATGGTATCATGAATTGCAACAAGTCAACACCGTGAGTGGATGGTGAAAACAAAGGACATATGGATATCATAGAAAAAATGCATTCACAGAGGTTGAATAGAGAAAACTTCATTATGCCTATAAGAGGACAACATATTATTTTCCCATAAACTCATAAGCCTACTTAAGTTCTGGAACAACATTCTTCAAAATAGAATAAGTGATTGTCATGGTGGCATTACAAATGAATTAAAGCAATACAATGAAGTATAAGAACACCATTGTAAATAACATCAGAAGAGCATCATTGTGATAGTTTCTTTGCATGAAGATGCAAAAAATTAGCAGCATGAGCAACCAGTTTCATAATGTAAAGACAAAATTAAAAATGTAGGCACAGTCATGCTTTTCACTCAAAGTATCAGGAGCAAGTCTTATGAAATTCTATGGCAACATAAACAAGCATGTAAATTGTTATAGAATTCTTGAAATGATCTTTAGAAAATGCCATGATAGTTGAGTGCAGCCTTATAAAGTAGGTAACTGAAAAATAAGCATCAATTTATAATGCATTTATAAGAAAATAGAGTTTTTTGTGTGCAAGTATATGCAAATGACACTATAAGTCATGCTATACAGTAAGCAATATTGAGAGATAAATTCAACAAGGACAAATATAGTAGACTAGGAATAACATGGGTATAAGGAATAAGTGCAAGAAAGATGTGTATTTCTGCAACAGCTCATGAAAATGAACAACAATAAATATCTTTGACAATAGAAGAATTTATGTAATGAATTTATCTATATTCAATGGAGTCACAATGTCATCAAAGCTAAATGGTGATTCTATATTTCAATGTGAGCTAATACACAAAGTTTCTGACTTGGGAATATGATTTGGGAGTCTTATGACTCTGGTTTTCTCATTTAGTAAGGTAGAGGTAATATTTTATGTTGTTTGTATCAAAACCCTCAGTTTTGTTTAAAAAACAAAGAGTCTGTGATGTAGAATGGAAAAACATCAAAAGACAAAACTATGATTATAGGTTACAAAAGTCTTTCATGATTTGACACTCGAATAATTTATAAAGAAATGTTGAAAAGAATGGAAATTCAAGCTTATATAAGTTTTGAAGCTCTAAAAAATTAATATTAAATAGAGCTCAAGCTATAGTAAGAAGACTGAAGAATACTCAAGTAGTGAGCTTATAGCTAGCAAGTCAGTGAAAAGAGGTTTGTGAAAGATGGAGAAAACACGTCGAGCTTTTGAGATACATATGTACTATGCAGTACCATTGAATCATTTTCCAAAATCACTTTCTATTTCTTAGGGAGCCCCAAAATCATACAAGAGGCAAGACATGGATTTATGAGTTTTATAAAAACTCTATTCAAAGGATATAAAAGATGAACAAGAATGAAAATGACAACATTTCTTATGGAGTAGTCAACTAGGATAGTTCCTGTTTCAAATATCCACTCTCATGAAATCTCATTATAATCTTGTATGATGTAAAACGTAGGAAAATATAGTCACAATGGCCGCGGCCTTGAAGTCCATGGATTGACAAGATGAAGGTTTTTTAATAATTTATTTTTCTTGAAGGTTACTTACCAGTGTTCCACTGAAAAGATCAATGGTTTTTGAAGGAGGAAAAGCTATAAAAATGCCTCTGAGCTGCTTAAATTTGCCATTGAAAATTCATAAACCCTCTTCCATGGCACGGCCAAGCTTCTTCTTGAAGCTTCGATGCAAGGAGAATGAAGTTCTTTTACTTTTTGCTCTTTGTTTTAGGGTTTTCATAACCCTAAAGGTGTCGACATATTAAAAGGAAATTTTGCTTTGTTTTTAAAAATTTTCAACATTCATTTTATTTACCCTTGCCTTATATGCTATACTAGCAATTGGGATATTTTTCTTTTGAATTTTGATCTTTTGTATTGATTTCAAGCCAAGGTTGAATCATGGCCTTTATTTTGTTCTATGAATGTAAAACATTATTTAAGTGATATAATGAATAAGTCACTTATTAATGTTATGAGAAGCTTGAAGATAATAATTATGTACTGACAAAGAGTGAGTCAAAGGGAGATATGGATGGAATATTGATGACCTTTGACCCTTGAATGGTTGAACTATTTCTAATTTTGTATCTATTTGAAATGTAAAGTACTTTATTAAGTGATGTTTTATAAATCACTTAACTAAAAGTTATTATTTTAAATACAAAAAATTGAGGACATGTGTTAAAGACCAAGTCATGGAGGATATGCTTTGATTTACGATGAGGAGGGTATCTAGGGGGGTTGATTTTGTTTTGAAAACAAATGGAGAAGATTTAGGAGGGTTGTTTTGACTCATTTATGAGCTTGGGAGAGCATCTTGGAGTTTTCTTTGCAAGTGTTTATGGTAGACTTAGTCATGCCTTGACTTTTTCTATATTGTGGAAGCCTTTTGAAGAGAATTTAGGTGCTAGATTTTAGGCCTCTTTTATGCATCCGACCCAATCAGTTGGGGAAGCCCTATTCTTATGGATTTTGGTGGGAGTTGGTTCATATAGTCAATTGAGTGACTCTTTTTCAGTTATTTCTTGATTATGTAGCTTTGGAAATAGTGACTTTTATAGTCCCGTGGCATAGTTCTTGCATCCTTTTGTAACTCATGGAGATATTGAATAAAATTTTCCTTGATCATTTTCTGGTTTTGATTCCTTACCATCTTGTTCTTACAATTTAGTGTATGATTTATGATTGATCAAACTATCTTGTAAACATTTCAGTTTCATTTTAGTTTTGTCTCATGCCTTATACCTTTTGTGTAATTAGCATGTTCATTCAGGTTGTTTATTGTGTCAGTTAAATATAATTACTTGCTTAGTGTGAAGTTTTTCTTCCTTCTGCAAGTTAAGTATTTGATCTTTTAGTGAAACATTTATGCATGAACACAACAGTAACAAGTTGTGTAAATTGAATTTCTTCCAAATTAGAAATAAGTGTAGAACATGGTTTCATTGTCTCCCTTTAAGTTTTGTGTATCACTTCATTTCATAATTATTATTTTATTCATTTTTAGCAGTCTATCTCCCTTTTCCCTCAAAAAGAATTTGTAAAGTAGTGATAACCAGCTAGGAAGCCAGCCTTCTCTGGAGGTTCTTTTTTTTTTTTAGGTGACCCACAACTTGGAAAAGTTCCCATGTTTCTCTAGTTTACTAAGTTTTATGAGTCAGTTAGGGTGCAAAGTTTAAGAGATAACAGAGGGTATAAAGGTTGAGGGGTGAGGGTCCAATGTATAGGGTAGAGGATATAAGGGTTAAGGGTTGAGCGATTAAGGGTTGAGGTTTGAGAATTGAGGGTTGAGATTTTAATGTATAGGGTAGAGGGTAGAGGGTTGAGAGTTTAAGGTTGAGGGTAGAGGGTTGAGGGTATAGGGTTGATGGATTAGGTTTGAGGGTTCAATGTATAACGTAGAGGGTATAGGGGTTGAGGGTTTAGGGTTTAAGGGTTGAGGGTTGAAGGTAGAGGGTTGAGGGTAGAGATTTTAAGGGTTGAGGGATTAGGGTAGATATTTTACTTATGTTTAAGGGTTGAGGGTATAGGGTTTAGGGATTAGGATTGAGGGTAGAGAGTATTGGTTGAGGGTAGAGGATAGAGGGTTTAAGGGTTGAGGGTTGAGGGTTGAGGGTTGAGGGTTTAGGGTTTAGGGTTGAGTGTTTAAGGATTTAATGATTGATGGATTAGGGTAGAGAGGGAGGGAGAGATGGAGGGAGAAGTGAGAGAGAGAGGAGAGAAGAGGAGGGAGGGACAAAGATCAATGAGGGTTGAGGATTCAATGTATAGGGTAGAGGGTTGAGAATTGAGGGTATAGGGTTGAGGACCTATAGAGTTGATGGTTTAGGGTATTGGGTTGAGGGATTATGGATTAGGGTTGAGGGTAGAGGGTATTGAGTTGAGGGTAGAGGGTATAAGGAATAAGGGTTTAGGGTTTAGGGTTTAGGGTTGAGGGTAGAGGTTTTAGTGTATATTTTTTAGGGATTAGGGTTGATCATCTAATGTATAGGGTTGAGGGTATAGGGTTGAGGGATTAGGGTAAAGGGTTTAAAGGTTGAGGGTTGAGAATTTAACGTTGAGGGTAGAGGGTTGAGAGTATAGGGTTTAGGGATTAGGGTTGAGGGTATTGGGTTGAGGGTAGAGGGTAGAGGGTTTAAGGGTAAAGGGTTAATGGTATAGGGTAGATGGTTTAGGTGAGGGTTAAGGGTAGAGATGGTAGAGGGTTTAATATGTGGGTAGATGGTAGAGGGTTGGCGGAAGAGGGGAGAAGGGAGTGAGTGAGAGAGAGATCCTGAGGAGAGAATGGAGGGGGGTAGGGAGGGAGAGACTTGAGAGAGAGAGGGGGAGGAGAGAGATAGAGGGTGCAGAGGGTTAAGGGTTAATTTGGTTTAGGTCCGTGGCATAGGGTTAAGGGCAGAGAGATAGAGGGAGTGAGTGAGAGAGAGACCTAAGAGAGGGAAAGGGGGTAGGATATTGAAGATACTTGAGAGAGGAGAGAGAGCTGAGAGAGATAAAGGTAGAGGGTAGAGGGAGAGATATACGATGGAGGAGAGAGAGAGACATAAGAGAGGGAGAGGGGGTAGGAGGGAGAGACTTGAGAGAGAGGGAGGGAGTGGTAGAAAGATAGAGGGTAGAGGGTTTAAGGGTTTAGTGTTTAGGGGAGAGAGATAGAGGGAGTGAGTGAGAGAGAGAGAGACCTAAGAGAGGGAGAGGAGGTAGGATGGAGAGACTTGAGAGAGAGAGGGGGGGAGAGGGATGGGAGAGAGAGAGAGAGATTGTGTGTGTGTGTGGGAGAGAGATAGATGGTATACTGCTAAAGGTAGAGGGTAGAGGGTTTAAGGGTTTAGGGTTAATGGTTAAGGGTAGAGGGGAGAGAGATAGAGGGAGTGAGTGAGAGAAAGAGAT
>VDFB02000007.1:51466632-51512250 GCA_007258455.2 Sequoia sempervirens
AGCAACATGGTGAAAGGTGCAGCCTATCTTACAATCATGGCATACCATAAGACCACAGTTCTTTAAGGCATTGGATCCAAAAATTCATGTGAGCATTAACAAGCTAGTGAGCTTGTCAATGTGGTAAGGTTGTCAAGGTAGGGGAAGCTTGAAAAAATGCCTCATAAAAATGGGGTCTCAAAGTGATGCCCCATTTATATAAGGCATTTTTTCAAGCTGCCATCACTAAGAGGCCCCATTTCTATGAGGAATTTTTTCAAGCTGCCCCTACCTTGTCAAACACTTGCTTGTCAATGAGGTAGGGTTGACAAGGTAGGGGCTGCTTGAAAAAATGCCTCATAGAAATGGGGTCTCACGGGGCTGTGAGACCACATTTCTATGAGGCATTTTTTTAAGAAGCCCCTACCTTGTCAACCCTACCACATTGACAAGCTAGTGAGCTCACTAGCTTGTCATGTGTACCACATTTTGCATACATGTCTATGAAAAAATTATTGTCAAAAAATTCACATGCCTTTTCCATGCTTCCATTTTGAGCCTATCTTGCAATCATGGCATGCCACATGACCACATTTATTTAAGGAATTGGATCCAAAAATTCATGTGAGCATTGACAAGCTAGTGAGACAATTGTAGCACAAACATAATTATTAGGACTGCCAAATAAATCTCATTTTATTGTAAACATCATATTATTAATATAGTGAGTGTAATAACCATTGATGGTTACCAATCATTATTTTTCTTCTTTTATTATGTCCCTATTTTAACTAGCACCAATTGACTAACTTATTATAAAAACTTCATTTATTAAAATAAATCAACCTAATGATTATATATCAATATCAATATAGCATACATCTATTCACATAAACATTTAAGTTCAATTTGTAAACATTTTTTATGCATACTATCATAAAATAATGTCAACATGTCATAAAGATAATCACATTTACAAGTAATAGAAGCATCAATGATTTGTTAGATTTTGTTCAAGTAACATGAATTAACTCAAGTACCCCGCAAGTTCTTCACACATGTTTTCCAACTAAAAATTCTTGTCTGCCCTCAAACATTTCTAATTGGGTTTGGGATCTAGTTCCCTAGTGCCTATTTATTGCTTCCCTCAAACATTTGTAATGATATTTACTCAAAATTTGAAATGTATTGCTGCCCTCATACATTTGTAATTCATGTAGCGTAATCCCTTAACAATCCAAATTGCAAAAGGGAAGCAATATTTGACGGCTTGTTACCAGGAGACTGTGCCAGTTATAGTAATTCTATCTGAGGCATCAGGATCACGTAGGGAACCTCTACAATAACCTCTCTCGGTTTTTTTTTATCTTAGAGTCATTTTTTTGTGGTATTCAATTTTCACTTGATGGAAAAAATGTCAAATACAAGTAGTGTAAAGTTGCAAAGTGGTGCAAATTTTGTTTTGCAACTCGTGTGACCAAACGGACTACTCCAACACATCCAAATGGGTACGTTTATGCTAAGCATGGTCCTCTTTTGCACCCAAACACATTGAATTACTTTGAGCTACGTTCAACCGCTTCGATCCCTTAAGAGTTCAAAGTGCAAAATGGATGCAACCTTCGACGGGCTATTACTTAGAAATTATGATGCTTATAAACTCTCTATTAGAGGCATTAGGATCATGTAGGGCCCCTCTACAATAACCTCTCTCTGTTTTTGTTATCTCTGAGTCATTTTCCTATGGTGTCCAGTTTTCATTTGATGTAAAATGTGTCAAATGCAAGCAGTGTAAAGTTGCAAAGCGGTGCAACTTTCATTTTGCAACTCGTGTGACCAAATAGACTATTCCAACACATTTGGATGGGTACGTTTACACTAGGCATAGTCCTTATTTTCACCCAAACATGTCGAATCACTTCGAGCTATGTTCAACTGACTCGATCCCTTAAAAGTCTAAAGTACAAAATGATTGCAATCTTTGATAGACTATTACTTAGAAATCGTAGCACTTATGAACTCTCCATCTGAGCCTACAAGATTGTGTTGGGGCCCTCTACAATAACCTCTCTTTGTTTTTGTTATCTTGAACATATTTTTCCGTGGTGTCCAATTTTCACTTGATGGAAAAAGTGTCAAATGCAAGCAATGTAGAGTTGCAAAGTGGTGCAACTTTCATTTTGCAACTTGTATGACCAAACAGACTATTCCAACACATCTGGATGGGTACGTTTATACTATGAATGGTCCTCTTTTGCACTCAAACACACCGAATCACACCAAACTACATTCAACTAGCTCGATCCCTTAAGAGTCCAAAGTGAAAAATGGTTGCAATATTTGACAGGCTATTACTCAAAAACCATGACGCTAACAAACTCATCATCTAAGCCTATGGCATTACTTTGGGCCTCTCTACACTAAACTCTCTCAGTTTTGTTATCTTAGAGGTGTTTTCCCATGGTGTCCAATTTTCACTTGATGGAAAAAGTGTCAAATGCGAATAGTATAAAGTTGCAAAGTGGTGCAACTTTCATTTTTCAACTTGTGTGAACAAACAGACTGTTCCAACATGTCTGGATGGGTACGTTTATGCTATGAATGGTCCTCTTTCGTACCCAAACATGCCTAATCACTTTAAGCTATGTTCAACCAGCTCGATCCCTTAAGAGTCCAAAGTGAAAAATGATTGCAATCTTTGACGAGCTATTACTCGGAAACCATGATGCTTACAAACTCTTCATCAAAGGAATTAGAATCATGTAGGGCCCCTCTACAATAACCTTTCTATGTTTTTGTTATATCAGATTTGTTTCCCCATGGTGTCTAGTTTTCACTTGATGGAAAAAGTGTCAAATGCAAGCAGTGTAAAGTTGCAAAGTGGTGCAACTTTCATTTTGAACTCATGTGACCAAACAGATTGTTCCAACGCGTCCGAATGGGTAAATTTACACTATGTATGGTCCTGTTTTGTACCAAAACATGCTAAATCACTCCAAGCTACGTTCAATCGACTCGATCCCTTATGAAGACATGCAAAACAATTGAAAAGAGAAACATTCACACGATAGTTGAAAAATCTGAGTTTTCCACACCAAAATTATATGATCATCCTCAAGTCTAGCAAGGGCAAGACATTTTTTAATTATCCTCTTTTCCCTTACAAAAATATACAACCAATTGAAAATGTGTTCAATGGTGGAACTTGGAAACATTTTATTTTTTCCTCAATTAACAACTTTGGTTGTGAAGCATTTTGTCATTTTCATTTGAAACGATTTTCTATGCTTCAAAATTGGATTCGAAGAGAAAAAAATGATTCTCTCACATACATTTATTATTTGGTGTGAAAAATAAAGTTTTCACCCAAGTCCATTTCTTATTTGTATTATATATTATAAAGTTTTCTCCCGAGTCCATTTCCTATACAAGAATTAATATTGCAAAAAATTGACATATACATCTTTTGACGTGTTTATATGGTGATGGATCAAGAATGTAACAATTCATTTTGCGCTATGAGGACTATGCTATGAAAATGTTTAAAGACTATTCAAGATAGATGTTTGTGTGATAATGTGTCAAAAAGTTAATTACTCATCATCTACTATGAATATTATGTTTTGCAAGTGTTGTGAAGATTATGTATCATTTGCTTGAGTTGTTCCAATCAAAATATTAAATATACTAGAATCTTTTTATGAAACATCTCATGGAATACCAATTGAAAATGTGTTTTTTGCTTTTAGGTAAAGCATTTGATAGAACTCTTTGAATTAAACTGAATTGAGATATGTAAGAACAAGGGAGCACTAGGAAATACATTACTCAAGGATCTTAAATAAGTCTTCTTACCAAATTTGAAAAAGCATGATAAGCCCATGGTTGAAAATTTTGTAGTGATCAAAGTGGGTACTAATTCTATATTATATAGATTATAATTCTTCTTTATCTTTAAGATCTTCTAAGTTTGTAAATGGTTTCACCAAGCTGTGAAGGGTGAATTGTTCTTTATTTAGTTATGCCTATGTGGGTTCATTTACCTTATCTCCCATTGCAATGTTGGGTGGATTATTGCTTTCAAAGTATTGGGAAATCTTTTGGTAGATTTATATCCATCAATCTGATGGAAATAGAAATATATCAAAAGGGTTTCTTAATAAAGTTTTTTAGCATCAATCAATAAATATTCAAAACAAACCATGAAGGACAACAATGAGCAATGGTAGGGCTAACCAATTAATAAGTATACACGTGAATAAGTCAAGCATACATGTGAATAAGTGAAGCACAAGTAATCAAATACAAATAAGCCTTGAAGTATACACATGAATACATAGTATATGCATTAACACAAAGTATATGCATGAATACAAGGTATACAAATAAAAACACGTAAGTCGCAAAGTATACATTGGGATACACATAAGTTGTAAAGTATACACTTGAATACACATAGCTCATATCTATTGAACTGTGGATTCATAATGCAAATATGGATATCGTCGATAAAAAAGATTTGTATTAACCAAATAGCCATGTAGGAATACATCAATATATGTTGCTATAAGTATAAAATAGCCATATAGGCTTACAAGAATGCCATATAGGCATACAATGTCAAACATATGCAATACAAAATATGTCCAAAAATGCCATATAGGCATACAACAAAGGGCCCTGGAATCAAAACTCATTGCCCTTCATGCTCTCGAAATAAACTCTTGCTCTTTGCTTGTTAGTCAGATGGCAATAAGTTTTCCACTCATTTATTCTGAGGTTGAGGAGTGCTCCTGGTGCTCCTCCTAGGGATTAGTTCCTGGTCAAGCCTTATCTATTGCAATAACAAGTAAAGACATTAATATATAAAAATTACATTATAAAAAGTGATATATTTATCAAAATAATCACTTACTGCCATCTGACGATCACTCTCCTTGAGGGAAATATTTGCATGCCCATGTTGTGGCGTGTTGAATCCCTACAGAAACCATCCAAAGAGAAATTAAACTACGAATCAATAATGGTTTTATTTTTCACTAACTAACAGCTATAACAATGAATGTAAATTAAAATTTAGTAATCTACCACATACACCCGTGAGAGGCATCGAGGAGTCTATATCAATAGAAACACCAAGCTCCATTTCCCTCTAAACATCTGGAGCTTGTTGGAAAGCACCTTGTTTAGGATTTTACCCATAGCAGCAAGGAATTTAACGGTTTGATAAAATGCTTTCGTAGACATGTATGGAAAATGTGGTAGCATAGAAAAGGCAGCAAGTTGTTTCAAAAAATGTCTCAAAGAAATGTGGTCTCATGGTGATGGAATAATTCCTTACTATTATTCTTTGATAGATTTTTTCCGAGCATCCATAGTTTGTTGGAAAGCACCTTTTTTATACTTTTAGCAATAGTAGCAAGGAAGCACGAGTAGTTTGATAAAATTATTTGGTAGACATGTATGAAAAATGTGGTAGCATAGAAAAGGTGGTGAGTTGTTTGAAACAATGCTTCAAATAAATGTGGTCTCATGGTGATGGAATGCCATTCCATCACCATGAGATGACATTTCTTTGAGGCATTTTTTAAAACTACTCACTGCATTTTCTATGCTATTGCTTACTATTATTCTTTGATAAATTTTTTCCAAGCATCCATAGTTTGTTGGAAAGCACCTATTTTAGGCTTTTAGCCATAGCAGCAAGGAAGTGAGTAGTTTGACAAAATGCTTTGGTAGACATGTATGGGAAATGTGGAAGCATAGAAAAGGCGGTGAGATATTTGAAAAAATGCCTCAAAGAAATGTGGTGTCATTTTGATGGAATGGCATTCTATCACCATGAGACAACATTTATTTGAGGCATTTGTTAAAACTACTCACTTCCTTGTCTAAGCTATTGCTTACTATTATTCTTTGATAGATATTTTCCAAGCATCCATAGTTTCTTGGAAAGCACCTATTTTAGGATTTTAGCCATAGCAACAAGGAAGTGAGTAGTTTGATAAAATTCTTTGGTAGATGTGTATGGAAAATGTGGAAGCATAGAAAAGGCAATGAGTTGTTTGAAAAAATGCCTCAAATAAATATGGTCTCATGGTGATGGAATGGAATTCCATCATCATGAGACCACATTTCTTCGAGACATTTTTCAAACTACTCACTGCCTTGTCTATGCTATTGCTTACTGTTATGCTTTGATAGATTTTTTTCCAAGAATCCATAGTTTGTTGGAAAGCACCTTCTTTAGGATTTTAGCCATATCAGCAAAGAAGTGAATCGTTTGATAAAATTCTTTGGTAGACATGTATGGAAAATGTGGTGGCATAGAAAGGCTATGAGTTGTTTGAAAAAATGCCTCAAAGAAATTGGGTCTCATGGTGATGGATATCACCATGAGACCCAATTTCTTTGAGGAATTTTTTCAAACAACTCATTGCCTTTTCTATGCTATTGCTTACTATTATTCTTTCATATATTTCTTCCAAGCATCCATAGCATAGATAAGGAAATGAATTGTTTGAAAAAAATCCTCAATAAAAAGTCTCATGGAATGCCATGACAAGAAAATGCAATTGGCAACTTCTCCTAGTTATTACTTATGCTATGTGAAGTATATGAATCATTGCTTATGTTGACTTTCTAAACAACTATATTTTAATTGAAATTTTGTCATCTATCAACATCTAGTTATTAGTTATACAATGTGAAGTGATTCTTTGAGTTTGAAAGATGTGCAATGCAATGTAATCAACGATATGAATATAAAATACACAAATCTATTAAGTACAATTCATTAGTTAAAATATTTATTCTATTACATGCGTGAAGACTTTTCCAACTCCACTGGCACAAGCATGAAACCTCCAATGCTAGCCTATTCAACATCCAAAATTAGATATTGTAATACCATTCATATAACAATGTTATTCACATGTAATAAATTTATAATTGTTTACTAGTTACATACCTCAGTGGTAGATGCAGTGGAGTAATAAATAGGTGGAGGGCTGGTGTATCTAGTATCAACACTGTGACCCTAAAATTTTATTACAATCATTAAACTAAATTAGTTAATCTTGCATTTCAAAAATAAAATAAAATAAATTAAATTCAATAACATGCTAACATTTACCTGAGTATCAATGTTGAAAGCCTCATTCAAAATTTTAGTTTCCATTTCCATCTCCATAGTTGCAGACGTATCATGTGCACTAGCCTCTTGAGTGTCTGTGTGGTCATATGTACAAGTCGACCCGAAAACCTGGCAAGAATGGGGTGGAAGCCTACCCTTCAAAGACTCCCCTGGATGGTACTGTACTACAGGACTTGCATGTTGGATGATACTCTATGTCAAAGATTTTATAGACTACAAAGTATCCACCTCAGCACTCTCCTTCACAATGGAAGGGATAACGACATGCTCACGAGCCAACCTAGCGAGAGCTTGTCTCACTTGCCGCTAAGGATCCAGTCATGCACCAAGTCTATCCTGTGATAACCCCCCACCTCTCCCTTGAAAGTCCCTCATATCAAAATAATTGAGGATTTTGTTGAGGTTGAACTCACAGTAGAGTTCCCTCAAGAAATATTGGGGGACTTTGCAATTGTTGAATGGTGGATAGTCAAAAACCATGTACCACCTATCCCAAAAATTGTTCCTAATCCCTTGGTGGTGGCACAAATGGATAGGAAACCCCTTTGAATTAATTTCAATATTTTGATTTGTGTGTTGGTTAGTGAATATTGAGCACAAATCATATTTTGTAATTTTTTAATCTTTTACTTCTTTATATGATAATTTATCTACGTAAAAATTCCTAGACGCCTACCTCCTATCTTCCCAACCACTTAATTGTTTGTTGATTGCATCTACATGTTTTAACATTTCTCGTGAACTCGCAAGTGTTCTTTCCATGGTTGAACTTATTGGATCATTCAACCTCGTGATTAACTCCTCAATTTGTTTTTATTGTTTTCAATTACCCCCATTAAATTTTTTTCACTGCCAGGAGGATGTTGAGGAATTGGTGGAGGAGATTGTTGTTGTGGTTGTTGAGGATTTTTTTCGGGTGCTTCTTGTTGTGGTTGTTCAATATTTTGAGGAGGGTTTTCAAGTTCATTAACATTTCCTACAAATTAAACAAAATAATATAAAAAACAACCTAAAATTACCTATTTAACAACAAATTCACAAAAAAACAAACAATTCTTACTTGTTTGACCTCCTCGTCAACGTGGCGGCATCCTAGGGATGAAATTACAACAAATTAATGAAGAAATCATATGTTAAGCTCCTTCCAAAATGTCAGCGCGCAAATGCAGGGTTTCTTGGCCACGGGAAACAAAAAACACAATGAGAATAAAATGAAGTCGTTTGTTTTTTTTTTCTTTTATAGGCTTGATCACACCAAGCCATAACGCGAGCACATATAGCCTATCAAATTATTTTTGAAAATTTGGCCACTTTTTGGCCCCCCATCTTTTTGCACCTACCCATATAGGGTTTAGGGTTGAGGGTTAGGGGTATAAGGTATAGGGTTGAGGGTTGAGTGTGTATTGTTTAGGGTTTGAGTTATAGAGTTGAGGGTATAGGGTTTAGGGTTAAGGGTATAGGGTTGATGGTGTTAGGTATAAGGTATAGGGTATAGGATTTATGATTGAGGATCTAAGGTATAAGGTTGAGGGTTGAGGATGTAGGGTTTAGGAGATATGGTTGAGGGTTGAGGTTATAGGGTTGAGTATATTATAGGGTATATGTTTTAGGGTTGAGGATATTGGGTATGGGGCTAAGGGTATAGGGTTTAGGTTTTAGGGTTGAGGGTATAGGGTTTAGGATTTGGGGTTGAGGTATGGATCTTAGGTTTGAGGGTTTATTTTATATTCTTTAGGGCCTATGATTGATGGATAGTGTTCAAAGTTGAGGGTATAGGGCTTAGTGTATAGGGTATAAGGTTTAGTGTTAAGGATATTGGGTATAGGGTCTATAGATCAGGTAAAATTCTAGGAATAAGCATGAATCAATAATAACAACCACAAATATATCTAATTCAAGCTATGAAGACCCTAATCTAACAATGAAGCACAAATGACAATATAAATCACAATAATAAAGAAATTAATACTTCACTCTCTATGCCATAGTTGAATCACCTGCATTGTTCTTCTCCATTTTTCTTTGTTTATTCTCGTATTTGTAGTATCCAATGTATTTGCAATAAGATTGATGTAGTAGTAGCAAGATCTCAAGATATAAAAATTTCAAAGACTGTGGATCTTCAAGATGAATGATGAAAAGAAAAATATTGAAGATTGTAGCTAACCTTGAAATGGGAATGGTAGCTTGCTTTTATAGAAATCTCAATTCAAATGAAGGGTGAGGACTAAGTGATGATGTATGAGGATAAAAGGATGAGATTGATTGAGAAGAAAAGAGATAAGGATGAGAAGAAGGGACCATGATCTAAGAAATTGGAATAAGAGATGGGGCTTGGATAAGAATAAACTAAATAATTATAACAATTATTTAATTTAGGACAGGAAAAATGAATAATTAAACAATAAAAATAATTATTTAATTATAGAAGAAAAGTGGGATATTAAATATTAAATAATTAAAAATAATTATTTAATAATGGGTGGAGGGAAACATTAAATAATTAATGAAACATAGAAAAATAGGTTATAGGTCCAAAACATATGGTTTTATACTAAATTTGGAATGTTTCACCAAACTTACTATAAATAGAAAGGGGAAAATGGGATGTAATGAACCTACCTATTTTATGTTTCATTAAGGAAATGAGATCCTCCAAGAGAGAATTAACTTTCAACCCTTAGGTTAGTCAATTCCACGAAAGATCTAGCAATTCCTTTATGTGTGTGTGAACAGGGTAAAGTTCAAACAACACTTTTGCAAGATGAAAATAAAATAGTAAATGACCTCAAATCTATAACCTAATACCTGATTCATGTAGATGAAGTATATCTCTAACAAAAATAGTTAATTTTGTGCAAATTGGATGAGTGGAAGACACTTAAAACTTTCCTAAAAAATTAGTTACTAAGTGTCCAGAAATGGTGAATGGGTCTTGAGACAACTTTTTGAACTAAATTTTCAAGAGCCTTTGAAGACAGATCTAAGATGCAATTTCCCATTGGTTTCACTCAAAAATGATAGAAAATAAATCCAAGATCCAAGCTTCCATGATCTTGACAACTTTTCTTGCAACTTTTGTAATTTTGTACTTTAGAGATCTCCACTCTTCATTTTTTCTTCAACCTAGGACTTGCAACACAAACACAAGAGGGAAAAATTATTTTTTTGGTGAATGGGAGTTTGCCTTGGTCAAACCCATTTTGGTAATTAAACCTTGAATTGAAATAAAATATGAAAGGAATGATGAATGAAAAATGCAATGTTGCAACTCACCAAACCCTTGATTTGAAACCCTTTGAAGGATTGCAACTTAATAGATCTTGCATGAAATGGATTGATTTTTGATGTGAGCTTGATTTGATAACTTGAATCTTGATTTGAAAGTTGAAACCTACATCACAATGTTAGCTCCAAAAACATGCATGATGCTTGATAACTTTGACATGATGCTTGAGATATTGAATGCTACAACAAATGCTTGAGAAATTTTCTCTTGAACATCTTTGAAAATAATCTTAGCTCTTGTGAAATCTCTCTTGAGAATCTCTAGATTTGAATTGATAAAAAAGACCTTTCTTTTATAGACAATTTTCTAATTTTCTGAAAACTAAACATTACAAGTCGACATTTGAATATGAATTTGGGATCATGAAAAACAGCCAAAAACATATTTAAATTTTGAATTTGCAACTTAAAAGGGACCCATTCGCCCATGGGAAAATGGGTCTTGACCTAAGTTATCAGAATTTCTAAATTTCGGGGTGTTACTAATGACAAATGCATTAATTAAATCGCACTCCCCCCTTGGAAATTGCAATTAATTAGGCTTGTAAATGCAATTTTGGGCCAATTAGAGGCTTAATTAAGTCCAATTTAAAATGAGGGGACCCAAACAAAGTGTGAAAATGTAAAGGAGTATATTTTTCTACACTATATTTACCCCCCACTTTAGTGAGAGGATGAGTGCAAGCGCAAACTCACACTAAATGCATAATTGGGTCAATTCAAGGCTTAATTAAGTCCAATTAATTAGAGTCCACCCAAACATACTATGAAAATGTATAGGTGTACATTTTTTTACACTACAAGTTATAACCTATTTTACTCTAATAGTACATTAAAACCCAAAATAGATATTAGATTTTTTCCTTGCTCATGCTTTTGTAAATTACAATTGTTTTTTTCATTCTTTCCTTTTTGTGGTTCAGTGGCCTAACTACCTTCTTGTTTGGAATGTTGTTTTTGATAAAGGAAAAAATAGATTTTAAAGGGACCCGGAACCCTTTAACAAAAAGAGCAAGGCTGCAGAAAAGATAGCAAGTAGCCAGCGAAAAAGACCAGCTCCAAAACAAGACCATTCAAGATTTACATTTTACACTTTTCTTGTGGGAGCGGAGAATCATGTCAAAAAAAGGCTTAGAGGATTTATCTTTTTTTTCCCTTAACTGTGATCTAACCTTCTTCCACTTTCCCCGCCTTACCATGCCAAACTAGCTCGCTACTTTCAAGAGGATGAAAGCCAACAACCAAATTATTTGGAGTTTCATCTTGATTCCTTTGCACAGATAAAAACTTTTCTAAAGAGCCACCAGAAAGGGAAGCCGATGCACTTTCACCTGAAAAGGCAGTCTTCGACTCAATAGGGGTTGCCCTAGCGACCCCGCCATTTGAGACGATCGGAGGGGGTGTCCCAAGACCCAGTGATTCAGAAGCAACCACCTCTGAAAAACTCTTATTCTGATAAGCTTTCTTCTCAATCATATAATGTTGTTGAGAAGCACCTTTCCACCAAGTAGCCATCTTTGCTTTTTTCTCAAATCCGCAATGTGCAGCAGCATGTCCAGTATTGAAGCATCATCTACACCGGAAGGGTATCCCTTCATAATCCAAAGATTGGACCCAAGAGCCTTTAGAAGATTTAAGAAGGACCTCAACAGGCAGCCCTTTTGAAACATTTCATTTTGGAAAGAGTGACACTAGATATAGTTTCTCTTTTCCATTGGAGCTTGTTGCATAGGTGTACCTTTTGAAGTCTTTTCTTACAATTAATTATCCTTGGAACTTTATTTTTTATTGGTAGTTTTTTCCCTTTCCTATATAATCAATTAGATTTTGGGAAGTACTTCTTTCTATAGCTATTTCCTTTGTGATTCCTTGGGTTATTTCTTTTTTACAATATTACATTTGGGTAAAAGTACAAAGTTATGTCACATTTTTGGCCACTAACTAAAAATCAATTTTGTTCAAATATATGATCCCGTAAATAAATAAATAAATGCATATGTAGCACCACTTTGAGGCCATTTTTTTTTAAAAAAAACCAGATGTTTTAACAACTCCTAGTCTCCCACTCATGTAAATAATACCTTTTTTTAAATCATAAAAACACCCTTTTGTAGATCCATACATGTAGTTTTCAATATATATATATATATAATTTAATAGTTAATTATTATTTATATTTTATTTTTACCAAAAGTAGGTTATTAGCACAAAATATTAAGTTGATTACCTTATTAAAAATTTGAAAAAATATGATGTAATAGATAAAAAAATCTATATCAAGATGATATATATTTTTATATTTTACATAATATTTTTTAATATTTTTTAAAAATAAAGATTTGTCAAAATTAGAAAAAAAAAAATGTATCCATGCACTAAAGTTTCAACTTATAAATACACAAAAAAATTGAAGAAAAAAGAATAAAATTTAGTATATAAAGATTGAGGTCTCATATAACTTCATTTTTCAATGTTTTATCAACAACTAAATTATAGTGTCAAAAAATACAAGCATAAAATTTATTAAAAATACACATTTTATTACATTTCAAAATTCAAAAGATATATGACATTTTTTAGTGATTCAAGTTTAAAAGTTGGATCAATGTTGATTATTTTGTGTGACAACTTTGTACTTTTACCCATTTACATAAATATTTTAAATATTTTTCTATCCAAAAGCTAATTGTTGTATCTAGTTATTTTCCATGCTTGAGAATTACTAGAATAAATAACTATAAACTATTACTTTGATACCACTTTGTTAAGAAAAATAACTAAGACCCATTGATACCAAATGTTGAATATAAACAAGACTATGGAGACTACAAAAGAAGACAAATCTTACACTTAGAGAGTATATTATTTATTTGTATCAAACAAAGCTTGTACAAAATGTTTACAAACAAATTATAAAATATTTACAAATAGTTTGGGGCTTTCATAGTTACATGCTCTCTCTAGATCTATTGGGTGTATTCACCTCTCTAGACCTATTGGGTGTATTCACCTTTTTGGACTTATTGAATTGTTTCTCTGCATATGATTTCTAGAGATATTGCTATATTATTTTTTATATTTTTTTGGGCTACATTTCAACTCTAATTTATTGTAACAACTTGTATATTCTTCTTTTTAGTTTTCTATCCTTTTTAATTTCCAATTATTAATAATTTATTTTCCCCCAAAAAATTCTTCTTGCTCAAATTAACTCAAATTTGGATGCTAAAAATTGAATCTCCAAACATAAATGAAGTTAAGTAGATGCTACAAGATGAAATGTCTTTGGATCTAAGAGATCTTAGGAAAGAACAAAGCACATGTTATAAATTTATTCCTTTGACTCAAGGTTATGTATTTCCAATCATTTTCAAATCATTGGAGGTGAGAAAAATAGGTTTCAAGCAACTAGAACTTGGCAAATTCTTTTCATGTATTGAGGTCAAATCCATGAGTAGGGTTCACTTCCATGGGCATGGATTTCTTGTTAGTTTTTTTTCTTTTGTGTTTAGTTGACTGTCATTTTTTAGCTCTTTGTGGGACTATAATGCCTTATATGTTTTGATCCATGTATAAAGATTTAGATCCTTTCAAAAACCTATATTTATTCAATATTAAAAAAATGTTATAAAACATATTCCCATATATTTCCATAAGATTAAAAATCATTATAAAACATACTCTCATATTTTTCCATAAGATCAAAAATCAAAATTTATATAAAATCCAGAGCCCATATACATAAAGTACACTAAATATCTCATTTTTTTGCAATTATAATTGCTTTGTCTACAATTTCCTTTTTGTGCTTTTTGGAGTGCTACTATCACGTTTCTCTCTTACAATTTCCTTTCCAAAAATTTGGCACTAGATATCTATTTCTCTTTGAACATTTTTTTTTTTTGTACCTCACCTTTTAGGACTTTTTCTTAGAGTTAATTGTTATTGATATTCATTTTAATTAGTAGTGTTTGGCATTTTCCTATATTGTCTATCATATATTTGGAATGATTTCCTTTGTACAAAATCATATTTATATAAATATTTTTAATCTTTTCTATTTAAATTTTAATTATTATATTTAATTATTTTTTAAAAAAGAAATTGAAAATGACTTATTTTATTAATATGTTTTAACATTTAGTAGAAATTTATAAAATCACTAGATATTTAGAAAAATAGTTTTGTTTATCCCCTTCGAATGATGACATGTTATCTTTTAGAGTTCTATTAATAAACCAAAATATATTTTAAATAAATAAAATAAATATTTATTAAATAAGATAGCTCTTAGATAAAAAAAAATTAAGTAAATAAAAATAGTTTTTCAAAGTAAACAATATAAATATAAAAAAATAATTGTAAAATAAAATAAAATAATTATTATAAATTAATATATTTATTTTTACAATTATCTATGATGTAATGCTTGTGTCAAACAAATAAATTATACTCTTGAAAATATGTAGAATAACTATGCTCTAAAAACATATAATTTTATTCTATGTGCATAACATCTCCAAAATTCAGTTTAATTTAGTTTAGGATTTCTACAAAGCAAATCTAAAAATACATATGCAATAAAGAATATTAGGGAACGGTCCCATGGAGGGGGGCTTCCTAAAAAATTTAAGTGGGTGCTGCTGAGAGTTGTTAGGAATATTTTAAATCTGACGGTCCCATGAATTCAGTTTTGTAATTCAGCTTAAAAGTTTGAGCTCCAAAATTTAAGGAACAAATTGAAATATTTTGATAAAAATTAATAAATAAATGAAATCAATGCTTTACTACATGCAAGGGTGGGTTTCTAATTATGTCTTTTGTCTTTTACCAGAATATGAAACATAAAAAGTTTATTTATTCATCATTAAACATTTAGTGCATGCTTCCTTTCAACAATAGTGTAAGGTTACACGTGGAAGGTCACCCCTGCTATCATATTCAAATTTTATGACAGTTCTGATATAATATAAGAGATTATCAGTTTATTACTAAAATATATTCAATCTTAAAATTATCTTTAAAAAAGTTTGAATGTTATACCAGAAGTTGGCCTAATGGTGAAGAACTTGTACTCTTGAAAGAGAGGTCACAAGTTCAAATCCTGCAGGGGGTAAGGTATGTACACCTCATATTGTGGAGCACGAGTTGGGTGCCTCCCTCAGATTTGGGAGTATGAGGAGTCCCATATATACTGTAAGCTGTCTGTAGACCCAAAAACAGATTGCCTGGTATTCGTGGACTATAAAATAATATAATATTATTATTATTATTATTTATATATATATTATTCTTAATTTTTATTTTATTTTTAAATTTTTTCTATAATTATATAATAATATATAACATATTTTTATATTAAATTTTTTTTTTTTTAATTTTCAATTATTTTTTATTTTTTCTTACACATGTTCATATATATTCATGCTTATTCATATTCCATCCACATTCATCTTCATGTATCCTTCCCTGGATTGAGGGAATTGAAGTCTTCTAGTGCCTTTTTCCATCCCTTGTGAAAGTGTTGGTACTTGGTGGTGACCCAGATAAGCTATGCATTTTGTTAAATGTATTTTGAGTTGTGTACGGATATCATAAGGGTTTTAGCTTGATCAAACAACTCATTGACTTGTCAATGTATTTATTGCATGATGGTGGTTATGCATGATTTTAGATGTTTTACGCTGAGGTCTTATGGGGGTGGCTTTAGGATCTATTTTGAAGTAGGGGGTTTCATGAAGTGGGAAAAAAAAATTCTACAGGATTAAGTAGAATCTTTTCATCAACAATAGCAACCCTATTTTTTAGTTCAAAAATTTAAGCGGGTGCAAAAGGGTCTACTTTTTCTTGCCTCTCATTAATTTGTTTTATTATTTTATATTTATTTACTCCGCTTAAATTGAATATGCAAAATAATAAAATTCATGAAACCAACAGCTTCAATAAATTTAGGAGTTTAAACTTTTAAACTTAACCCATACTACAAAATTCATATGAGACCACCCAAATTAAATAGTCTTAAAAAATATCAGCAGCACCTTTTGAAATTTTATTCTGTGTATAACATCTCAAAAATTCAGTTTAACAAAGGTCCTCATGCGGCTGCTTAGTTTATTTATTTGCAGTGGCTATTTTGGCTAGCAGCCACTGCTCAACTTATTTAGAGTTATTTTTGGAGCTGGTGATCCCATGAATTTTTAATTTAATCATTTGTGGAGCCACATGGATTTTTGGCAATATGCACTTGCTGCTTATTTCCAACCCCCCATTTTTTCTACAGCTTATTTTCAATTCCTAAACAGTACCTGCTCCTTTAAAATAGGAAAAGATTCTCAATTATCCTTTTACCATAAATAGTACCTGCTCCATTAAAATAGGAAAAGATTTTGAATTATCCTTTTACCATAATTTCATGGGAACATGAGATTACTTTAATATTTTTGAAAAAAAATTCTAACTCCATTTACCATTAAATGAAAGGTTAAATAACAAATCTTATATTTAATAAAAATACATAAAATATAAATAACTAGTTATTAGCTATTACAGATCAGATCTTACTGGAAAAACCTTTAAAAGGATCATTCTTAAAGAGACAAAATTTTATTATAATATATGATTACATCTTGGAGATTAAAATTCTTCTATGCTGTATCATAACATACAAGATTCAATATGACAGAATTCTAAAATACTATCAGTACTATAAAGTCATCTTAGGAAATATTTCTTTGAAACCTTTTGGAGCTCATGCCTAAGATTTGTCAGTGTCTGATCATGTCTTGCGAAATTCATGCTGCCCATTGGACATGCTCTACAATTAGTTGGCTGCAGCAGTACATTGGAGACAAAGAGGAGGAGGAAAAACAGTTCTATAGATCAAGTGCTTAAACTCATGAATATCCACAAACCCATCTCCATTGTAATCCACACTCTTGATCATGCTCTGGCAGCAATTCACATCCCTTCCCTCCACAAACCCCAATTTACAAAGAACATCAGCCAACTCCATTGCACTAATAAACCCATCTCCATTTTGATCAAACACACCAAATGCCCCACAGATTACCTGATCTTCATCCTCCCCATTATCAACTTCCTCCTCCTGATATGCATATATTAATCTATAAAATTCACCAAATTCCATAGCAGTAAGGAAGTCATCCCCACATGCAGACACAGATCTCACAGTTAACTCCACCTCCTCCTCTGGCATTTCCAGATTCAATCTCTTCAAAAACCTCATCATCTCATCTGCACTAACTCTTCCATCACCATCTTCATCTAATACTCTAAACATGCTTTCAAGGCACTCAGCCTCCTCATTTGCTTCTTCCATGCAGACATCAGCTGAATTTAAATAGCATGGAATACTGCTACTGGTACTCCTTTCTCTCAATCTTTTTATATTCCCTGCACCTTTCTCAGCAAGGGAAGGAAGACCTCTGTCATCCTCTGCAATGCAATGGTTTTTTCCATTGCCATCAGTACCTACACCAGAGCTTGCAATTGCATCAATGTAAACTTTTTTCTTAGGGCTAAAGAGACAACCGTAATACCAATTACAGTCAATGATAGATGCATCAACATCCAGGCTAGTAAGGGGATCCACAATTGAAACCATGTTTGTTATATGCCTAACTGCAGAAAGAAATTTCGTACTTATTTCTATTTATCTTAGAAATCTACGGATTCCTTCCCCAACAATCTTTTCTGCACATCTACAATATAAAATCTCTGAACACCCAGAGAAACCGGATTTTGTGTGGTTGGAAATATCAAAGGAAAGTTGCCGGAAGCTGCAGATTTGTTTGACTGAGTTAAATCAATGGTTTACTACATGCAAAGGTGGGTTTCTAATTGTCACTTTTGTCTTTTACCTAAATATAAACCTAAGATGTTTATCTATTCATCATTACACGTTCCAATCAGGTCTGGAATTTGATGGTCTATTTGACCGTTTTTTCAATTTTAGACCGTATATTTTGACTTGCTATATTTTTATTAAACCGTAAAAAAATATTATAAGCAAAATATAATATAGTATTATAATTTATAATATATATCATTTGATAATTTTTATTATAAAAAGATAAATTAATTTAGAATAAAATATAACTTTTTTAATATTTTCTAATATGAATTTAGAAACTTTTCAAAATAGACTATAATTATTTTTAACTTTTACAATAGATTTAACAAGATTTTTTTTAAATATCAATTTAGAAACTTTTGTTAGTTATCATTGTTTTCTAATTTTTCAAGATATTGCATTTACATTTAAGATTTTATATAAAAATTCATAAATTAAACAATTTTTTGACACGCATTTAAATGACCAAACCATCATAAAACTTCCATATGACAGGTAGGGCTGACCATCAAATTACAGGCCTACTTCCAATAATAGTGTAAGATGTGACGTGGAAGGTCACCTCTCCTGTCATTTTCAAATTCCATGACTGTTATATTTATATATGTGTGTGTGTGTGCGCGCATGTGCGTTAATGGTATTTTTTATTAAATCTTGGGTTTATTCTAGATGTTATTTTGATATAATTATATAATATGTCGCATAGGTTTATGTTAATTTTGGTTTTTTTCATTCTCAACCATCTTTAATTGTTCTTTTTTACACATGTTCTTATACATCTTTGTGCATCCCCATCATTATTGAGTCAATTTTTTGTACATTCATTCTTGATCACTAGGTTTGGAGATTTGAAGTCTTCTAGTTCCTTTTTTCATCCCTTGTCAACATGTTGGTACTTAGTGGTGAGCCCCCCTTAAGCTATGCATTTTGTTGCATATGTTTTGAGTTGTTTGTAGGGATACCACAAGGGTTTTAGCTTGATCAAACAACTCTCCTTTAGCTTGTCAATGCATTTATTGCACAATGGTGGCTATACATGGTTTTAGATGTTCTATATATGGTACATAGGACTACATTCTATTATAGGCTCACACTTACTCTTTGTGATTATGATGATATGGCCTCTCCTATTATTGGTACAATTTGTGATCCAAGAAAGATGACTTCTCTTATATGCAATGCCTTCTTGCTTGCAAGTATGTGTCGGCCTACTAAAGGACATACTATTGATAGGACATGTTGTATTATGTGTTTACTCGTGATGCTATTGAAGGACAAACAAGAGACTATGTATATACAAGTCAAATCTATAGTAATTGATTGGTTGGTGAATTACTTATAGAACAAAGAGAGCACGTTGTGTTTTGTCTCGTAATTTAGTTAGAAGGTTGATTTGAACATTGTAGCATGGGTATTGATACCATTTTGTAAAGTCGTCATTGTAATCCTTAAAGGAAATCTTGTCAATGTTATGTTTGTGTACATGATGAATGTCTTCATGATTTTTAAATGGTCTTTTCAGAATGCTTTCCATTCTTGCGATTATATTTGCTAATTATGTGAGTATATTTAATGTGTCATTAGTTAATCACCACATAGATTGTTAAAACCCTTTTAAAGGTCTCGCATGGTGTCTTTTTGCCATAATATGAGAAACTCATTTGTTTACTCATAAATTATTAAATAATGTTCCTTTCCTTGATGTTGTAACCTCATGGTGATGTATCTTACATACATAGATTCTGAACTTATATATGTTTGAGAATAATGCCTAGTCCTAGTTATTAGTATCATGGTATGATATAGTTATTTAAATTATATGCCTTACTTCTTAGTTTTGATAATCAACTCTATAACCCACACAAGATCAAGGCAATATTCTAGTAGGCTTTTGGCTTATTGTTAGACCACCATATAAACATGAAATAAAGTATAAATCCTTTAACATTTTAGTGATTTTAGTCATTCTTACTCTACATTTATCATGAGTATAACAATACTATAAGCTTAAGAGGGCTATCCAAGTAT
This sequence comes from Sequoia sempervirens, assembly GCA_007258455.2. Lineage (NCBI taxonomy): Eukaryota > Viridiplantae > Streptophyta > Pinopsida > Cupressales > Cupressaceae > Sequoia > Sequoia sempervirens. The sequence continues at coordinate 51,486,957 of VDFB02000007.1, forward strand.
CATTCTTTGTGAGATGCACTCATGCATCAATTGTATGGTCCTAGGTTGAACACATTCTCAAGAATAACAAGTTTCATATCTAAGGTATCACGCATGAATTGTTCTCTACTTAATAAGTTTAGTTGTCTTGATAGTTATGAAACTAAAATTTAAATATCAATGACAATATTTAGATTTTTATAGTGAGTAGAGTAGGGTTTGTATTCATGATTTGTTGTGTTTAAAATGTTTCTCTTTAATTTTCATATAATCCAACCTTAGGGAATACCCCCCTTAGCTGAGCAAAGCCTTAAGGAGGAGTCACCCTTCCTTGTCTTACCTAGTCATAAGTAATAAGTCAATCATCCTAAATTGGCATCCCTTAAAGCTTGGGTATGGTTTATCTTTAGCGATTTGGAATCCTACGACTTTGAGAGCCAACAAATGACACTATTTCTCTTTGATTATCATATAATCCAACCTTAGGGAATACCCTCATTAGCTTAGTAGAGCCTTAAGAGGAGTCACCCTTACTCATGAATCGGTCCTTAGCTGTCTCACCTAATCATATTTAACAAGTAATTCATCCTAAGCCAAAATCCCTTAAATATTGGGCATGGTTTATCTTTAGGGATTTGGATTTTGGAAGCCTATGACTTTGAGAACCAACAAACGACACTATTATCAAGAAAGAATTGTTTTTTTCACTATTTGATCAATATCCATTTTCTATTCATATCAACACTTATTTTGTTTTCCAATCATTGCAAGGTTTATTTCATCTTCCCAAGTGAAGAGTGGAAACTCTAATGGTTTGAATTTAGTTGAAGACCTGAAAAAGAGTTGAAGATGGAGAGAAGGAATTCAAGAGGCACTTAATACAATTAGAAACATTGATATGCAAGGAAACAACAAGAAACATGCAAAGCTAAAAATATATGTAACTATACCCAATCTTCTTCTTATGAACTTGAAACTAGTGCACCTAGTAGAAATAATTTATTTTTAGATATAAGAGATCAATATATCTTCAATGATTCAACTAACCATATGTTTCAAGCTAATAGAGATTCCAAATAAAACAAATGCATAGAAGGGGAAGAAGTAGGGAACAATCATATGATGGACATGTTCAAAATATTGGTATGCCTAATCCTAGTGTAAGATCTCCAAGGACTCAAGCTCCATGGATCACCTGCAAAACAAACCATATGTTTCAAACCAATAGAAATTTTAAATACTTGTCCATATGTTGAAAGACAAATACATAGAAGGGGAAGAAGTAGGGATCAATCATATGATGGGCATATTCGAAATATTGGTATGCCTAATCCTAGGGTAAGATCTCCATATGTTATCCTATACCCTACCTCCCCTAAACCCTCTCATGAGCATGAGACTAGCTTTCTTGATGTACATGAAACCAACTAGAGCTTGGTGATGACAATGTTGAAATTACTATGTATGAAGAGCTAGACCTAATATACCATGTTAAAGAAGGGCTATAAAATTTGGAAGATATAGAATTGTAGCAAGCTCAACTTGCTCAACAAGGTCAGCTACATGCACAACTTTCCCAAATGGCACAACAAAAAAATAAAAATAAGGTTAGCATCTTCCTAATCACCCACTATATTAATCAACATGGACAATAGTGTAATAACCCACAAAAATGAAACAAAATAATTTAGAAGTAAAGAAAAAAGGTTTCCACTCACAATGCAACCTTTGGGGTTGGAAAAGTATGGATAATTTGACTTCTATGCAATCCTAAACTATCACTATCTAGCCCCCAATGAAATCAGAGATAAAATTTCAAATAAAAAAATATATATATATCATATCAAGTGAGGAAAAATTTAGGAATTTCATAAACATCACAATTGATTATAAGAAATGATGAGAATATTATTATAAATTTATTTGTATATTCCCTAGAGGAAAGTGCCAAAGAATGGTATAAAATTATTCTTATATCAATGTTAATTCATGGTAAGAGTGAATGTGTGTCTTCAAGTTGTATGGTGATATAGTTGACTCTAATTTTTTTTTCCACATGAATCAACTACTATATGGAAATGTGTAAATAAAAATGTGGTGGACTTCAATAAAAAATTCATTATGACTGATGAAGGTGCCACCAAACTTTAGGCCTAATGAGTCCATGTGCTTAGTGTTATACTATGGTGCATTTGATTCCAAACAAGGATATCGCCTTAGAGACAAGAATTCTTATACCTTAAGGGATGCCTATTAGATAAAAGTAAATATTAAGAGTAGCATGAGAACATTATGAAAAAAATGCTTCAAGATATCTCAACCCAATAAAGGTGCTTTAAGCAAGCATCTCATGGGATAATGTATGATATTATTTAGACTTGTCATAAAGTATTTAAAGAAATATAAAAGGATTTCCACGTTACAATATTGCAACTAACTTCAATTGAAACCAAATTTTGCATACTAGACCTTATAATATTGATTGGTCTAAGAAACTAGTATAGAATAAAGATAAATGATCGCATGGAAAAGAAAACTAGAGTCTTAAAGATAAGGAAATCCTTGATCCATTACGAAAATACCATGTAGCATGCAAGAGGACCTACCTTGGTGTGAGGAATATTACTTGTCTCATGACCCCATAAAGTATGTAGTTACAACTATTGTTATGAAGGAAAATAACTTTCCAAATGATGGTGGTCTAGAATATTATTAGGAGTATATTGATGAAGCTATTAGTTATGCACGTGTGAGAAATAGATGTATGTGAAAGAAAAATGTGAGACTCATTTTAGTAAATTATTATATTCTTCAATATGACTTCATCAATGCTTATAATTAGTATGGGGTGACATCCCATGAATTTTCTCACCTTCAAGAACTTATGCAACATAGTTATAATTGGGCTAGATAACTTGTAGGGATGACATAAATAGAATTATAGAGGCCACTATCATGCAAGTAGATAGTGGATACCAATTGAGAATTGGGTAGGTTGGTACTAGAAATAATGCCAATTTTGTATTCAAACCAAATTTTTATATCCCTAATGTAGAAAAACGTAGAAGAAAAAGAAAAAAAAGGCAATGATGTTGCAAAAATTCTAGTTGATAAGGGCTCAAATGCTAACCAAATTTAGTACAAATATTTATCCCCAATACTAAGAACGATAATACAATCGTAATTAAAATTGAGATCCCTAAGGAAAGGAATATGAGTCCTAAGTCAAGTGAAGTAAAGAGATCACCTCAACAAGGGAAATAACTTGCTAAAGGAAGTGGTTTTTCTACTATTGATAACAAAGGAATTAATCTTGGTGGTTAAGTCATGTAGTTCATCCCTAATGTACATGCCATTATTACACTTGAGTCCACTTCCTTCCCTAACTATGCTCCTATTGACCTGGATAGGTTATTTTGAGTCTAATGAAGGTATGGTACCTTTAAGTAAACTTGGTGGAGTCCCTAAATATAAGAATAGATCACTATCTTATATAAAATTCCCTACCATGTTTGAATAGCTTTTGGATCCTCCAATGATCACAAAGTTGATACAAACATATAAATAAAAACCTAAGATATACTTAGGTACATCACTTTTGGAAAGTCACACTAATGTGGATCTTATTTATACTTCATTACTAGTCAATGGGTTGTTGGTATAAAACTACATGTTTAAATTTGGTGCCTCAAGCAATGTTATACCCCTTGAAAACATGAATTAACTTGGATTGATAGTTTCCAAATATTATGGTAAATTATTTGCTATGGACTCTAGGGAGTTAAATATTATTGTAATTATCAATTATAAAGAGGTCCAACAAGCTACATACCCTAGTATATCATTTATTATGGGCATGATCATTTTGGACTACCCTACTAAGTAGGGCATGTTACTATCAAGAAAGTGGCTAGCCTCCATATGAGGAATTATACATATGGACCTTTCTTATGCCACTAGATCCTCTTGCATGCAAAAACTATCAAGTTATGCAGGGAGAAAGATTTTGAATATCATAGAAGATTTTGAAAATTCTATTAATGAGGTATTGTACATGGATAGTGGGGTGAAATATTTCATTTGTTATTATGATGATTATTTTAGTATTCCTACCAATCCAATTTATTTCTCTCATCCATCTAATCCTAAATGTAATGACATGAAATATGTTTTTGATGGAGCATATTTGAAGGAAGGTAATAGTGCATGGATTGTTCTCACTTCTTATAAAAAATAATTTAGGTGTTTCAGGCTTATATTTCAATGTAATAAAAATATTTATAAGTACGATTCCTTGATATTGGGAATGATAGTAAGTGTAAGATAATGGATCCACGTTAAGAGGGAAAATGTGCAATACGGTTGAAAATTTTATCTTTAATATTACTTGATGAAATCAAAATACATTATAGATGACATTGTCTAGTTTCTAATTTATTTTTTCAAAATTAAACCTAATTTCTATTTATTTATTAATTTTGAAACACAAAACCTCATAATTTGAAATAAAATATATTTTTATTTTCTTAATAACTTTGATTTTGAAAAATATTTTTGAAAAAAATTATGTGTGACCAATCTAGACATCATTCTCTATGCACTAAAAAAGATCATATGGAGTTTACTTTAAATCAAATTATGTGGCGCATACACAAGGGTTTTTAAATTGTCACCTTAATCATACTAAAAAATTAATAAAAGTCTATATATATTTACTAAAAATTTATAAAATTCTCCATACCTAACTTCAACATCATATGCCTCTATCCATAAAAGTATTTTAAAAATTACTTTCATTTACTATATTTTTTGTGGGTCATATTGGGTCCCAAAATTATAATTCTAGAACTCAATTATCCTTTCAAGGCTAGGGGTTGTCGTCATGAAAGCAATAACAATGTTCAGCCAAAGATAATGGAGGGTTAAAGGGAAATTAATGAGAGGGTTATCTCTCTTATTCTTCAATATTTTCTTGGACTCAAGAGGATCTTCCTAGGGGTATACCTTAACAATATTTTGAATCAAATATAATAAACCAATAAAATAACAACTTAACCCAAATTGCATACATGACCCCAAATTTTTTAACTGAGTTTAAAGTAATAATAGTTGTATAAGACCCATATATAGTTGATTAAATGTGCAAGCATGATCCCCATAATATGATTTTATTCAAGTTTTGCATAAGACTTTTCCTTGGTTAGATAGATGATTATGAATGCTTAGCAGTGATTTTTACTATTCTTAAAACATTGGTTAAATATTTTGATTAATTTAAAGGATTACATGGTTGGTTATGTGATTCATATATTGGTGCATATCTATTGAGCTACAAAGTCATAGTCTATGAAAGAAAAAGCAAATCAAAACCACAAGGAACTATGAGAAATGCATTTACATACACCAAAAATTGTGATATCAACAATAACACATGCTTAATAATTCATTATAGACTATAAATCCATGTACAATATGAAAAAGGCCATTACAAAGTTTTGAATGTCTTATGATGTTGTCACATTTATCAAATCCAACATTACATGTGTAAATAAATGTGGAAAAGAAGAAACCCTAGTTGTGAACAAATAAATCCTTTTGAGAATACACAAACTATCATGGATAAATTTTATTACAAATATCACTTATAATACTAACCTCATAATTTTATAGATATTGTTGTTCGTAAAATAAATCAGGCTAGTGTGGTTTTAATCCCTAGGAAGACCTAGCACCTATAGGCATTTGGAAAATATAGATACCAACCCATTTAAATGTGGCTTACAAACTCACATTTATAGTTATTACACTTCTAGTACTTGATAACTCATAGGAGAAGGGATTATATCTATAATTTTAAAATCACCCAACCATATCAATGGTTGTGTACATGAGGGAGAAAGTTCCACCCTTGAAAATTTTGACTTGGAGTCATCTTTGAGTGGGAAATGTCTTTTGGAGTCTCTTGGGGTCAAGATAGTGTAATGGTGTTCTCTAAAAGTGGTTGCAGTAGGTGAAAATTCATCCCAAGCATTTCTAGATTGAAATAACATTTCATCCTTGGAGATATTATTTTGATTCTAGTAGTGATCAGGATGTTGATACAAAACAAATTGCTTCTATTAAAACAAATTACTCCTTTCAACATCTAAGTAACTAACAATTGTTTTAATTCTATGTAGAATTAATAAAATCCATTCCTTGGATGTTGTCAATGTCAAATCAGTGTGATAAGATACTCAGGACTCAAACTCAAGATTAATGCAGAATAAATTAAGAATAAAAGAACAACAAGAAGGCAAAAATACAAGACATTGAGAAGTGAACACAAAAAATATACTGAAATATACTTAAAATTATCAAATTGTTGTATGTAGAATTTAAAATATTTTTGAAACAACAAAAATAAAATCAAAATATTTAAAAAAAAATTGATATAACAGAGACATAAGACTGTTTTAATATTCAAATTAAAATTCAAATTATTTAAAATTGTGAGACAAAGAACAGTCTCTCACAAACGAAGAAAAGGAGAAAACCTAGTGGGATAAAACTCCTCCACAAAAGAGACATGAAATACAAAATACTCCCAATGACGCATGAGAGGAACAAAACCCCATCTGAGGAAAACAACCCCCATAAGAGAGAAGAAGAGAGAACATGCAACCCCCCTCAGTGGTGAGTCTCCTACAATGGTAGAATCTCAAAATTGAATGTTGAAGATGATTCGATCTCACCAGACAACATCCCTCTCCTTAGGAAGAAACAAAACCAAGATGATATGCAGGATGTCAAGTCCCATTCCAAAAAGGAACATGAGGGAAGAGGAATGATATGTGATGTCTCTAAATGATGTTTAAGTGTCTCCATGTTGATGTTGAAAGATGGCAAACTCCAAACAGGAATTCTAGGACACACAACTAAAGATATCAATCCAAAACCTCCTAGAGATGAATGTAGACCACACTCCAAAGACAAATATGTCTCCTTTAAAGAAGCCTCCTCCAAATGCTATCCAAAATTATCCACTCATACCAAGCTGCAAAGAGTGATCATGTAGAGAATGAACAAGAGGGTCAAAGAATTCCCTTACAACAACTAAAGAAGAATCATCACAATCAAAGAGAAGATGTATGCAATCAATAGTGTCTCCCAAATTTGAAATGTGAGACTCAACAAATAACCCACCAATGTCTGTCATGTATACATCCCAAGTAGATGTAGTTGGAAGACGATGTAGATCTTGCTACATTGAATCACAAGAGAACAAACATGTGCCAATATGAGCATCATCAAATGCAACATAATATGGAGGAGATGAAATGCAAGGCTCAAGAACAAGATCAAATGTGAGAACACCCAAGTTTAAGAAGCCAAATGTCTCCTCTGAATCATGGTTCACACTAGAAGTGTGATCAACAACCGAAGGAATAATGTCACCATCAGGAGAAAAATCTACAAAGGTATACAACCAAGATGAATGATCAACCATCCCAGTAGCAATAATCTCTCTACTCTCCTCCAAGTCTCAAATGATGACTAAATCAAGAGTGAACTCCACAGTCCTCCCATCTCCACCATGTGTAATATGATATATGGAAATAAGATTGTTCATCAAAACAAGAACACAAAAAATCTTGGAAAGTGTTTTCCCTAAAACTAATAGACCCCTTCCCAAGTACACTCATGTATGTATTGTTTCACATCAAAATAGGAGACATAATACAAGGTTCAAAAGAAGAGAATATAGACTATGAAGATACCATATGATGAGATGCTCTCGAATCTAGAAGTCATCTTCCTAATCTTGGACCTGAAAAAGCACAAAGAGCATGTCCTCTATTTCCTTATGTAGAAGCCAAACCAGCATGACCTTTTCCCTTATTAGTTTGTTTTGAAGAAGTAGAAGGTGATGACTCAAACATTCTAGAAGGAAAATCAATCTCATTCTTTTTTATAATATGCTTCAACTCAGCAATTTCCTTCTTATAACAAGAATTTTCATCATGCCCAAACAACTTGCAATACAAACAAGTAGACTTCTCCTTCTTAGATGATTTATCTAAGAGGATTTATTCTTTGGTTGATTTGAATGTGGATTGTTCTTTGATTTCTTCTACTTCTTATCAGTATTATCTAATTCTTTCACCTAACTAGCCAACAATGCCTGAGATTTAGAAGACTTGATGAGACCCATCAAGATAAGATTTTATTTCTCATGTATCAACATCTCAGAAAATGATGCAAATGAAGACCTATAGTATATGCAAACCCCATAGTCAACCTATGAGTATGAAAGCCATAAATAAAGGCAACATAATCAGGACCAAGTTGGTTCAATGATTACCAGTTGAATGTCCTTATCAATTCCACATGCTTTACATTGCTCCAATAGATCATTAACCATAGTGATGTAGTCCTGGATGTAGTCTTGGATGTTGTCAAATTTCTTAGGATCAAGGTCATTAATTCATTATCAAGTTGATAGCCCCTTACTTCATCTATAGAACCATATAATGTTTTCAATTTTTCCCAAGCATCATGAGAATTCTTGCATGATTTAATTTGGAACAAAAAATCTTGAGAAACTAGTTTATGAATACATCCAAGAGCTTTGGTATGTTCAATCATCCATTTAATCTTTTTCTCATCATTGATAGGTTCAAGTACCTATTTTCAACATATAGAGAGTGACCTTCATTCATTAGTATACTCCATGCATGTTGATGTCATGTTGAATAGTTATATGATGTTAGCAAAGGAACCTTAGAATGATCCATGAAAAGGAAGAGCACAAACAAATAGATCAAAGGAATGCACCAAGAGACCCCCCAACCAACCAATCAATAATCCCACCAATGATATGTGTGGCACTTTGTATGTAGTGTGATTACAATGCCAGAAATGAGTTCCAAATTTACAATGTCAAGATGGATCAAAGATGGAAAAATTATAAAAATATCTTAGAAAACTAAAGGTAACCTCTCCCAATATGATCTATACTAAAAATGAAGCCTTCCCAAGTGGAAAAAACTTCTCTAGAATGTAATATGTCCAAGTAATCAACTAGAATGCAAAATTGCACAAATCTGAATAAAAAATACCTTGTGCTCAATCTAAAAAAGTGCATGAATAGAAATGTAGAGATCCTCAATACTTTTCCAACACCACAAGAATCATGAAAATTGGAGATCATAGCAAAAAATTATGAGCTTGAGATTCCAAAAGAGAATCTAACTTCGATTAGCAACAAAATTTACCTATGGAAAAATATGAGATAATGAAATGCACCAGTGTGAAGTGCTCAGAACCAACTTTTCGTCGATATCTCGTTTGCATTTATCTTTGACACCTAGGCAGAAAGTTATAGATCAGAGAAAAAACTGCCCTATTAGGGCCTCCAAGGGACCAACTTAGCACTGTGGGGCTTAATTTCAGCTCCTAGCAATATGACCTTTTTCTCTTTAAAAAAAAAATTAAAAAAGCATCGTCAAGGGTGGTGGCACCACGGAAGCAGTGGCAACGCTTAGAGTGACAGGTCGAGGGCCATGTTGCTTGGCATTAAGCCCTGAAGCCTTAGATCCGACCCCACACTCGAAACCAAGCGCTAAGCACCAAAAATAAATGATAGTCTCAAATATTTAAACTGTGATTAAAATAATATTAAATCATTGACAATTGTACCTTTGCCAAAATTCCTACCCGATGACACAGAGTCGATGTGATTGATGACGTAGAGATTATGCAGATGGGAATATGTTGAATCGTCAAGGAATATTCATTGATGCCACTATAAACCTACCATGCTTGTGTATGGATCACATGGAGTCTATACCATATGGATTTTGTATGACTGTACGGATAGAGAAAAACACAGATTTCACCAAACCCTCCAAAAAGGCTTCAAAATTTTTTTCACCTAAATATCAAATATTTTATATGAAAATAGGGGTTTTTGGGCCTTTTGGACTCAATTGAGAGGTTTGTTTTGCCCAATGTGCACCATGTAAAAGCTCAAACTTGAATCACCCTTGGATCTAAGAAGGGGTTTTAAAAAACTAGAGCTCTGACACCATGTTAGAGTCACTTAAGGAATCAAGCCTCCAGGATCATCTGTAAAAACCAACAAAAGCCTCCTATAAGAGGGAAAAAATGAACATGAAATTGCAACAATTGATGCAAGATATGGCCAATAGGCAATACACAAGATTGCAATGATATATTGGACTTACACAACTGAAAAATATCTTAGCTGACTTGCTTGAATATAGTGTACATATGAAGCCTTTCTTATATAGGCAAGGGTGATGATGACGTAACATTAAATGGTTGTGTCATAATTAAATGACATGAGAAAATACTAAATAACCTAGGACACAAGCATTAAATAAAAGCCAACTAGATATAAGATAAGTGACAACTAATGCTTAACTAGAAAGATTCCCCCCTAATTAATGCTAACTACAAAGATACCCTCTGAGGACCTAAGTTGATTTAACAATGTGAATAGGACCTAGATAAGACTAGATAGGAAAAATACTTATTTACACCAACATGGGTTATGGGTGATGTCATAATTCTTGTAACTTCTTTCTCTAGATTATTTTTTTCTATAACCCTTGATTTCTCCTTCTATATTCTGTATTATTTGGCTTATCCTATCCATATTAAAACTTTATATTTGCAATATCTCCTTCCTCATATCTTCAATTGCACCCACAATGGCACGCTCATCAGCACCTTGCCTCTTCCCTCATAATTTCTACCTCTTTCTCCATGGCTTATTCCCTTTCTTTCTTTTTTGCTTCTTCCATCCTTTTGTTGTACCTTTCTTGTCAATCTTGGGTTTATTTCAACCTTCTTTCTTCTGTGTTCATCTCCATTTCCAATTTAATTCTTTCAATATTTTCTCTTTTCCTTTTGTTATCTCATTTTTCCATGGGTTTTTTTATCTAGAATTCCATAAATCCTTATATATCCCATGGTTAGTTTAAATTTTGAACAATTATATCTTTTCAGGGATATTTTTGGATCCCTGTCCCCTTCCCATTTTTCATCCCTTAAGTGCCTACCCTCCTCTCACAAGAGTGGTCCCTAAGGCTTGTATTTGCAATTTTTAAGGAAATTTTTCTTTTTATTGTTGTTAACTATCCTCTTTTCTTCTACTACTGCATATCTTCCTACTCTATATTTTTCTTCACTATTCTCTCTAGGGTCTCGACAACAAAAAAAATTGTTGGCAAGAGGAAAAGGGGAACTATAGTCCAGAGATATGTACCATAATATCCCTTATGTAGTCTATTTATACCCCAAAGGATATAGTGAGAGAAAAGAGTCATTATGGAAGGGAAAACTAGATCAAAATGCATTCCACATATAACATGAGTAAGAACCACATTTATTCCTCCATAACACACACACACACATACATGTTAATTCTTATATCTCCATATATATTATACTATATCAGTTATGAAGGCAGGTCTTACTCTTTGCTCTGTACATATTCTTCTTCACTTCTATTTTATCCTATTATTTATTACATTCCTTTATTTGTACATTGTCTCTTAGAGAAATGGTGACCTTTATAGAGCATCTCTTGCTTAGTTTCCTATGTTGTCCTCATGTTCCACAAGTCCTATGTGGTAGCTTGCGGTAGGATTTGGTGTTGTCCTATGACTCAGCTAACAGTAACTAATGTTTCAAAGGAACTGGCCTTCATTATCATCTCATAACCAACCAAGATGTAATTTAAGAAATGACCTTTTATAAATTCTATAAAAGCCCTAGAAAATTCACTACAAAGAAGCATAATATCTTAGATAAACAAAATTATATTAGAAATAAAAATTTAGAGTGGATGACAATATTTGTTTTCCTTGTACCTTATTTTTGTAATTCAATAACTAAATATTTTTGTTAATAAATAACTTTATAATAGTTCAACATATGAATTTTATATTAATATATAAATTCTAAACAAAGATGTTGAAATGGTGTGAGCCTAGGGAAAAATTAGCCCCCTGATAAAGGAGGGAGATTACATGCCAAATTTTTATGTACAATAATGTTATATATCTTCGTCTCAAATAATTATTTAATATGGAATTTGAGGTAATTTTGTTTTAGGATTAGGTGAAGCTATTGAATATAGGTGAATTAGACACTTCTAAAGAACCTACAAATAGCCAAGTTTGAGATATAGAAATATAAAAATAGCCAAATGGTGACATATAGCCACTAAAAATTCTTTATCATCAACATCTTACTCAAGATTTAGGGTTCATTTGTTTCTCAAAGCATCTATAAAGTGTTTAATATAATGAAGCCATTCCACAAGTGGGTGTAGGATGGCTTTAGAAATGGGATTTCCTTCAATAACCACAACTTACATGGTGGTCCCCTATCATCCACACCTCCTAGCATTTAGCAAAGACTCTTTAGGTATTAAAGATTTTATACTATTTCATATAGGCATTTTCACCACGAAGGATCTAATAGAGATTAAACCCTGTGGCCTACTATGCAATCAGAGTTTCATCTTATTGATTCATACTTACCTTATATTCTTCGCATACAAGAGCTTATCCCAAATTTTATGCTTCACAAGTTGGATCTTTAGCCTCCTAGAGCTTAGTGGAAAGAGTGGGAATAAAATTATAATACCACTTTTAGGAATTATATGTCACTCAAGTCTTCTATATAGATTTATTGTTCCTTTCTCATTGAATTTTAATAAGATGAATCGATGTTGAGTAATCTATTCTTATGTTTACATTTGCCTCCTTAGACTCCAATGAATATGGAAGGCAAGAATGGATCCCAATATTGCTTATTTTCTTTTGTGCCTATATTATCAAATGTTTCTCTTACGAGAAAGGTCAATTCACCTAAGTATCACACATTGTATCCAAAGTATCCACCTTGTCAACACCTTAAGACTTTCAAAGATATCTTCTAGACTTGCCGTCATACTCAACAAGCTTGGAAATGGACCCACAACCCATTTTCTTCATTTTATCAAAATTATTTTCTTTGAGAATTGCTCTTTTGGGAATATAGCCCCTAGTGCTTATATTGCTATACTTTTTGGATCTTGAAAATCTATTATTCTTTTTCAACAATGGAAAATTAGAAACATGGATTGTTTTTAATGATAAGATTTATTGTAATTTATCTCTAACTAAGAAAGTGAGTGTGGTTCCCTTAATGTACTTACAAATACAAGCTTAGGCTGAAAAGTTACTTTAGAATTCTGACATTTCCTTATTTTGCTTAATCATTAGGGGAGTGCCCCTTGTACTATAAGTCAAGTTCCTCCTAAATTTGTTACTCAAATAACTCCTCTAGCTTTGTGTAGATGGGGTCCCTCATTTCCCTGCTTCTTGCCTAGTAGCAAGGTTGGTCTACTTCGCATGGGAAAGCTTCTAGGCCAAGACACAATGGTATTGAAACCACAACTATGACTCCACCACCAAAGTGGGGTGTCCTTATTCCCTTGGCAGTATAGGAGCAGCAAGATGGTTGATATGTGCATGAGTTTCTTGATAAACATGCCAAATAATTAAAATTACTTCTTATGCTTCATTTGTTTGATATTCTTAATATTCTAAAAAAAAAAAAAATTGGCAATGCATACTAACTAACCACTTTTTATCATAAACCTTCTAAAACAACATTCTAGAATTTCATAATTAATATAATATATTAGAAAAGTTTCAAATAAAAAATTGAACCACCACCCAAGGGATACCATAATCAGCAATATTATAAAGTACCATAAAAGACCATCATCACATGTTCAATGGATATGAAAGCATCATCAGATAATACATAAGATCCTACTCAATACACCCTGAAGAATAGTTTATAATTTACAAGATTACCATCCTTCATACTCACAGTATGGCTTTACTTTTTTATAGTGGTGCACTGGTAACATTTTTCAAAAAACCCAAAAGAACCTACCTGCCGGGCAAGATTAGAAATACTTGCCCAGCTCCCTAAACAAAATCCAAGAACTCCGATCAAAAGAATTATTCCCATGTTTATGGCCAGAATTACATTCCACCTCGGTAACCAAGATGCTAGTTTCTCAGCTGCATCCTGCAATCATTGTATAATTAAAATTCATTAATGATAGCCAAATTGAGTGATTTCAGTATTCAACTCCATCTCAATTTGAAATATTGTTCACTAGTAAAGATACTAACATTGAACAGATTTGCAGAAGTTTCTTTACCTGTCTAGAGATCTTGGTTCTGAAAACTTTGATGTAGGCAAAACAAGGAATAATGAATACAGAGAAGCTCATTATGACTGAACCGATCATGGAATTTAAGGGTCCAAAAAATGGGACTAATAAGGCCAAAAACCATAACAGGATTGACACTGGCAACCGACAAATAACTCTGGTCAAGTATTTAGATCTGTGCACTCCGATTACCTTCTCCCACATGAAATTTAGTGGCATTACATACAATCCAAAAGCTACTGCCTGCATGCATAGACCCCAATTAGCACAGGTTGGACTTTTCATTGGATAAAACTCAGTTCAACTTCACTACAAGGATTTTCCCATCAAAACTTCACCAGATGGATTTTTCATTAGAAAAAACTCAGTTCACTTGATGGGTTACCCAATCACAATTTCACAATCTAGTGAATGCACAAATAATGTGAAAAAAGTTTTACTTACTGTACTATCAGATTGTAATTTTTAGTTTACCTGGTGGATAATCATGAAACACAAGGCAATCCTTCTGAAAATGGTGTTTGGAAGCACAGACAAGGCATTAGAGTGATCCAGAAGCACGTCTCCAAAATTGTTGTAGAGTATGATACAATGAGGCATAGTGATTGTCATAACATAAGCTACTGTATATAAGTACACGTATTTGTATGACTTTGGCCTCCACATAGCGTGCATAATTTCTCTGCAAGTGGAAAAGAAAAAGTCAGGGGAGCTCTCTTTGTAAATTGAAAATTAGCAAAGATTCATTTGTTAGAAAAAAAGAAAAGAACTTGTAAATTTTCTCTTTGAATCAAATTAATGTATGGCTAGACTCTTTCAGGGGAGATCATCTTTGACATTTTCTTAGCATAAGTGGTGCTTGGTTTCATCCAAATGTTCTGTTCAATGCTGATTTTGTGGTACTGCCTGTTCTGCCTAGGAACTGCTTTATAACTGAGAAGAAAATATAAATGATGCAAGAAAAACTTTTAGTGACTAACTTGGGGAAGAATAAACAACATACACAGTAATAGCATGGCCTCCAAATGCAAACAATATATTGGTTGTTCCTGTGAAGAACTTCACAGGATCTTGAGGTGCTGAATGCTTCACATTTGGAACCTGATCCAAGGAAAGACAGTATGAAAATTCAATAAAGATTATATCAAATATAATGCACATAGAACTGTATTTACTGATATTATGTTTGTTTCCTTTGTTGGATAAGTTATACCTTGCCATGGATAAGACCAGCAACCACCATGTACCAAGCTGTGTAAGTGGTTGTTATAACTCCCATTATAGACCACACTCTAAAATTGTGGAAACTTGGCAGGAGGCATGTTAGCATAGATATAGCACCAAATAGAATTGCCCATTCCCGCTTGTTGTACTTTGTATTCAAATAATAGGCATTGCTGAGGAATCCAGTAATATAAATACATTTAAAAATGCAAAATATTTCATTATTTAATAGGCTTAAAAAATATACAGACAATGGATTTATGTTTTACTTGATGTGTTAATTACCTTGCACATGCAATGATTTGCACAACTGCCACACACCCCATTGTTACAACATTGAAAAAGAGGGAAACCCTTCTCAGCCAATTTCCCACAAGATGCCCCATCACTTCATGGTACTGCAAGACAAGAAAATATAGCATAAGCTCATACCACTGATTATGAAAGTTCGATTTCAATGTACCTATTATGGCTATCAGGATTCAACTGTATAGGATTCAAATTGGATTCAAGATTTAAATTTATTGAAATATAACAGTGGTTCACAGGAATTTGTTTCTTATAAGAATTAATGATCCAAAATTAACACTCATTGTATCGAGGTTATCCTCACAGGAGTGAAACATCCCTTTTCAGATGAAAAAGATAAATCAAACATTAAGCAGTGTAGTACTATCCTATATCCTTTAACACAGAGCGGAACAGCATTTTTTCCATCCAAAATTACTTCATATGGAACTCTTGCAATGGAAGCAATTAAACACCATTTTATCATGAGACCTATAAAATCGTGTCAATTGGCAGATAAGCAATGTTTGACTAGCTATTACAGACCTTACATTGTTATGAATCATGGACACACACTGGTTTAAACTTTAAAGAGGTAAAACTGACAGACAAAATGTAGCAGGGGCTAAAAATTTTCAGATCTCTTATATGAATGGAGAGTGTAAATAAGTAGACTGAGAGATCTTGACATGCCTGGATGATATGTCTTTTGAAATCAACGCCTTCTTTTTCCTTGCGAGATCTGTACTCAAGATATAGGCATGCGAGCATATAGCAGGTCCAAATACCAATAGTTGCATATAGAAGGTGGAAAAAGATTCCAAGTCCAAAGCCCATTTGAGAGTATGAGTATGGCATTGAGAGAATAACTTGGCCAACCTGCAAACAACAATCAAGAATCAAATAAGAGCTCATTATAATTTGGACCATTATAGAGCTAGACCTGCCAATAATTTGGTAAGTTAATACATACCATGTACAATCAATCATATAGGATAATAAATTTAATTTGAGATTTTTCACTTCATATAACAAGGAAAAAAAGGGTGTGCAGATATAAGGAGATCCCAAGAATAGGAGCATGAGATGGTAAAATCCAATATAAAGGAGAAGGTGCTTTCAACTGTTTTTAACAGTTGCGACCCTTGTTAATCCAGCATTAATTCAGAAATTTAGCTTTTTTATCCTATATTGATGATTGATCATGGAGTGCGATCTAAAATATTGACGAAAAAAAAATGTACATAATCTAATCTAGAATTTTTTTCAAACTACAAGACAGCATAAATTTATCTACTTTATCTACTGACAAGAATGTAAATGCTCATTCACCCAAATGTAAATGAAAACTGGGTTGACATATAGGCCTGTAAACTTTGCACCCAATTTTTCTAATTTCATACATTGCCTATTTGAAAACAAAGTTTTATATAGATACCTGG
The DNA here is from genome assembly GCA_007258455.2 of Sequoia sempervirens. Lineage (NCBI taxonomy): Eukaryota > Viridiplantae > Streptophyta > Pinopsida > Cupressales > Cupressaceae > Sequoia > Sequoia sempervirens. The sequence continues at coordinate 51,504,141 of VDFB02000007.1, forward strand.
CCAGAGACAGCATTGAACCATGCATCATACACAGAGCCACCATGCCACAGAGTCTTTTGTACCAAAGCTTTGAACCCAGGACTTGCATTGATGGCTTCCAAAGGTGGAAGATTGTGCTCATTTTCAGATGCTTTGTTAGTTTCTTCTGGCCCAAATCCTCCTTCTATGACCTCAGACTCTATCATTTTTCCTACTCTTCTAAGAACTCTTCTTGCTTACTCGCCAATCACAACTATCTTTCACCAACAAATACATTCTTTGTCAATATTCCTAAACTATTTTATAATACCATGTAAAATTCATTGAAAAGGAGAAATCGCAGCACAAGGCTAAAACAAAGACAAACCATCCAATTATATCAGAAATTGCAACTCCGTGTCCAATTGGTTGAAAGTAAGCTTTTTTTTAGCAGTTTTTTTTGTTTCAAAACTGTGCTGGATAGTCATTACATTGACGAAATATAGTTGGAACTGAAATTTTATTTATAGACATTTTTTATCCAAATTATCAGACACGTCATTGCATAATTTTAGCGTAGAAATCACCAATTAACTAGATAACACACGGTTGGCACACTCCATAGACAAGATATAATATATTTACTATGTGATAGATTAGGATGACTAACCCTATCACCTGTTCCACGTAATATAGTGGAGTATATACACTGTATATATGTGTTAGGGGGGTTTTGGAGAAGTTATAGGACCAACACTGCGTCTAGACAGCACTTGACAAACCTTATAATTACAATGTGGAGTTGTAGTTGCAGGGAGTCTTATCTTAATCGATATAAGTTCCAGTTACATTCAGATTGATCAAGAATGGGAAACATTTCCAAAGCATTAGAATTACCATAATTAGTTTTTGGAGTTTATCTTCAACATCACTTGTTGAGTCACTCTTGACTTCGAACCAATGGCACTGGCCTGGAATTTGATGGTCTATATGACCGTTTTTTGTATTTCGGACCGTATATTACAACCTAAAAATTTATTAGACCGTATTATTTGACTTGCTATATTTTTATATAACCGTAAATATGACAATTAAAATTATTATTAAACCGTAAAAATTTATGGTAGCATATATATATATAATATTTATGATAAAAATATAAATTATTTTAGAATTGGAATAATTCTTTCTAATTTCACTTTATATTAATATATATGATTTATAATATTTATTATAAATATATTTATTAATTCAAAATTCAAAATATAATTTTTTTAAGATTAAATATAGTTCTTTCTAATTTTTAAATATTTTTTAACAATAAATTTAAGATTTTAACATTTTTACTAATAGTTATCATTGTTTTATATTAATATATATGATTTATAATATTTATTATAGAAATATATATTAATACAAAATCTTTTCAAAAATAGAATATAATTGTTTAAAATATTTTAACAAGATTTATTTTCTATATGAATTTAGAAACTTCTTGTTAATTGTAATAGTAAATTTAAGATTTTTACATTTATTTCTAATTATCAATATTTTCTAATTTTACATTTTTTTAATATATATAAGATATCCATATGAATAACATAACACAATATTTGTGTTTTATTGGTGAGCATGTTGAAATTTTTTTGGTTTTTACAAATAATTTATGTTTTTAGATAGACGAATTTAAGGATTAAACTATAAAAAAAAAATATTTTATAGTATTTTTTTTCTAGGTGAATCATGTTGAAATTTTAGATAATGGGTTGAATAAGGATTAAACTATTTTTAATTTTATATAATTATTTTGAATAGGTTTGAAACTGATATTTAAAAAATTTTGACAGTTAAATTTTTTCATAAAATGTAAAATGAGACATCTAAATGAACAAACCGTCAAAAAAATTTCATATGACAGGTAGGGGTGGCCATCAAATTCCAGCCTAATGGCAGTATTTTCCAAGCATGGGAATCAGGCCTAGTGTGACCTATTTTTGAATTTATATTATATTTTGCAATCTAAAAATCTGTAAAGTGGTATGATCAGGAATTTGACAGCCACCCCTATCTGTTATATGAATTTTTTTTTACCGTTTGTTCATTTAAATGTCTATTGCTTTATCTTTTATGAAAAATTTAACTCTCAAAAAAAATTAAATATCAATTTCAAACCCATTCAAAAATAATTATTTAAAATTAAAAATAGTTTAATCTTTATTCAACTCATTATCTAGCATGCTCACCAATAAAACACAAATGTTGTATTATATTGAAAAAAATCAAAGCTCATAAAAAAAGCTATACAATAAATGTTGTTGAAATTTATTTATAGTTTAATCTTTAAATTCATCTATCTAAAAACATAAATTATTTGTAAAAGCCAAATAAAATTTCAACATGCTCACCAATAAGTGAAAATTTGTGTTATGTTATTCATATGAATATCTTATATATATTAAAAAAATGTAAAATTAGAAAATATTGATAATTAGAAATCTTAAATTTAAATTTATTGCTACAATTAACAAGAAGTTTCTAAATTCATATAGAAAATAAATCTTGTGAAAATATTAAAAAACGTTAAAAAATAATTATATTCCATTTTGAAAAAGATTTTGTATTAATATATATTTTTATAATAAATCATATATATTAATATAAAGTAATGATAACTATTAGTCAAATGTTAAAATCTTAAATTTATTGTTAAAAATATTTAAAAAATTAGAAAGAACTATATTTAATCTTGAAAAGATTCTATTTTGAAAAGGTTTTGAATTAATAAATATATTTATAATAAATATTATAAATCATATATATTAATATAAAATGAAATTAGGAAGAATTATTCCAATTTTAAACTAATATATATATGTGTGTGTGCTACAATAAATTTTTACAATTTAATAATAATTGTAAGTGTTATATTGTAGTTATATAAAAATATAGCAAGCCAAATAATATGATCTAATAAATTTTTAGGTTGTAATATACGGTCTAAAATGCAAAATACGGTCAAATAGACCATCAAATTCCTAGGTATAATATGATTTGTTAGATTTTTTATTGGAATATATTTTTAAAGGAAAATAATAATTCCTTGAAGTTTGGGTTATTCAGGTTAATTAAATAGTTATTCTACAAACATATAAGTAATTTAGGTAATTAGGGTTGGTAAATAATTTAAAATAATTGAAGTGTTAAATTAGAAAATTAAATGTGAAGGATTGGTATTCTTGGTTTTGGGAATAATAGTGAAGAACAAATCTAATGTAGTATTGAAATCAACTGCCTCAATATTGAAAATGGTCTTTGTTTATTATTTTCCTTAGTCATAGATCAATCTTTAAATTTAGCATAGGTAGAATTCAGCCCTTATTGTGGCAATGTTGCAACATGCAAAAGTGACCAGTACCTATAGGAATGAACTTGTTGACACTACATGATGCAACTTGTTTCACTATGATCTCTACTTTTTGTTGATAATTAAGGACTAGTTGTATTGAAAATTTCCTTGGATAAATTGCAATGTTTTAAGGTTCATGTTCTTCTAAGATGACCCCCTTGATTGGAATAGATTCATAGTTGTGGAAATGATTAAAGACATCACTCTACTATTGCACAAGTATCCTAGAATGATTAGATGCAAAATCAGGTTCCTTTTAAAGTGCTCTAAATTGAAATATTCCTAGAATGAATCTCCTTGAAGTGATTAGGATATGCAAATGACAATTGATGGAGAATGAATGCACATTGAATGCCTTTGGAAACTAAGATATAACAATAAATTGAAGAAATTGTAAGTCTCGTAATAGTTAGTGGAATGGATGAGAGTACAAATATTTTGTTTAGAAAACTAGTGAACAATTACAATAAAATTATATGCATAAAATTTTCAAATCTAAAAATCTAAAATAGATGAACATATCATTAATCATCAAATTTGAAATGTAACATGAAAAAATACCTATAGTTCAGCAAATTAAATTAATAAACTCATAATAAACACATAACACCAAAATTTATGTGAAGAAACCCTTTTTAAAAACTACCACCAAAGAGATACCAAGCTTGTATTAATCAAGAATAATTATCTACAATGATACAATCCACTCCATTTTCATCAATCTAATAACATTTTAGTACAATAAAATTACCGACAGAATAACCAAATAAAACCTTTTATCCCATTCCTCCAACATATAAGCAAATTGAAAAAAGAAACCATAAATGTTTTCCAAAATAATAGATTAAAACCATGAACTCAAATTAAGCACCCACATCCAAGTAAAAAATATAATGCTCAATTCATGAAGAGAATCTTTCGAGAATTAAAAGTAACTCCCAAGTATATAACCCTCATTATTAGGCACAAAGAATTCAATTTGTCACCCCCAAGCACCCCATGAAAGCTCCACTTAGAGGCATGACTCTTTATATTCTAAAGTGACCTTTCATCTTCATTTTCCTCTTTCAATATCTGAACTTGCAATAATAATCCTAAATAACTAAACAATAATAATTAATATTGATGTCCCCACCATGCATAGGTGTCCAAGTTCACTCTTGCATGCACTAAGGAGTAAATTATTTAATTAATTATCTACACTATAATTAAATACATTAGACATAAGGATTTGTAAGGTAGATAAATATTACCCAATCTCAACATTCTCCAACTTGATATTTATGTTGCAAATACACAAAAGAAATATATGATTGAGATCAAGAATAGTACGCAAGGCCCACAACGTTCCCATACTAGGAGAATTTATTCATACTCAACAAATTTTATAAGTGAATCTACAACATTATACAAAGTGTCAACCTTTTGAATCATAGCATTAACACTCTTCACAATCTCATGAAAAAAGTGATACTACACATTAATATGATTGTCACATCTAATCTTAACCACCTTGCAATCAAAAATAGTTCTCTTAAACATAGTCTATGTAACCATACCACTTCCTTACAAGCATGTGTAGCAACCATATAATCTACTTTGATGGTAGATAAAATTAAATCATTGGTTATCTAAATAAAATCATAGGTTATCCCTTACTCATCCAATTGACAACACCACTAAATAGAGAAAATATATAGCCACTAATGATTCTCCAAATATCCTAGTCACTCGCTCAATATTAATCAATAAAGTGTTATATGTATAAAACTTATCCACATCATCAAAACCATGATAACATAAGAAATAATAAAATTTCCTCACAAATATCTAAATTCCCTCTTAGCACAATAGTCCAATGATCTTTATCAAGGTTACACATAAACCTAGTAAGAAATTACACTACTTGGGAAATATCTAATCAAGTGCATACCACTGCATGTATTTGGCTACTTAAAACACTAACATAAACAAAATTATACATATCCTTCAAATCATCATTTTATTTAGGACATTGATCAAATGAAAGTTTAGTGCCTTTAGGTAAATAAATACTCATTGGTTTACAATCATGAATAGAAAAACACTACACAATAATGTCAACATACTTTCTCTAATTGATCCTAAGCTTTTCATGAGCTTGGATTTCCATTCCCAATATATATTTTTATCCCTAAATCCTTCATGGTAAATGCACTATAAATTTGAGTTTTAAGGTCCCTAATCATCTCATTATTTTCAATAATCAATGTCATCAACATACAAGATAATAATTAACAAGATATCACCAATAAATTTAACATATTTATCTTCACTTCTAACAAAAACAACTTCAATGCAAAAATATTGAAATTTTGATACAACATTCAAGGTGAATATTTTAAACTGTATAACGATTTTTTAACTTGAAAACCAAATTATCTCTCTTTTACCATAAATCCATTAGGCTATCACATGTAAAAAAATTCTTCAAGATCCTCATGAAAAAATGTATTTTTTACATCCATTTGCTCTACTTTAAAAATATAAGCAACTATTGTTGCTATCCAAGCACTATCTGTAGTGCCCCTCATGTTGTCTTCTGTTAGACTGATACTCATTATGTTAGGATATACACTATGATACCTTGTTGATGCTAGTTTTACTGTTTTGGATTGGTTTTGGATGACAATTGATCATACTTTGATGTTCATGATACTATTGACTTATACATATGTTATGATGGTTATATGGATTTATTTGTGTGCTCGGATTAATTTAGTTATGAGTATTATCTGGTCATATGATTATGTTTACTATGCATTTAATTCATGATTGATCTATGTTGTTTACGATGTAATTGTTGTTATTAGTTGATGTGGATTATTGTTTGAAGTGTCTTGGTGGGAGGAATAGTGTAGCATTACTCGTTCGTGAGTACCCTACTACGTTGTGATTTTCTCTCACAGTGTGTTTGATTGTTTGATATATATATATATATATATATATATATATATATATATATTGTTTGATAGTTTATCTGATGCAGATTGCAGGTACCAGGCATCGACTCCACCTAAATTGTCAGGTCTAAGCATGCCTTAAAACCCAATGGAAATGTTGCTGAAAATGAAGATGACAAAAGTTTCCCTACCCTTGCCATCATCCTCGATGAGGATGAGTACCCATTTAGTCACCCTGTCATTCTGGTTTGCACTCTTGGTCAGTTGTCTCGTTTTGACTTTATGGTTATTGGGTGATTTGTGATGATACTTAGTTAATTATTGATTATGTTGTTTAATTAGTTATTAAATTTAAATAAATTATAATGGTAATTTGTGGAGAAATTAATGTTATGAGTTTCCTTGTTTAATCGATTTAATTAAATTAAATTGATTTATAAGGTGGTTTAATTTAATTTGGAATTAAATAAATAATTAAATATAAATCAAGATTGAAAATGGATATTTATATGGAATTTTTGATAATTAATTAAAAATTAAATTATTATGTGATAAAGTACAAGTTATAATTAAATATAAAGATAATTATTATTATTATCATTGAGATTTAATTAAGCAAATGAGGAAAATAATATAATTTAAAATAAAATAGTTAATTGGATCTGTGATTTCGAACAAGTTGCTAAAGCAATTTAAAAGATAGAAAAACTAGAGTTCATGCACATGCATGACTCCGAACTAATTGTTGAATGGAAACTTGCCATTTTTATGAGATTTTTATCCACTTTTTATTTTTGAAAAACAAAAGCTTTCCCTGGTTAATAATTATCATTTTTTTTACAATTTGATAAGAGGATTTTTAGTTTTTGGGAAAGGGAAGAACTTTGTTTAAAGAAATTCTTCTGTAGAATAGTTGTATTTTTATGAATTGTTTTGAAAAGAAAATATTGAATTGAGAAAAATGGATCGTTATTGAGTTGTTTTGAAGTAGTGGATCATTGTGAACGTAATAGTTGATCTCAGCACCATTCTTCCATTTCTGTAGCGTTGGAATCTAGGTTGGCTTGTATATTGTTTTACCTGAAAATTGCTTTCCAACTAATGTAGACGAATTCTTGCCTGTGGTTATAGTGGGGAAAATGTAATTTCCATTGTTCTTCCGAATTTTATCTCTGTGTTAGAAAACGGATGCATGCTTGCACGATGTTGTTTGAAGACGTAGTATTGATTTATTTGTTCTATAATGAAACTATTAGAATATGCATTTATATAAATAGATTCTGCAACCTTTGCATTCGATGATTATAGTTTGATGATTGCCATCGACTTTTAATGTTTCATTTCTCCCCTATGGTTTTCTTAATTCGATGCTGAAAAGACTTCGATTTCCTTTCCATGGATTCGTTTATTTCCTTTTTGAATCTGATTTCCATACATCATTTATGACATTTGATTTGTTTGTTCGATGATTACAAATAAGGTTTTTGGTTGGTAATAAGTGGGAATTCGCTGTCTTACACCATGCTTGATTCATTGCATTTGCCTGAAAGTTTCTTTAACCCATCAATTAATCCATTTCATACATACCTTGTGATCATCGCAGTTTATGAGATGACATCTCTTTGTGGTTTTCCCATCAAGCACCACATGCCTTGTCCATGCTTTCACATTTGTGTCCATGTCTACCAGTGCAACTACAACTTCATTATCTCACAAAATTCCTATATCAATGTGCATATCCCATCCAAAGTTTCCATTGTGGCATAAGCAATGAGATTGCTGGAAAAAGTGGCGTATTTGGCTT
>VDFB02000007.1:51519328-51701495 GCA_007258455.2 Sequoia sempervirens
CTAGGCATGGTCCTCTTTCACACTCAAACACGGTGAATCATACCAAGCTACATTCAACCGAATCAATCCCTTAAAGAGTCCAAAGTGCAAAATGGTTGCAATATTTAATAGGCTATTACTCAAAAATCGTGACGCTTACAAACTCATCATCTAAGCCTATGGGATTACTTTGGGCCTCTATACAATAAATTATCTCAGTTTTTGTTATCTCAGAGGTGTTTTCCCATGGTTTCCAGTTTTCACTTGATGGAAAAAGTGTCAAATGCGAATAGTATAAAGTTGCAAAGTGGTGCAACTTTCATTTTTCAACTTGTGTGACCAAACAGACTATTCCAACACATCTAGATGGGTATGTTTATGCTAGGAATGGTCCTCTTTTGCACCCAAACATGCCTAATCACTTTAAGCTACATTCAACCGGCTCAATCCCTTAAGAGTCCAAAGTGCAAAATGATTGAAATCTTTGACGAGCTATTACTCGGAAACCATGATGCTTACAAACTCTTCATCAAAGGCATTAGGATTATGTAGGGCCCCTCTACAATAACCTTTCTTGGTTTTTGTTATTTCAGAGTTGTTTTCCTATGGTGTCTAGTTTTCACTTGATGGAAAAAGTGTCAAATGCAAGCAATGTAAAGTTGCAAAGTGGTGTAACTTTCATTTTGCAACTCGTGTGACCAAAAAAATTGTTCCAACGCGTCCGTATGGGTACGTTTACACTAGGTATGATCCTATTTTGTACCAAAACATGTTGAATCACTCTGAGCTACGCTCAATCAACTCAATCCCTTATGGTGGCATTCAAAACAATCGAAAAGAGAAATATTCACATGACAATTGACAAGTCTGAGTTTTCCACACCAAAAGCATATGATCATCCTCAAATCTAGCAAGGGCAAGAAATTTTTTAATTATCCTCCTTTCCCTTACAACAATATACAACCAATTGAAAATGTACAGTTCAATGGTGGAACTTGGAAACATTTTATTTTTTCCTCAATTAACAACTTTGGTTGTGAAGAATTTTGTCATTTTCATTTGAAATGATTTTCTATGCTTCAAAATTGGAGTCTAAGAGAAAAAAATATTTCTCTCACATACATTTATTATTTGGTGTGAAAAATAAAGTTGTCACGCAAGTCCATTTCTTATTTGTATTATATATTATAAAGCTTTCTCCCAAGTCCATTTCCTATACAGGAAGTAATATTGCAAAAATTTGACATATACATCTTTTGACGTGTTTATATGGTGATGGATCAAGAACAGAACAATTCGTTTTGCACTGTGAGGATTATGCTGTGAAAATGTTTAAAGACTATTCAAGATAGATGTTTGTGTAATAATGTGTCAAAAAGTTAACTACTCATCATCTACTATGAATATTATGTTTTGCAAGTGTTGTGAAAATTATGTATCATTTGCTTAATTGAGTTGTTCCAATCAAAATATTAAATATACTAGAATATTTTTATGAAACATCTCATGGAATACCAATTGAAAACGTGTTTTTTTCTTTTAGATAAAGCATTTGATGGAACTCTTTGAATTAAACTGAATTGAGATATGTAAGAGCAAGGGAGCACTAGGAAATACATTGCTTAAGGATCTTAAATAATCCTTCTTACCAAATTTGAAAAAGTGTGATAAGACCATGGTTGAATATTTTGTAGTGATCAAAGTGGGTACTAATTCTATATTATATAGATTATAATTCTTCTTTATCTTTAAGATATTCCAACTTTGGCAATGGTTTCGCCAAGTTGTGAAGGGTGAATTGTTCTTTATTCAGTTATGCCTATGTGGGTTCATTTACCTTATCTCCTGTTGCAATGTTGGGTGGATTATCGCTTTCAAAGTATTGGGAAATCTTTTGGTAGATTTATATCCATTGATCTGATGGAAATATAAATATATCAAAGGGGTTTCTTAATAAATTTGTTTAGCAACAATCAATAAATATTCAAGACAAACCATGAAGGACAACAATGAGCAATGCTAGGGCTAACCAATTAATAAGTATACACGTGAATAAGTCAAGCATACATGTGAATAAGTGAAGCACAAGTACTCAAATACATGTAATCCTTGAAGTATACACATGAATACATAGTATACGCATTAACGCAAAGTATATGCATGAATACAAAGTATACGAATGAAAACACATAAGTCACAATACCTATACATGTAAGTTGTAAAGTATACACTTGAATACACATAGCTCATATCTATTGAACCATGGATTAATAATGCAAATATGGACATCATCGATAAAAAATATTTGTATTAACCAAATAGCCATGTAGGCATACATCAATATATGTTGATATAAGTATAAGATATATACAAAATATCCATATAGGCTTACAAGAATGCCATATAGGCATACAATGTCAAATATATGCAATACAAAATATGTCCAAAAATGCCATATAGGCATACAACAAAGGGCCCTGGAATCTAAACTCTTTCTCTTTGCTTGTCGGTCAAATGGCGATAATTCTGTCACTCATTTATTCTGAGGTTGAGGAGTGCTCCTGGTGCTCCTCCTAGGGTTTAGTTCCTGGTCAAGCCTTATCTATTACAATAACAAGTAAAGACATTAATATATAAAAATTACATTATAAAAAATGATATATTTATCAAAATAATCACTTACTGCCATCTGGCGATCACTCTCCTTGAGGGAAATATTTGCATGCCCATGCTATGGCTTGTTGAATCCTTGTAGAAACCATCCAAAGAGAAATTAAACTATGAATCAATAATGGTTTGATTTTTCACTAACTAACAGCTATAACAATGAATGCAAATTGAAATTTAGTAATCTACCACATACACCCATGAGAGGCATCAAGGAGTCTATATCATTAGAAACACCAAGCTCCATTTCCCTCTGAACATCTGGAGGTGTTTCCGCTTGCAACATTTGAAAATAAAACAACAAATTATTCAATCACGAAAACTACAATAGTGATGCATGTCATGGCTTATAATGTATCATATAATGAACAAAATTTTGAGTACTTATAGAACTATATATTTCTTACAATCATTCTTACTATTTTCCCTATCCATAGCTTGTTGGAAAGCACCTTGTTTAGGCTTTTATCCATAGCAGCAAGGAAGTTAACTGTTTCATAAAATGCTTTGATAGACATGTATGGAAAATGTGGTAGCATAGAAAAGGCAGTGAGTTGTTTGAAAAAATGTCTCAAAGAAATGTGGTCTCATGGTGATGGAATAATTGCTTACTATTATTCTTTGATATATTTTTTCTGAGCATCCATAGTTTGTTGGAAAGCACCTTTTTTAGGCTTTTAGCCATAGTAGCAAGGAAGTGAGTAGTTTGATAAAATTCTTTGGTAGAAATGTATGGAAAATGTGGTAGCATAGAAAAGGCGACCTGAGTTGTTTGAAAAAATTCTTAAAAGAAATGTGGTCTCATGGTGATGGAATGCCATTCTATCACCATGAGATGACATTTCTTCAAGGAATTTTTAAAAACTACTCACTACATTTTCTATGCTATTGCTTACTCTTATTCTTTGATAATTTTTTCCAAGCATCCATAGTTTGTCAGAAAGCACCAATTTTAGGCTTTTAGCCATAGCAACAAGGAAGTAAGTAGTTTGAAATTATTTTTTGGTAGACATGTATGGGAAATGTGGAAGCATAGAAAAGGCGGTAAGATATTTGAAAAAATACCTCAAAGAAATGTGGTGTCATTGTGATGGAATGGCATTCTATCACCATGGGACAACATTTATTTGAGGCATTTGTTAAAACTACTCACTGCCTTGTCTATGCTATTTCTTACTATTATGCTTTGATAGATTTTTTCCAAGCATCCATAGTTTCTTGGAAAGCACCTATTTTAGGATTTTATCCATAGCAACAAGGAAGTGAGTAGTTTGATAAAGTGCTTTGGTAGATGTGTATGGAAAATGTGGAAGCATAGAAAAGGCAATGGGCTGTTTGAAAAAATGCCTCAAAGAAATATGGTCTCATGGTGATGGAATGGCATTCCATCATCATGAGACCACATTTCTTCGAGACATTTTTCAAACTACTCACTGTCTTGTCTATGTTATTGCTTACTATTATGCTTTGATAGATTTTTTTCCAAGAATCCATAGTTTGTTGGAAAGCACCTTCTTTAGGATTTTAGCCATATCAGCAAAGAAGTGAATTGTTTGATAAAATGCTTTGGTAGACATGTATGGAAAATGTGATAGCATAGAAAGGCAGTGAGTTGTTTGAAAAAATGCCCCAAATCCATCACCATGAGACCACATTTTTTGAGGCATTTTTTCAAACAACTCATTTCCTTTTATATGCTATTTCTTACTATTATTCTTTCATATATTTCTTCCAAGCATCCATAGCATAGACAAGGCAATGAACTATTTGAAAAAATTCCTCAATAAAAAGTGGTCTCATGGAATGCCATGACAAGCAAATGCAATTGGCAACTTCTCCTAGTTATTACTTATGCTATGTGAAGTATTTACATCACTGCTTATGTTGACTTTCTAAACAACTATATTGTAATTGAAATTTTGTCATCTATCAACATCTAGTTATTAGTTATGCAATGTGAATTAATGCTTTTATTTTGAAAGATGTGTAATGCAATGTAATCAACGATATGAATATAAACTACACAAATCTATTAAGTACAATTCATTAGTTAATGTTTTTATTCTATTACCTATGTGAAGATTTGTCCAACTCACTGGCACTAGGAGGTGTTCCCATGAAACCTCTAATGTTATCCTATTCAACATCCAAAATTAGATATTAGAATACCATTCATATAACAATGTTATTCACATGTGATAAATTTATAATTGTTTACTAGTTACATACCTCAGCGGTAGATGCAGTGAAGTAATAAATAGGTGGAGGGCTGGTGTATCCAGTATCAACACTGTGACCCTAAAATTTTATTACAATCATTAAACTAAATTAGTTAATCTTGCATTTCAAAAATAAAATTTAATAAATTAAATTCAATGAACATGCTAACATTTACCTAAGTATCGATGTCAAAAGCCTCATTCAAAATTTTAGTTTCCATTGTCATCTCCATAGTTTTAGATGTATCATGTGCACTATCCTCTTGAGTGTCTATGGGGTCATATGTACAAGTTGACCTACAAACCTGACAAGAATGGGGTGGAAGCCTACCCCTCAAAGACTCCCCTGGATGGAATTGTACTATAGGACTGGCATGTTGGATGATACTCTATTTCAAAGAGTTGATAGACTACAAAGTATCCACCTCAGCACTCTCCTTCACAATGGAATGGATAACGACGTCTTACGAGCCAGCCTAGTGAGAGATTGTCTCACTTGCCGCTGAGGATCCAGTCGTGCACCAAGTCTATCATGTGCTAACCCCCTACCTCTCCCTTGAAAGTCCCTCATATCAAAATAGTTGAGGATTTTGTTGAGGTTGAACTCACAGTAGAGTTCCCTCAAGAAATAGTGGGGGACTTTGCAATTGTTGAATCAGTGGATAGTCAAAAACCATGTACCACCTATCCCAAAAATTGTTCCTAATCCTTGGTGGTGGCACCAATGCATAGGAAACCTCTATGAATTAAGTTCAATATTTTTATTTGTGTGTGGGTTAGTGAATAGTGAGCACAAATCATATTTTTTAATTTTTTCATCTTTTACTTCTTTATATGATAATTTATCTATGTAAAAATTCCTAGACACCTACCTCCTATCTGTCCAACTATTTAATTATTTTTTGATTGCATCTACATGTTTTAACATTTCTTGTGAACTCACAAGTGTTCTTTCCATGGTTGAACTTACTAGATCGTTCAACCTCGTGATTAACTCCTCAATTTATTTTGTATTGTTTTCAGTTACCCCCATTAAATTTTGTTCAGTGCCAGGAGGATGTTGAGGAATTGGTGGAGGAGATTGTTGTTGTGGTTGTTGAGGATTTTGTTCGAGTGCTTTTTGTTGTGGTTGTTCAATATTTTGAGGAGGGTTTTCAAGTGCATTAACATTTCCTACAAATTAAACAAAAGAATATAAAAAATTACCTAAAATTACCTATTTAACAACAAATTCACAAAAAAGAAAACAATGGTTACTTGTTTGACCTCCCCATTGACGTGGCGGCATCCTAGTGATGAAATTACAACAAATCAATGAATAAATCATAAGTTAAGCTCCTTCCAAAATGTCAACATGCAAATGTAGGGTTTCTTGGCCATGGGAAACAGAAAACACAATGAGAATAAAATGAAGTTGTTTGATTTTTTTGTTTTATAGGCTTGATCACACCAAGCCATAACGCGAGCACATATAGCCTATCAAATTATTTTTGAAAATTTGGCCACTTTTTGGCTCCCCATATTTTTGCACCATCTGTATAGGGTTTAGGGTTTAGGGTTAGGGGTATAAGGTATAGGGTTGAGGGTTGAGTGCATATTGTTTACGGTTTGAGTTATAAGAGTTGAGGGTATATGGTATAGGATTTATGTTTGAGGGTATAAGGTATAAGGTTGATGGTTGAGGATGTAGGGTTTAGGACATATGGTTGAGGGTTGAGGTTATAGGGTTGAGTATATTATAAGGTATAGGTTTTAGGGTTGAGGATATTGGGTATGGGGCTAAGGGTACAGGGTTTAGGTTTTAGGGTTGAGGGTATAGGGTTTAGGATTTGGGGTTGAGGTATGGAGTTTAGGTTTGAAGGTTTATTTTATATTCTTTAGGGCCTATGATTGATGGATAGTGTTCATGGTTGAGGGTATAGGGCAAGGTGTATAGGGTATAAGGTTTAGTGTTAAGGATATTGGGTATAGGGTCTTAAGATTAGGTAAATTCTAGGAATAAGCATGAATCAATAATAGCAACCAAAAAACTATCTAATTCAAGCTATGAAGAACCTAATCTAACAATGAAGCACAAATGACAATAGAAATCACAATAATAAAGAAATTAATACTTCACTCTTTATGCCATAGTTGAATCACCTGCATTGTTCTTCTCCATTTTTCTTTGTTTATTCTCATATTTGTAGTATCCAATGTATTTACAATAAGATTGATGTAGTAGTAGCAAGATCTCAAGATATAAAAATTTCAAAGACTATGGTTCTTCAAGATGAATGATGAAAAGAAAAATATTGAAGATTGTGGTTAACCTTGAAATGAGAATGGTAGCTTGCTTTTATAGAAATCTCAATTCAAATGAATGGTGAGGACTAAGTGATGATGTATGATGATCAAAGGATGAGATTGATTGAGAAGAAAAGAGATAAGGATGGGAAGAAGGGACTATGATCTAAGAAATTAGAATAAGAGATGGGGCTTAGATAAGAATAAACTAAATAATTATAACAATTATTTAATTTAGGACAGGAAAAATGAATAATTAAATAATTAAAATAATTATTTAATTATAGAAGAAAAGAGGGATATTAAATATTAAATAATTAAAAATAATTATTTAATAATGGGTGGACGGAAACATTAAATAATTAATGAAACATAGAAAAATAGGTTATAGGTTCAAAACATATGGTTTTATACTAAATTTGGAATGTTTCACCAAACTTACTATAAATAGAAAGGGGAAAATGGGGTGTAATGAACCTACCTATTTTATGTTTCATTAAGGAAATGAGATCCTCCAAGATAGAATTAACTTTCAACCCTTAGGTTAGCCAATTCCATGAAAGATCTAGCAATTTCCTTTGTGTGTGTGGACAAGGGTAAAGTTCAAACACTTTTGCAAGATGAAAATAAAATAGTAAATGACCTAAAATCTATAACCTAAGACCTGATTCATGTAGATGAAGTATATCTCTAACAAAAACAGTCAATTTGGTGCAAATTGGATGAGTGGAAGACAATTAAAAATTTCCTAAAAAATTAGTTGCTAAGTGTCCAAAAATGGCGAATGGGTCTTGAGACAACTTTTTGAACTAAATTTTCAAGAGCCTCTGAAGACATATCTAAGATGTAATTTCCCATTGGTTTCACTTGAAAATGATAGAAAATAAATCCAAGATCCAAGCTTCCATGATCTTGACAACTTTTCTTGCAACTTTGACAACTTTTGCAAGTTTTGCAACTTTGTACTTTAGAGATCTCCACTCTTCAATTTTTCTTCAACCTAGGACTTGCAACACAAACACGAGGGATAAAATTGTTTTATTTTGGTGAATGGGGGTTTTCCTTGGTCAAACCCATTTTGGTAATTAAACCTTGAATTGAAATAAAATATGAAAGGAATGATGAATGAACAATGCAAAGTTGCAACTCACCAAAACCTTGATTTGAAACCCTTTGAAGGATTGCAACTTAATAGATCTTGCATGAAATGGCTTGATTGCTGATGTGAGCTTGATTTGATAACTTGAATCTTGATTTGAAAGTTGAAACCTACATCACAATGTTAGCTCCAAAAACATGCATGATGCTTGATAACTTTGACATGATGCTTGAGATCTTGAATGCTACAACAAACGCTTGAGAAATTTTCTCTTGAACACCTTTGAAAATAATCTTAGCTCTTGTGAAATCTCTCTTGAGAATCTCTAGATTTGAATTGATAAAAAAACCTTTCTTTTATAGACAATTTTCTAATTTCCTGAAAACTAAACATTACAAGTCGACATTTGAATATGAATTTGGGATCATGAAAAACTACCAAAAAAATATTTAAAATTTGAATTTGCAACTTAAAAGGGACCCATTCGCCCATGGGAAAATGGGTCTTGACCTAAGTTATCAGAATTTGTGAATTTTGGGGTGTTAATAATGATAAATACATTAATTAAATCACACTCCCCCCTTCGGAAATTGCAATTAATTAGGCTTGTAAATGCAATTTTGGGACAATTAGAGGCTTAATTAAGTCCAATTTAAAATGAGGGGACCCAAACAAAGTGTGAAAATGTAAAGAAGTATATTTTTCTACACTATATTTCGCCCCCACTTTAGTGAGAGGTTGAGTGCAAGCGCAAAATCACACTAAATGCATAATTGGGTCAATTAGAGGCTTAATTAAGTCCAATTAATTAGAGTCCACCCAAACATACTGTGAAAATGTATAGGTGTACATTTTTCTACACTAAAAGTTATAACCTATTTTACTCTAATAGTACATTAAAACCCAAAATAGATATTATATTTTTTTTCTTGCTCATGCTTTTGTAAATTACAGTTGTTTATTTCATTCTTTCCTTTTTGTGGTTCAGTGGCCTGATTACCTTCCTGTTTGGAATGTTGTTATAATGTTTCTCTCTTTGAATTTCCTTTTGGAAAGATTGACACTAGATATAGTTTATCTTTGCCATTGGAGCTTGTTGCATAGGTGCACCTTTTGAAGTCTTTTCTTACCGTTAATTATTCTTGGAACTTTATGTTTTATTGGTAATTTTTTCCCTTTCCTATATAATCAATTAGATTTTGGGAAGAAGTACTTCTTTCTATAGCTATTTCCTTTGTGATTCCTTGGGTTATTTCTCTTTTACAATATTACATTTGGGTAAAAGTACAAAGTTATGTCACATTTTTTTCCACTAACTAAAAATCAATTTTGGTCAAATATATGATCCGGTAAATAAATAAATAAATGCATATGCAGCACAACTTTGAGGCCAATTTTTAAAAAAAAAGAAAAAAAGAAAAAAAAATTGGATGTTTCAACAACTCCTACCAGGGCTTAAATTTGACAGCCGACCTTGCCTGTCAACAATTTTTTTAATGACAGTTATCTATTCAAAGGTTCCCTTAAAACATTATGATATACCTCGGTATAAGTAAAATTATATATAAATCAAATATATATATATATATCATTATAATTCTATATAAATTTTGACAATCTATCCAAAATCTCTCCTTCCATCTCATACAATCTTCTTAAAATTTTGATTGTATTTTACAAAAAAAATCTATAAATACGGTCATACGGCCATCAAATTTAAGCCCTGATCTCCTACTCATGTAAATAATACTTTTTTTAAAATCATAAAAACACCCTTTTGTAGATCCATACATGTAGTTTTCAATATATATATAATTTAATAGTTAATTATTATTTATATTTTTTTTTAATTTTTACCAAAAGTAGGTTATTAGCACAAAATATTAAGTTGATTAACTTATTAAAAATTTGAAAAAATGTGATGCAATAGATAAAAAAAATCTATATCAAGATGGTATAATTTTTTATATTTTACATAAAAATTTAATAGTTTTTAATATTTTTTAAAAATAAGGATTTGTCAAAATTAGAAGAAAAAAAATGTATCCATGCACTAAAACTTATAAATACACAAAAAAATTGAAGAAAAAAGAATAAAATTTAGTATATAAAGATTGAGGTCTCATATAACTTCATTTTTCAATGTTTTATCAACAACTAAATTATAGTGTCAAAAAATACAAACATAAAATATATTAAAAATACACATTTTATTAAATTTCAAAATTCAAAAGATATATGTCATTTTTTAGTGATTCAAGTTTAAAAGTTGGATCAATGTTGATTATTTTGTGTGACACAACTTTGTACTTTTACCCATTTACATAAATATTTTAAATATTTTTCTATCCAAAAGCTAATTATTGTATCTAGTTATTTTCCATGCTTGAGAATTACTAGAATAAATAACTATAAACTATTACTTTAATACCACTTTGTTAAGAAAAATAACTAGGACCCATTGATACCAAATGTTGAATACAAACAAGACTATGGAGACTACAAAAGAAGACAAATCTTACACTTAGAGAGCATATTATTTATTTGTATCAAACATGGCTTGTACAAAATGTTTACAAACAAATTATAAAATATTTACAAATAGTTTGGGGCTTTTATAGTTACATGCTCTCTCTAGATCTATTGGGCGTATTCACCTCTCTAGACCTATTGGGTGTATTGGACTTTTTGGAGTTATTGAATTGTTTCTCTGCATATGATTTCTAGAGATATTGCTATATTCTTTTTTTATATTTTTTGGCTACATCTCAACTCTAATTTATTGTAACAACTTATATATTCTTTTTTTAGTTTTCTATCCTTTTTAATTTCCAACTATTAATAATTTATTTTCCCCAAAAAAATTCTTCTTACTCAAATTAACTCAAATTTGGGTGCTAAAAATTGAATCTCCAAACATAAATGAAGTTCAGTAGATGCTACAAGATGAAATGGATTTGGATCTAAGAGATCTTAGGAAAGAACAAAGCACATGTTATAAATTTATTCCTTTGACTCAAGGTTATGTATTTCCAATAATTTTCAAATCATTGGAGGTGAGAAAAATAGGTTTCAAGCAACTAGAAGTTCACAAATTCTTTCCATGTATTGAGGTCAAATCCATGAGTAGGGTTCACTTCCATGGGCATGGATTTCTTGTTAGTTTTTTTTCTTTTGTGTTTAGTTGACTGTCATTTTCTAGCTATTTGTGGGGCTATAATGCCTTATATGTTTTGATCCATGTATAAAGATTTAGATCCTTTCAAAAACTTATATTTATTCAATATTAAAAAAATGTTATAAAAACATATTCCCATATTTTTCTATAAGATCAAAAATCATTATAAAACATACTCTTGTATTTTTCCATAAGATCAAAAATCAAAATTTATATAAAATCCAGAGCCCATATACATAAAGAGAGCCCATATACATAAAGTACACACTAGATATCTCATTTTTTTGCAATTATAATTGTTTTGTCTACAATTTCCTTTTTGTGCTTTAGTGATGTGATTGCCTTCCTTGGATGCCTTCTTTTTTGGAGTGCTACTATCATTTTCTCTCTTACAATTTCCTTTCTGAAAAATTGGCACTCGATATCTATTTCTCTTTGAACATTAGAATTTTTTTTGGTACAACCTCACCTTTTAAGACTTTTTCTTAGAGTTAATTGTTATTGATATTGATTTTAATTAGTAGTGTTTGGCATTTTCCTATATTGTCTATCATATATTTGGAATGATTTCTTTTTTACAAAATCATATTTATATAAAGATTTTTAATCTTCTCTATTTAAATTTAAATTATTATATTTAATTACTTTTTACAAGTGAAATTGAAAATGACTTATTTTATTAATATGTTTTAACATTTAGTATAAACTTATAAAATCACTAGATATTTAGAAAAAACAGTTCCTTTTATCCCCTTCGAATGATGACATGTTATATTTTCAAAGTTCTATTAATGAACCAAAATATATTTTAAATAAATAAAATAAATATTTATTAAATAAGATTGCTCTTGGATAAAAAAAAATTAAGTAAATAAAAATAGTTTTTCAAAGTAAACAATATAAATATTAAAAAATAATTGTAAAATAAAATAAAATAATTATTATAAATTAATATATTTATTTTTACAATTATCTATGATGTAACGCTTGTGTCAAACAAATAAATTATACTCTTGAAAATATGTAGAATAACTATGCTCTAAAAACATATAATTTTATTCTATGTGCATAACATCTTCAAAATTCAGTTTAATTTACTTTAGGATTTCTACAAAGCAAATCTAAAAATACATATGCAATAAAGAATATTAGGGAATGGTCCAATGGAGGGGGGCTTCCTAAAAAATTTAAGTGGGTGCTACTGAGAGTTTTTAGGAATATTTTAAAGCTGGTGGTCCCATGAATTCAGTTTTGTAATTCAGTTTAAAAGTTTGAGTTCCAAAATTTAAGGAACAAATTGAAATATTTTGATAAAAATTAATAAATAAATAAAATCAATACTTTACTACATGCAAGAGTGGGTTTCTAATTATGTCTTTTGTCTTTTACCAGAATATGAAACATGAAACGTAAGAAGTGTATTTATTCATCATTAAATGTTTAGTGCATGCTTCCTTTCAACAATAGTGTATGTATTCATCATTAAACGTTTAGTGCATGCTTCCTTTCAACAATAGTGTAACGTTACGTGGAAGGTCACCCCTACTATCATATTCAAATTTTATGACAGTTCTGATATAATATAAGAGATTATCAGTTTATTACTAAAATATATTCAATCTTAAAATTATCTTTAAAAAAGTTTGAATGTTATTTATATATATGTTATTCTTAATTTTTATTTAATTTTTAATTTTTTTTAATTTTTTTCTATAATTATATAATAATATATAACATATTTTTGTATTAAATTGTTTTTTTTTTAATTTTCAATTATTTTTATTTTTTCTTACACATGTTCATATACATTCATGCTTATTCATATTCTATCCACATTCATCTTCATGTATCCTTCTCTGGATTGAGGGAATTGAAGTCTTCTAGTGCCTTTTTCCATCCCTTGTGAAAGTGTTGGTACTTGGTGGTGACCCAGATAAACTATGCATTTTGTTAAATATATTTTGAGTTGTGTACGGATATCATAAGGGTTTTAGCTTGATCAAACAACTCATTGACTTGTCAATGTATTTATTGCATGATGGTGGTTATGCATGGTTTTAGATGTTTTAGGCTGGTTTAAGATGTTTTAGGCTGAGGTCTGATGGGGTGGCTTACAAGATTAAGTAGAATCTTTTCGTCAACAATAGCGACTTTATTTTTTAGTTCAAAAATTTAAGCAGGTGCAAAAGGGTCTACTTTTTTCTTGCCTCTCATTAATTTGTTTTATTATTTTATATTTATTTACTCTACTTAAATTGAATATGCAAAATAATAAAATTCATGAAACCAACAGCTTCAATAAATTTAGGAGTTTAAACTTTTAAACTTAACCCATACTAAAAAATTCATATGAGACCACCCAAATTAAATAGTCCTAAAAAATATCAGCAGCACCTATTGAATTTTTTTAGAAAGTTCCCCTCCATAAAACCCCACCCTACCCTTGTACATGACATAGAATAATACATCCTTCTATAGACTTGCACTTACTCTTTGTGATTATGATGATATGACCTCCCTTACTGCTAGTATAGTTTGTGATCCAAGAAATATAGTTTATCTTATATGCAAAATCTCTCTTTCTTGCAAGTATTTGTCGACCTAGTAAAGGACCTACTCTTGATAGGACATGTTGTGTTATGTGTTTACCCATGTGATGCTACTAAAGGAAGAACAAGAGACTCTATATATATAGGTAGGTTGAAGATTGTAAGTGGTTGGTTGGTGAATTGGTTATAGAATGGAGAGAAAGGTTGCATAGCATGGTCTATTGTATCCTTCAATATTTAGAAGGTTGACTTGAACATTTAATATGGGTATCTGAATATATATAATTTTATTCTGTGTATAACATCTAAAAAATTCAGTTTAACAAAGGTCCTCATGCGGCTGTTTAGTTTATTTATTTGCAATGGCTATTTTGGCTAGCAGCCACTGCTCAACTTATTTAGGAGTTATTTTTGGAGCTGGTGATCCCATTGAATTTTTAATTTAATCATTTGTGGAGCCACATAGATTTTTGGCAATATGCACTTGCTGCCAGGCTTGGAATTTGACGGTCACCCCTACCTGTCATATGAAAATTTTATGACGGTTTGGTCATTTAAATGCCTCTCAAAAAATTGTTTAATTTATGAATTTTTATATAAAATCTTTTATAAATGCAATATCTTGAAAAATTAGAAAACAATGATAATTATTAGTAATAAATATAAAAAACTAATGTTATAATTAACAATTAACAAAAGTTTCTAAGTTGATATTCAAAACAAATCTTGTTAAAAATAATTATATTCTATTTTGAAAATATTCTAATTTAATATATATTTTTATAATAATAGTATAAATCACATATATTAATATAAAAAAATGATAACTATTACAAAAATGTCAAAAGTTTCTAAATTCATATTAGAAAATATTCAAAAAAGTTATATTCTATTCTAAATTAATTTATCTTTTTATAATAAAAATTATCAAATGATATATATTATAAATTAAAATACTATATTATTTTGCTTAGGGTTTAATAAAAATATAGCAAAATATATCAAGTCAAACTATACGGTCTAATAAATTTTAAAGCTGTAATATACGGTCTAAAATTGAAAAAATGGTTAAATAGACCATCAAATTCCAGGCCTGCTTGCTGCTTATTTCCAACCCCCCTTTTTTCTCCACAGCTTATTTTCAATTCTTGAACAGTACCTGCTCCTTTAAAATAGGAAAATATTCTCAATTATCCTTTTACCATAAATAATACCTACTCCATCAAAATAGGAAAAGATTTTGAATTATCCTTTTACCATAATTTCATGAGAACATGAGATTACTTTAATATTTTTGAAAAAACATTCTAATTCCATTTACCATTAAATAAAAAGGTTAAACAACAAATCTTATATTTAATAAAAATACATAAAATATAAATAACTAGTTATTAGCTATTACAGATCTTACTGGAAAAACCTTAAAAAGTATCATTCTTAAAGAGCCAAAATTTTATTATAATATATGATTACATCTTGGAGATTAAAATTCTTCTATGCTGTATCATAACATACAAGATTCAATATGACAGAATTCTAAAATACTATCAGTACTATAAAGTCATCTTAGGAAATATTTCTTTGAAACCTTTTGGAGCTCATGCCTAAGATTTGTCAGTGTCTGATCATGTCTTGCGAAAATCATGCTGCCCATTGGACATGCTCTACAATTAGTTGGCTGCAGCAGTACATTGGAGACAAAGAGGAGGAGGAAAAACAGTTCTATAGATCAAGTGCTTAAACTCATGAATATCCACAAACCCATCTCCATTGTAATCCACACTCTTGATCATGCTCTGGCAGCAATTCACATCCCTTCCCTCCACAAACCCCAATTTACAAAGAACATCAGCCAACTCCATTGCA
Organism: Sequoia sempervirens; assembly: GCA_007258455.2. Lineage (NCBI taxonomy): Eukaryota > Viridiplantae > Streptophyta > Pinopsida > Cupressales > Cupressaceae > Sequoia > Sequoia sempervirens. Next base: position 51,535,172 of record VDFB02000007.1, read on the forward strand.
CTAATAAACCCATCTCCATTTTGATCAAAAACACCAAATGCCCCACAGATTACCTGCTCTTCATCCTCCCCATTATCAACTTCCTCCTCCTGATATGCATATATTAATCTATAAAATTCACCAAATTCCACAGCAGTAAGGAAGTCATCCCCACATGCAGACACAGATCTCACAGTTAACTCCACCTCCTCCTCTGGCATTTCCAGATTCAATCTCTTCAAAAATCTCATCATTTCATCTGCACTAACTCTTCCATCACCATCTTCATCTAATACTCTAAACATGCTTTCAAGGCACTCAGCCTCCTCATTTGCTTCTTCCATGCAGACATCAGCTGAATTTAAATAGCATGGAATACTGCTACTGGTACTCCTTTCTCTCAATCTTTTTATATTCCCTGCACCTTTCTCAGCAAGGGAAGGAAGACCTCTCTCATCCTCTGCAATGCAATGGTCTTTTCCATTGCCATCAGTACCTACACCAGCCCTTGCAATTGCATCAATGCCAACTTTTTTCTTAGGGCTAAAGAGACAATCGTAATACCAATTACAGTCAATGATAGATGCATCAACATCCAGGCTAGTAAGGGGATCCACAATTGAAACCATGTTTGTTATATGCCTAACTGCAGAAAGAAATATCGTTCTTATTTCTATTTATCTTAGAAATCTACGGATTCCTTCCCCAACAATCTTTTCTGCACATCTGCAATATAAAATCTCTGAACAGCCAGAGAAACCGGATTTTGTGTGGTTGGAAATATCAAAGGAAAGTTGCCGGAAGCTGCAGATTTGTTTGACTGAGTTAAATCAATGGTTTACTACATGCAAAGGTGGGTTTCTAATTGTCACTTTTGTCTTTTACCTAAATTTTACCTAAATATAAACTTAAGATGTTTATCTATTCATCATTACACGTTGCATGCATCGTTCCAATCAGGCCTGGAATTTGATGGTCTATTTGACCGTTTTTTCAATTTTAGACCGTATATTAAAATTTATTAGACCGTATATTTTGACTTGCTATATTTTTATTAAACCGTAAAAAAAAATATAATATAGTATTATAATTTATAATATATATCATTTGATAATTTTTATTATAAAAAGATAAATTAATTTAGAATAAAATATAACTTTTTTGAATATTTTCTAATATGAATTTAGAAACTTTTAACATTTTTATAATAGTTATCATTTTTTTATATTAATATATGTAATTTATAATATTATTATAAAAATATATATTAATTTAGAAACTTTTCAAAATAGACTATAATTATTTTTAACTTTTACAATAGATTTAACAAGATTTTTTTTAAATATCAATTTAGAAACTTTTGTTAGTTATCATTGTTTTCTAATTTTTCAAGATATTGCATTTACATTTAAGATTTTATATAAAAATTCATAAATTAAACAATTTTTTGACACGCATTTAAATGACCAAACCATCATAAAACTTCCATATGACAGGTAGGGCTGACCATCAAATTACAGGCCTACTTCCAATAATAGTGTAAGATGTGACGTGGAAGGTCACCTCTCCTGTCATTTTCAAATTCCATGACTGTTATATTTATATATGTGTGTGTGTGTGCGCGCATGTGCGTTAATGGTATTTTTTATTAAATCTTGGGTTTATTCTAGATGTTATTTTGATATAATTATATAATATGTCGCATAGGTTTATGTTAATTTTGGTTTTTTTCATTCTCAACCATCTTTAATTGTTCTTTTTTACACATGTTCTTATACATCTTTGTGCATCCCCATCATTATTGAGTCAATTTTTTGTACATTCATTCTTGATCACTAGGTTTGGAGATTTGAAGTCTTCTAGTTCCTTTTTTCATCCCTTGTCAACATGTTGGTACTTAGTGGTGAGCCCCCCTTAAGCTATGCATTTTGTTGCATATGTTTTGAGTTGTTTGTAGGGATACCACAAGGGTTTTAGCTTGATCAAACAACTCTCCTTTAGCTTGTCAATGCATTTATTGCACAATGGTGGCTATACATGGTTTTAGATGTTCTATATATGGTACATAGGACTACATTCTATTATAGGCTCACACTTACTCTTTGTGATTATGATGATATGGCCTCTCCTATTATTGGTACAATTTGTGATCCAAGAAAGATGACTTCTCTTATATGCAATGCCTTCTTGCTTGCAAGTATGTGTCGGCCTACTAAAGGACATACTATTGATAGGACATGTTGTATTATGTGTTTACTCGTGATGCTATTGAAGGACAAACAAGAGACTATGTATATACAAGTCAAATCTATAGTAATTGATTGGTTGGTGAATTACTTATAGAACAAAGAGAGCATGTTGTGTTTTGTCTCGTACTAGTTAGAAGGTTGATTTGAACATTCTAGCATGGGTATTGATACCATTTTGTAAAGTCGTCATTGTAATCCTTAAAGGAAATCTTGTCAATGTTATGTTTGTGTACATGATGAATGTCTTCATGATTTTTAAATGGTCTTTTTCAGAATGCTTTCCATTCTTGTGATTATATTTGCTAGTTATGTGAGTATATAATGTGGCATTAGTTAATCACCACATAGATTGTTAAAACCCTTTTAAAGGTCTCGCATGGTGTCTTTTCGCCATAATATGAGAAACTCATTTGTTTACTCATAAATTATTAAATAATGTTCCTTTCCTTGATGTTGTAACCTCATGGTGATGTATCTTACATACATAGATTCTCAACTTATATATGTTTGAGAATAATGCCTAGTCCTAGTTATTAGCATCATGGTATGATATAGTTATTTAAATTATATGCCTTACTTCTTAGTTTTGATAATCAACTCTATAACCCACACAAGATCAAGACAATATTCTAGTAGGCTTTTGGCTTATTGTTAGACCACCATATAAACATGAAATAAAGTATAAATCCTTTAAAATTTTAGTGATTTTAGTCATTCTTACTCTACATTTATCATGAGTATAACAATACTATAAGCTTAAGAGGGCTATCCAAGTATCATTCTTTGTGAGATGCACTCATGCATCAATTGTATGGTCCTAGGTTGAACACATTCTCAAGAATAACAAGTTTCATATCTAAGGTATCACGCATGAATTGTTCTCTGCTTAATAAGTTTAGTTGTCTTGATAGTTATGAAACTAAAATTTAAATATCAATGACAATATTTATATTTTTATAGTGAGTAGAGTAGGGTTTGTATTCATGATTTGTTGTGTTTAAAATGTTTCTCTTTAATTTTCATATAATCCAACCTTAGGGAATACCCCCCTTAGCTGAGCAAATCCTTAAGGAGGAGTCACCCTTCCTCATGAATTGGTCCTTAGTTGTCTCACCTAGTCATAAGTAACAAGTCAATCATCCTAAATTGGCATCCCTTAAAGCTTGGGTATGGTTTATCTTTAGCAATTTAGAATCCTATGACTTTGAGAGCCAACAAATGACACTATTTCTCTTTGATTATTATATAATCCAACCTTAGGGAATACCCTCATTAGCTTAGTAGAGCCATAAGAGGAGTCACCCTTACTCATGAATCGGTCCTTAGCTATCTCACCTAATCATATTTAACAAGTAATTCATCCTAAGCCGAAATCCCTTAAATCTTGGGCATGGTTTATCTTTAGGGATTTGGATTCTGGAAGCCTATGACTTTGAGAACCAACAAACGACACTATTATCAAGAAAGAATTGTTTTTTTTCACTATTTGATCAATATCCATTTTCTATTCATATCAACACTTATTTTGTTTTCCAATCATTGCAAGGTTCATTTCATCTTCCCAAGTAAAGAGTGGCAACTCTAATGGTTTGAATTTAGTTGAAGACCTAAAAAAGAGTTGAAGATGGAGAGAAGGAATTCAAGAGACACTCAATACAATTAGAAACATTGATATGCAAGGAAACAACAAGAAACATGCAAAGTTAAAAATATATGTAACTATACCCAATCTTCTTCTTATGAACTTGAAACTAGTGCACCTAGTAGAAATAATTTATTTTTAGATATAAGAGATCAATATATCTTCAATGATTCAACTAACCATATGTTTCAAGCTAATAGAGATTCCAAATAAAACAAATGCATAGAAGGGGAAGAAGTAGGGAACAATCATATGATGGACATGTTCAAAATATTGGTATGCCTAATCCTAGTGTAAGATCTCCAAGGACTCAAGCTCCATGGATCACGTGCAAAACAAACCATATGTTTCAAACCAATAGAAATTTTAAATACTTGTCCATATGTTGAAAGACAAATACATAGAAGGGAAAGAAGTAGGGATCAATCATATGATGGGCATATTCAAAATATTGGTATGCCTAATCCTAGGGTAAGATCTCCATATGTTATCCTATACCCTAACTCCCCTAAACCCTCTCATGAGCATGAGACTAGCTTTCTTGATGTACATGAAACCAACTAGAGCTTGGTGATGACAATGTTGAAATTACTATGTATGAAGAGCTAGTCCTAATATACCATGTTAAAGAAGGGCTATAAAATCTGGAAGAGATAGAATTGTAGCAAGCTCAACTTGCTCAACAAGGTCAGCTACATGCACAACTTTCCCAAATGGCACAACAAAAAAATAAAAATAAGGTTAGCATCTTCCTAATCACCCACTATATTAATCAACATGGACAATAATGTAATAACCCACAAAAATGAAACAAAATAATTTAGAAGTAAAGAAAAAAGGTTTCCACTCACAATGCAACCTTTGGGGTTGGAAAAGTATGGATAATTTGACTTCTATGCAATCCTAAACTATCACTATCTAGCCCCCAATGAAATCAGAGATAAAATTTCAAATAAAAAAATATATATATATCATATCAAGTGAGGAAAAATTTAGGAATTTCATAAACATCACAATTGATTATAAGAAATGATGAGAATATTATTATAAATTTATTTGTATATTCCCTAGAGGAAAGTGCCAAAGAATGGTATAAAATTATTCTTATATCAATGTTAATTCATGGTAAGAGTGAATGTGTGTCTTCAAGTTGTATGGTGATATAGTTGACTCTAATTTTTTTTTCCACATGAATCAACTACTATATGGAAATGTGTAAATAAAAATGTGGTGGACTTCAATAAAAAATTCATTATGACTGATGAAGGTGCCACCAAACTTTAGGCCTAATGAGTCCATGTGCTTAGTGTTATACTATGGTGCATTTGATTCCAAACAAGGATATCGCCTTAGAGACAAGAATTCTTATACCTTAAGGGATGCCTATTAGATAAAAGTAAATATTAAGAGTAGCATGAGAACATTATGAAAAAAATGCTTCAAGATATCTCAACCCAATAAAGGTGCTTTAAGCAAGCATCTCATGGGATAATGTATGATATTATTTAGACTTGTCATAAAGTATTTAAAGAAATATAAAAGGATTTCCACGTTACAATATTGCAACTAACTTCAATTGAAACCAAATTTTGCATACTAGACCTTATAATATTGATTGGTCTAAGAAACTAGTATAGAATAAAGATAAATGATCGCATGGAAAAGAAAACTAGAGTCTTAAAGATAAGGAAATCCTTGATCCATTACGAAAATACCATGTAGCATGCAAGAGGACCTACCTTGGTGTGAGGAATATTACTTGTCTCATGACCCCATAAAGTATGTAGTTACAACTATTGTTATGAAGGAAAATAACTTTCCAAATGATGGTGGTCTAGAATATTATTAGGAGTATATTGATGAAGCTATTAGTTATGCACGTGTGAGAAATAGATGTATGTGAAAGAAAAATGTGAGACTCATTTTAGTAAATTATTATATTCTTCAATATGACTTCATCAATGCTTATAATTAGTATGGGGTGACATCCCATGAATTTTCTCACCTTCAAGAACTTATGCAACATAGTTATAATTGGGCTAGATAACTTGTAGGGATGACATAAATAGAATTATAGAGGCCACTATCATGCAAGTAGATAGTGGATACCAATTGAGAATTGGGTAGGTTGGTACTAGAAATAATGCCAATTTTGTATTCAAACCAAATTTTTATATCCCTAATGTAGAAAAACGTAGAAGAAAAAGAAAAAAAAGGCAATGATGTTGCAAAAATTCTAGTTGATAAGGGCTCAAATGCTAACCAAATTTAGTACAAATATTTATCCCCAATACTAAGAACGATAATACAATCGTAATTAAAATTGAGATCCCTAAGGAAAGGAATATGAGTCCTAAGTCAAGTGAAGTAAAGAGATCACCTCAACAAGGGAAATAACTTGCTAAAGGAAGTGGTTTTTCTACTATTGATAACAAAGGAATTAATCTTGGTGGTTAAGTCATGTAGTTCATCCCTAATGTACATGCCATTATTACACTTGAGTCCACTTCCTTCCCTAACTATGCTCCTATTGACCTGGATAGGTTATTTTGAGTCTAATGAAGGTATGGTACCTTTAAGTAAACTTGGTGGAGTCCCTAAATATAAGAATAGATCACTATCTTATATAAAATTCCCTACCATGTTTGAATAGCTTTTGGATCCTCCAATGATCACAAAGTTGATACAAACATATAAATAAAAACCTAAGATATACTTAGGTACATCACTTTTGGAAAGTCACACTAATGTGGATCTTATTTATACTTCATTACTAGTCAATGGGTTGTTGGTATAAAACTACATGTTTAAATTTGGTGCCTCAAGCAATGTTATACCCCTTGAAAACATGAATTAACTTGGATTGATAGTTTCCAAATATTATGGTAAATTATTTGCTATGGACTCTAGGGAGTTAAATATTATTGTAATTATCAATTATAAAGAGGTCCAACAAGCTACATACCCTAGTATATCATTTATTATGGGCATGATCATTTTGGACTACCCTACTAAGTAGGGCATGTTACTATCAAGAAAGTGGCTAGCCTCCATATGAGGAATTATACATATGGACCTTTCTTATGCCACTAGATCCTCTTGCATGCAAAAACTATCAAGTTATGCAGGGAGAAAGATTTTGAATATCATAGAAGATTTTGAAAATTCTATTAATGAGGTATTGTACATGGATAGTGGGGTGAAATATTTCATTTGTTATTATGATGATTATTTTAGTATTCCTACCAATCCAATTTATTTCTCTCATTCATCTAATCCTAAATGTAATGACATGAAATATGTTTTTGATGGAGCATATTTGAAGGAAGGTAATAGTGCATGGATTGTTCTCACTTCTTATAAAAAATAATTTAGGTGTTTCAAGCTTATATTTCAATGTAATAAAAATATTTATAAGTACGATTCCTTGATATTGGGAATGATAGTAAGTGTAAGATAATGGATCCACGTTAAGAGGGAAAATGTGCAATACGGTTGAAAATTTTATCTTTAATATTACTTGATGAAATCAAAATACATTATAGATGACATTGTCTAGTTTCTAATTTATTTTTTCAAAATTAAACCTAATTTCTATTTATTTATTAATTTTGAAACACAAAACCTCATAATTTGAAATAAAATATATTTTTATTTTCTTAATAACTTTGATTTTGAAAAATATTTTTGAAAAAAATTATGTGTGACCAATCTAGACATCATTCTCTATGCACTAAAAAAGATCATATGGAGTTTACTTTAAATCAAATTATGTGGCGCATACACAAGGGTTTTTAAATTGTCACCTTAATCATACTAAAAAATTAATAAAAGTCTATATATATTTACTAAAAATTTATAAAATTCTCCATACCTAACTTCAACATCATATGCCTCTATCCATAAAAGTATTTTAAAAATTACTTTCATTTACTATATTTTTTGTGGGTCATATTGGGTCCCAAAATTATAATTCTAGAACTCAATTCTCCTTTCAAGGCTAGGGGTTGTCATCATGAAAGCAATAACAATGTTCAGCCAAAGATAATGGAGGGTTAAAGGGAAATTAATGAGAGGGTTATCTCTCTTATTCTTCAATATTTTCTTGGACTCAAGAGGATCTTCCTAGGGGTATACCTTAACAATATTTTGAATCAAATATAATAAACCAATAAAACAACAACTTAACCCAAATTGCATACATGACCCCAAGTTTTTTAACTCAATTTAAAGTAATAATAGTTGTATAAGACCCATATATAGTTGATTAAATGTGCAAGCATGATCCCCATAATATGATTTTATTAAAGTTTTGCATAATACTTTTCCTTGGTTATATAGATGATTATGAATGCTTAGCAATGATTTTTACTATTCTTAAAACATTGGTTAAATATTTTGATTAATTTAAAGGATTACATGGTTGGTTATGTGATTCATATGTTGGTGCATATCTATTGAGCTACAAAGTCATGGTCTATGAAAGAAAAATCAAATCAAAACCACAAGGAACTATGAGAAATGCATTTACATACACCAAAAATTGTGATATCAACAATAACACATGCTTAATAATTCATTATAGACTATAAATCCATGTACAATATGAAAAAGGCCATTACAAAGTTTTGAATGTCTTATGATGTTGTCACATTTATCAAATCCAACATTACATGTGTAAATAAATGTGGAAAAGAAGAAACCCTAGTTGTGAACAAATAAATCCTTTTGAGAATACACAAACTATCATGGATAAATTTTATTACAAATATCACTTATAATACTAACCTCATAATTTTATAGATATTGTTGTTCGTAAAATAAATCAGGCTAGTGTGGTTTTAATCCCTAGGAAGACCTAGCACCTATAGGCATTTGGAAAATATAGATACCAACCCATTTAAATGTGGCTTACAAACTCACATTTATAGTTATTACACTTCTAGTACTTGATAACTCATAGGAGAAGGGATTATATCTATAATTTTAAAATCACCCAACCATATCAATGGTTGTGTACATGAGGGAGAAAGTTCCACCCTTGAAAATTTTGACTTGGAGTCATCTTTGAGTGGGAAATGTCTTTTGGAGTCTCTTGGGGTCAAGATAGTGTAATGGTGTTCTCTAAAAGTGGTTGCAGTAGGTGAAAATTCATCCCAAGCATTTCTAGATTGAAATAACATTTCATCCTTGGAGATATTATTTTGTTAGTAAGTGAAATTTGATTAGCTAAGGGTGTTGCTTCATCACGTGTTGTTAAACTTGCAAGATTTGGTTTATTTCCTATTAAATTTTCTCTTTGTATTTTTAAAACAATTCTACTCACTAACTCATCTAAGTATTCCACATTAACTGTTATTGTTTCGAGATTCTATATAGGGGTAACCACTGATAACCAATCCTTATCCATTCTTACTTGAATGTTTGTCCAATCTAGGTAAGAAGTCAATGTTTTGGTTGTTAGAATCACTCAAGGACTCAAGCCTCCAAGATCATCTGAAAAAACCAACAACAACCTTCTACAAGAGTGAAAATCAAGAACATTAAATTGCAATAATGGATGCAAGATATGGCAAATATGTAATACACAAGTTTGCAATGATAAATTGGATTTACACAACTAAAAAATATCTCACTTGACTTGCTTGAATACAATGTACATATGAAGCCTTGCTTATATAGGTAAGGGTGATGATGTAGCAACATCAAATTGTTGTGTCATAATTAAATGACATGAGCCAATATTAAATAACCTAGGGCCTAAGCATTAAATAAAATCTAACTAGATAAGATAAGTGACAACTAATGCTTAACTAGAAAGATTCCCCCTAATTGATGCTAACTACAAAGATACCCTCCTAGGACCTAAGTGGACTTAACAATGTAAATAGGACCTAGATAAGACTAGATAGGAAAAATACCTATTTACACCAACACCCCCCCTTAAGTGCAACTTAGGGAGTTGATTATTAGACAAATGACACAAAGATGGGTCTCGACTATGAGGCCATGTTACATACCCATGTACATATGCAATGCAATCTCTCACAAACGAAGAAAAGGAGAAAACCTAGTGGGATAAAACTCCTCCACAAAAGAGACATGAAATACAAAATACTCCCAATGACGCATGAGAGGAACAAAACCCCATCTGAGGAAAACAACCCCCATAAGAGAGAAGAAGAGAGAACATGCAACCCCCCTCAGTGGTGAGTCTCCTACAATGGTAGAATCTCAAAATTGAATGTTGAAGATGATTCGATCTCACCAGACAACATCCCTCTCCTTAGGAAGAAACAAAACCAAGATGATATGCAGGATGTCAAGTCCCATTCCAAAAAGGAACATGAGGGAAGAGGAATGATATGTGATGTCTCTAAATGATGTTTAAGTGTCTCCATGTTGATGTTGAAAGATGGCAAACTCCAAACAGGAATTCTAGGACACACAACTAAAGATATCAATCCAAAACCTCCTAGAGATGAATGTAGACCACACTCCAAAGACAAATATGTCTCCTTTAAAGAAGCCTCCTCCAAATGCTATCCAAAATTATCCACTCATACCAAGCTGCAAAGAGTGATCATGTAGAGAATGAACAAGAGGGTCAAAGAATTCCCTTACAACAACTAAAGAAGAATCATCACAATCAAAGAGAAGATGTATGCAATCAATAGTGTCTCCCAAATTTGAAATGTGAGACTCAACAAATAACCCACCAATGTCTGTCATGTATACATCCCAAGTAGATGTAGTTGGAAGACGATGTAGATCTTGCTACATTGAATCACAAGAGAACAAACATGTGCCAATATGAGCATCATCAAATGCAACATAATATGGAGGAGATGAAATGCAAGGCTCAAGAACAAGATCAAATGTGAGAACACCCAAGTTTAAGAAGCCAAATGTCTCCTCTGAATCATGGTTCACACTAGAAGTGTGATCAACAACCGAAGGAATAATGTCACCATCAGGAGAAAAATCTACAAAGGTATACAACCAAGATGAATGATCAACCATCCCAGTAGCAATAATCTCTCTACTCTCCTCCAAGTCTCAAATGATGACTAAATCAAGAGTGAACTCCACAGTCCTCCCATCTCCACCATGTGTAATATGATATATGGAAATAAGATTGTTCATCAAAACAAGAACACAAAAAATCTTGGAAAGTGTATTCCCTAAAACTAATAGACCCCTTCCCAAGTTCACTCATGTATGTATTGTTTCACATCAAAATAGGAGACATAATACAAGGTTCAAAAGAAGAGAATATAGACTATGAAGATACCATATGATGAGATGCTCTCGAATCTAGAAGTCATCTTCCTAATCTTGGACCTGAAAAAGCACAAAGAGCATGTCCTCTATTTCCTTATGTAGAAGCCAAACCAGCATGACCTTTTCCCTTATTAGTTTGTTTTGAAGAAGTAGAAGGTGATGACTCAAACATTCTAGAAGGAAAATCAATCTCATTCTTTTTTATAATATGCTTCAACTCAGCAATTTCCTTCTTATAACAAGAATTTTCATCATGCCCAAACAACTTGCAATACAAACAAGTAGACTTCTCCTTCTTAGATGATTTATCTAAGAGGATTTATTCTTTGGTTGATTTGAATGTGGATTGTTCTTTGATTTCTTCTACTTCTTATCAGTATTATCTAATTCTTTCACCTAACTAGCCAACAATGCCTGAGATTTAGAAGACTTGATGAGACCCATCAAGATAAGATTTTATTTCTCATGTATCAACATCTCAGAAAATGATGCAAATGAAGACCTATAGTATATGCAAACCCCATAGTCAACCTATGAGTATGAAAGCCATAAATAAAGGCAACATAATCAGGACCAAGTTGGTTCAATGATTACCAGTTGAATGTCCTTATCAATTCCACATGCTTTACATTGCTCCAATAGATCATTAACCATAGTGATGTAGTCCTGGATGTAGTCTTGGATGTTGTCAAATTTCTTAGGATCAAGGTCATTAATTCATTATCAAGTTGATAGCCCCTTACTTCATCTATAGAACCATATAATGTTTTCAATTTTTCCCAAGCATCATGAGAATTCTTGCATGATTTAATTTGGAACAAAAAATCTTGAGAAACTAGTTTATGAATACATCCAAGAGCTTTGGTATGTTCAATCATCCATTTAATCTTTTTCTCATCATTGATAGGTTCAAGTACCTATTTTCAAGATATAGAGAGTGACCTTCATTCATTAGTATACTCCATGCATGTTGATGTCATGTTGAATAGTTATATGATGTTAGCAAAGGAACCTTAGAATGATCCATGAAAATGAAGAGCACAAACAAACAGATCAAAGGAATGCACCAAGAGACCCCCCAACCAACCAATCAATAATCCCACCAATGATATGTGTGGCACTTTGTATGTAGTGTGATTACAATGCCAGAAATGAGTTCCAAATTTACAATGTCAAGATGGATCAAAGATGGAAAAATTATAAAAATATCTTAGAAAACTGAAGGTAACCTCTCCCAATATGATCTATACTAAAAATGAAGCCTTCCCAAGTGGAAAAAACTTCTCTAGAATGTAATATGTCCAAGTAATCAACCAGAATGCAAAATTGCACAAATCTGAATAAAAAATACCTTGTGCTCAATATAAAAAAGTGCATGAATAGAAATGTAGAGATCCTCAATACTTTTCCAACACCACAAGAATCATGAAAATTGGAGATCATAGCAAAAAATTATGAGCTCGAGATTCCAAAAGAGAAAATCTAACTTCGATTAGCAACAAATTTTACCTATGGAAAAATATGAGATAATGAAATGCACCAGTGTGAAGTGCTTAGAACCAGCTTTTCGTCGATATCTCGTTTGCATTTATCTTTGACACCTAGGCAGAAAGTTATAGATCAGAGAAAAAACTGCCCTATTAGGGCCTCCAAGGGACCAACTTAGCACTGCGGGGCTTAATTTCAGCTCCTAGCAATATGACCTTTTTCTCTTTAAAAAAATAATTAAAAAAGCATCGCAAGGGTGGTGGCACCACGGAAGCGGCGACAAGGCTTAGAGCGACAGGTCGAGGGCTATGTTGCTTGGCATTAAGCCCTGAAGCCTTAGATAGGACCCCACACTCGAAACCAAGTGCTAAGCACCAAAAATAAATGATAGTCTCAAATATTTAAACTATGATTAAAATAATATTAAATCATTGACAATTGTACCTTTGCCAAAATTCCTACCCGATGACACAGAGTCGATGTGACCGATGACATAGAGATTATGCAGATGGGAATATGTCGAATCGTCAAGGAATATTCATTGATGCCACTATAAACCTACCATGCTTGTGTATGGATCACATGGAGTCTATACCATATGGATTCTGTATGACTGTACAGATAGAGAAAAACACAGATTTCACCAAACCCTCCAAAAAGGCTTCAAAAAAAATTTCACCTAAATATCGAATATTTTATATGAAAATAGGGGTTTTTGGGCCTTTTGGACTCAATTGAGAGGTTCATTCTTCCCCAATGTGCACCATGTAAAAGCTCAAACTTGAATCACCCTTGGATCTAAGAAGGGGTTTTAAAAAACTAGAGCTCTGACACCATGTTAGAGTCACTCCAGGAATCAAGCCTCCAAGATCATTTGTAAAAACCAACAAAAGCCTCCTATAAGAGGGAAAAAATGAACATGAAATTGCAACAATTGATGCAAGATATGGCCAATAGGCAATACACAAGATTGCAATGATATATTGGACTTACACAACTGAAAAATATCTTAGCTGACTTGCTTGAATATAGTGTACATATGAAGCCTTTCTTATATAGGCAAGGGTGATGATGACGTAACATTAAATGGTTGTGTCATAATTAAATGACATGAGAAAATACTAAATAACCTAGGACACAAGCATTAAATAAAAGCCAACTAGATATAAGATAAGTGACAACTAATGCTTAACTAAAAAGATTCCCCCCTAATTAATGCTAACTACAAAGATACCCTCTGAGGACCTAAGTTGATTTAACAATGTGAATAGGACCTAGATAAGACTAGATAGGAAAAATACTTATTTACACCAACATGGGTTATGGGTGATGTCATAATTCTTGTAACTTCTTTCTCTAGATTATTTTTTTCTATAACCGTCGATTTCTCCTTCTATATTCTGTATTATTTGGCTTATCCTATCCATATTAAAACTTTATATTTGCAATATCTCCTTCCTCATATCTTCAATTGCACCCACAATGGCACGCTCATCAGCACCTTGCCTCTTCCCTCATAATTTCTACCTCTTTCTCCATGGCTTATTCCCTTTCTTTCTTTTTTGCTTCTTCCATCCTTTTGTTGTACCTTTCTTGTCAATCTTGGGTTTATTTCAACCTTCTTTCTTCTGTGTTCATCTCCATTTCCAATTTAATTCTTTCAATATTTTCTCTTTTCCTTTTGTTATCTCATTTTTCCATGGGTTTTTTTATCTAGAATTCCATAAATCCTTATATATCCCATGGTTAGTTTAAATTTTGAACAATTATATCTTTTCAGGGATATTTTTGGATCCCTGTCCCCTTCCCATTTTTCATCCCTTAAGTGCCTACCCTCCTCTCACAAGAGTGGTCCCTAAGGCTTGTATTTGCAATTTTTAAGGAAATTTTTCTTTTTATTGTTGTTAACTATCCTCTTTTCTTCTACTACCACATATCTTCCTACTCTATATTTTTCTTCACTATTCTCTCTAGGGTCTCGACAACAAAAAAAATTGTTGGCAAGAGGAAAAGGGGAACTATAGTACAGAGATATGTACCATAATATCCTTTATGTAGTCTATTTATACCCCAAAGGATATAGTGAGAGAAAAGAGTAATTATGGAAGGGAAAACTAGATCAAAATGCATTCCACATATAACATGAGTAAGTACCACATTTATTCCTCCATAACACACACACACACACATATATGTTAATTCTTATATCTCCATATATATTATACTATATCTTATGAATGCAGGTCTTACTCTTTGCTCTGTACATATTCTTCTTCACTTCTATTTTATCATATTATCTATTACATTCCTTTATTTGTACATTGTCTCTTAGAGAGATGGTGGCCTTTATAGAGCATCTCTTGCTTAGTTTCCTATGTTGTCCTCATGTTCCACAAGTCCTATGTGGTAGCTTGCAGTAGGATTTGGTGTTGTCCTATGACTCAACTAACAGTAACTAATGTTTCAAAGGAATTGGCCTTCATTATCATCTCATAACCAACCAAGATGTAATTTAAGAAATGACCTTTTATAAATTCTATAAAAGCCCTAGAAAATTCACTACAAAGAAGCATAATATCTTAGATAAACAAAATTATATTAGAAATAAAAATTTAGAGTGGATGACAATATTTGTTTTCCTTGTACCTTATTTTTGTAATTCAATAACTAAATATTTTTGTTAATAAATAACTTTATAATAGTTCAACATATGAATTTTATATTAATATATAAATTCTAAACAAAGATGTTGAAATGGTGTGAGCCTAGGGAAAAATTAGCCCCCTGATAAAGGAGGGAGATTACATGCCAAATTTTTATGTACAATAATGTTATATATCTTCGTCTCAAATAATTATTTAATATGGAATTTGAGGTAATTTTGTTTTAGGATTAGGTGAAGCTATTGAATATAGGTGAATTAGACACTTCTAAAGAACCTACAAATAGCCAAGTTTGAGATATAGAAATATAAAAATAGCCAAATGGTGACATATAGCCACTAAAAATTCTTTATCATCAACATCTTACTCAAGATTTAGGGTTCATTTGTTTCTCAAAGCATCTATAAAGTGTTTAATATAATGAAGCCATTCCACAAGTGGGTGTAGGATGGCTTTAGAAATGGGATTTCCTTCAATAACCACAACTTACATGGTGGTCCCCTATCATCCACACCTCCTAGCATTTAGCAAAGACTCTTTAGGTATTAAAGATTTTATACTATTTCATATAGGCATTTTCACCACGAAGGATCTAATAGAGATTAAACCCTGTGGCCTACTATGCAATCAGAGTTTCATCTTATTGATTCATACTTACCTTATATTCTTCGCATACAAGAGCTTATCCCAAATTTTATGCTTCACAAGTTGGATCTTTAGCCTCCTAGAGCTTAGTGGAAAGAGTGGGAATAAAATTATAATACCACTTTTAGGAATTATATGTCACTCAAGTCTTCTATATAGATTTATTGTTCCTTTCTCATTGAATTTTAATAAGATGAATCGATGTTGAGTAATCTATTCTTATGTTTACATTTGCCTCCTTAGACTCCAATGAATATGGAAGGCAAGAATGGATCCCAATATTGCTTATTTTCTTTTGTGCCTATATTATCAAATGTTTCTCTTACGAGAAAGGTCAATTCACCTAAGTATCACACATTGTATCCAAAGTATCCACCTTGTCAACACCTTAAGACTTTCAAAGATATCTTCTAGACTTGCCGTCATACTCAACAAGCTTGGAAATGGACCCACAACCCATTTTCTTCATTTTATCAAAATTATTTTCTTTGAGAATTGCTCTTTTGGGAATATAGCCCCTAGTGCTTATATTGCTATACTTTTTGGATCTTGAAAATCTATTATTCTTTTTCAACAATGGAAAATTAGAAACATGGATTGTTTTTAATGATAAGATTTATTGTAATTTATCTCTAACTAAGAAAGTGAGTGTGGTTCCCTTAATGTACTTACAAATACAAGCTTAGGCTGAAAAGTTACTTTAGAATTCTGACATTTCCTTATTTTGCTTAATCATTAGGGGAGTGCCCCTTGTACTATAAGTCAAATTCCTCCTAAATTTGTTACTCAAATCACTCCTCTAGCTTTGTGTAGATGGGGTTCCTCATTTGAGGCAATTGTTCCCTGCTTCTTGCCTAGTAGCAAGGTTGGTCTACTTCGCATGGGAAAGCTTCTAGGCCAAGACACAATGGTACTGAAACCACAACTATGACTCCACCACCAAAGTGGGGTGTCCTTATTCCCTTGGCAGTATAGGAGCAGCAAGATGGTTGATATGTGCATGAGTTTCTTGATAAACATGCCAAATAATTAAAATTACTTCTTATGCTTCATTTGTTTGATATTCTTAATATTCTAAAATAAAAAAAAATTGGCAATGCATACTAACTAACCACTTTTTATCATAAACCTTCTAAAACAACATTCTAGAATTTCATAATTAATATAATATATTAGAAAAGTTTCAAATAAAAAATTGAACCACCACCCAAGGGATACCATAATCAGCAATATTATAAAGTACCATAAAAGACTATCATCACATGTTCAATGGATATGAAAGCATCATCAGATAATACATAAGATCCTACTCAATACACCCTGAAGAATAGTTTATAATTTACAAGATTACCATCCTTCATACTCACAGTATGGCTTTACTTTTTTATAGTGGTGCACTGGTAACATTTTTCAAAAAACCCAAAAGAACCTACCTGCCGGGCAAGATTAGAAATACTTGCCCAGCTCCCTAAACAAAATCCAAGAACTCCGATCAAAAGAATTATTCCCATGTTTATGGCCAGAATTACATTCCACCTCGGTAACCAAGATGCTAGTTTCTCAGCTGCATCCTGCAATCATTGTATAATTAAAATTCATTAATGATAGCCAAATTGAGTGATTTTCAGTATTCAACTCCATCTCAATTTGAAATATTGTTCACTAGTAAAGATACTAACATTGAACAGATTTGCAGAAGTTTCTTTACCTGTCTAGAGATCTTGGTTCTGAAAACTTTGATGTAGGCAAAACAAGGAATAATGAATACAGAGAAGCTCATTATGACTGAACCGATCATGGAATTTAAGGGTCCAAAAAATGGGACTAATAAGGCCAAAAACCATAACAGGATTGACACTGGCAACCGACAAATAACTCTGGTCAAGTATTTAGATCTGTGCACTCCGATTACCTTCTCCCACATGAAATTTAGTGGCATTACATACAATCCAAAAGCTACTGCCTGCATGCATAGACCCCAATTAGCACAGGTTGGACTTTTCATTGGATAAAACTCAGTTCAACTTCACTACAAGGATTTTCCCATCAAAACTTCACCAGATGAATTTTTCATTAGAAAAAACTCAGTTCACTTGATGGGTTCCCCAATCACAATTTCACAATCTAGTGAATGCACAAATAATGTGAAAAAAGTTTTACTTACTGTACTATCAGATTGTAATTTTTAGTTTACCTGGTGGATAATCATGAAACACAAGGCAATCCTTCTGAAAATGGTGTTTGGAAGCACAGACAAGGCATTAGAGTGATCCAGAAGCACGTCTCCAAAATTGTTGTAGAGTATGATACAATGAGGCATAGTGATTGTCATAACATAAGCTACTGTATATAAGTACACGTATTTGTATGACTTTGGCCTCCACATAGCGTGCATAATTTCTCTGCAAGTGGAAAAGAAAAAGTCAGGGGAGCTCTCTTTGTAAATTGAAAATTAGCAAAGATTCATTTGTTAGAAAAAAAGAAAAGAACTTGTAAATTTTCTCTTTGAATCAAATTAATGTATGGCTAGACTCTTTCAGGGGAGATCATCTTTGACATTTTCTTAGCATAAGTGGTGCTTGGTTTCATCCAAATGTTCTGTTCAATGCTGATTTTGTGGTACTGCCTGTTCTGCCTAGGAACTGCTTTATAACTGAGAAGAAAATATAAATGATGCAAGAAAAACTTTTAGTGACTAACTTGGGGAAGAATAAACAACATACACAGTAATAGCATGGCCTCCAAATGCAAACAATATATTGGTTGTTCCTGTGAAGAACTTCACAGGATCTTGAGGTGCTGAATGCTTCACATTTGGAACCTGATCCAAGGAAAGACAGTATGAAAATTCAATAAAGATTATATCAAATATAATGCACATAGAACTGTATTTACTGATATTATGTTTGTTTCCTTTGTTGGATAAGTTATACCTTGCCATGGATAAGACCAGCAACCACCATGTACCAAGCTGTGTAAGTGGTTGTTATAACTCCCATTATAGACCACACTCTAAAATTGTGGAAACTTGGCAGGAGGCATGTTAGCATAGATATAGCACCAAATAGAATTGCCCATTCCCGCTTGTTGTACTTTGTATTCAAATAATAGGCATTGCTGAGGAATCCAGTAATATAAATACATTTAAAAATGCAAAATATTTCATTATTTAATAGGCTTAAAAAATATACAGACAATGGATTTATGTTTTACTTGATGTGTTAATTACCTTGCACATGCAATGATTTGCACAACTGCCACACACCCCATTGTTACAACATTGAAAAAGAGGGAAACCCTTCTCAGCCAATTTCCCACAAGATGCCCCATCACTTCATGGTACTGCAAGACAAGAAAATATAGCATTAGCTCATACCACTGATTATGAAAGTTCGATTTCAATGTACCTATTATGGCTATCAGGATTCAACTGTATAGGATTCAAATTGGATTCAAGATTTAAATTTATTGAAATATAACAGTGGTTCACAGGAATTTGTTTCTTATAAGAATTAATGATCCAAAATTAACACTCATTGTATCGAGGTTATCCTCACAGGAGTGAAACATCCCTTTTCAGATGAAAAAGATAAATCAAACATTAAGCAGTGTAGTACTATCCTATATCCTTTAACACAGAGCGGAACAGCATTTTTTCCATCCAAAATTACTTCATATGGAACTCTTGCAATGGAAGCAATTAAACACCATTTTATCATGAGACCTATAAAATCGTGTCAATTGGCAGATAAGCAATGTTTGACTAGCTGTTACAGACCTTACATTGTTATGAATCATGGACACACACTGGTTTAAACTTTAAAGAGGTAAAACTGACAGACAAAATGTAGCAGGGGCTAAAAATTTTCAGGTCTCTTATATGAATGGATAGTGTAAATAAGTAGACTGAGAGATCTTGACATGCCTGGATGATATGTCTTTTGAAATCAACGCCTTCCTTTTCCTTGCGAGATCTGTACTCAAGATATAGGCATGCGAGCATATAGCAGGTCCAAATACCAATAGTTGCATATAGAAGGTGGAAAAAGATTCCAAGTCCAAAGCCCATTTGAGAGTATGAGTATGGCATTGAGAGAATAACTTGGCCAACCTGCAAACGACAATCAAGAATCAAATAAGAGCTCATTATAATTTGAACCATTATAGAGCTAGACCTGCCAATATATTGGCAAGTTAATACATACCATGTACAATCCATTATATAGGATAATAAATTTAATTTGAGATTTTTCACTTCATATACCAAGAAAAAAAAGGGTGTGCAGATATAAGGAGATCCCAAGAATAAGAGCATGAGTTGGTAAAATCCAATATAAAGGAGATGGTGCTTTCAACTGTTTTTAACAGTTGCGACCCTTGTTAATCCAGCATTAATTCAGAAATTTAGCTTTTTTTATCCCATATTGATGATTGATCATGGAGTGCGATCTAAAATATTGACGAAGAAAAAATGTACATAATCTAATCTAGAATTTTTTTCAAGCTACAAGACAGCATAAATTTATCTACTGACAAGAATGTAAATGCTCATTCACCCAAATGTAAATGAAAATTGGGTTGACATATAGGCCTGTAAACTTTGCACCCAATTTTTCAAATTTCATACATTGTCTATTTGAAAACAAAGTTTTATATAGATACCTGGCCAGAGACAGCATTGAACCATGCATCATACACAGAGCCACCATGCCACAGAGTCTTTTGTACCAAAGCTTTGAACCCAGGACTTGCATTGATGGCTTCCAAAGGTGGAAGATTGTGCTCATTTTCAGATGCTTTGGTAGTTTCTTCTGGCCCAAATCCTCCTTCTATGACCTCAGACTCTATCATTTTTCCTACTCTTCTAAGAACTCTTCTTGCTTACTCGCCAATCACAACTATCTTTCACCAACAAATACATTCCATTGTCAATATTCCTAAACTATTTTATAATACCATGTAAAATTCATTGAAAAGGAGAAATCGCAGCACAAGGCTAAAACAAAGACAAACCATCCAATTATACCAGAAATTGCAACTCCGTGTCCAATTGGTTGAAAGTAAGCTTTTTTCTAGCAGTTTTTTTTGTTTGAAACTGTGCTGGATAGTCATTGCATTGACGAAATATAGTTGGAACTGAAATTTTATTTATAGACATTTTTTATCCAAATTATCAGACACGTCATTGCATGATTTCAGCGTAGAAATCACCAATTAACTAGATAACACACGGTTGGCACACTCCATAGACAAGATATAATATATTTACTATGTGATAGATTAGGATGACTAACCCTATCACCTGTTCCACGTAATATAGTGGAGTATATACACTGTATATATGTGTTAGGGGGGTTTTGGAGAGGTTATATGACCAACACTGCCTCTAGACAGCACTTGACAAACGTTATAATTACAATGTGTAGTTGTAGTTGCAGGGAGTCTTATCTTCATCGATATAAGTTCCAGTCACATTCAGATTGATCGAGAATGGCTAACATTTCCAAAGCATTAGAATTACCATAATTAGTTTTTGGAGTTTATCTTCAACATCACTTGTTGAGTCACCCTTGACTTCGAACCAATGGCAGTATTTTCCAAGCATGGGAATCAGGCCTGGTGTGACCAATTTTTGGAATTTATATTATATTTTGCAATCCAAAAATCTGTTAAGTGGTATGATCAAGAATTTGACGGCCACCCCTACCTGTTATATGAAAAAAAAATTGGTTTGTTCATTTAAATGCCTCTTTACGTTTTATGAAAAATTTAACTATGAAAAAAATTTAAATATCAGTTTCAAACCTATTCAAAAATAATTATTTAAAATTAAAAATAGTTTAATCCTTATTCAACTCATTATTAACATGCTCACAAATAAAACACAAATGTTGTATTATCTTGAAAAAAATCAAAGCTCGTTGAATCACCTATAAAAAAATGCTATAAAATAAATGTTGAAATTTATTTATAGTTTAATCCTTAAATTCATCTATTTAAAAACATAAATTATTTGTAAAAGCCAAATAAAATTTCAACATGCTCACCAATAAGTGAAAATTTGTGTTGTGTTATTCATATGAATATCCTATATATATTAAAAAAATGTAAAATTAGAAAATATTGATAATTAGAAATCTTAAATTTATTGTTACAATTAACAAGAAGTTTCTAAATTCATATAGAAAATAAATCTTGTGAAAATATTAAAAAAGTTAAAAATATTTAAAAAATTAGAAAGAACTATATTTAATCTTGAAAAGATTCTATTTTGAAAAGATTTTGAATTAGTAAATATATTTATAATAAATATCATATATATTAAAGTGAAATTAGGAAGAATTATTTCAATTTTAAACTTTTATATATATATGTGTGTGTGTGTGTGTGTGCTACAATAATTTTTTATATATAAAAATATAGCAAGCCAAATAGTAATTTTTCGATTGTAATATAGGTCCAAAATGCAAAAAATAGTCAGATAGACCATCAAATTCCTAGGTATGATATAAGGAAAATAATAATTCCTTGAAGTTTGGGTTATTCAAGTTAATTAAATAGTTATTCTACAAACATATAAGTAATTTAGGTAATTAGGGTTGGTAAATAATTTAAAATAATTGAAGTGTTAAATTAGAAAATTAAATGTGAAGGATTGATATTCTTGGTTTTGGGAATAATAGTGAAGAACAAATCTAATGTAGTATTGAAATCAATTGCCTCAATATTGAAAATGGTCTTTGTTTAGTATTTTCCTCAGTCATAGATCAATCTTTAAATTTAGCATAGGTAGAATTCATGCCCTTGTTGTGGCAATGTTGCGACATACAAAAGTGACCAGTACCTGTAGGAATGAACTTGTTAACACTACACTAATGCAACTTGTTTCACTGTGATCTCTACTTTTTGTTGATAATTAAGGACTAGTTGTATTGAAACTTTCCTTGGATAAATTGCAACGTTTTAAGGTTCATGTTCTTCTAAGATGACCCCCTTGATTGGAATAGATTCATAGTTGTGGAAATGATTAAAGACGTCACTCTACTATCGCACAAGTATCCTAGAATGATTAGATACAAAATTAGGTTCCTTTTAAAGTGCTCTAAATTGAAATGTTCCTAGAATGAATCTCCTTGAAGTGATTAGGATATGCAAATGACAATTGATGGAGAATGAATTGAATGCCTTCGGAAACTAAGATATAACAATAAATTGAAGAAATTGTAAGTCTCGTAATAGTTAGTGGAATGGATGAGAGTACAAATATTTTGTTTAGAAAACTAGTGAACAATTACAATAAAATTATATGCATAAAGTTTTCAAATCTAAAAATGTAAAATAGATGAACATATCATTAATCATCAAATTTGAAATGTAACATGAAAATATACTTATAGTTCAGCAAATTAAATTAACAAACTCATAATAAACACATAACACCAAAATTTATGTGAAGAAACCCTTTTAAAAAACTCCACCACCAAAGAGATACCAAGCTTGTATTAATCAAGAATAATTATCTACAATGATACAATCCACTCTATTTTCATCAATCTAATAACATTTTAGTAGCATAAAATTACCGACAAAATAACCAAATAAAACCTTTTATCCCATTCCTCCAACATATAAGAAATTTGAAAAAAGAAACCATAAATGTTTTCCAAAATAATAGATTAAAACCATGAACTCAAATTAAGCACCCATGCATCCAAGTAAAAAATATAATGCTCAATTCATGAAGAGAATCTTCCAAGAATTAAAAGTAACTCCCAAGTATATAATCCTCATTGTTAGGCACAAAGAATTCAATTTGTCACCCCCAAGCACCCCATGAAAGCTCCACTTAGAGGCACGACTCTATATTCTAAAGTGACCTTTCATCTTCATTTTCCTCTTTCCATATCTGAACTTGCAATAATAATCCTAAATAACTAAACAATAATAATTAATATTGATGTCCCCACCATGCATAGGTGTCCAAGTTCACTCTTGCATGCACTAAGGAGTAAATTATTTAATTAATTATCTACACTATAATTAAATACATTAGACATAAGGATTTGTAAGGTAGATAAATATTACCCAATCTCAACATTCTCCCACTTGATATTTACATTGCAAATACACAAGAGAAATATATGATTGAGATCAAGCATAGTACGCAAGGCCCACAACCTTCCTATACTAGGAGAATTTATTCATACTCAACAAATTTTATAAGTGAATCTACAACATTATACAAAGTGTCAACCTTTTGAATCATAGCATTAACACTTCACATTCTCATGAAAAAATTGATACTACACATTAATATGATTGTCACATCTAATCTTAACCACCTTGCAATAAAAAATAGTTCTCCTAAACATAGTCTATGTAGTCATACCACTTCCTTACAAGCATGTGTAGCAACCATATAATATACTTTGATGGTAGATAAAATAAAATCATTGGTTATCTAAATAAAATCACGGGTTATCCCTTACTCATCCAATTGACAACACCACTAAATAGAGAAAATATATAGCCACTAATGATTCTCCAAATATCCTAGTCACTCGCTCAATATTAATCAATAAAGTGTTATATGTATAATAACTTATCCACATCATCAAAACCATGATAACATAAGAAATAATTAAAATTTCCTGACAAATATCTAAATTCCCTCTAAGCACAACAGTCCAATGATCTTTATCAAGGTTACACATAAACCTAGTAAGAAATTACGCTACTTGGGCAATATCTAATCAAGTGCATACCACTACATGTATTGGGCTACTTACAACACTAACATAAACATCATTATACATATCCTTCAAATCATCATTTTATTTAGGACATTGATCAAATGAAATTTTAGTGCCTTTAGGTAAATAAATACTCATTGGTTTACAATCATGAATAGAAAAACACTACAAATAGTGTACATACTTTCTCTAATTGATCCAAAGCTTTTCATGAGCTTGGATTTCCATTCCCAATATATATTTTTATCGCTAAATCCTTCATGGTAAATGCACTATAAAGTTGAGTTTTAAGGTCCCTAATCATCTCATTATTTTTAATAATCAATGTCATCAACATACAAGATAATAATTAACAAGATATCACCAATAAATTTAACATATTTATCTTCTTCACTTCTAACAAAAACAACTTCAATGCAAAAAAATAAAATTTTGATACAACATTTAAGGTGAATATTTTAAACAGTATAATGATTTTTTAACTTGAAAACCAAATTATCTCTCTTTAACCATAAATCCATTAGGCTATCACATGTAAAAAAATTCTTCAAGATCCTCATGAAAAAATGTATTTTTGACATCCATTTGCTCTACTTTAAAAATATAAGCAACTATTGTTGCTATCCAAGCACTGTCTGTAGTGCCCCTCATGTTGTCTTCTATTAGACTGATACCCATTATGTTAGGATATGCACTATGATACCCTGTTATCAATGCTAATTTTACTGTTTTGGATTGGTTTTGGATGACAAATGATCATACTTTGATGTTCATGATACTATTGACTTATGCATATGTTATGATGGTTATATGGATTTATTTGTGTGCTCGGATTAATTTAGTTATGAGTATTATGTAGTTATATGATTATGTTTACTATGCATTTAATTCAGGATTGATCTATGTTGTTTACGATGTAATTGTTGTTATTAGTTGATGTGGATTATTGTTTGTAGTGTCTTGGTGGGAGGAACAGTGTAGCATTACTCGTTCACGAGTACCCCAGGGCTACGCTGTGATTTTCTCTCATGGTGTGTTTGATTGTTTTATATATATATGTGTGTGTGTGTGTGTGTGTTGTTCGATAGTTTGTCTAATGCAAATTGCAAGTACTAGGCATATACTCCACTTGAATTGTCAAGTCTAAGCATGCCTTAAAACCCAGTAGAAATGTTGTTGAAAACGGAAATGACAAAAGGTTCCCTACCCTTGCCATCATCCTCGACGAGGATGAGTACCCATTTAGTCACCTCGTCAATATGGTTTGCACTCTTGGTCAGTTGTCTCGTTTTGACTTTATGGTTGTTGGGTGATTTGTGATGAAACTTAGTTAATTGTTGATTATGTTTTTTAATTAGTTATTAAATTTAAATAAATTATAATGGTAATTTGTGGAGAAATTAATGTTATGAGTTGCCTTGTTTAATCGATTTAATTAAATTAAATTGATTTATAAGGTGGTTTGATTTAATTTGGAATTAAATAAATAATTAAATAAATCAAGATTGAAAATAGATATTTATATGGAATTTTTGATAATTAATTAAATTACATTATTATGTGATAAAGTACTTTATAATTAAATATAAAGATAATTATTATTATTATCATTGAGATTTAATTAAGCAAATGAGGAAAATAAAATAGTTAATTGGATGTGATTTCGAATAAGTTGCTAAAGAAATTTAAAAGATAGAAAAACTAGAGTTCGTGCACATGCATGACTCTGAACTAATTGTTAAATGGAAACTTGTCGTTTTTATGAGATTTTTATCCGCTTTTTATTTTCGAAAAACAAAAGCTTTCCTTGGTTAATAATTATCATTTTTTTGGGGTTTTTGATGAGGGATTTTTAGTTTTTGGGGAAAGGAGAAGAACTTTGTCTGAAGAAATTCTTCTGTAGAATAGTTATATTTTTATGAATTGTTTTGAAAAGAAAATATTGAATTGAGAAAAATGGATCATTATTGAGTTGTTTTAAAGAAGTGGATCATTGTGAATGTAATAGTTGATCTCGGCACCGTTCTTCCATTTCTGTAGCATTGGAATCCAAGTTCGTTTGTATATTGTTTTACCTGAAAATAGCTTTCCATTTAATGTAGACGAATTCTTGCATGTGGTTATAGTGGGAAATGTAATTTCCATTGTTCTTTTGAATTTTATCTATGTGTTGGAAAATATATGCCTACTTGCACGATGTTGTTTGAAGACGTAGTATTTATTTATTTGTTTCTGTAATGGAACCATTAGAAATTTCATTTATATAAATAGATGTTGTAACCTTTGCATTTGATGATTGACATCGACTTTTAATGTTTCGTTTCTCCTCTATGGTTTTCTTAATTCGATGTTGAAAAGACTTCGATTTCCCTTCCATGGTTTCGTTTATTTCCTTTTTGAATCTAATTTCCATACATCATTTATGATATTTGATTGTTTGTTCGATGATTAAAAATAAGGTTGTTAGTTGGTAATAAGTTGGAATTCGTTGTCTTACACCATGCTTGATTCATTGCATTTGCCTGAAAGTTTCTTAAACCCATCGATTAATCCATTTCATACATACCTTGCGATCACCACAGTCCGCGAGATGATATCTCTTTGCGGTTTTCCGCCAACCAATTTGCATGCCTTGTCCATGCTTTCACATTTGCGTCCATGTCTACCGGCGCAACTGCAACTTCATTATCTCACAAAATTCCTATATCAATGTGCATACCCCGTCCAAAGTTTCCATTGTGGCATAAGCAATAAGATTGTTGGCAAAAGTGGCGTATTTGGCTTTACACTTCCTATCATCTTTGTTTGAAACTGTATAGCGTAGGCCTATTTTTTTGACTATTTCATTTAGCATCTCCAATAATCTACACCTTTAACTTTGGCACTATTGAGAATGATTAAAAGACTCGCTCCCCCTTTGAACAATTTCTCTTGGAACAATGTAGGAGCAAAGGTTGTTAGCATGCCCTCCTATCTACTCTTGATCACTACCTTGTAGCCATAGGATAATTGGTACATATGAGTTTACTCTCATCATTTGATTTTTCTTATACCTTTTTCTTTCACTTTCATAACATTCAATTTTGTGGATGGCATATGAGCTTAATATGAATTGCTGCTTTGAGATGTTAGGGCGTCCACACTATGCTTGTAAGTCGTGCACCTATCACTTCCCTCACAACATGCAATATGCATTGAACTCTACTTAATCTGTTTTTATTATGTTGTATTCAACTTTGGCATGGTGATTCCACTAGATGTTGAAGCCGCACCCCCCTTCCCTGTGTTTTATTTTCCATATTGCAGGCTTAGGCTCCATTTTGATGGTTGTGTATATACATGGTATTTCATATTATGCTCTACATTCATTTGCATGAAAATTTAAGTGCATGGAATTCGCCTAGTATGTTCCAAGTTAACATTTGTTGGAAAATACAAGATGTTGGTTGTTCAATATGCATAAACAATATGTTGCTTTGTTGTAATAGTCATTGTTTATCCTCTTTCTGCTAGGTATTTGAAGTTTTCTTTTGGTACTTTATGGAATCCATTTGGTCTATAATTCGATTTTTATCCTTTTAGCATTCGAATTTATACAAAATATCTGAATTAATATAATGGTTCATTCTTTCTCTTGGGTGATCCCACAAAGCTGGTTTACAATTTCTGGAAGATTCTAATTTTTTGTTGAAATCAAATATTTTTAAAAAATATAATGATTTAAGCCTTAAAAAATTCCCTTTAAAGCATTCCAATTAAAGAGGGTTTGATCAAACTACCTTAAATCAAACCCCCTTGGATAGAACCCTACTAGTTTTAAACCATACCTATGACGGAGTCTCTTTTACACCTATCAAAATGTTGATAAAAAACCACTTTTGATTTACCTTTTGGGGGATCAAATGAATTCATTCAAAATTTATTTTTTGTAAGTATGTAGTCTATATTATAAGCTTCCCAAAATGTATAATTTTAAATAAATTTAATTTTATTATTATATTTAATATTATTATTATATTTAATATTTATTTTTTATTTCTTCTGAATGTAGGTTTTTCACCGAAAATCAAGCTCTATGCTCTGCACATGTGGAAAAATAGAAGATTGTCAAAAAAAAATTAAAAAATATGAGTGCACCAGATATTGAAGTCCTTGGTCCAACAAAAAAAAATTGATACATACAAAAAAAAATTGTGTTATGCAGTTCACCTATGTTTGAATTGTAATTGGTTTGAATTTGAAACTTGATTAAGAAAAAAAATTCAATAAAACACTATGAAACCAATTAAAAGCACTAGATATAGTAGTTACAAATCTAAATTCGAAAAAAATAGAATTTTATCCTTCATGGAAAAAAAAGTTGGGTTATACAGTGAGCGTCACTCCTTAAAAATGGTGTTTACTGAAAAAAAATAATTTTTGAAGGAGATGGAAAAAGAAGTGCAATTCTGATTCCAAAAATATTGAAAAAAATATATTTAGAATCTTCAGACAAAATTTCACAAATCACTAGTTTGCATCATCTTCAAATTCCTCACAATTTAACCACTATAGGTGCCCGAAAGTGAAGATTTAGTTAGAAAAAATCAATTCAGTGTCTAGTTTGGCCAAAAATTGTAAACCAATATTGTGGGATCACCCTCTTGCTTTTGCTTGGAGGCTACTTCAGCCCTTATGGTTGCGCCATGTACGCCACCTCTCCCTCTTCCTTTAGTCGTTGCTTGCTACCTCTTTCATGTGTACATTCGATATGGTATACGAAGTATATATGATATATACTGTAGATGTTTTATATGGAGTTCGGTTTAAAATATGTGGCATTCGGTATTAGTTTAATATTTGATTTTTATATATATAAGATTCCATCTTCAATAAGAGGCATTTGATATGTTAAAGATTTATATTTGTGGCAATTAATAATTGATATATCAGTTATATATATATATACGTATATTTGAGTATGTTAATAGAATTGGAAAATTAAATTAGTAAAAAGAGAAATTGAGTTAATAGTATTTTGGAAAGTGATAGATCTATGTTGGCTTTTGATTATAAGCAGTTGTTGTGTATGTATATGCTATTTTATAATTTGCCTTACTAGAAATTTCATCTTGTTTATAATATATGTGTGTGTGTGTGTGTGTGAATTTATATTTACATAATATAATATTATATTTGTTACATTTAACTGATAAAATATGTATATATATATAATTGACATACAAAGTTCGATATTAAAAAGAGATTATTTCTATTTCACAATTAATTGATAAAGAAGTTGGTGAATTGGTAAATTAGATTAAATTAAAAGAGTTTTATATGCATAATAGATAATTAGGATAAATTGGGAGATTAAATGGAGAAAATTGATTTACTTATAATTAGTTAAATTAGAAGATTTGTGATTAGCTATGTTAAAATAAGCAACATAGATTGTTTTTTAAAAATATTGATTGTGTTCATTATTAAATAACTGATTTTTAAGTTCACTAGGTAATTAGAGGTCTAGAAATATTGTGATAAATGTTTTATTATGTGAGTTATGTGGGAAATATTAAAAAAAATATATGAAATGTGGAAATAGTGCCTCGTTTAGAAAGTATCTCATGGTCGCACTGTTGTTTGGTGTGCTGGTATTGAGTAAAGTATTTGGTTAGTGAGTTCGGGTACTTCTAGTTAATTGATTGAATATTGAATGTTGCTTTCATTTGTAATCATTAAAGTTGAATCCATGGTTGTAATGTTTATTTGTTGCTCATTTAGTTTGAGGTGTTGAATTAGTGACAATGAGAAGCTTTTGATTATTGAGGTTGATTTTTTATTTTGAGTTGATTTTGGGTTTTGTGTTATGAGGGTGTCTTTGTGTGGAATTGTTATGGTAATCTTCCAAGGACTAGGGGGAATTTTTCTGCATGTTGGATTTTCATGTTTGGTTCCTTGTGAAACCATTGATCTTATCTTCATATATTGTGCTTATGTGGGTTTTATCCTTGCACTGCTATATTGCTTCTTTGATGTGAACTTTGTGCGAGATGGTTCATGCCTCGCTTATGTTTTTTTGATCTTGTGATCTTTTTGTACTTTCTGCAGGTGGCTTTACCCTAGATGTTATGTGGGTCTTCTATATGCTAGTAGGGAGAGTGGCTCTCAATGGGGGTTGGCTCACAAAGTGGCATCTAGGATAACCCATGTGAGGATTTCATAACTAAGTGATAACCTAATTAATGAATTAGTGGGTTGGGTAGGTTCACAATAATCAAGATAAATGGATGCCTCACCTGTGCTTGTGGTGCTCATTTAGGCTAAGGACGGGTTGAGAAGGGTTGGTTGGCAAGATCAACTTCCTTGTCCTCACGAAAGGAAAGTTGGTTCTGCATGTGTCACCCTATGAGGCCGGTGTCTAGTGAGAGACTATCAGGATAACCCATGTCAAGACCATGTGATGACACTCTTCCCTACTGCATCCCAAAACACCATTGTTTGTGGTTACCCTTGTTATTTGCATACCTCTGGAAGCGGTGTCACTGCTATGTTTTGTCTTGTTGCACCTTGTATGTTGGATTCATGTTAGCCCTTGTTTGCTTGACTGCTTGTGTAGTGGGTCCTTATTGTCATCTCTCGTAGCACAAGGGGTGAACCTTAGGGTTCCACAGTGGAACATACTATGCACTCCATTGGGTTCCCAGTTGATGCTCGTGAGCATGGATGTACCGTATTCAGAGATTCCAAATCTTGTACCAGACTTGAGATAGTGTTGATGTTATGTAATGTAATCATTTCAATTGTATCTTATCATGTATCTGATGTATCCTTCCCATTGTATGTTGGGAAGTATTGATGTAATTAGGTAATCATGGAATGATGCACCTTTATGTAATAAAAGCGATGTATGTACTCCTTGGGTTTAACATTTGAACATTGATGGTTATTTATATAATATGATGTATGGATGTATGATGTCCATTTACTTAATGCAATGGAATTATAATTATCTTTTGTGGACTATTTAATCTTAGATGTTGGG
This sequence comes from Sequoia sempervirens, assembly GCA_007258455.2. Taxonomy (NCBI): domain Eukaryota; kingdom Viridiplantae; phylum Streptophyta; class Pinopsida; order Cupressales; family Cupressaceae; genus Sequoia; species Sequoia sempervirens. The sequence continues at coordinate 51,566,899 of VDFB02000007.1, forward strand.
TTAGTACATGTTAGGAATGTATGTGTGTAATTTCGTCATGATACCCTAAAGGACATAGATAAAGCATATATATGTGTAGTTTACAATTCTATGTTAGTTGATAGTATGATCTATATGTTGCTTCACTTTTTAAAAAAATGGTGTCATAATTGTTAGTTAGATGTGTTGTCCTTTGGGGTTTCATGGCGGGGCATTACACTAGGTTTCAGAGCCTAGGTTCATACACTCGGCACTCTGGATACATATGATCCCATTACGTTGACCTAGTTGGTTGTACTCTTGAGTTTATGTTTTCTCTTTTTGGTTGTCCTCGCTTAGCAACCTAGGACTTGTCCTTTGGTGGTGTTGGTCCAATGGTGCAAACAATCGGTGGAAATGATAGGACCCTCGGTGTAGTGTGCAATGCATCGATATTCTTTCTATCGGGGATGCATTATGGACCTTTGTGTAGCCTTGTGATGTGGTTTCCGGTGATGTGGATTTGTGTGTGTAAGTGGAGAATGCATGTAAAATCATGAATATAGTGCTTAGATTCTTGAACTTTTATTTTCTCCCTCTTGTTATCCTCACCTAATATCTGTGACTTGTCTTTTGATGTTGATGTGTAGGAGGATTCCTAGAGGTCGAGGTAGGGGTCATGGTAGAGGTCATGGTGGTGGTCATGGGGCTAATCGCCAGAACACCCCTTCACTAAGTTCCCACGAGAGTGATCGTGAGGAATAGCAGGGCTCCCAGAATAATCAGGTGAGGGGTCCTTATGATGAGACTTTAGGTCAAGCCCTCACTAGACTTAAGCTGGAGAAGAGCAAGAGGATTGAGGAATCAAAGCAAACTCCCAAGAGTAAGAATCCTTCCGCAATTAGGGATTGCCCTCTAGGGTGTGGACGAAATGCACCTTTATTAACTAAGGAGGAAAAGGAGATCATGTGAGCTCAACTCTCCTCTTCTATGAAAACTAATGTAAATTCTAATGAGGACCCTAAGGAGTGTCTCTCTCTAAGGATGAGAAGACTGGTTAAGGTAAAGATTAACCTCCTTATAAATAAGGGCCCATGTGATCCATACTTGTTTGCAAGCTTCCGGGAGTAATCCTAATCCTGGGGGGGAGGATGTAGTTCCCCTCATGTTGTCTTCTGTTAGACTGATATTCATTATGTTAGGATATACACTATGATACCTTGTTGATGCTAGTTTTACTATTTTAGATTGGTTTTGGATGACAGTTGATCATACTTTGATGTTCATGATACTATTGACTTATGCATATGTTATGATGGTTATATGGATTTATTTGTGTGCTCAAATTAATTTAGTTATGAGTATTATGTGGTTATATGATTATGTTTACTATGAATTTAATTCATGATTGATCTATGTTGTTTACGATGTAATAGTTGTTATTCGTTGATGTGGATTATTGTTTGAAGTGTCTTGGTGGGAGGGACAGTGTAGTATTACTCGTTCGCGAGTACCCTGCTACGCTATGATTTTCTCTCATGGTGTGTTTGATTGTTTGAAATATATATCGACAGTTTGTCTAATGCAGATTGCAGGTACTAGGCATTGACTCCACCTGAATTGTCAGGTTTAAGTGTGCCTTAAAACCCAATGGAAATGTTGTTAAAAATGGAGATGACAAAAGGTTCCCTACCCTTGCCATCATCCTCGACAAGGATGAGTACCCGTTTAGTCACCTCGTCAGTCTGATTTGCACTCTTGGTCAGTTGTCTCATTTTGACTTTATGGTTCTTGGGTGATTTGTGATGATACTTATTTAATTGTTGATTATGTCGTTTAATTAGTTATTAAATTTAAATAAATTGTAATGGTAATTTGTTGAGAAATTAATGTTATGAGTTGCCTTGTTTAATCGATTTAATTAAATTAAATTGATTTATAAGGTGGTTTAATTAATTTGGAATTAAATAAACCTAGATTGAAAATGGATATTTATATGGAATTTTTGATAATTAATTAAATTAAATTGTTGTGTGATAAAGTACTCTATAATTAAATATAAAGATAATTATTATTATTATCATTGAGATTTAATTAAGCAAATGAGGAAAATAATATAATTTAAAATAAAATAGTTAATTGGATGTGATTTTGAACAAGTTGCTAAAGCAATTTAAAAGATAGAAAAAGTGGAATTCGTGCACATGCATGACTCCGAACTAATTGCTGAATGGAAACTTTTCATTTTTATGAGATTTTTATCCACTTTTTGTTTTTGAAAAAAAAAACTTTCCTTGGTTAATAATTATCATTTTTTGGATATTTAAAATAATGTTTAAGTTTTTGAATGAATTAATACAAGGAATGGCACAAAGCATAGTAGGGTCGCAGGGCAACATGGAGGCGAAGAAGGGCGAATCAGCAAAGAATGGACCTGCGTCTGCAAAGGCGCATTGGGGAGATGAAGCAATTATGGACAGCGCTAAGGAACAGACACTGGATCACACCTCGTAGTGGGTATTTTCAGGTGGGAAATGGGTGGAATAATGCCATCCTGTGTATCGAAAGCAGGATGCACCATTTGAGAAGGAAACCAAACTAGTGCAGAAACAACGTGATAGTCCTAAAACCCCTATGGAAAATGGAAACCCTAGCTAGGGCAAGCACATCCTCCAGGGAAAAAACTATTTAGAAGGCAGAATGAGTGGGTGGAGATACAAGCACGTAGAAGACCGAGCGATCAGCGAAGGGAAAGAAGTGGATGGATGGTTCAGAGGCCTATGGGGGATTGACAGGTGGAGGAGAAGGTTAATTCTAACCTAAAGGCCAAAGAAACAACCATGGAGATTGATGTCTATGAGGAAATCAAGGCCGACACGAAAATTCTTAGGGATTATGCTTTCATCTGTTGTTTCATTGGTGAAACACCGGATCTAGCCTCGATTAAACTTTGGATCCAGGAGAATTGGAAAACGGAGGTCCTGATAAGATTTTTGTCAAAAGGTTTTTTTGTAGTGGCTTTTACAGATGAGCAAACAAAATTAAGGGTCACAGAGGGAGATTTGTGGTTTATGGATGGAAAGCCCTTGTATATGTAGCCCTGGAACTAGAACTTTGATCTAGTTAAAATGCGGCCATATGACTAGCTGGTATGGGTTAGGCTTTACAATATTCCAATGGAATACTAGACGGGTAATTGCCTGGAGAAAATTGGACGCTCTTTGGGAACCCTACTAGAGATTGACATGAGCATCCTGGATAGCGATCTTTATAAATATGCCACTCAACATTGTGACAATCGACACCATACCCCCCAATGTCTATCTAGTGGTAAATGGGGAGTGTTGGTCACAGGAAATTTTGTATTGAGTGCAGCTCGCGGGACCACGGGACTATGGATTGCAACAAAGGAGTAAAGAAGAGTTGGAAAAAGCTGCCACAGGAGAATAACACTCCATCTACTCCCCAACAGAATCTAGACATCTCCAATGAAAAGTTGGCTCAAGCAGGTGACAATGAGATATACAATAAGGCATCGGCAGAAATGGTACCCTCCCCCAAGGCAACACCCAATGATAAGGGTGAGGAGGTCACCAAGTCGTCGCCCTCACCTCAGAAGGAAGGCCATAAAATGAAGGAAAGTGACAAGGCTAAAGTTGCTTCCATGACAAGTGAAGACCTAGATTCAAACACAAACCTAGAAGATGAGTTGTACATAATTGAAGATAGGTGCATTTCTCAATCAGCAATCAAACACATGGGTCTGTGAAAAATTGACACATTTGGTAATTCCCAAGGAAGGAAATCCTTTAAATAGCTATGGGAGGAGGAGGTTGTGGCTAAGAAGTACACCAGCATCACCAAGTTTTTGAGTACCAAGGGAGGAAGCGCCTCCCTTGGGAAACAATGAAGATCACAACTTGGAATGTCAGGGGCCTAAAGGCCCCTGACAAGCGGTACCTAGTTAGGCTTCAACTACAGAAGAGTACAAGAAGTATCATCTTGCTACAGGAAATAAAGTTGGTAGATGATGATGGATCAAATTTTCTATACTATCGCTCATGGGAAGGATATTTTTAAGACTCATCAGGCTCTGTGGGTGGCTTAGGTATGTTATGGAAGGTGGTTGTTGTCTCTGTGGAGATTATTTATTCCTCTACAAATTGGATGGCGGTGAATTCCTATGATTTAGGCTTAAATTTCCACTTCACAATCATTTATATATACGAGCCAAAAAAAATAGAGGATAAGGCACTTCTTTGGAGCTCAGTATTGGAGTTTGTTCATTCTTTCCCTAAGGACGGATTGGTCATAGGGGGTGACTTTAACGCCATTCTGGAGATGTCAGAGAAGAGTGGTGGGATTAGAAGTGTTTCATAGTCTATTTTGGATTTCATAACCTTTGTGGTAGAAGTAGGATTGATGGATTGTCCCACGGGAAATGGAATATTCACATGGACCAATAGACGCAAAGACTTCATTGCTATCGTTAAGAGATTGGATAGATTCCTTATTCCTCCCCTTTGGTTTAAATCAAGACTGCAAGTGTCTACCAACATTCTACCTATTTCAATCTCAGATCATTTCCTTTTGGAATTATCAATAATTGGTGGAAGCATATCGGAGAAGATAAGCTTCAAATTTCAAAACATGTGGTGGCAGGATCCAAGTTTACTGGAGTTGTTGGAGCATTGGTGGGGGGCTCTATAAGCTTCATATTGGTCAAGAAGCTGCAAATAATCAAACAGAAGCTCAAAGAATGGAATAGGGTAAAATTTTAGAACATATTTGTTGAAAAAGCAAGTGTGGAAGCTGAGTTAGATTCCCTCAATGAAAACATAATTAAAAATGGCATGAAGAATGAATATTTTCTCAGAAAGAAAGAATTAAAAGAGAGGTTTGCCAATCTTTTGAAGAGGGAGGAGACATATTGGAGGGATAAATCTCGGGAGGTATGGCTAAGTGAAGGCAATGCAAATTCCAAGTTCTATCATGCCTTAGTTTTGGCAAAGAGAGCAGCGAATAAGATAGAAGAAATTTGGACTTGCAATGGACAGTTTGTCTGCGGAGGGGCTAAGATAGGCAAGGCTATGGTTGATTCTTTTGCTAATCTTCTTGGAGAACAATTGCCACAAGAATGTAGCAAGGACTTCCTTGACTTGATAAGCCACTAGGTTAGCGAAATAGATAATATGATGTTGTGTGAACAGATTTCAAAAGATGAAGTTCGCGTTGCGCTCTTCCAAATGCATCCAGATAAGGCATCAGGACTCGATGGCTTCACAGACAAGTTCTTTCAGAACTGTTGGGGCTTTCTTGGAGATGATTTATGGAAGCTGGTTGAAGACTTCCATAAGACTAGGAGATTCGTTAAAGGTCTAAATAACTCGGTCATTACTCTGATTCCAAAGAAGGTCGATTGTTCCTCTTTTAATGAGTATAGGCCTATTCCATTGTGTAACACTATATACAAGGTGGTTGAAAAATTCTTGGCCAATTGACTCAAATTATTGCTGGGGAAGATTATATCTGTTGAACAAAATGGCTTTGTGCCCGGCAGAGAGATAACGGATAGCATACTGCTCATTTTGGAGGTCGTCCACACTCTCAAGTCGAGCAAGCAGGTAGGGATGATCATTAAATTGGATGTAAGCAAGGCTTATGATAAGGTGCATTGGACATTCCTCATGGAAGTAATGAAAAGATTGGGTTTCAGTTGTCACTGGTGCGATCTCATTTTCCATTGCATCTCCTTGGTCCAGTTTTTGGTAGTTGTCAACGGATCACTCCATGGCTTCTTCCAAGATACCAACGGTCTCAAACAAGGTGATCTCATATCACCATTCCTCTTCGTAATTATGGTTGATTCATTTAGTTGTGCAATAAAAAGATAGAGCCAGCGTTTGGAATGGTGTGGGGTGTGAGTGGCACCAAACACTGACCCTGTCACTCATTCCCAATTCGTCGATGATACTACTCTTCTCGAGGAAGCTAGTCTGAAGGAAGCTAGATGCATTAACAAAGTGCTTATGGAATATGAAATGCAATCAGGCCAGAAAATGAACAAGGAAAAATCGTGTGCCTACTTTTTCAACACAAGACCCCAATTGCAGCAGGCCATAACTGTAATTCTTGGAGTTAAAGCAGGGAAACTCCCATCCAAATTCCTCGATGTGCAAATTTTTGAAGGAGCATGCAAATAAAAATATTGGGGGGAGGTGGTTGAAAAATGCAGAAACAAGGCAATGGCTTGGTAAAACAACTGGCTTACGCTGGCAAGGAGAATAACTATGGAAAAATTTGTCCTATCTGCAATCCCAATTTACACGATGTCCTGCTATGAAGTCCTAGGGAAATAAGAGAATGATTTGGAGAAAATCCTGAAGAAGTTTTTATGGGAAGGATTGAAGGCTGATAAAAAAAATCCACTAAAAGGATGGGATATGGCTTGCAAACCAAAAGAAAATGGCGGAGCTGGGCTTCGTAAAATTCGATTGCAAAATAATTCTTTAGGAGCCAAGCTCATTTGGAAGATGTATAAGAATCCTGACAAGGTGTGGTGCTAGATTATGCAAAAGAAATATCTGGATAACTCATACCCCTCAAGAATCTTAACTGCAACCAACCTCGATGGTGGATCAGTGGCTTGGAGATACCTATCAAATTGCAGACCCCTTATAATGTGTCATCTTTCATGGAGGATTGGGAATGGGAGGAAGGTCTTATTTTGGACAAACTCATGGAATGGCCACAAAAGTTTGAATGAGCTTTCTGATTTGGAACAACATGTAGAAAGGTTGTAGGCGGAATTTGGTTCCAAGGTGGCAAACTACATCCAAAAGGAATAAAATTCCTTAGAAGGTTGTTGCAAATATATTAATATAACATCACTGCCACTACCACAAGAATTGGCAGACGTGGTATGCCGAGAAATAAACAACAGATTGATCAAGTTGTATAATAGGGAGGACTCGATAATTTGGTGTGGAGCTGCATCCGAGGAATACTTGGCCAAGCTGGGGTATTAACTATAGACAATGAAAACTAAGGACAAGACCTAGATGGTGAGGCTTTGTTGGAAAAGGGAGGTGTTTCCCAAGGCTGGGGCATTTCTTTGGGTGGCACTACACCAGCACTATTTAACAGGTGAAAGACTAAAGAGATTTGGCATTGCTAGTCCGACCAAATGCATTCTCTACAAGCAAGTAGAGGAAAACATAGATCACTTGCTTCTGTCTTGCCCAGTGGTAGCTTCATGTTGGGATTGGCTACAAAGAACATTCATCCTAATGGGTGCACGGCAATACAAGCTCTGGGATTTCCTGTCTAGTTGGCCAAATGTGAACAAGAGTGGTTATTGGAAAGCGATTTGGACTTTAGCACCCTCCTTGTTCATGTGGTACCTATGGAACGAGAGGAATAGGTGCATCTTCAAGGAAGAATCATTAAATTGTGAACAGCTCATTACCAAAATTCAAGGCACTATCATCAAGACAGCAAATAACAAAATTAACGTAAGTCCCAAAGCAAAATTCTTGAGGTGGGATGAGGAGATCAAAAGGGCTTGGACTAAAATTAGAATCCCAAAGGCCACGTCCTCATGTGCAGCAAAGGTCAATAGAAAAGAGATCCATTGGACCCACTTGGTTGGTTAAAATGGAAACTGAACTTCAACGGGGCTGCCAAGGGCAACCCTTGAAGTGCTGGGGTTGGCTGTATAATTAGGGACACAAGTGGAGGTTGTATTTGGGCAGCATCAAAGAATTTAGGCATTTACACCAATAATATTGCATAGATGGAAGCACTATGGCTTGGGTTACAGCTATGCATTCAAAATGGCATAGATTCAGTTGAAATAGAGGGTGATTCAATGCTTTATGTTCAGGAAATAACTTTAGGAAGATCAAAAAACTAGAGAATCAGAGATTGGATTGCACCAATCAAGGAGCTATAAGGCAAGCTTGCAGACTACTCTCTGACGCACGTATACAGAGAAGAAAATAAGGTAGTGGATTTCTTGGAAAATTGGAGGGTGGTACACAAATAAAAATTAATCATGGGTTCTGCCACATTATAATGATCGGGACTGCAAGAGATCATTATAGAAGATCTTAATGGGTGTCGAGCTGACTCTTTAGTTCCTTCCCATGGCACATGAGCGGGTGACATGACCTTTGATGCACAGGCAGGTGTGTAAGGATAGATTTGGTCAAGACTTGGGGCATGGATTGACCGATGGGAACAATATGGTTTACAAGTCCTGGGCTTTGGCCTTGAGGCTATTTTAACGCATGTTTTCCAACCCCAACTCATTCAGAATTGAGAATGTTTGGGAAGATTTTCATAGCACAGAAATGGTGTATTATTTTGGATTGACCTGTCCCTATGTCAAGGAATCCTTGGCTGTGCAATGTAGAAGGATTTTTACCATTTAGAGCATGGAGGTGCACAATGTGATCATGGATATGATCTCGAAGGTGTTGAATGCGGACCGCCACTAGTGTGACGGGAAGATTTATGAAATTGTGGTTGGAGCTTTGGTTGACATTATCGAATCCTGGGAATGAGTGATCAAGCTTCTCAACGGTTTTGTGGTGATCTCCAATGTCCAAGTCATTGCCAATGCAACCTTGGAACTGGCTACAGATGGTTGGGTAAGCTATCTTTGTATGTTCTTTGACCCCGCATATATGAAGGTTGAGGATGATGATGGCGAAGAATACAAAGTGGAGGCTCTACATCAGCGTCGAGAGGCCCTAACAAACTTTATGATAGATGCATGGGAGGTCTTCAGGGTTGGGTTCAAAAACTTATACATGGATGCTTTCTCCAGATTCATGGACTCCAGCCGCTCGTGGCTAGGCGAGGGCAACTTGGTGAAGATTATTGGGTTGGGAAGATACCTGGCTGTCATCTACCAGCACCAGGTGAATTAGAGTTTAGGGAAATTTTCTTTATTGTCTCAATATGTAATCTGGCATGTCCTGGCCTTTGTTCGGTTGTACATGGGCGCTACCCCCTTTGGTAGCACTTACCAATAAAATAATAATAATTATCATTTTTTGGGGGTTTTTGATCGGGGGATTTTTAGTTTTTGGGAAAGGAGAAGAACTTTGTCTGAAGAAATTCTTTTGTAGAATAGTTGTATTTTTATTAATTGTTTTGAAAAGAAAATATTGAATTGAGAAAAATCCAGATCGTTATTGAGTTGTTTTGAAGAAGTGGATCACTGTGAACGTAATAGTTGATCTCAGCACCATTCTTCCATTTCAGTAGCGTTGGAATCTAGGTTGGTTTGTATATTGTTTTACCTGAAAATAGCTTTTCATTTAATGTAGATGAATTATTGCATTTGTCTAAAAGTTTCTTAAATCCATCGATTAATCCATTTCATACATACCCTGTGATCACCACAGTCCATGAGATGGCATCTCTTTGTGGTTTTTTGTCAAGCAATTCGCATGCCTTGTCCATGCTTTCACATTTGTTTCCATGTCTACCAGTGCAACTACAACTTCATTATCTCACAAAATTCCTGTATCAATGTGCATACCCCGTCCAAAGTTTCCATTGTGGCATAAGCAGTGATATTTTTGGCAAAAGTGGTGTATTTGGCTTTACACCTGCCTATAGTCTTTGTTCAAAATTGTATAGTGTAGGCCTATTTTTCTGACTGTTTCATTTAGCGTCTCCAATAATCTCCACCTGAACTTGGGCACTGTTGAGAATTATTAAAAGACTCACTCCCCCTTTGAAAAATTTATCTTGGAACAACGTAGGAGCAAAGGTTGTTAGCGCGTCCTCCTATCTACTCTTGGTTACTGCTGTAACGCTGAAATAAAAGCTTTGCACAATAGACACACAAAGAAGATTGATTAGAAGCACACATGCAATGCAATACTGAAATCTAAGATGCAAATTCATTCGTTAAGCAACAAAGAACATGGGAAAGTAAAAACGTAATTAAAAACTAGAACAATCTCACCAATCTTCAAATGTATTTCCATGATTCATCTCGATTGCCCTTCTCCATTTTGCTTGTGTAGTATAATTGCCCTCAGATTTTCAAGTTCGTGCAAGTATAGCCTAAGATAGTGATTAGCAAAATATCGAAGATTCAAGACAAAGTGCTCTCCAAAGTTACAAAATTCGCGAGAGAGATTGGAATGAAGAATGACAAATCAATTTATAGAAAATTGATTATTCGAACGATAGGCCAAGATTGAAAGATCACAGACATTTGAGTTGACAGATTACACATGCATTCAGATAACCCGGCAGTGATGACATGAGTGATACAAATTAGAAATAGAATTAAAGATTAAATAAATGATTTAATCTTCATTATCATTCAAAAATAGAAGAAATACCTTTGCATGACAAAGATAAAGATTGATTATACGACTCTGTTCGAATGCACGCAACATTTAATTAATTAAATAAGAATATTTAATTAATCGCCACTACGCAATTGAGTTAAACTGAATGATTGCATGATGATGAAGAGATTACTAAAGCCACTGGTCAAATGAGAGTTAACGAGCGATTAAAAATAGATGTCGGGATTGGTAAAAGTGAATACTTAGATAACTCACATAGTATCAAAATATAGAAGAATGCGTTAAATAGAATTAATGAATTAAATAATTCATTTAATTCCAAGACTTCGATATTTGAATAATAATAAATAAATAATATTTATTTAATTAAATGATGAAGGGACTAAAATGAATAATTAAATAAATAATGTATTTAATTATAGTTGAAATATGATAAAGAATAAATAAATAATGATTTATTTAATTTACGGGAAGAATAAGGTTAATTAGTAAGAAATAATTAAATAAAAGCATTTATTTAATTAATTAGATAGAATAAAGACAATATGAATTAATTAAATAATTAAGATTATTTAATTAATAGAAGAAATAAAAGAAGATGAATTAATTAAAATAATTAAGATTATTTAATTAATAGAAGAAATAAAGAAAAAATTAATTAAATAATTAAGATTATTTAATTAATAGAAGAAATAAAAGATGAATTAATTAAATAATTAAGATTATTTAATTAATAGAAAAAACAAAAAGAAGATGAATTAATTAAATAATTAAGATTATTTAATTAATAGAAGAAATAAAAGAAGATGAATTAATTAAATAATTAAGCTTATTTAATCAATGACCATGAAGAATACAAATTACGAAGAATGTTGAAGTCACAGGCCTAAACCAAATTTCGGTGTCTACATTTGCCCCTCTTTGATACAATGTCGTTTAGGCGTTGTGTCAAAGAAAGTCGATAAAAATATGCCCCAGTCATGCCCAGTCATACTCTAGATTAAAACAGGTGAAGGTATGCCCCCTCGGGAAAATTGACAAATTTCTAAAATGTTCAGAAAATTTTGGAAATGCTCCCGATTAGTCCAGTAGATAGGCAGAAATGCAATGCAGTTGACAGAATTGGGTTCAGAAATGGGAGGGACGGGTATAGAATGATAGAAAATGGAAGTTTACATGGCCAGTAGGAAAGAAATGCCACCTAAGCCTGAGGTATATATTTTGAATTGGGGTGAAAAACTATTCATTTGCACCCACCTAGCTTAGAGATTTCAAAATTTGCTCTGATTTTCAGCGAGGATGTCTCCAGTTCCAGCCACCCATCATCGTGCATACAGGATCTAGACGTACCAGAGACCAGCCGGCGCGGACCCCCCGGTATGGACCTAAAACTTGCCTTTTGAAAATTTTTAATTTGCGAGTATTTTAAGACATTTATTGCATTTTAAGTTATGCGTCATTTTTAATTTTGCACCGCATGTGTATGCGCAAACGACGCATGTGACCGCGAAAAGCCACATTTGAATTTTAATGTCGGTCTGATAGATTAGGTTTTAGCGAAGAAATGCATATGTTTATTTTGTTATGCATTTGAAATTTTGCAACGCATGTGCATATTCATAGCCGCATTTGTTTATTTTGATACGCATTTGATTCCCTGAAACACATGTGAATAGTTATAGCCGCATTTGCTTATTTAGAAACACATTTGAGATTATGCAACGCAAATGATAGTTTTATGACGCATTTGATTATTATTAACCGCATTTGATTAATAATGACGCATATGTAATTTGTGAACCGCATTTGTGAAAAAGCGACGCATATGTAAAAGAATGACGCATGTGCAAAATAACGACACATTTGCATTTTATGTTAAAACAGTCATTTTTCACTAGAATAGATGATTCAGGCTGACATGAGACATGTATGATGTTGTTGTAGGTTGTATTAGACCCTATCTATACACGGGAGTCGAGACCCACGACATTTCGATTCAGAGACAGTTTGCGGCCGACCGAGTGACGGACTCTATGGCATTTGGGTTTGTTGCACGTGACCGATATGCCCCAGATTAGGGAAAATCGGGGATTGCTGACAGCACTATGTGAGCGGTGGCACTCGGAGACATCATCGTTCCACCTTCTGACTGGAGAGGCCACAGTGACCTTAGAGGATGTGTATAGGATATTGAGACTGCTGATTAAAGGGACATGGGTAGTCTATGATACGCAGAGGGGGATTGCCGAGATGTGTAGATATTACCCCCACGCTGATGTTAGACAGCTAGGGGTTGACGACTATGAGATTAGATGGAGGGTATTGGCCCAAAGATATAGACAGTTAAACTGTCTAGTAGCGACCTTGATTGGCGGTATTGTACTGCCTAACTGCCGAGGGCATGGATTCCCTGTAGGATGGGGGGAGATGTTAGTGGGCATGCTTGAGCACCAAGTCGTATATGCTTGGGGTGCGTGTGTGCTTGGGATGTTGTACTTCCACCTGCATAACATTGCCTATAGAGAGGCACAATCGATGAGCTGCGGGACCACGCTCCTGATGGTATGGGCGTGGGATCATATCGCTATATTCAAACCACCTGTTACAGTAGATGTTCCTCATGGAGCTCCATACGCCTTCCGTTATGCAGGGGCAACTACACAACACCATATTGGGGACACAGATTATTTTAGACACGCTATAGACTTGATGCAGGAGTTCACATGGAGACCGTACCTAAGCTGTGAGGTGTGGTCAGATGAGGACGAGCACCTACCATTTTGCAGACAGACATAGTATTTGGTGGGACGGACAGTGTCCCACATGCACATTATAGAGCGGCAGCTGCCGGATCGGGTATTGAGACAATATGGAGAGGTACAAGATGTACCTCGAGGGAGAGCAGAGTTTGCTCAGTCATCACGAGAGGTCCTGCTATGGGGACCAGAGATTCCAGTTGCCACTGCAGCGGCAGATATTGACGGTTTACAGGTGCTTCCATGGAGATGGAGAGACGGACCAGCAGATCCAAGGACCACTCCAGCTTATGATCAGTGGTGGGCCGCACATAAGCCAATTCCCATGACAGATCCAGGGCAGCCAGCACCAGTAGAGTGGTGTCGTACAAGTCCTAGAGGTAGACGAGGCAGAGGAGGAGGTCGAGGAGGCAGAGGGGGCCGTGGTGATGGAGGGGATGATGGCAGAGGTGGTCGACGTGGAGGTAGGAGAGGGAGATGTGGTCGACGGGGACGAGGACCAGCCTTGTCACCGATCTGAGAGGAGAGAGGAGGAGAGGAGGATGTGGCCATGCTAGATGTGGCTAGAGGTGGTGAGGAGGAGCAGCCGGTAGAGGCAGTTATCCCAGACATCCCTGACATCCCAGCAGAGGCAAAGGTAGGTGCTGAGGAGGCGGTTGGAGAGGAGGCAGTTGGAGAGGAGGCAGAGATTGATGCCCTTGGATTTCTAGGTGCCTACCAGGAGGACGACAATGAGGATGATGATCATGAGAGAGAGATCTGAGATCAGATCCTGGAGGAGATCGATGAGGAGGAGGATGGGAGAGACAGGGCTAGACAGGATGAGACAGGGGCAGAGGATCCAGACATAAATAAATTGCGAGCCCAGGTTGCCTCATTGGAGGATCAGATGAGAGTGTTGATGGCTAAGAGAGATGCCTACAGGGTGGAGAGAGATAGAGCCTTGATGGAGAGAGATCAGGCGGTAGTCCGGCAGTAGGAGACTAAGTAGAGATTCACAGAGCTCAGGTCATTATGCACAGGACCATCAGCAGCATTTGCCAGAGAGTTGGTCAGAGCCGGAGAGAGGGAGAGATACTACCAAGACTTGTATGAGGTAGAGGTTCCCCTAGAAGGACGGGCTCCTAGTTTTTCAGCGGCACAGAGTAGTAGGTCCTAGACCAGAACCCACACACGGACAGTGAGCACAGAGGGAGTGGATCAGCCACATAGAGCAGGGCCATATGACAGACCTCCCACAGCTCAAAGATTGGCTGGTTCCCAGCATCAGTCTCCCACACACTCCCGACATGATGGCAGTGGCAATTCAGGATAGAGATACTGTTTGAGATCCATTTGAGACATTGTATTTTGATCTAATAGCCTGCGGGCTTCCATGTATTTGTGATACATTATGACATTGTGATGTGACACATTTGAGCGATATATATATATATGATTTTGGCAGCAATTCTCATGATATGCATTTCTATGTATGGATTATGTATTCTTTATTTATGCATGTGATGTTTATATGATATGCCTATGTGATGGATGAGTATATATACATTATGATGTTTATGTAGCTAATGAGATAATGCTGATCCTACATGATGCATGGTTCTATATGATGTATGATCCTATATGATTATGAGATGCAATGTGATGTTATATGTATGATGCAGACGACATGTGATGTTATACAAATGTAATGTGATGCACGTATTTACAGTTGCTTTGTACATGAAATGCTTATGATATGTATTGGTTTTAATGATTATTGTCTATTATGCCATGATGATTTAGATGTAAAATATGCCTATATGTATGAATATTTCTAACATGTATGTTGATCCAGGATGATGTATAATGTTTTGTGTCATAGGACTTCGTCATAATACAAGAAAGAGGAACTGTTAGTGCGGGAAGAAAGATCAACAAAGAAGGAAAAGATAGAAGATAGATGTTAGTATTAGGAATCTTCGATATTTTTCCATATCACAAAAGGTATTGCACTTTATCATCATTGGGAGGGACTAATACAAATGGAAAAAAACACCATGATATGACATAGATCAAGGTGTGCAGGGTCATCCACTTGCAAATAACAGACAGTCGCAGACAAGGATTGTCATTAACTCATACTAAGGACACAAGTTGCCCTAGTCTTTTTGTCAAGACAAACCACAGATAGCAAACAAATAAAAGATGGGTCATGATCGTCGGTGCTCTCGTCCTTCATGGGACATCCTTGAGGAAACTAGTAGCATGACTCAAAATCAGATTTAAAATACAGTTGACAGACAACAATCAAAGAAAACAGAATTTTGATACATCGTTGCTTCTCTAAATCCTTCATAGGACATCCTTGAGAAAGCTAGTAACAAGATTCCGGAGTCATCAATTCAGATAAATGATAAGATAAATAAATATAAAGTCAAAAGCCCGGTAAAATATTTTCCAAAACATGATTTGTTTTGTTGATTTGTTTGATTGATAGAGCCTGATTGCAGGAGATACACATACCAGATAAGACTGTGAGTCTGGTTTCGATGTTATGACTATCTGTATAAGGCATGACAAAGCCTGGTTTCAGAAAGACATGTATTGTATAAGATGTTGATTCAGATGCCATTGATGTGATAACCTGTGTAAGGCTATGTTTGATTGTTTGGATAACATCTGTTTCCAAGAAGGACACATCCTGTAGCAGACTGTTGGTTGATTTGTTTTGATTGTTTTTGTTTGGCAAGTTGTTTGATTTGACTTAGAGACATTGCTGACTTGTTCACCAGAGTAATGCATGACTTGATATGACGCGTGGACAAATAACTGCATGTGACCACAAACCCTAAAGGACTGACCTAGTGCGGCCTCGGGGGCTCATCGATTGATGGCCTTGCCTATGTTGTACATGCAGAGACCTCGTAGTTTGACTTGACTTGACTGACAAGACTGACTACAACAATAAAAGATGTGTATGAAAGTGAATGTGATGAACCCTAATGGACTGACCTAGTGCGGCCTCGGGGGCTCATCGATTGATGGCCTTGCCTACCTTATACACGCAGAGACCTCGTAGTTCGACACAACCAATGACCTTGTCATATAGACATATGGATTGACGCATGACTTTATACAAACAAACCTAAACAGACTAACCTAATGCCTCGGGGGCACATCAGCAGATGGCCTTGCCTACATCCAGTCGCAGAGGCAACGTAGTTCGACAAATGACAAATACTGACAAGTGCGACTGACTCTGACTCTATTTTTTGGATTTTTGAAATGTTTTGATTTTTTTTTTCTCAGGTCATTTTGCGATGTTCGTGGATTTTCCATGGTGTTACGTCTTCAACACAACCAATGTAAGAACCAATATGACACATGTCAAGTGTGTGCCCCCAGTCAAGTATAAGACCAATTGATTATGAAAAGGGTAAGATGGGGGATATGAAATTTCGCTTGATGTCAATCATTCCAGGTTATGGGAAAGACTACCACTTATTAGGGATGATATATACAAGCGATGGACACAAAAGACAAGGGATATGTATAGGGATAGTCAGTGTGTACTGGGATAAGGACTATATACAGGGATCATGGGCTATATACAGGGAAGTGGACTATGTACAGGGTAGTGGACTATGTACATGGTAGATTAGAATAATAGTAGACAAAAAAGTAGAGTTGAGTACACATGGCGCCTGTTTACCAAGTTTTCACCATGGTACCTATCCAAAGCGCCACCGAAGTGGTTTTCACTATTGGACGAATAATTTTTCTTTACTATTTTCCTGATTATCTATTTTTTTTTGGTGTTACCAAGACGCCTGTTTGCCAGGTTTTCACCTTGATAATGATTTTTTTGTATTTTTTGAGTTTTTTGTATTTTTGCTAATTAAGACAAAGGCTCCCAGAAGCTATGCGTAGAACTTCTTTAGATGCATACTATTGATTGGTGAGGATAGTGGTTCCCCTTTAGGAGTAGAGAGTTGGTACGCTCCTAATCCAAAAGCTTCTGTGACAATATAAGGTCCCAACCAGTTAGGTTCAAACTTTCCTGGTTTTTCTCTTTCTGCTTGATTCTTTGGGTTCTCCATTAAAACCAGATCACCAATGTCAAAGTTTTGTTCAAGACTCTCCTATTTTAAGCTATTGAAGAGCAATTAGGTATGCTTGGGAGTGGTCTAGTGCATACATCTTCCTCATCTAAAATTCTAGCTCATGGAATCTCGGCCTTGGTACTCTTCATCATCAATGTGGCCTTTCGGGGATACCCTTAGGAAAGGTCTCGACCTCCAATAGGTGAAATGGCCGACCCAAAGACAAGTGAATATGGGGGTAGCACTGGTGGGAGTCACGGATACTTGTACGATAAGCCCATAAGCTGAGGATTAGTTGTAAATACCGATCCCGACCGTCATTGGCCGGTCTTCTTGAGGATTCTAATGATGGTCTTGTTAGATGCCTCTGTGGCCATTACCTTGTGGGTAGTATGGAGTAGAGAAGTGATGTTGGATATGAAATTATTCACACAGATGATGAACTTCTTGGTTCTTAAATGGTCGGCCATTATTAGTGATTATGGACTGAGGGACACCATATCGACAGATGATATAGTTTAGGATAAATATAGAAATTTGTGTGTCGATAATGTATGTCATAGGAATGAAAACTGATCCATACGTAAGTACTCGGTGGCGGTGATAATGAACTTGTGTCCATTAGATGATGTGGGGTGGATAACACCTATGAAATTAGTCCCAATAAACAAGGACCATGGTGATGTGATAGGACGAAGCTCCTGTGCTGGGGCATGTATCAAATCTCCATGAACTTGACATTGGTGGCATTTTGTTACAAAGACATATGAGTCTTTTTCCATAGTAGGCCAATAATAACCTAGTCTCATAATTTTTTTGGCTAAGGTAGGACTGCTAGAATGGGAACCACATATACCCTCATGCACCCCATGCAAGGTTGCTTGTGCTTCAGTAGAATCAAGACATCTCAGTAAGGTATTGTCTAAGGCGCGTCTATATAGGGTGTCTCTGACGATGGTATATTTGGCTGACTTGCGGAGGAATGTTCTACATTGGTTATTGGATAGGCCAATGGGTACGACTTCGGCATGAAGGTAATCATAGATTTCTTTGTACCATGGGGAATCGGGACCAACAATGTCACACACCATTTCAGAATCTGGGATATCATAGGTTGGGACCAAAAGCTGTTCTACCAAGAACTCAAACTTAGGCACGTTGTTAGGAATGTCTAAAAGTGATGCAATTATAGCCATAGCATCTGCTGCCCTATTTAAAACATGAGGTATCTGATGAAATTCAACTTTTTCAAAGTACTCTTTAAAGCTATCATCCATGCATTTGTAGGGAGAAAGCTTCTCATCCTTGGTCTCATAATCATCATTTACCTGTCTGATTACTAGTTGAGAATCACCATATACCTGTAGGTTCTCAATTTTCCACTTGACTGCCATGTGTAACCCTGTTACTAGAGCTTCATCTTGTACCCATGTAGTTTGGTGCATGGAAATGCAATCTAAATATTAGGATGGAATCACCTTGTGGGTGTGATGAAACAATATCGACCCCACGAACCATGATTTATTATGTGAGCAAAATAAATGCAGTTTCCATGTTATGTTTGTGTCAAATGTGAATATGAACTCATCGGGAGAAGTGCAACTAATGGATGATTTGCACTGTATGGAATTGCATCAAGCTAATGATACGACAATAGCTTGTCCTTTAATATATTTCTTTCTACATCTTGTATATCTGTATTACTCACTAAGTATCATAACCCTTGGCAGTGTACAACACAATGCTGCAACACTGAAGATATTTGGTCTATTTTAGCAATCAACATTGTTTGATGTGGTTTTAGCATATAGTGCCTCAATTTTTTAGGTATGAAATACTCACGCAAGGCAGACGCGTTCAATATTACTGGTTGAGCTCATAACCAACCAAAGTCCAGCTGATATAATAGACTGCCCTTTCATGACCTTCATCGTCATTCTATGCAAGCAATGCTCCGAGTGATGAATGGGTTGCTGTGATATAAAGAATCAATGGTCTCCCTTCAACAGGTGGCATTAAGACAGGTGGTGTAAGAAAATATTCTTTAATTAGTTGGAAAGCCTCTTCACACCTAGGTGTCCATGCAAAGGGTGCTCCTTTCTTAAGTAGATGTTGAAAGGGTGTCTTATGCGCTAGCTGCACTATAAATCTACGATAGTTACAACCTTCACAATAATGTCCTTATTGTATTTGAGATTGTTGGGTGGTGGCATGTCCATGATTGCTTTTACCTTAGTAGTATCTACTTCAATACCTCATCTAGAAATGATATAACCTAACAGCTTTCCTGACTTGACTCCAAACACACATTTCTTTGGATAGAGTCTCACATTATACTTCTCCAGCCTCTGAAATACCTTGTCTAAAACCTGTAAATGTTCTTCCCTTGTCTTGTATTTTACAATAAGTTCATCGACATAATCCTCCATACAAGTGTGTACTAGATCATGAAAGATAGTAGTCATGGCACGTTGATAGGTTGCTCCTGCATTCTTAAGTCCGAAGGGCATAACATTCCAGCAATACGTTCCCCAAGGACAAGTGAAGGTTGTCTTAGGTTGATCTTGATGCTTGATTTGATCACGGATTTATATCTTGAGAATCATCAAGGACAGCATCTCATATCTGCTTTGTCATATCGCTATCATGTCTATGTTAGGTAAAGGGGAGTCATCCTTAGGACAAGCCTTGTTGATATCTCTGAAATTAGTATAGATGCAGATGCCCCCTATTGGTTTAGTGACTGGTACAATATTGGAAATCCAATCTACATAGTCGATGGATCTAATGAAAGCAGTGTCTAACAATTTCTTGAGTTCTGCCTTGTTAATAAAACAATTTGTGGATGCATTTTTCTCAACTTCTATTTTACTAGTTTGGCACAGTTTGTAGGGGCAAATGATGTAGAACAAGTTAGGGATCTAACCAGGGCATGTCGACGCCTTATTAAGCAAAATTTATACATCTCTATTCAAAGTCGTGGGAACTCATTTCTCTTGTGTTGTCAATGACACTGCCAAATAAATCAATCGAGGATTCTCTTTTGTGCCTATGTTGACTTCTACTGATTCTTCAACGAGCATGAGTGACTTTTCCTGTGCAATGGGGAGAATGTTCAAACCTCCATCCTTAGGTGCCTTAGAGAGGTTCTCACCTTCGGATGCGTCCTTTCTTTTTACTTTTTCATTGTCTAGAGGTGCCTTTCGGTTTTCACCTAGAGACTCATCCTTTTTATTTTGTTTATCCTTTTTCTCATTTTTGCGACTAGAGGGTTGAACAGATTCCCCAAAATATGCTTTATTGTCCAAGTCAATGGTAAAACCAGCTTTATGATCTCTGTTAGGTATGCCTTCACATAATCCCAGGAACTCAGCAATTGCTTCGTCGTCCTCAAAAGTGTCTAAGACAAGTGTATCTTGTTGATCCCAATCTATGAGTTGGGGATAAACTAAAGGCATGTCATCGTCGGAGTTATCAAAGTCTAATGGGGTCAAGGTAAAGATTGAATTATTCATGTGATTACAAAAGTCTTGTACCAAGTCCGTTTTTCTCTTGGGTTTGGGTCTAGGTGGATGAATAAGTGGGTCTAATGCCAAGGTTTGACTATTGGAAACAGGTGGCTCAGATTGCCAAGAGATAGGATCGAGTGATTCCCAATAGTAGTGTTTAAACCATTCCTCTTTTGTCATTTTCTTTGGTGGACAAGAATTCAAAGGATTGAGTGAAGAACTTAACATCAAGTCAAGTTCTCCAAATAACTTGTCAAGGTCCATAGAGGAAGTAGAGGATAGGGAATCCCACTCATAATCGTTAGAATCGGGGGAGTCACAATGATGTTGGTATACTGGTTTGTGAGATGTCTTAGTATCTTCTGAAGCACGTACTTCCTCAAGTAAGGGTGATGAAGTACTAGGAACGCCAATCTGAATCGGTTGAAACCCTAGCCCTACTCCTTTTGGCCATTGAGAAACAAATATTGGTTCCACTCTGCCATCTTGGTTTAAACCTAAACCACTTTGTCCATCATATCCTTTTCTTTGCATGATTTTGAAACCCTTTCCATATAGACTTGTAGGAATGTGAGCAAGTAAAAGGGGTTCTTGATTATCTTCCTTATACAGCCAGGAAGTGACATCTTCTGTATCTACAACCTCTTTGCTTAATTCACCCCATTTAGTGAAAGTTGTTATGGGGGGAACATGTATAGTGATCATAGATTGTCCCCTACCTGTTATAGGCAAACCATATGACTTAGGAGGAACCAAATGGCTAACACAATAAGAAGTCTTCATGTAATACTCTCCACAACCCTTGTCTTGGATCTCGACCCTAGGAGTGGTAGGAAGTGAGGGTGAAATAGATGTTTGAGTGAGTGTGGATGGGTCAACATAAGAAGATGGTTTAGACGGTGAGGCCTCTTGGTTGACTGGCACTTGACATTAAGGGATCTCCTTTAGATTGGTGCAATACTGGAAAGGATCGGGATCACCATCTATAGTTATTTCGGTGCCATTGTAAGGGAATTTAAGACACCGATGATATGTGGAAGGGACCGCCTTCATGGCATGAATCCATGGTCTACCTAGCAAAAGGTTATAAGGGAGGGTGAGATCCAAGACCTGGAACTTTGTCTCCATTACTGCAGGACCAATTCTGATAGGAAGATGTACCCACCCACGTTTCGTTCCTTCATCATCATAAGCCTTAATGACAATACTCTTAGTGGTGTCCACACATGCTTCTGAGATACCTAATGCCTTAATTAGTTTTAAAGTGCATAGATTTAACCCTGCTCCTCCGTCTACCAAAACTGGTCTAACTTTGGTGTCATCGACAAGGACTTCTAGATGTAACGGGTCATTGTGGTTTGTCTTGTTTGTGGCATAGTCTTGTTCAAAAAATGTGGCATGATGATTATTGGTCAAGTAGCCCACCATTTCTTGGAAATGATTGACATCAAGGTCAGTAGGGACCGTGGTGTTCTGTAAAGCCTTATCGAGGATAGATCGGTGCTCAGGAGAGATACGCAACAATTCCAAGATTGAGATTTGGGCTGGGGTCTTCCCCAATTGGTCAAGTAGGTTATATTGTAACTTGGAAGGTTGTGATTATTGCTGCGATGGAGGGCCTTGGATAACAAACTTAGTACGAGTATTGACCGCACATTCAGGATTAGCATTGATAGTAATGGTATTGAAGTTTTCATCGGCGGCGCGAAGGTAATGAATGATTTTGCCGCTATCATAATCATGTTTGATGCTCGCATAATTGGCCGACATATTGGTCTTAGTACTCAAACTGGGGACAGTTCCTTTCCCATGGTCATGTAGTGGGTCTAAAAAGACTTGATGATCAGTGTTGGATGTCTTTTGTTTTTGTCCACTAACCTCAATAATTCTCTTATCAACAAGATCCTGAATGATATTCTTCAGTTGTCAACAGTTTTCTAGGTTATGTCCCTTAGTCCTATGATTATCACAAAAGGCATTGTCATCCCACCAAGCTGGTTTAAACTATCCTGGATCGTATTGTCTTGTTTCCTGCAGCTGTATGAGGTTGTGTTGTAACAGTTGTTTGAACATTGACTCAATGGGTTCCCCTAAGGGAGTGAACTCACGTTTTTGAAATCTCCTTGGTTGTGGACATTGAGTATTGGAGACCGTGTTAGGAGGTTGATTGACAGCATTAAGCGTGTTGGCAAAAGTATGAGGTCCTTGTAATGTGAGGAGGGGTCTTGCTTGTAATGTTTTAGCATCCACCACCCCATCATTGGTGACATTCTTGTTGCGAGACCAGAATCTATTTCTGTCAGTGGGGGTGTTTTGTATGATTAGGTTTCTATTGGATGTTGTCATTTTGATTTCACCCTTTTCAATGAGATCCTTCTCTATTATCACCCCTTTTTCCACGAGTTCTGAAAAAGATATGCAGCAATGTACCCTTAAGTTACTCCTGAGTTTTGGATGAAGGTTTTCTTGAAACATTGTAACCTTTTGTTTTTCGGGTATCTCAACATGACACCAACTAGCAATAGTTCTCCATCACTGGAAGAAAGTAATGAATGTTTCCCCTTCATCTTGTGTTGTGTGGCACAAGGTTGCTATATTTATCTCATGGTCAATGTGGAAGGAGAATTGCTCCACAAATTTCTCGACTAGTTCCCCCCAAGATCTAATGCCAGAATCTAAACCCAAAAACCATTCTAGTGCAACTCCTACAAGACTTTGTGGAAATAGCCTCATAAGATACGTGGGGATTGTAAAAACATCTATGCATATAGTGAAAATTCCACACGTATATATTTCTCTTGGATTCGTTTGCCATTGTACTTAGGAAGATTCGGTATGACATGTCCGTGAGGGAAAGGTGTCATGTACAATGATCTATCGAAGGGGAATGGACATATGTCCTTCGTTGAAAATGATTTCTTAGTTGACACCGACATGTTATCCATTTGTGTTTGCAATGTGTGCATTTGTGTTTGTAGGACGTCAACTTGGGTCAAAGATGTGCTCGGAGGATTATGCGGATCCATGTATGTATTCTAAAATCTAAAGTCTTGTGATGGGTTTTGATTGAACATTGGCATCTGAGGTGGATTTGGATTTAGAATGTTGGTAAATGTATTCTGGTCTGGTATCTACATAAATTAGTGTTGACCTGGGTTCTATGTAAATGGATTCTGAGCACCACTCTGTGAAAAGGGATTCTGATTCAGAATCGATGTGAATTGGTTTTGACTTGGAATCTGTGTGGACGGATTCGACTGCCAATCCCTATGAAAAAGTTACGATTCAAAATCGACATAGAGGTGGTTTTGACTTGGAATCTCGCCAGGCCAGTGCGACTGTGATCTGGTAGTCAATAGAGCCATCGACTGTGGTAAGGTACCCATGATACTAGTAGTAGGTATGGTTGTTGATTGTGCACTTGTGACACCGACATATGATGTATGGGCTGACATTTTAGGTCTTTTACTCCCAATAAGAGTACCAGTGGGAGTGGATGATGATGCCCCTGTAGTGAAATTAAATCCCGATGTCATGCTAGGTGTACCAAATGGGGACGTATGGACTGTTGTACTCTGTGTATACGTGCTAGATGGCATAGTTGTGCTGACTTGAGGTATAGTAGTACTAGCAGTCATGGTATTTGTCCCTTGTGCAGGTTGAGTTTGTAAAGGTGCTAATGTCAAATCCACAGGTAAGGTAGCACCTTGATTGTAATTTCCTAAAAACGTTGTGATCATTTACTAGGTACTCATCTACAAAAGAGGAAAACTGGAATGCATGTGGCGGCCTCTATGTCCTCTGCTAGTGTCCTTGAGTGTTTCTATTGGTGATTTTCTAATAGGAATTATGAGGTCTTGAAGAAAATGGATTGATGAACTCGTTTGGGTTCGACATGTTTTCTCTCTCTCTTCTCTTAGACCTAGTTTCAACCATGTAAGACAAGCTCAATATGCGGGAAATGCAAGACTATATGTATGAACAGTATGACCCTAGTCTATGTTTTTGGGACTTTCTTATGCAAAATAAAGGATGTCCTAGGATGACACTAGTCTAGACTCTACAGATGCAAAGTCTAAGCAAGACCCTAAAGTGATCAATTCTATAAACCCAAGATGAAGGGACCAACTGCCTAAAGTCAAACCAAGGTGTCAATTTAGTTAAGTCAAGGAACCAATGTAGGACGAATATCAAAGACAAGTTGAGTTTCCTAACTAGACTGATGAGCTAGGATGACTCTCTGTAGGTCAAAGTATAAGATGATAAGACTAGGTTCAATGACAGATTTCGTTGACACTATGACCTTTCTAGAGTATAGATGGTGGACTACTCCTAAAGTTTGTAAAAGTGACCTTTCTAGAAGTCTAATGCAAGGTGATATGTACCCTAAGATTAAGGTAAACTCTAACTAAAGACAACTATGATAATGACTAAATGAACCTAAAGGATGCAAAATTGAGCAAATCGTTTCAGGTTTCTGTTTAAGGACTGTTTGTGTGAAGACCACTAAAACTGGTATAACCGTGTTTGACTAGACAGTGACTGTAATTTTGGTTTTCTGATAATTAGACAGATGCATCGTTTAATTTTTAGTTGCGGCTCACAATTAACAATTGCGGTTCAAACTGACAGATGTGACTCAAAATATACCAGATACGACTCTAACTAACAAATGCGACTCAGAATATAACGCATGCGGTTTTTCCAAATCAAATGCAAGCCAAAGTGACAGATGCGACTCAAAATTAACAGATGTGACTCAAAATTTACAGATGCGACTCTAAATTAACAGATACGACTCTAAAAATTAGATGCGTGTTTCTGGTGAACAGTTGCGACTCTCTGTGAATTTTCAATGACATGAAATTTAAACTGACTTCATTTTCCGTGATCAAATTCTAACAATCAAAGACAATCGTAAGACAAAGTGTTTTCAGTTTCAATTTTGGACTCAAAGAACATTTAAAGTGATAACAGACAAGCACATCCTAATAGGCCAAAGGCCTAGGGTTTGTATACTTGGTATAGCCCACCTATTATACCCCGGATTGGTGATGAACACCTTTCCTTCTCGAGAGCGGATAGCTTAGGAATTTGGTGGCATTGGCTCCCCTCCATGGCTCATTAACGTCTTTCAAGCACACCAATTCTGAATTCTTTGGGCAATGACCTCCCAAGAAGCGCTATCTCTATTCAAGGGATCAATAGTGATATCCTTGGGGCAGCAATCTTGCAACAGCACACTAATATAATACTTATTTTAAATAGGTTGGTCTCTACAACAAGGTATTTAATTGAGGCATTTTGTTAGGTAGGGTGTAATCATATGGCATAGAGTCCCCTTTGGATCCATCTGCATTCGAGAACCACCGTGATTCTTGGGGTTTCCCCAAGAACCCCTTTATATGCTGGTGGAAGTCCCTCCCGAGTTCGAGGTGCTCTTACATTGAGTCGTCCGAGGGTGGTGCACTACTCACGAGCGAATGAAGTTAGAATTGTACTTGTTTCTCTTTGCAGGATCTACCTGCGGATGCACAAGGGAGGATACTTGATGCCAAGTCGTGGTGTCCGGACTTGTGCTTTTACCAGCGATGAACCTTGTTAATTTTAACCCAAACAAAGATTTTGCTCACGCTACCAAACAATCTGTTTCAAAATTTAACCCACTAGGATGTGGAAACCAAGCGTCTTACGAGAAGATCATTAGTAATTTTCAATATTGTCTTGATAAATACATCCACTGCAAAAAGCTTTAACTCAAATGGAGCACCTGCTTGAAAATCAAAATATAAAATTAACATGA
The DNA here is from genome assembly GCA_007258455.2 of Sequoia sempervirens. Lineage (NCBI taxonomy): Eukaryota > Viridiplantae > Streptophyta > Pinopsida > Cupressales > Cupressaceae > Sequoia > Sequoia sempervirens. The sequence continues at coordinate 51,593,350 of VDFB02000007.1, forward strand.
AAATCAATTGAAAATTCCATATTGTCAAAAAGTAGAAATAAAATTTTACCGGTCAATTCACGTCGCTTCATTACCGGTCAAATCGTTGTTTCTTTTCGATTGTGTTTCGGGATATCAGTGCGGTTTGGGAACTATCGAATCGTCGTTTCTTTGTCGGATCTCATCAGTCAGTGCGGTCTGAAACTTCACATGTGTCATTAGTACAAAAATGCGCAAAAACAAAATTAAAAGCTCTACAATTCAAGAGATGGTGTCTTCATGTCGGGTTCACCAAATGTAACGCTGAAATAAAAGCTTTGCACAATAGACACACAAAGAAGATTGATTAGAAGCACACATGCAATGCAATACTAAAATCTAAGATGCAAATTCATTCGTTAAGCAACAAAGAACATGGGAAAGTAAAAACGTAATTAAAAACTAGAACAATCTCACCAATCTTCAAACGTATTTCCATGATTCATCTCGATTGCCCTTCTCCATTTTGCTTGTGTAGTATAATTGCCCTCAGATTTTCAAGTTCGTGCAAGTATAGCCTAAGATAGTGATTAGCAAAATATCGAAGATTCAAGACAAAGTGCTCTCCAAAGTTACAAAATTCACGAGAGAGATTGGAATGAAGAATGACAAATCAATTTATAGAAAATTGATTATTCAAACGACAGGCCAAGATTGAAAGATCAATGGACGGTTGAGATTGACAGATTACACATGCATTCAGATAACTGACAGTGATGACATGAGTGATACAAATTAGAAATAGAATTAAAGATTAAATAAATGATTTAATTTTCAGTTCGCCATTCGAAAATAGAAGAAATACCTTTGCATGACAAAGATAAAGATTGATTATAACGACTCCCTGTTCGAATGCACGCACAACATTTAATTAATTAAATAAGAATATTTAATTAATTCGTATGTACACGCAATTGAGTTAGAACTGGACGATTGCATGATCTGATGAAGAGATTACTCGAGAAAGCCACTCAGACATCAAATGAAGAGTTAACTGAACGATTAAAATAGATGTCGAGTCGAGTAAAAATGAATATTTAGATAACTCACATAATTATCTAAAATATAGAAGAATGCGTTAAAATAGAATTAATGAATTAAATAATTCATTTAATTCAAGACTCGATATTTGAAGAATAACTAAATAAATAATATTTAATTAATTAAATGATGAAGGGACTCAAAATGAATAATTAAATAAATAATGATTTTTTTTAATTATAGTTGAAATATGATAAAGAATAAATTAAATAATGATTTATTTAATTTAACAGGAAGAATAAGGTTAATTAGTAAGATAATTAAATAAAAAACGTTTATTTAATTAATTAGATAGAATAAAGACAATATGAATTAATTAAATAATTAAGATTATTTAATTAATAGAAGAAATAAAAGAAGATGAATTAATTAAATAATTAAGCTTATTTAATCAATGACCATAAAGAATACAAATTACGAAGAATGTGGAAGTCACAGGCCTAAACCAAATTTCGGTGTCTCCAGCTGCGTTGCAGCGATAAGACAATTGTTGCATATGAGGTTATTCTCAGCATTTTTTTTTCTTATACCTTTTAAGCTTGATCTTTTCTTTCACTTTCATAACATTTGATTTTGTGGATGGAATTTGAGCTTACAATGAATCGCTTCTTTGTGATGTTAGGGTTTCCACACTATGTTTGTAAGTCGCGCACCTATTACTACCCTCACAACATTAAATATGTGTTGGACTCTGCTTAATCTATTTTTATTATGTTGCATTCAACGTTGGCATGGTGAGTCCACTAGATGTTGAAGCCACGCCCCCCTTCCCTAAGTTTTATTTTCCATATTGTAGGCTTAGGCTCCATTTTGATGGTTGTGTATATACATGGTATTTCATGTTATTCTCTACATTCATTTGGATGAAAATGTAACTGCATAGAATTCGCCTAGTATGTTCCAAGTTTTCATTCATTGGAAAATACAAGATGTTGGTTGTTCAGTATGCATAAGAGATATGTTGTTTTGTTGTAATAGTCGCAGTTTATCATCTTTCTGCTAGGTATTCAAAGTTTTCTTTTGGTACTTGATGGAATCCATTTGGTTTGCAATTCGATTTTTATCCTTTTAGCATTCGAATTTATACAAAGTATTTGATTTAATATAATGGTTCACTATTTTTCTTGCTTTTGCTTGGAGGCTACTTCAGCCCTTGTGATTGCACCATGCGCACCACCTCTCCCTCTTCCTTTGGTTGCTGCTTACTGCCTCTTTCCTCTGTGCATTTGATATCGCATATGAAGTATATATGATATATACTGTAGATGTTTTATATGGAGCTCGATTTAAAATATGTGGCATTCGGTATTAGTTTAGCATTTGATTTTTATATATATAAGATTCCATCTTAAATAAGAGGCATTCGATATGTTATATGATTTATATTTGTGGCAATTAATAATTGATAAATGGGTTATATATATATATATTTTATTTTTATTTTTTTCTTTGAGTATGTTAATAGAATTGGAAAATTAAATTAGTAAAAAGAGAAATTGAGTTAATAGTATTTTGGAAAGTGATAGATGTTGGCTTTTGATTATAAGCAGTTGTTGTGTATGTATATGCTATTTTATAATCTGTCTTATTGGAAATTTCATCTTGTTTATAATACATACTTATATATATGTGCATTTATATTTACATAATATAATATTATATTTGTTACATTTAATGGATAAAATATGTATATGAGTGTATATGAATATATATATAATAATTTACATACAAATTTCGATATTAAAAAGAGACTATTTCTATTTCGCAATTAATTGATAAAGAAGTTAGTGAATTGGTAAATTAGATTAAATGAAAAGAGTTTTATATGCGTAGTATATAATTAGGATAAATTGGGAGATTAAATGGAGAAAATTTATTTACTTATAATTAGTTAAATTGGAAGATTTGTGATTAGCTATGTTAAAATAAGCAACATAGATTATTATTTTTAAATATTGATTGTGTTCATTATTAAATAACTGATTTGTAAGTTCACTAGGTAATTAGAGGTCTAGAAGTATTGCGATAAATGTTTTATTAAGTGAGTTATGTGGGAAATGTTAAAAAAAAAATATGAAATGTGGAAATAGTGCCTTGTTTAGGAAGTATCTCATGGTCGCACTGTTGTTTGGTGTGTTGGTATTGAGTAAAGTATTTCGTTAGTGAGTTCGGGTACTTTTGGTTAATTGATTGAATATTAAATGTCGCTTTCATTTGTAATTATTAAATTTGAATCCATGGTTGTAATGTTTATTTGTTGCTCATTTAGTTTGAGGTGTTGAATTAGTGAAAATGAGAAGCTTTTGATTATTGAGGTTTATTTTTTATTTTGGGTTTTGTGTTATGAGGGTATCTTTGTGCGGAATTGTTATGGTAATCTTCCAGAGGCTAGGGGGAGTTTTTCTACATGTTGTATTTTCATGTTTGGTTCCTTGTGAAACCGTTGATCTTATCTTCATGTATTGTGCTTGGGTGATCCCATAATAGTGGTTTACAATTTTTGGCCAAACTGGACACTGAAATTATTATTTTTAACTAAATCTTCACATTCGGGCACCTATAGCGGCTAAACTGTGAGGAATTTGAAGATGGTGCAAACTAGAGTCTCATCAAATTTTGTCTGTAGATTCTAAAAATATTTTTTTCAAAATTTTTGGAATCAAATTTCACTCTTTTCCATCTCCCGAAAATTGATTTTTTCAGAAAACAACATTTTTAAAAAGTGGAATATAACTTTTTTTCAATGAAGGATAAAATTCTAATTCTTTCAAATTTAGATTTGTAACTCTGATATCTAGTGCTTCCACTTGGTTGATAGTTTTTATTGAATATTTTTCCTTAATCAAGTTTCAAAGTCAAGCGAATTACAATTCAGACACCGTGACATTATAGCACGTAACTTTTTCTATATATGTCAAAATTTTATTTTATTTTTTGTTGGATCAAAGACTTCAATATCTGGTGCACTCATATTTTTCAATTTTTTTTTTTAATAATCTTCTATTTTTCCACATGTGAAGAACAAAGAAATTCATTTTCAATGAAAAACCTATGTTTAATAAAACTTAAAAAACAAATACATGACAAAACCAAAACATATTAAAATTATATTCATTGGATAGCTTGTTCTGAGGAATACCATAATCATTTGAAATTATTTTTAAATGAATTCATTTGATCCCCCAAAAGCTAAATCAAAAGTGATTTTTTATCAGCATTTTGATAGGTGTAAAGGAAACACATTTATAGGTATGGTTTAAAACTAGCAAGGTTCTATCCAAGGGGGTTTGATCTAAGTGATTTGATCAAACCCTCTTCAATTGGAATCCTTAAAATGGAACTTTTTAAGGCTTAAATCATTATATTTTTTTAAAATATGTGATTTCAGCTAAAATTCGTTCCTCTCAGGAATTGTAAACCACTATTATGACAGCACCCGCTTATGTGGGTTTTAGCCTTGCACTGTTATAATTACTTCTTTGATGTGAACTTTGTGCGAGATAGTTCATGCCTCACTTATGTTTTTTTTATCTTGTGATTTTTTTATACTTTGTGTAGGTGGCTTTACCCTAGATGTTATGTGGGTCTTCTAGATGCTAGTAGGGAGAGTGGCTCTCAATGGGGGTCAGCACACAAAGTGGCGTCTAGGATAACCCATGTGAGGGTTTCATAACTAAGTGATAACCTAATTAATGAATTAGTGGGTTGGGTAGGTTGACATTAATCAAGATAAATGGATGTCTCACCTGTGCCTATAGTGCTTGTTTAGGCTAAGGACGGGTTGAGAAGGCTTGGTTGGAAAGATCAACTTCCTTGTCCTCATGAAAGGAAAGTTGGTTCCACATGTGTCACCCTATGGGACCGACATCTAGTGGGAGACTGTTAAGATAACCATAGATGGGGGCCGACATCTAGTGAGAGACTGTCAAGATAACCCATGCTAGGACCATGTGATGACACTCTTCCCTACTGCATCCTAGCACTCCCTTGTTTGTGGTCATCCTTTTTATTTTCATAACTTTGGAAGCGGTGCCACTGCTATGTTTTTTCTTGTTGCACCTTGTATGTTGGAGTCATGTTAGCCCTTGTCTACTTAACTGCTTGTGTAGTGGGTCGTTATTGCCATCTCCTAGCACGGGGGCTGGACCTTAGGGTTCCACATGGTCGGGTGGAATGTTTTATGTACTTCATTGGGTTCCCAGCTGATGTTCGTGAGCATGGATGTTGTACCGTATGCAGAGATTCCAAATCTTGTACTAGACTTGAGATAGTGTTGATGTTATGTAATGTAATCATTTCAGTTGTATCTTATCATGTATCTAATGTATCCTTCCCATTGTATGTTGGGAATTATTGATGTAATTATGTAATCATTGAATGATGCACCTTTATGTAATAAAAGTGATGTATGTACTCCTTGGGTTTAACATTTGAACATTGATGGTTATTTATATAATATGATGTATGGATGTATGATGTCCATTTACTTAATGCAATGGATTTATAATTATCTTTTGTGGATTGGTTAATCTTAGATGTTGGGTTAGTACATGTTAGGAATGTATGTGTGTAATGAAGTCATGATACCTTGAAGGACATAGATAGAGCATATATGCATGCAGTTTACATTTCTATGTTAGTTGATAGTATGATCTATATGTTTCTTCACTTTAAAAAAAAATGTGTCATAATTGTTAGTTAGATGTGTTTTCCTTTGGGGTTTCGTGGTGGAGTATTACAGTGGCACTCAAAAGTTGCCTCTTCAACCAAACTACACACTCATTAGCCAATAAATGGATATCCACTACAAGAATTTTCTATGTGCACTAAGCTAAGTAACTTGTTATGTTGTTGCAAGTTACTTATAGTGACCCCCAAGATAATTTCTATATCTCAACCTAACACTATAGTTTTTTTAGGTGTCTATAGTCAACCTATACACTCAATCTATTTGTTGTAAGTAACAACAAGATACACACACAAAACAAACTACACCATAAAGAAATGAAATGTCAACAATACAAGCAAATAGACATGGAAATAAACCTTGAATAAAGTATTGATAATATAATACATTGTATTTCACACCAAACAACAAATAAAATAACCATTCTTTCATTAATATAATTTAGAATACAACCTAGAAACACTTTTCGTTAAGAAATTGCATTATAAAAATTACAGAGTTAAACCTCTCATATCTCGCAACAGCACATAGTTTTACTCCTCTTCATATAGAACACCTCTCATAGCTCAAGCATTCACATGAAGTTAATAAACATGTAGCTCCTGTTGACAATAAACCTATTCTCATTCATGTAGCTCCTCTATCTTTCATAAACTTACACATTTTGAGACCAATAATATTGACCTTTCTCTTTTTTTAAGTTTTTACTTCAACTCTTTCATGTGCTTACCCAAACCCCAATCAAAGATCTCAATTTTCCTTTTTTCTAAAGAACCTTGAGTGTTCTATTCATTTGGCCAAAGGGAACCCTTCAAGACTAGCCACCCCACACATATATTCCTCTTGTAATTTTTTGAGCCCAAACAATAATACAAATCTAATTATTAGCCTTCCAAAAATACTTATTATTTAGATAACAACACTATTCTCCTTACTAATAATTGATAAGATCTTAGACAACTCGTATTATAATTGTTGCTTATACATGAGCAATATTATTACATATCAAATAGAAAATGAAAAAATAACTCCTAATCTCCTTATTATAATGAACAACTCATAATAGGTGTAAATTTTGATCTCTTTCTTATTAGAATAATGGTTGTATTACATTCAAATGGTTCTACAATATCAAAATATACAATAGAAAATTCATACCAACAATAATGGAAAAATAAATCAATACAATGTGGCTAAATTCCATATCTAATGAAACTCAAATAAAAACTATGTATGAGATTCTCTCCAAAATCACTAGGCTTTTGGTCCTAAAATTCTTACGCTTAAACACAAGTGCTCAAAATGTAATTTGAAAGGAATTTGGTTTAGTGTAGATGATGATCTTGAATGAAACATTCTCTCTATTATATCTTTCACAAAGGTCAATCGCCAAGCACACCCACAAATTCAAATTTGAACATTGATCATGGATGAGAAAGATTCTACTTTGAAACTTATGGTGCAAAAAAAAGACTATTAAAAATAATATGACACATTCTAGGAAGTTAGGATGAGAAAAAGAAACAAGTGAAAATATTGGGGATTGGGGGTTGGCCATACCATAAGACTCCAACTACAAGTCAAGAAGTCAAAGGTCAAGCAATAGGCCTATTGATGAGGGAAATTCTAAAATCTTTTCAAATGCAATGGTGGGGTGCAAGATAGATAGAAGGCATAATAGGATGGATAAGTCTAAAACTATAACAAGAAGAAGGAAATGTTAGAGTTGGAAGAAAAAATATGCATAGAAATAGAAAATACACAACAAAAAAAGGAAGAGACAAGTACACACTTGATATGTAAAGACTTAGATTGACTATAAATGAGACATGAAAAGTTTGACTCACTTAAAATTTCTTATCCTCAAAAAATTACAAGTTTAGATGTTCCAACATATGTGGGCCTTCCCACATTGCATCCTCTACTAGAAAACACCTCAAGTTATTGTAATCAGTTTAATTGCAAATCAGCCACCCACCAAGTCCTACTTGAATTTGACCAATGAATGCATGATAGTGATCATCTCCTTGTCATAGATGAAGAATTTCCTTTCCACCTCTATGATTTTCTAACTCTTGAAATAAATTGAGTGTTTTTTTTGCATGAGCACAAATCCAATTCATTCTCCCAATACATCACATTCTAGTGTTAAAGGAAGGGTGAAATATGGGATTTCTAAAATAGGACATGAAATCATCACCTCTTTAATTTTTTCAAATTTTTTTCCACCATTCATTCATCTGAAGGATCCCTCCTTTGTTAGGTAAATTAAGCACAACTAATTGGGATAAACCCTTAACAAAATGTCTATAGTAACTACAACAGTTGAAGAACACTCACAATTGTGTCAAGGTACTCAAGGGAATCCAATCTTGAATTAATTCAATCTTCTCTATGTTCACTTGCCCTCCCTTTACATTAATGATGTGACCTAGATACTAGATTTTTGTTGTAGTGGACTTACACTTTGTCTCCTTAGAAAACAACATTTGTGCTTCCAAAATTCCCAACACTTCATCAATGTGCCATGAGTAGTCCTCCCACATTTTGTTGTGGATCAAAATTCATCAAAGAAGACAAGGTTAAACTTTATCATTTGATTATGGAAAATCTAAATCTAATTCATGCATGACTAGAAGGCTGCTATAGCATTTGGAAAACCAAATGACATAACCAAAAACTCATAGTTCTTGTAGTTACACTAAAAATCCATTTTGTGAATATCCTCCTCTTGGACTCTAGTTTGATGGTAGCCTAACTTGAGATATATTTTTGAGAAATAAACTACTCTATGAAGCTCATATATCAATTCATTATTCTTGATATTTTTCTTATTCAATGCCTTGTAACTCATGCACATCCAAATTTTACCATCTTTCTTCTTCACAAAAACTATAGAGAAAAAAAAAGGTACTCAAAGTTGAGTTTGATGTGCCCCATTTCTTATAACTTTCCTTAATTTCCTGTCAATTTCCTTCTTATGTCTCTTAGGGTGTCAATAGGGAGTAGTGATGATTGTCTTTTTCACACCCCATTTTTGGACAAAGTTATCTATGCTTTATTTTGTGTCGTGTTTTAAATTTTGATGTCCAAATTTTTTTCTAAGATCACGTCTACTCTTATTGATTTGATTTATTATGTAAATAAAAGGAAAGTATCAATTAGATATTATTTTGAAAGATATAATGTGTATATATATTGTCATTATGATGGTTAGTGAATGTTTATATTATGTTTTGATATTGCAATTATTAGACTAACTACCTTGTTGGTTTCATAAAGTGGACATGGGAGATATTTTTCCCCTCCCAGATGAGGAGGGAGAGCATTACCAAAGAGAGGGAAGCAGATCTAGAAAAATGTCAAAATCGCCATGAATTTGAGAACTCTCACACACATGCACTAGGTAATTTTTAGTTACAAATGCATATGAATATTTGTCTTGAGATTGATTGATTAGTTTTTCCTTGGTTGTTCTTATTTTTTGAATCATTTTGCCTCAAATGTTATTTAAACTACTCTTTTTTTCTATCTAAGTATATGCTAGCTCAATAGAATATTACCTTAAAAGGTGAGAAAAATTATTTAATTGAATATATATATATATAGAGTTTTGAATGTTCTAAATTAAATATTCATTTATATATATGAATTCAAAATAATTTATAAAGGGATAAACATTCATAATTAGATATAAGATAAAGTGAAAATTAAATAATTCATAGTTATATCTGTGTGTTATCATCATATGGTGGTATTAATTGATAGTACTTTGAAAGTCATCTAAAAATCCCCGAGTTATTAACTCCACGTAGTGGAGAAAGTAAGTGGCAATATTGGTGTTGACTTCGCATTAAGAGGAGTAACGAGAGCCTTTACTACTCATGGAGAGTTTGAGAAACATGTCGAGAATGGAGGAGAAAAGGAAGAAATGAGGAAGAAACAAAGGAATAAATAAGGAAGACGGAAGAGTCTTTTGTTGGGAAAGAGTGCAAAGGAGTGTATCAGAGTTTTACAAAGAAGTTAAGAAGAGGTTAGTGGAAGTATTAAGGGGTTTTTGGAATTTTCACATTATGATTAAATTATTTTATGTGGACATAGATTATGAATTTCTTTTACTCTTTTAATGAAAATTGATGGTTTTGTATTTAATTATATTTTTTAATATAATACTTTTTTGGGTTTGAATTGACCTTCATGAGGGTCCATGTCTATCTTCTTACACATTTTTACTTATTTGAACTCTATTTATACTTTAAATCATGAAAGTTGTAAGCATTGTTGAGCTTTTTACTAGGATAGTCATTAAGAAATATATCAAGTCACTATTTTTTTATTGTTCTATTGAGCATTGTTTAAGACCATTATGGTCATTAATAATATTCAATTATTAAATAATACTGAATAGGTCTTTGTTACTTTTCTATCAATCATTGTTTAAGATTTGTATGGTCATTAATAATATTTAACCTTTATTGATAATTACCAAACAAGTCTCTATTACTACTCTATCAAGCATTGATTGAGTTTGTTATTGTCATTAATGATATTTAACCTCTGTTAAATAAGACTAAATAGGTCTATTTCATATCTCTATTGAGCATTATCTTTTCTTTAAGACTGTTTGAATCTATGATTCATGTCAAGCTATAAAATGGTCTTGACAATTTTGTCTATACTTTGCTATAATAGAAATACTCTACCTTATGAAGCCTAAGTATGAGTGAAGTTAAAAAAATTGTTTAGCTATTCAGACATGTGGATTCTTAAGGATCTACTTAAATCATCTAGTTCCATAGAGGCTAGTGTTTATTAAACACTTCCATGTATCTACCTTTTTGGATACTACTTGAATAGTATGATCAATAATTTGTTGGGGTATAATGAAAACCCCTAGCATATAGGAAAGGACTCAACCAAGAAAAATTAGTGTTTGATCGATATCTTATATAGAAAATGATGGTAGTGGTGTGTACCAACCCTATTATGGTCTCAAAAGAGATAGGACTATGTTTAATATCTTAACATTGTCGACATGAAATGATACTGATTAAGCTAATATTAAACTCAATATCGAGTTTAGCTTCTATAGTACTCATTTTTTTTTGTTTCTTTTGGCATAAAAAGTATAATTTTATTTTGGAAATGTTATTTATTTTCTAGTGTTTATTTACAATAATAAAATTTGAGGATAATTATGTGTTTAACCATTAGTGTTGATAATATTATATTTTGGGAATAATACTTTATTTTATTTATTGATATAATTTCATTTTTGTTAGGGAAAGTAAAATTGTGGTAATATTGATGTCAATGGTGTCTTATTTAGGAATGATAGTCTAATCTTAATCAAGATAGACCTAGGATTAGTGATCTATCTTGAACATCATGACTAAAATAACATATATATTTTATGGAAATTTATTATTCTTGTATATATATGCCATCTATGTTTTATAAGAAAAGAGAAATAAGCAATTATACATGTAAATATGTACAAGTGCAATTACTTATGATTTTTAATTATTTTATTTATATATTAACAAGAGAATGTAAGTATATAATATATATGTTTTTGTGTGAGAGGATATAATTATATGTGCATGTGTGAATGTGAGTGTTATATATATGCACAAATATAGAAAGGAATGTACTATAAATTGGAATTCATTACTATTAAACTCCTTGTTGAATTGAATGAGATTGATTTCTTAAGATGAATTGGTAATGTTATATACTCTATTTAGAATTGGAAATGAAATTTAAGTTGTCACTAACCAATTTGAGAAAGAGTTGTGTGAACATACAATGAACAAATTGGTTATTGAAACATGTTTATTTATTATTGAAATATTTGGCCAAAATAATGCAAAACTATTGCTTGCACTGTCAGTTCACAATATATAATTATTACAATCAGTTAGATAGGTCATACTCAGATAGACGATATCTAGATTTATGACACCCATTTGTAATTAGAACACAAAACTAGTTCTTGGATGGCATGGTAATTTATGGAGATCCTTTGTATTTACTACTTCTCATAAAGGGTAAGACCACTTCTAGTTAGAAGGTGTGTGGGGGATCGCTAGCTTATGGTTGGAGGGAAAGAACCTAAGCGATGTTCTCCCTCTTGCAATTGAGATGTTGAAGACTTGGTTTATCAAAGACAATATTGGATTTTAATTGAGATTGTATTAATGACATTGTACTTGATTATTCAAATATATAACCTCATTATACATGTTGTAGTATTATTGATTATATGTATCACACATCAATATTATAATGTATTTTGAAATGAATTGTTAAATAGTATTTGTAAAGTATAATATTTGAAAAATAGAGCTACAATCAAACAATGTAACATAATGTTGCAATGTTTCATTCTTGTAAACTTGATTCTAGAATAATGTTGTTTAATATAATTTCATCATGAGATAACATAATTATTTTTTGTACTAAATTTGGAAATATACATATTTGAGATATGTATTCCTTCCTTGTAGAATAAGTGAGAAATATATATTATTGTGATATTAAAAAATGGTATTATTAGAGATAAAGTTAAGAAATTTTTAGATAGAAATTAGGTAGTTCGTTACATGTGGTTTCAGAGCATGGTTTAAATACTAGGGTCTATGGGCCTACTATGCAAGAATTTTTTAAAAAGATAACCTTGTGTTGAACTTTGAATATATAAATAGGAGGATCTAAGGCTAAGAAAAAGAGAGTAAAGACAAATAAATCCAAGAAGGAAAAAAATAATGATAAAACCAAGAAAACTATGAGTTATGTAGGAGAAGCCTGTATCTCCAACTCTAAAACTCTGGATGACACTTTTAAGTGAATCCAACTAGAAGGAGAGAAGAGGATTGAATATTCAATCTCCACTCTGAAAGGAAACTTGTAACCATCCAATGACAATTTGCACAAAACCCAAAAGAGAAATCTATGCAAATAAGTATTCAAAATCCACATGCAAGAGAATAGACAACATGCCCATCAAAAGATGACACAAGATATACCCTAGGAAAACCCTCATAGAGGAAAAAACTGAACCTCCAAAAGCATCCATGTTCAATGTATTAATCAACAATAAACATTACAATACATCTTCAAAGCATCCATGAACACCTTTGAAACATCAAGCCTCCTCAATGCATCCTCCATCTATCCAAGCATGTAATCGTGTACATCATGTGCCATGTTGCACATATGCACTCTTCAGAAGAAGACTCAAAACACCAACTAGCCAACCTTAGACAACTACCCTTGTGTTTTCTTCTATATAAACAAGCTCACACAAAACCACCAAGTGGTATTACATAAAGCCATGTGACTAAAACCATGAGATTACAAAAATCCCACATTTGATATTGGGTACTTTATTAATTAACTTTCCTCAATATTAAATAAATACATTTTTACAACTTATATTCAACTTATGTCCCAATGTTACATACAACATATAAAGTGGCCCCAAGAATGTTAACTCCTAGTGATGTGTGTACTTCTAGGTCCCCTTAGGTGCACCACACACATAATAATAAATTAAACATTATGCAAGGTGTACAACACCTAATTCCTAATATTCTCCCACTTGTTGTATACATTACATAAGGGGTAACAAGTAACCTCAAACATGAACAAGGGAACAATCCCTATAGCCACATATACCATCAAGGAATCAAAGTGCTTCATGTGCTCCATCAATATACCTATAATAGGAAAAAAAGGCGATCTCCTTCCCAAACACGAATACTCTCATCCTCCATCATGCCACTACACAAAGATAAGAATCCATCCAAAGAGATGCAACATTATCTATCACAATGAAGCATAATTCCTACCTCAATTGATATACCAAACACAAAAACTGAATCCAAAGGTATCAATATGCACTAGTAGCTATCAAGATACGAAATCCATAGCTAAAATAGCACCCACAACAAGTGCTAACACATCCAATTATCCATACCTCAAAGGTATACAAGTTCATAGTAAACTCATGCCATAAACATATACAACCCATAAACCACAAACACAAGCTCCATGTGCAAACATGTCAATGAAGAACATACAAATCTAGGGACTCCCACTCCATGGGAAATGAAAATATGAAAAAGAACAAGGCATCCAAATTTTACCACAAGCATCACATAGAAGGTGTAAACAACATCATGTAGTACCACAAAACATCCACAATGATGTGCAAAATGTGTAAACTAATAACTTGTAAGTACAAATCTCACCATAAGTCTCCATCAATCTCTCATGTTCTCCACACCCAATAAAGGAAAGAGATAAAGGAACCTCCATGTCATCACCCAAAAAATCAAGTGACAACACATGACCACAAGCCTAGTGATCACCATAGCTTTAACTAAACCTCAAAACCAATTTCATGTGAAACAAAGCATCCAAGAAGATAACCAAGACCAAAAAGAGAGAATCTTCAATCATAAACATGTAGCATGTCCTGCTACATACACCTTTAATTGCAAATTGTGTCAAGTATGATCTGCTCCATAGCACCCTAAGAGAAAATCCATAACAACACCCTGTTGAAAATAAAGGTGAAATTGTAGCTTAAAACTTGTAAACCTATGAGATTGTAGATTTAATTAAGTGTTCTTTATCAAATTCTTTGTGTATGATTATCTATTTAGATTAATTTTACCAATTGTAGAAAGAGACAAAAGATTGTAGAAGAATGTGACAAGAAGATAGAAGTGACACAACATATACATGGAGAAACCCTTTCAGGAAAAAACTCCACCAGAATCAATAGTGATTGTATTATTTAACCATAGAACAAGATTACAATAATATTGTATCAATCCTTGATTGATATGCTTCCTTTTCCTTCAACAATCCTTTACAACCTACACAAAACTCTCATGAAACTCTCTTCAACTTGCTGCAATTAATAGACAATTATGAGCATGCAAACTCAATAAGAGTTGTACAAAACAAGAGCATAAAGCTCCTCTCAAAAATCTACGCCTAGATTTGGCAAGTAGAGTTCCACAATGTAATTTGTGATCAAACCAAAGTCTTCCTCAACTTAGGCGCCCCAAACTTAACACTTAACTAAATGTTGGTCAAGAAAATATCTTGCAAGCATCACCTCAAAGTTGGTACCCAAAAATGGGCCCACTTAACTGAGCCTTGTAAATATCTTCTCATGCAAAAGGTGTTAACTCAAAGATGCCAACTTGGGGGCCCAAGGTGGGTCCAAGTAAATCTTAGTTAATTGAAACATATCTCTCCACCAATTCATGCAAACATTATGCATGATTGATCATCCCCACTTAATTGAAAGTATCCACCTGTTATATGTCATGCAACTCAAGTCAACTAAATTCAACTAGCATTCAACTCAAACTAACTACATGCAACTGAAGATAATTGAACCATAACTAAACTAAACTAAACTAAACTAAATTGAACTAAACTGAACTAAACTGAACTCCACTCATGTAAATAGCAATCCCTATTTTTTAGGATCTTTACATGCATTACTGAAGTGTTATTAATCATCTAAACAATTAATTGAAGCAAGGTAGGTTCCACCTTCCATGTGGGTGCCCCATGTACTCCTATTTTGTAGGAGCTCTTCTTGGGCATCCCCACATGTTCCTATCATTTAGGAATAATTACAAATATCAATTTACATGTTCATTTCATTTGAATTTAATCTCTTTCTAATCCTAGTGTTGGAGAACACTTTACAAGGACTTAGGAGATACATGAAATATGTTTAGGATTGCAATTAAATGGCATCCTATTCCAAACATTCTCCCACTTAACATTATACATTGCAATTATTCTAAACAAGGAATCATTATTATAAATCAAGTACTAGACTCAAGGCCAATGGCCTTCCTGCACCAAGAGAACTTATTTGTAGAAACTAGTTTCATAAGATAATCTGCAACATTGATCAAAGTGTCAACTTTCTCAATCAATACCTTTCCACTCTCAACCATTTCTCACACAAAGTGATACTGAACACCAACATGCTTATTACGAGCATGATACATAGGATTTTTGGCTAAACAAATAGCACTCTGACTATCAAATTCAAGTTTAATTTTCTTCTAATTAAAACCAATATCGTTCCCAAGTCTCTGTAACCAAACTGCCTCTTTAGAGGCATGTGTGGCAGCCATGTACTCTGCTTCTGTGGTGGAAAAATCAACTATGGGCTGCCTCTTACTCATCCAACTAACCACAACTCCAAACAAAGTAAACACATAGCCACTTGTCAACCTTCAACTATCCAGGTCTCCTGCCCAATCTAAATCAACAAAACCTTGTATTTCCAATGTGCATAAGATCAATATCATTAGCACCATGATAAACCAAATATTAATCAGAAGTACCTCGTAAATATCTAAACACCCTCTTAACATAATTCCAATTTTCTTTACCAGGGTTAGACATAAACCTACTTAGAACTCCCATTGCTTGGGCTATATCTCGTCTTGTACAGACCATTGCATACATCAAGCTACCAATTGCACTAGCATATGGAATTTTAGACATTTCCTCATGATCAAAATAAAATTAGGACTCATGTCTAAACTTAACTTCGTGCCAACTGGTAAAGGAATATTAATTGGTTTACTATCCTGCATGTTAAACTATTTCAAAATAGTATCAACGTAGTTTCTTTGACTTAAGCAAATCTTTATGTTACCTCTATCTCTGTTGATCTCCATACCAAGGATATATTTTGCAGCCCCTAAATATTTCATCTCAAATGTGCTAGATAGTTTCGCTTTCAATTCTTTGATCATTACCTTGTTGTTACCAATAAACAACATCTCATCAACATACAAGATAATAATTAAAATTTGATCATCAATAACTTTTATGTAAGCACAATGATCTTCCTCACTCCTAACATAACCAATTTTCAATGCAAAAGCATCAAAATTTTGGTACCACATTCTAGGTGACTGTTTCAATCCATATAAAGATCTCTTTAACCTGCAAACCAATTCTTCTTTTGCTTTTACAACAAAACCATCAAGTTGCCTCATCTAAATCTCGTCATCAAGATCCCCATGCAAGAAAGTAGTTTTCACATCCATTTTCTCTAGCTCAAAATCATAAGCAACATCAATAGATAAAAAAAATCTAATAGAAGTTAATTTAGCAATAGGAGAGAAGATTCCATTAAAGTCAACTCCCTCTCTCTAGGAGTAGCCCTTGGCTACTAATCTAGCCTTCTACCTTTTGAGATTATTGATGAGCCTAGTTTTTGGTCCAATTTTGGGTAGAATCTATAGTTTATTTGATGGCAGTTGTCATGGACTTTGATGTTAAATGTTGATATTTTCATAATGTTTCCCTCAAACCATAGACATTAAGCTTAATCCTATCTCTGCAAGTTTTAATGGCATTGGCATATTATGTGGATTATCTATACTGATTTTGCATGTGGTTAATGAATGTTCCTTAAGGTGGTTATAGATATGCAATTATTGTGTGTACTGGCATTGCCATGCAGATTTAATTTGAGGATGCTAAGTTGAGGAAGACATCGCCAGCTAGGCATGCACCGTAACGTCCAAAAAAGGAATCGCTTGAAGGTCAAAGGAGGTCGACGGTAGAAGATTCCTCATGCAATTGAATGTAACTACCTTGTAGTGGACTTTAATGATTGAGTAGGCACAGGTGTTATTGTTGTGCTAAATTTGTGTTTGGACCTACATGTCTGACCAGATTCCATGCACGTGTAACTGTTTCCACTCCACTTTCTCTATTTTCCCTAAATGGCGCCCTCTTAGTTGTGGAGTTGACTGCCTTATCTAATTGATAGTATAAATAAAGATCTAATGCTCCTTCTTAGGGGGTTGCACAATTTGATATTGTACTTGCACTCTCAAGTTTTCAGATACATTACTCTTTTGTACTCATGATTTACAATGAATAAAATAAAGTTCTAAGTTCGAGCATCTGAGTTCTTATTAGTTTTAGAGGATACTTATCCAAGGGGGGTCACTTGGTGAGTAATTTGTCCTCTTAGTTTAGTATTAGTTTAGTATTACTTGTTGTTTAGTAATTAGTTAGAAATCTGGCACCGACTGTTCCTACAACCACTAGAATTCCATTATGTGACTATTCCTGCAGCCAAAGCAGACAAAGCAGTGCCTTGTTTGTTGCTCAGACTTTCATTCCTGCTATACATTTTAGTTTGATGTAGTTGTTGATTGATGATTGGAATTTATGGTATTCCCTTCTAAGCAATTTACTTTTAGTATTGTGTGTTCCTTAGCTGTAGAATGTGAATGGCTACTCTAGGGTTCTTAGTGCACATATTGTGTTGACCCATTTCAAGTTTGTGTCCCTGGGTTGACAAGTTAAATGCACCTTCATGATGATTGAAATGGCTATTCAAGTTAGATTTCCAATCTCTAAATCATGGCTATAAGGTCTTAGTTATTAAATCATTGTAGGAGGCCAACATTTTTGGCACCATTGTCAGGGATGGTGTCAAACTAGGGAGTTCCTTGGAGTCATTGGTAGTTTTTATTGTTGTAGTGTTTTTGGAAGTAGTTCTTAGCATATCCTCATTTAGGAAGTAATGACCCCCCTTATTCTTTACCAATTCTTTGTGTGAGTTTGCTGATAGTGAGTGATACCTCATGCATTGAGGAAGGAGAAGGGATGCTTATGGGAGATTTCTTCCTAACAATCCTAATCCATTCTAGCTAGTTGAATATCAAAACTTTCCAAGAGAAGAAGAAGAAGATCCACACCCTTTTGTTGATGCATTTCCTGATTTGACTAGCTCTGAAGTCTCCTCTAAAGACCAAAATAAGCTTGAGAACCCCTTTTCTTTGGAACTACATCAAGCAGGCATGGGTGATGCAAATAGGAATAGACCTAACTGACTAGCTTTTCCTTTCCCCATTGCCCATCAAAATGAAGTTGACAACATCAAGAGTATCCCTACTTCAGCACTCCCCAAGTTTTATGGACTTGTCACAGAAGATCCTGATACCTTTTTAGTTGAGTTTGACATACTCTGCAGGAGTTATAATTATACTGCTGATGTCCATAGGTTTAAGCTATTTCCAACCACTCTGAAAGAGGCTGCATTAAGATGGTTCATGAGCCTAGGAAGAGATACTATGGAAACTTGGGAAAACATGAAGACAAAATTCCTTGAGAAATACAAGGAATATTGCAGGGGCAGCGACATGAGAGGAGGTGACATTTTCAGGATGCAGCAAAAGGAAGATGAGAGCCTGGAAGATTATATTGCAAGGTTTTTTTTTTTCCTACAAAAATCTCCACACCATACACTCAATAAAGACTCACAAAAGTTGCTTTTCCTGAGAGGAATCAATAATAGTTGCATTGATTCCTTGGACCTCATGGGAGGAGGAGATATCTCCCAAGTCCTTGGGAAGATATCAAGAAAATATGCCAAAAATACTCTATGGAAGCTTTAAAGAAAGGGAGAGCTTACCAATCTTCCATGGGTAAGTCAACTACTGGTGGAGTTTTAGGAATGGAGATTACTCATTTGCTGGCAGACTTCAAGGAAGACATTATAAATAATCTAGCTACTCAACTAGATACACTTTAGGCCAAGAAGAAGCAAGAGGAGGAAAATGAAATGCTGACAGAGTATTGTCCCCACTGTAAATGAAAGAAGAGGGACTGCAAATACAAGATGGTAGCTAATCTTGAAAGCAAGTAGGTTCTACCTGAGGTCAAACAAATCCAGATTGAAGAAGACCAAGTCTACTATGTTGCACAAAGGAAGCCTTGGGCTCCAAGACAAGGTATGCCACTGGATCCACTATCTTATGTTGGGCCATATTTTAATTGACTAATGTATTTGACTACAAATTCTGACAAATTTTTGGTGACATATTGACAAAATATTGTCAAATTATCGACACAACACTGTTTTAAATTTTGTCGCTGAAATTTTGTTACTTTAATGACCAACTTTTATTCATCAAAACCATGACCCAGCATCATCAGTTAGCACCAAGGAGAATGTTGGCAAATTCTGTCGCAAAATTGGCGTATCTTCATCCATCTATCAATGATGGGAAGCACAAAAATGTTGCAGAGCGCCCATTTGAAAGCATCAATAAAACTCCAAACATTTGTCATTTTCCAACAATGTTGAGTTGAAAATTATGACAAAAACTTTGTTGCTTGTACAGCAACCTCATTGCAAAAAATTTTGGTTCATTGGACTATGTTCATCGAAATTTTGACAAAACCCTGTAGTTTTTATAAAAAGAAATATTCATTCAAAAATTATTTGTATTACTGTTGGTTCTATTACAACAAAAAGTTAGCAATTGCATTTGGTTTGTTAAACATGGTCCCTGGTACAACTATTAGAGTTGTTAAGAACCTTCAAGTATGTTATGATTGCCACACTGCATCTCAAAGGAGAAATTCAATACTTGGAGGGCTCAATATCATGATGCCCACACCTCATGCACTATAGGATATTCCTTTGGATCATATTTTCTATAGAACAAGGAAAAATATTCCTCAAATACAAACACATAATGCCTAGAGAGACCTAAATGTGTTGATTTCTAATGCCAATTAAATGTCTGGAATATAGCCCATGACTTAGGGAGTCATTCTCCTCAATTTCCATGAACACTATGGGAAAAAATCAACTCTCAGCTACCAACTTCCCAAGCAACAACTTGGCATCCAAATCACGGTCTGCCTCTAAAACTATACCCTTACAAGAAAACTCCTTGAACAATAAGAGTTAATCTTACTATCCAAGTGTCCTTCAAATTTTTCCTATTCATTACTTGGATCCACCACCTTAATTTCCTAAATAAAAGACCAGATTAACAATTGAGATGCTTTGGCTTTGATGATCAATGATATCAATGGATAGATGAACTACTAAGGTGGAAGGTGGACCAATCTACCAAAATCTACCAGATGACACCACATGGTTCTGCAAAATCTAATTGATCATCCCTTATAATGCACTCTAACCCCACTCAATTAATGGTCTATATCAATTTTACATCAATATTAATGGTCAAGGGAGATCTTCTCTTCAACCCAAAATTACTTGAACATATTTGACTTCAAAATCCAACCAAGACATGTCGTGTAAACTTATGTTTTGCACTTGACTATATACCCTTTGATTCACCTTGAAGATCAACAACTTCAGCAAATCGGTAGACTACTAAAGTGTTGAATGGCATGATTTATCAAAGTACCTACATCCACCAAAGTTCATTAGATCACACCACATGGTTTCACCAAAACCATTTGATAAAACTGCTTGATATCTATATGCTTTACTTAAACTTCAATCAACATTGAAAATGTAGATCAACTTGGCCCAAAGATTAGTGATTACGGCCAATTGGTGGATGGCTAAAGTGTTGAGTGGTTTTATTCACCGAAGTGCAAACATTGTTGAAATCCACTAGTTCATACCACGTGGACATATCATATATGCACCTAGCCTCCTACTTTCCATCAATGGCCACAATTTTCTCCTCTCAAGATTGACACCTTCAATAGATGGTTGAGGATATTGGTAGCTTGATCTACTAATATGCTACAATACACTAGATTGTGACAAATAGCCACATTGTCCATTGCCAAACATGGACCTTAACACATACTTGTTGCGCCTCTATCCCAATAAGGATCATACACCTCAGCATCCCTTTGAAAAAGGCTCCATGTTGGAGATGCCCATGCTAACAATAGAGACCTTTTTGGCAGATCAATATATGGAAGGCCATAGTATGATTCCAATGGAGAAGGAATAATATTAACAGGTCATAGTGAGCTGCAATATTATCTGTCCCTTATGAATCAACAATTACCAATTGAGAGCTAGTTTATCTCAAAATTAGTAGATCATTTAAATGCAGAAATTATCCTAGGTACAGTTCAAAATGTAAGGGAGGCATGCACATGGTTGGGATACACTTATCTTTACATTCACATGCTACGAAACCCAATTCTATATGGTCTATATGTTGATGCTTTACAGAAAGACAATACCTTAGAAGAGAGAAGGGAAAACTTGGTAAGCATAGCTGTGATTTTCAATTTAGTACATAGTAATTTTACTATGGTATTATTAGACAAGTATGACCTTTGCATTTTACTTTAATGGTACTTGTTAGTTCTTTTGATAATTTAACTCTTTATGTTAACAAATATATCCAACTGCAACTATCTTGGACAAAAGTAATTTGGTGAAATATGATTGGAAAAGTGGATATTTCTAGGTTAATGATCTAGGACAGATAGCTAGTTATTACTACATCACTCATGGGAAAATGGCTACTTATAATGAGCACTTGAAGCCAACAATAGGTGATATTGAGCTATGTCAATTGTTTTCATTAAGTGAAGAGTTTAAATATGTGACAATAAAAGAAGAAGAGAATATGGAACGGCAGTATTCATATTTTTTTGGTGTTTTAATTTATAACTCTTTATCATGGGGGAACAAGATAGGAGAGAAAGGAAAATTTATTCATAATATTAAATTATTGAAACCATAAATCTATTTTTTATATTATTATATTACATTATTTAGTCTTTCATTCATCTGAGCGGGCTCCTATTAGTGATGTGAGAATGCAAATTGATTAATTATTTCAATATTCACAAGCAGGTGTTGTATTGTTGTGTGCTAGTGGAAGGGGTTTGTGAGATAGTCTTTATCCATCTTGAGGTTCCAAGTTCTGAAACATGGATGAATTTGCATACTGAATTGTAAATTCACTTTTACAAAATATTCCAAAAGTTGTAGTATAGGAAAATAATTGGAATTACAAAAAGAACAATTGTACGAGAGTAGACAAAATGTTGCTTTTGTTTCAGAGGTAGTGTTCAATACAATGCTAGCAATATAGAGAGGACCTATAATAAGATCAATACCATAGCAGCAGAAGGGGGGCATTGAAAAAATCACATTTGTGTCTATATCCATGTCCATGCAACTCTTATTGAAACTAGTGCATTGTTATTTATTGTTACACGTACAAGTCATGTATTGTTATTCTTCCAAAACTTCTCAGACATCCAATCAACTACTTATATACATGCAACTCCTTTCTTGGGCCTTCCTAGATATATCCAAGATCATAAGGCTTGGATACAACAATATATGTAGTACATACTCATGTATTGAATAGAGTTCTCTTCCTAGTCTGTATGTTTAAGAATTTTAGGAATAATGAATAAATATAACATAGTATAAAGAATGATTGTTAATGATGGTTGTTTTAACTTACATGCCCCTTTTCACCCTCTATTCATTGTAAACTATGCATAACTTGAACATATTAAAAAAACTATAGCCCACATTGACATTGTATGCCACATTAATCCAACCATATGACAAAAGATAAGTGATCTAGCCTCTTGAATGAATGTAAGTAGAGAAATTTTTGCATACCTGTAGATGGTACAAAATTTCATGGTTAAGTGGAAGCCTCCCATCAACAACAAGATCCAAATATCATGTATCTCTCTCAATCGAGCCTCTAAACCCTTCAAAGCTGTCAATTTTTCCACTAACCTGTTATGCACAAAAGTCAAATTTTAGAGTTATGTCACCACTAAAAACAAAAGAAACAGAGCTTTGAAACCAAATCCACACACAACACAATGTGGTATTCATACAAATCCATACAAACAAACTAAACTCAGAACATTGGAATGGAAACAACTTCAAATTATGATGCAAAGCATGGATTCACTTTACTCAACTGGAGGCACATTTCACAATAATGGGTTCTTCATCTAAAACATTTGTACGAGGTTCAAATAGTAAAGAGATTGATGAAAGATAGAGGAATTAAAAAGATACTTGGATGTAGTTGGATTGAAGGTCGTAAACTGGTACATGTTTTTTGTGTAGGAGACATATCACATCCACAAACATGGCAGAGCTATGCAAAGTAGGAGAAATTGGCTTGGAAAATGAAGGCATTGGGGTATAAAGAATCATTTTTCTGCCACCATAGTGAAAATTTAGCACTTCTTTCATCTTTGCATATTGGTTTGATGCTTCAAACAATGTATTTATTATATTGAAAAGTGAATTACCTTATTGAGCTTCTCTTTGTTTCAAGAATAGTTTAATATTCTCTACTTAACAAGGCCAACCACGTGATGGTGGAAGCTCATTTGGCCCCTCCCCCACTCACATCACTCTCAATTCCCCATACTCGATCATATAACATTAATCATTCATTCATCCATTAATAACATATAACATTCATTCATCCATCCATTAATATCATATAACATTCATTCATTAACATATTCGCATTCATTCATTCATCCATTAATAACATATAACATTCATTCTTTCAGTTTTTACATACTATCAAAAATATGGTTGTCAAAAATATCAGTTTTTAACATTCATTAACATATTATCAAAAATATGGTTGTCATAATATGATTACAATCACTTTTTTTTTGTTTCTTTTTTGAAGCTAAAAAAATATGAAGTGGAGTATCATTTTCTAAATCATTTGTCCCCCCTTCAGTTGTTCTTCCCTTTGCTTATGATCTTAATGTATGCCTATTTGTGTACTCATGACATGGAGGTCACTGCAAGGGGGGTTTGTTGCAATAACAAAGAAATGTTAAATTGATATGTTTTATTATTATTGTTACAAGTATTTCATTAATTAAAAAAATATTAGAGTGGTGCTCTTTACCTGATGGGGCCATATCATGTTCATGATCTTGTCTTATAGCCTCATGCTCAACATGTTGAACACCCTCTAAATCATGTCTAGATTTAAGACACGAAAGGTTACATTAATTAATATACCAATTGCAATTAAATATGTTTAAAAGAACATTAGAGTGGTCCTCTTTACCTGATGGGGCCACATCATGTTCCTGATCTTGTCTAGCCTGATCATGCTCAACATGTTGATCACACTCTACATGCTCTAAAGTTGAAACATGAAAGGTTGCATTAATTAATACACCAATTGCAATTAAAGATGTTTAATTGTATTAATCCATACTACGTTTTGTATAGCACATGAATACATTCAGTACAAAGATGCACACCATGACCTTCATCTGCAGGTTGTGCTCCACCCTCGCCAGGCTGCATTCCAATGTCATGTGCAATATTATCATTGCTTGCCTATTTAAAACAAATAGGCGCATAATTACCTTATGGTGGAAATTAATATTGAATAGATCACACAAGTATTCAATTTTAAATAAACTTCATTGAGTTTATTTACCTGTGTGTCGGATGCAGTGGAAGCTTGTGTTTTCCCAATCAAGAGTCTTAGGCGTTCAGCCACGGCTCCATAGCCTTGCTGGAAGGCAATCTTTAGGTCCTCTTTTGTGGGCACTCTATTGAATTCAGAGCCCTGCATTTTTGCATAAGATCATGAATTTTGCTTCTATGGTGTGATTAAACCAAAATTGTTTGCAATTTATTATTTGGATGCAATATTTTATTTATTGATACTTACAACTCATGTGGCTAATTTCATATAACCACTAGAGCCAAGTTTGTGTTGCCCATGTTTTTCTAGTCTTGCCTTTGTTTCCTTCGATGTGTTGGGAAGCCTATGAGAAGTTTGAAATGCGTTAGATTATGTAAAAAGAAAGAGTAATCAGTACATAATTACATTGTTGATAGTATTACATACCTTCCTTGGACCAGTGGTGTCTTTCCTTTTTTTCTTTTCATCCTTCTCCTTTCCATCTGACACTAGGTCCTTCCACTCCCTCTCTAGAATCATGGGGGGATGCTCCTACTTTTTTTTTCTTCTCTAAATGTGACCTATATTGGTCCCTCACATACTTTAGATAGGTACCAGCTTTCTTAAGGACCTTGGTTTGGTTGAATGTGTTATTACCGATCATCACAACTAAACAGTTAATGAGCTTATCTTTTAAATCTTGATTTTGGGCATTCCACCATGTACGTATGGTGGGCCCGAAGATCTCCAATGTAATATCATTTAGATGTTTATAAAAAACCTCATTTCCTACAAAATGATCATGGGATCATTAGTCTAAAAGGAGTGATCAATAAGTAAATTTCAATTGGATTATATATAATAATAATTAAAAAAAAATTAAGTACCTAGGACCTTCTCTATCTTTATGGGAACGAAATCCTCGATCACCACAAATGTGACCAGCAATGTTCTCGTACTAGTAATACAAGAAGATACAAGAAATGTTGCTAAAACATCACCAGTACTGGTGGCCTCTGCATCACTAGGTACATGTCCTGACACATGTTCTGGCATTTGTTCACTGCCAGATGGTGCACTACCTGATGTCTGCATGTTATATGTTTCTGATATTTTAGTCAAAAATATAGGCACAGATGATGGGGTCGGATGATTTGATGTATGCGCAGGAAGATCAAGATCGACACCTGTGCCAACCCTGTAACGCCCCGCCGTGCGAACCCCAAAGGAACTAATAACAATGGAACAATTTTTTTTTTTAAAGAATATAATAAACATACTTAAGTATTCTAATATAACAATATACTAAGTTGCATGACTATTTCCATTGGGGTACACGGGGTGACATTACTATACTAACCCATAACAACGATAACAAGATAACAATAATTAAACAATTACATAAATCTATTCATTCCCACTTCATCATTTAAAATATCTATTAAACAATAACCATATTCATAACATATGTACATATGACAACAAAAGATACTATAAAGATATGAAACATTTATATTACCACAGATATAACACAACTTAACACAACTATTACAAATGATCGTTCCTAAATAAATACATGGCTTGAATATACATTACATCCAAATGATAGTAAAATACAATTGACTAAAAATACATCTCAATAACTACATATACAAATTACACCAAGGTCATCCCAACACATGGGGGAGACAATACATCAATGAATACATTATATCTGAAGTATAACATACATCTGGTACAAGAATTACTGGATCATCAACATCTTCCAAAACCCTACAATAAAAGATACATCTGCAACAGAAAGGGAACCCAATGGGGTGCGAAGCATGTTCCACCCAACCACCCCCATGCTGAGAGTAGACAAGGAAGGGTCCCCGACCAAGCACGCCTAACAATAACAAAGACTAACTTCAAATAAACAACTTAACATCAAAGACCACTTAGAAACTCAACAACGACAAATCCAAAGGCACAACAACAAACCACTTCAGAACATAACAACAAGTCATAATCACAACATCAATGAAACTCAAGACATAATATCAAAGACTATTTCCAACAATAACCAAAGAGAAATCAATAAATCACTTAACCACTACAGACACAATATCACTTAACAACTACAATCATAAAGTCACTTAACAACTACAAACACAATATCACTTAACACGAAGTTACAATGCTTCCAGAGAACAAAGATCATGAACATCGTACAATAACTGATTAACTGTTGACATAGGAAGAGTGTCATGCATAAATTGCCATGAGTTACCCTGGCTCAACCTTCCTAGGCTACCGGACCCCCATCCTGGGTTACCCTGGCTTGCCTCTACCGGCTGCCGGACCCTCACGCAAAACTATGTGTCCCATCTCATCTCGAGCCTTATCATTCACTTGCTTCACGAGAGAGAGATTCTTTATCTTTATTAGTGTGGAAGATCTCCATTAGTTCTTTTAGATTATCACTTAGTTAAACTCTAGGTGAGTTACCCTGGCGCCCCTTTGTGTGCCGGACCCCCACAAAGAGCCACTCTCCTATCGACAACACACAAGGTTACAATACCACAATAGGTAACTAGACAACATAACCTCTCCAATCCAAGGAGGAAACAAAACAAGGAAACTCACTCCAAACACTGGAGGAAACCAAATACGAAAACACACTTCTTCAAAGGAGGTACAAATCTCATTAGCCTCTCCTGTTTCCAAGGAGGCCCAAATTCCCGTTCATGGAAACTGGGTACAACATCATAGTACAACTCTACACCATTCCCAAGGCAATTCACAAATTGAACCTCTACACAAACATCCCACTCTAGAGAACTTCTTTGGAAGACTTACATAGACCCATAACCCCATTTGCCCAACATGGAGAATAAAAGAAACATGATAGAAAAGCATTCCATCTCTGGAAGCCCTTAACAATAACTTAAACTCTTACGAAATGTAAAGTAAACCTAGGGTTTTCCCATACGACACAATAAAACAATGAAGAAAATACCACAATAAACTTAATGAATAACCTCAAGAACACAATTACTTAAAAGCAACTCCATATAAAAATATTTCCAATACTCAATAATTTCCTTATCAAAACAAACAAATCAACAATTCGAGAATATTCGATTCAAAACAAACACATCGTTTAATTCAAATTCGCACAATTACACTATAACATCATATCTTTTAAATTTTAACTATTCGATTTAATTCGAAGCTCAAAATTAATCATTACAATTTTCTCAAAATTATATATTTACTTCACGAACACAACATATCCCTTCATATATAAATATAAAATAAACCTATGAATTAAATCAGTTTATAAAAATATGTTACAAAATTCATTAAATATCATTTAGAAAATTATTAAATATATTAATTAATTATATAAAATTATATTATCAACCATATTTGAATTAAATAAAAATTGTATTATAAAACTATTTTTTTTTTAAACAAATTCAAACTAAGTCATATTCAAATAATATATTAAAAATAATAATTTAAAACTCAATAAATATATATATATATAACGTAATATATAATAAATATATATTAAATAATATATAATATATATATATATTACCATATATATTAATATATAATAAAAATAAAATAAAACAAATTAACAGAAATTAATACTCGTGCTTTCCAGAATGCACAGCACCCTCAAATGGCAGTGAGGGGACTGTTGTACGCAATCCCCACCGGACTGCGCCCAGCAATCTCGACTGATGTGTGCAGCCGGTGATGGCTACGTACAGCAAGCCCCAGGGGTCCGTGGGGGTACGGCCTGGGCCGACCTCCCACCTTCCCCAATAAAACAAAAAATTTAAATTTAAATTTATTTTTATATCAAAAACATATGCGTCAAAACCAACTAACGCCCAGGTTGATTAAAATTATATTTTATTAATTTCTGAATCATATGAAAACACAGAAGGAACTATTAAGATAACATTCGAATTAAAATATAAATATATATTTTATTCACCCTCACAATTACGGAATTCGGAAAATAGAAGCATATATTTCTATAACTTTTTTTTCTTTTATTTTTATTTAAATATTTATAATTCGTACCTCAACCACAACAGTACCATATTTTATATTAAAACTTCATCCGTACGAAAGTACAGAAGAATATGAACAAATAAGAAATGAATCAAATATATATTTTATTTAATATTTATATAAATGAAATTACACCAGTACATAAAATTTATATATATTTCTTGGAATGATTCAACCAGAATAATAATATATGTATATTTAATTTTGGTATATGTATATATATTTAATCAACACAAACAGAGATATATTATATATATATAAGAGATTCTGAACAATAAAATAAATAACTTGATTTCCAAAATAAATCTAGGCATGCAAAAATATTCATCACAATAACAATATGATTTTCTTTTCAAAAATTTCATAATTAAATTATATTGAAGAATTTAAACCAAGGTTTTCACTACAGAGAAATACAAACATTTTTAACAGACAAATCCCAATCATAGGAACTCTTTTTAAAACACAAGGAGAAATTAATCTTTCAACATGACAGTCAAAATTTATTACAGAAGAATAAATCAGAAAAGAAATAATGAACTTGAAAGGAACCTGAAATCCTCTGTTTGATGAAGAGTCCTTCTGAATCCTCTTCTCGACTTCCTGCCTTCAACTCTTTTCTCGATCTTCGGCCTTCAACGTTCTTCTGAATCTCTCTTTCTTTCCAAAACCACAATGATTTTTTAACTAGAAAACACCAAAACCAAAACTATTTTTTTTTTTTTTTTCAGATCCAAACCAACAGAGCAAAACTTATGTGTGTGAATAATTCTCTCATAAAAATAATAAATCAAAAATGAAGATTCAATAAAGCTCTTTTTGCTTTCTTTTCTCAAAAATCCTCCCTCTTATTGGTCCTTTTCCCAGCTTTTAAAAGCACAACTTATCTACAATTTTAATTAAAATAATTTATTTAATTCAGATATTATCCTCACATGATTTTCTAATTTAATATTAATAAAAAGATAATATCTAATTATTCTCAACAATATTAATTTAATTTAATTTCTTGCACTATAATTAATTAAATACCTTTTTAATTTACAATATATTTAAATTTAACATTTTTCTAACTCGCAATTAAATCAAAACAAGACAACTTTAATTAATTATCTTATCAAATAAGATTAATTGCTCAGACACTAACCATAAATAAATACTCAACAATCAAAATGCATAACAACAAGGACAACACTTCAGTCATGACACAACAACTACAACAGGACGACGGACTTGGGACGGGGACACTTCCAAACCTACTCCCTTTTTCAACATTTTTACCCATTGGGTTAATTTATTGCTCGCCCTTTCCTGCCGAAGCAGGTGGAATCGAGACTTATTCCTGCAATCCTGCATCCAAATAAACGTCAAGTAGCACATGTATATATATATAGTCAAACATCCTATTGTGAGAAGGAATTGCAGTGTAGCAGGGCACTCGTGAACGAGTGATGCTACACTGTCCTCTCATCTAATCTATTCTAACAATTACAATATCAATGACGAACTAATATTTCTAACCAAATTGATCATAAGATAATGTGATTACTTAACTACTGCATCATAACTAATTATTAACCATTGCATTATAAAATAATACTGAATTAAATAACATCACCATAGAATCATCACATTGACATATAAACATTAATGAACAACTATTTGAATAAACAATAATCCAATCAACACATAGAGTATCATAAATCATACTAATAATGTCATATCAAATGATCATGTCCACTAAAGGAATAACATCGTCAAATTTCAAACCAACCAAATCAAACCATAATAGTATCATCATAGTATCATAGTATCAAGTTAAAGCATAGAAATTAATAAATCCAAACAGTAAGAGGAGGGGTATTACAAACCCCTACTCCTTGAGCAGCACCTATAGTACCCTGATCATGGCTAGCAGCATCATGAGGACGCAAAAAATCTTGAAAAAACAACACATATTTTAGTTCATGACATAAAAGAGTACAAAATATAAAACCATGAATGAACTTATGTTATAATTAAAGATATCATGACAGCTTACTTGCAAGTTCCATGCTCTCCCAATCAATATTTTAACCATTTCTCTTATCTCATCTATTTGAGGCACTATGAATAACAACTGAAGGATTTCTTCATTGCATTTTTTTTGGGTCTTTCTTATCATATCTAGAGGTTTTGTGGAATATGCAATGTCATCATCGCATAATGGTGACTGCACCTCCCTATGGATGCTCTCCTCTACTGTTGGTGCCTTTCCCCGATCAGCCGACTATGACAAGAATATTAAAAACATTATCAAAATTAACCCAATATACTTATGAAAAAAACATAATAATAAAACATTTTACTCGTATCTAATTTGGACAATTGCAATGAGGTAAATTTGTCAGGTAGAAGCGCCTGAAGATGCATCGTGATCTGTGCTCTGGATCGAAGCCTTCCCCATACGATCAATTTCCCGCTGTGACAAAAATTAAATATAAAAAAACATTATTGAAATGAAACCAATAGACTTACAAAAATAACATAATAATAAAATGGTAGATTGGAGTCATTAATTGGAGATTGGGTAAAATGGTATATAGTAGGTAGCACCCCCATTGTAACTGTGTTTGTATCTATGCAATTCAAATTGTAATCGATTAGCAACTCTTCCCCTGCAGCTATTGATTTTATCGCACATACGAATACATGGTTTCCCTTGCGCACCTCGAATATGAAATTGGGTTGCTTATTTGTTGACCTAGATCATGTACTATTTATAAACCCTGCAATATTCCTTGATGCTTTTGGCCTTCTGTCAATGTACATAGTCACTCCTTTATTTTGATCCTTATCTTTTAGTTGTATATAATTTGCTGACAGTGCATACCTACACATACTTCGTGTATATCAAACCAGTTGCATCCAATCTTTGTAACTGTACCAGGGTCCGACATACTCCATCAATTCAATAACTTTTTCGTAACATACCTTTATGTCGTCCATGCAAAATAGGCCCAAACCATGTAATGATGATGGTGCTATACGATATGTCCTCTCGTTGACACAAAAATCAGTGTTTATTAGAGGAAGCTCCTTGGGTACCCATTGTTTTCATAGATGTTTGTACCTCAAGGGTACCTCGATGTTGCCTATGCTCTCATCATCATAAGAACATGACCCCCCTTCAACAAGAAAAAATTCCATGCATTTACAGAATTTTCTTCTAATATTTTGACCTCTAGTTGGTTTCCCTATTTTAGACCTACTACATGTCTCACTTTCCTCTTCTCTTCCTGAATTTCCCTCACTCGAGGAAGACAGATCTGACATATACCTATTTGGTGGTACCTACAGTCATAAGGATGTTGGATGAAGTTTTTTCATGGTGATGTGATCCCAAGGTGACATTATGATTAATCTATCATTTCATCACTAGAATTTGACAGGTTATAAGGTAATCAAGTCTTGATAGTTTGCAAGTTATTGTTACTACTGTCCAAATGTGTCCATCACAAATCAAATCAATGTATGAAGGAGATTGTCCCTTGCAATTAATGACTTTAAAATGTCATTATTTTACAACCTAACACAAACATGGAGTTTGGGAGATGCAGTTCATAGTAGTTGAGGCTACGGAAGCCTAAAAAACCTAGACTCTGTGATGAATTTTCCTACATGAAAAATGTATGGCAATGTTCCAAGGATTTTTGCATGACAATTGAGGGGAAAAGGTAATGAATGATAGTCATTATTAGTCTCATAGTATTTAAGTGTGTGATAGTGTTATATGATCACATTTCAGTGGATAGTCCATAGGTACCAATCATAGTAGGCAAGAACCTTGATGAGGGAGGTTCCATGGAACAAGGTATGATTGCTCTTGGTTCAATAGTTTTGTGTCAGAGGGTTTTTTATTTTAATTAGATTGAGAACCATATTGATAAGATGCCCAACAACGAAGTTTCTTCAAAGCATTCTATGATTACTCTTGGTTCAATTGCTAGATAGTAGTTTTTCAAGAATGAATGTTATACGAGTATCTGTCAAACACTTAAATCATTTGGAAAAGTATATTTAATATTGGTACAAAAAGGTCAAATTTCTTATCCCTAGGTCTCTGTACTATTGTGAAAATGTTGAAGTGAATGATTGCATTTGTAGAAATATTCTTAGGGGAGAGGCCAACACAGTAACTTAAAATCCACTACAGTGGAAGAGCAAAAATTCTACTATTTTTTGACTTTCAAAACATGTATTATTATGATCTTGTACTTAGAGTATTTTCAAGTGGGTTTGATTTTAATTTTGTTGAAGGAAACAAGTTCCTAGAAAATATTCAAACATATTATGAAAGTTGAGAAGACCTTGCTAATTTCATCAACCAAAATGCCTTGATGGATTTGGAGTTGGAAGGTGCAGATTTCACTTGGTCAAATTGATGGTTAGGCTCCTCATCAATTCAAGGGAGATTATACAACTGATGTTATTCTCTATTGTAAAGTACCATGTAGCCTCATATACAACCTTTCAAAGGTATGAATTCACATTATATCTTCTCTTAATCCAAGTTATTTGATTTACTAGACTTCTACTTAACATTTTAACTCCCAAACTGTGTAACAAGTGTTAAATGTGACTATGGTCCACCAATTACACAACCAAGGCCTCAAATGTATTCTCTAATTGTTATCAAAGGACTTTTTCTCTTCATTCAAGTAAATAAAATTGAAGGGAAACACCACCAAGTGGTTTATTGGACACCTACATGACTAAAAATAGCATCAAATTTATATTTAATGCAAATTTCCATTGAATTTTTTGGTATTGTGCAGAAGAATGGTTTCACCATACATAGTATTTTGGTTTAAGTATCTTCAAAAGTTTTGAATACACTACCTTGCAAAAATTCTTTTGTTCTTTCTCAATAGTAACTGTTAGCATCATCCTATTCCTCATCATATTTACTATAGCTTAAAGTGCTCAAATTCCATTGATGAAATGTCTTCAAGGCCAAATAAGGATAAATAATACAAGCACCATATCTAACTAGACATGCAAAATGATGGGTGCTAAAGCATTTAGCTCAATCAACTACAGAAGTTAGCATACGTGGTCCATTTGTATCAAGTGTTGATGAACAACTCCAACTAATAGCAATAAAGGAATTGCAAGCCTTGTAGATTCTTGACTAAACTATCTCAAGGCATTTTATCTATGTCTTTTAACATTTCATTTGGCATATTTCATTGAAGGACAGTCATCTTTGTTCTAAGCTAATGTTCATACTAAATTGCATCCTCTCCATCATATATTGCTCACTAGATTTCCCCTTAACCTCAGACTATTTCTGCTCCTTCATACATTTTTGTATAGTGATTGCTTTGATTTCAGTCACATAGTCCATATATCTTGTGGTATGCATTAATCTTGTCAAAGGTATATCATGATCTACACTTTTGACTACCACTTTGGATTGGAATTGGTATGACATGATTGTTCTCCTATAGGGATCATGATTTTTCCTTCTTTATTGCTCCAAATCATTCATGTCATTGCTCTCAACTTTAAAAGACTGTCCATGTACCTCATGGCTAATTTCCTCTTTTATGTAAAGACTTCCCTCTCTATTTGTGTGTTGACTATACATCCCATTTTGTTGATGTTTGTCTTCTTAAATTTAGTTCACTTACTCCTTATTTTCCCTATGACTGTGCTTGCAAGTGTTTGCATTCAATCTAAACAAATAGCCTTTTAACTATTCACCACTGTGAAACACTCACTGCTTTAGTCCCGCATAACTAAAGTTAATGAATGAAACATGAAAAATTATGAGTTTGTAATAAAAAATTTGTGTTGAAGTGCACAAAATTTTATAAGGTTTTTGACATTTGATAGGGGTTCTTCATTGTCACTTTGTGAGCCAATGATGGACTCATTTAAACTCTGTTTCAAAGATCTTCACTGTCTTTTCATTGTGCATGGATGGTATGCCAAGGCTTATAACTATCCTTGTAGTAGTGCCCTCTTGACAAGGCTTTTCATAATAACATCACATGATTGTTTCTTGTCACTGTGCACTTTCAAAACATGCCAAGATCTTCTCTCTTTACAACCACTATGATATTTTACTCAAAGCTATCTTGGGTGATAGCTTGAATGTTGATATTGGCCTTTTTCAATGCATTAAAACGATTAGCACTAAATCTAGGTGTACTTGCCACAACTTGTCCAATAGTTGCTAAAATTATATGGTAGTGAAGAATCCCTACTTGAGAAAGGACCCAACCTCTAGAGCTTGTTTGAATCTTTTGTAATACTGATAAGTTATTCCTAGAACCAACAACTAATCCACCACAATTTCATCACTTACTTGACATCTTTTTAGTGATAGTTTCTAAAGTGATCTTCAGCCACTACTAAGGTATGAAATTCTCCATACAACATGTAAATATAGAGATATGGCAACCACAACCCCCTTGTTGCACACACATGAACTGATCATACCTTACTCACTTTTGTCATACCTTCTATAGACCTATCCTTTGTTGCTTCCTTAAACCTATATTATCATTAAGTATTCCCTTTGAGAGTATATGTGTGTGATAGAAATCATTGTCTTTCATAACCATAAGGTTACTCTTAGGGAATACCACATAGGTTTACCATTACACACTACCTCTAACACTTTGAAACTATTTTCCAATTGATTGCTTGATAGTTTCTACTGTCAATAATTAACTAATACCATTACTTTGTTTGTCATATTTCACTGTCAAGATCCCCTTACCAACACCTTTTTTAACCAACTTCAAAACCCTTCCCTTTGTCACCTATTGGTATGTGATCTTACATACCTTCATAGACTACACTTACATGGTTTTGACTATACTTATTTGTTTGAGATATAAGTGTTTGAAATATTATCGAATTATTCAAGGTTAAAGGACTCTACAATTTATTTCTTGTCTATTGAAAATGAAAGTAACATGTGCACTCATTATTTTATACCTTGAATCCCTTTGAAGAATGAATCTTTCTAGCTATGTGTAATACTATCCTCTTGAAACTATCACTGATTTCTTGATGGTGAAGATGTCTCCATGCTTTGAATACTAAATTATCCTAATGTATGATAAATTTAAAAATTTAGACAAGTCATTGTTGTTGTGGATTATCTTGCAAAGCAAAGATCCCATGTCAAGCCTACAGGTATGAATGACATCTTGAAAGCCTACTACTGTGTCTGTTGGTGCAAGGGAAAGTGACAAAATGATGAAGGCACTATGCTTGAAAGACAAAACGGTGTAGGCACTACCTTGGTTTGTAATTCAGTTATGGAAGGGAGGAATGGAGATATTTTATCAAGTAATGACCTACCCTTGGTACTCATTGTCCCTTGATCGCCGATTGGTAAGCAAATTACATGTTAAAGAGAATGGAGGTGCCAATATAAAAGATATAAATCACTTACAATACTCATTGTCCCTTGATCATCAATTTTCCCTTTCTGAGTGCACTCAACCTCGTCGCTTTGGCTTTCCTCCTACCCTGTTTTTCCAGTTAGGGTCTCCGTGCACTAAACTATGTCTTGCTGCTATGCACACTAGGCCAAAAATCAAAATAAAATGTGAAATTCAAATTAATATTTAAGTTTGAATTGTATGTTTTATTTTAAAACTGGAATGGTAGAGATAGGATAGGAAATTGATAGCTAAGTACATGAATTTTATTTTATTGACACTTGATAAATGCAAGATTATAGAGGTATTATGTTTCTCAATTGAAGTAAAGAAAGTGGTTGACATGGAAGTAAAATATTTTAGAAACTCATAAATGATACATATATAGATATATATTCTTTATTTTATCCTTGTAATTAGTTATGTATCTTCAAATATAAAAAATTAAAAGGAATCCAATGTGTATCATCTAATAATAACTTATAGAAAATACCTAAAAGATCAATAATAAAAAATATATATATTAACTAAGAAGCCATGCAAGCATACAATAGTATATGTTGGTAAAACTATAATATATACAAGAAAGAAATATATGCTTACAATGTCACATGTTAGTAATACAAAATACATGTACAAGAAAGCTATATAGGAACATAAAAAAATCATAATATAATCAGTCCTCTCAACTAGGATGGAAGAGTTGATGTCCTTTCGATTATTGAGTAGATAGAGAGACAAGTGATGATTTTTTATTTTGAACCTACTAACTTGAACTCCTCTCTACGTTTTTGGAGCTCCACATAATATAATAAAAATCTATAAATTACTATAGAAAAAATTAATTATACAATGATATATAAGGGAATAATCACTTACCACCATTTGATAATTAGGAACAATATATGAAAGAGACGAAGAATAAGGCAACTTGTACTATTAGGAAGGACGAGATGCCTTTATATAGCATGACATCATGTTTGAGTCTCGAAACCCTCCCATATTGTCAACGCATGCGTCTAGGCTAACCATGTCAAGTTTCACTCCATAGAAGCACAAATTGAAAAAATTCAACGCTGTCCCCATTCACATGTCACTATGTCCATACAAGAAATTAAGTGACCTATCATAATATCTATTTTGTAACCAAAGTTTGAAGCCTAAACATGTAATTTAACTCTTATGCAAATTTGATAAATTTGATATCATGTTGTTCCTTGCATATTGATTTCTATAAATTTTGACCATGTTTAAATAAGGTTGATGTATGAAATTTTTATTGGATGAATGGTTGGATAATGCCTAACTAGACCAGGCTACCTTGACTAGATTAGTTGGTATTAGAGTAGGGTAAATCAAGGTTGGGTATTAGTTGATATTGGAGTAATATAGTAAGGTTAGTAAATCAAGATGTATTAAAAATTGACACCGCAAGTCTTCTACTAAGATAATGTTGTGTAGAATATTCTCATAATTTAAATTATAGTAGATAGACTAACAAATATTGATGTAGTTCATATCAAAATTTAAAGATGCCAACTAGAAGGATGGATGGAGGCTAAAAATATGTTTTAGAATTAATTGAGAAAATTTTCACTATGAATAGGAATATCCATATTTGGTTGGACATGATAGAAGAGGTATTATTAACCCTAAATTGGATGATAGTGATTTTGAACATGATGATGTTGGATTAGAAGAAGCATTCATAGTTGAAGAAGAAAGAGACAAATATAGAGTAATAAAAGCACTTACAAGATTTGGTAGGAAAAGTGAAATGGGTATACTTAATTTCTCGAATAGTCTAGATCTTGAAGAATTGATGGATTGGATTAATGATCTTGAAGGATATTTTAAATATGAGAATATTTATCATTATAATAAAGTAAATTTTGGTAAGATAGAGTTGAAATATTTATCAATGGGTTAGTTTTTACAAGAATTTTATCAATAATTTTATCTTGGGATATGGTTCATTATAGAGTTAAAAGTCAAATATGTTTAAATTATTAGTACATAGGTCATTTTCATTATTCATGGTCCATTTAGGAGTTAATTTTAATATTCTTGAAACATTGTCTTTATTTTGGATGTGGGAGTTTTTTAATTTTAATATTTCTAGGAGAGCTACAATCGTTGTAACATCATGAATTAACAACATTAAAAAGTACATTATGAATTAATTATGTAATGGCATAAAAATTATGTAACCATATAAGTCAAATATAATTCTATCAAGAAATCAATATCAAATAGATAATATAATCGCATAACTCATACATTTCAATGTCATTGATCTTCTTCTTCATCCAACTCTTTGTTTGTATAATCCAATCCAGATTTGACATTGTAAGGATTGGTCCTATCATCATCATTGTCATTGATATCAGTTTTGATAATGTCATCATCCACACAAATATCATCTTCATGGACATTAACTTGTACATCATCATGATCTAGTTCCTCTTCTTCTACATCTTCGTCAGGCACATTATCAACTAACTGTTGATCTTGATCATCATCTTCTATTTCTTTGGTATCTTCTTCTTCCACCACATTATACTTTACCGACCTTCCTCTTGGATCATGTCTAACAAAAAATGACCAACCCGGTTTACCTAGAACCTCTAAGCAAAATACCTGCTCACATTGGATTGGAAGAACATAGGGCTCATTTCCAACTCTCTCAATCGACCTTGTATTAATCATGGTAAATCCATTATCATGTTCAATAACAATTCTCTCTATATCATTTTCATTCAATCGTAGCATGTACCATTGGGCGATGAATAGAACTAATTTGAAGGACTTAAAGTCACATTCAAGTATATCATCCAAAATCCCATAGTATCGATTTTCTGAGACTTATGGATGTATGTCACTTCTAGATGAAACATTAGTCACCTAAAAGACTGTAGTTATCCTAGAATCACAAGTTTTCTTCATGTCATCCAACTTTTTGATTCAAAATTTATGACCATTGCACCACATAACCTTGTGGTGTTTCACCTACAATATGTCAAACATGTAAAAATTATTGCATCGTCAGTTGGTAAACATATTTATTCTTGGCCGAATGTATGCAAAGAAAAAAAACTCAACATATATATACATCAATATAATTAAAAATAATTAAATAATATGGGTGATTAATATATTTATACGTATCTGTTTATCTCTTAAATCATATGCTAAATCAATTTCCCTTGGTGTAACATTGGAATCTCCATTACGATGAGCTTCTTTAACCAATGAAGCCACACATTCCCATGTTAATGTGTGACCGGATTGTTGACATCGTTCAATCCATACCACCATCCAATCAAGATTGTTTGTGACGTACAAATGTAGTGCATCCCACTCTCGACCAACTGTATCAAAAAAAAAAATCACAAATGACATATAATTAGTTAATTACCACAGTATACGACCTTAATTTATAATTGATGTACCTGGAAACCTAACATCCCACTACCAATGATCTTATTGTATTTCATTGTTGGATGAATTCAAATTAAAGGAGTATGCACAAAGAATGAATTATGACCCCGAAGGGTACATACACTCTTGTAAGAAAAAGAAAAACCTTAGTGGATATACCCATGTTCCTATATCGGGGGAAGATGTGTTTAAGAACAAAGAAGCATAGGAGGTTATAGAAAATTTCATGAAGGAGTTAGAGCAAAAAAATAAAAGGTTGCAAGAAATGGATGATTCATCTAAAAAAGAATATGTGGGAAAAAATGAAGCCCAATGAACTATGAAGCCATTTTTGAGCATGGGAGAGTGAAAAATAGATTGGGTACTAAGAGACATGATATGCAACTACATGAGGGATCCGACACCAATTCCATCTCAGCCATTGACACAATCATGAGAAAGAATGAAAAATATGATGAAGACTTATCACTCAAAAAACACAAGGTTTGATGATACTATGAAGTTGAGATTACCCAAATTATGTGATAAGAACGGGTTTTTGAAGGAATGAGATGATTGGATGGATGAATGAAATAGGATGTACTTCAGGAAGCATTGGATACAGTCAAAGCAGAAGGGCTATTGTTGGATGGAGCATGCAAACATATGGAATTGATGATAAAACTCGAATATGAAGCATGAAATGCAGTACATGATGCGGATACCCATACCTTGGAGGAGTATAAAAAACATCTCTCAATGGCTAAGTCAATGTTAGGAGAAGATTAAATTTTTTTATAAGTTTAAATAAGATCATTAGTTTAAATGTTTTCCAAAAGACAATCCAAAGAGACACCTTTGTTGGTATATATGAAATTTGAATTGTAATATTTGATCATCAGCACTTTTTAAGATTTTAATACTTTTCAACAGTGAAAGACTTATTTTTTGGAGTAATACAATACTATTACTTTTCTATTTGTGTGTGGAAGATTCTTTCATTTGGACTAGTTCTCTGTTGTTTCTTTTCAAGCAATTGAAGGAAATGTAAAATGTATTCTAATTAATCTCCATGACCATCTTATAATTACCTCACTTTCCTCAATCTACCTTTCCCCATCAAGTACTCCCCTTCGAATTTGTTAATGGAGTTGGGATCCCAAATGCGATCTACATGGATCTTTGTTGTGAACTTAGGAAGATATTCAGTAATGTACACCATGGTCGGGTATACCATATATCCCTCAACCATAGAACCCTAAGGATGTGCTCTTTGTCTGACCAAAGCCTTCAAAAATTTCAAGTGTCTCTCAACCATCCACATTGACCTTGTGTGTACATGTCCACACAATTCAATCTCCTCAACTTGGTGTATGAGGTAGTGTTTTTGTGTATTGAAAAATGTCAAAGGTAGACACTTTTACATTTCACACATTAGATGAGGAATTTTTCTCCTCCAATAATTTATATCTTCTTCGTGGATTTCTTTAGATGACAACCATCTACAAGTGATTCAAGGCGCAAATATATTAACGAGATTTAACAAAAATATACAATATATTACATATAAACAAGTAAAACAAATGCCAAATATAAGATGTATACAACAAATTGAACAAATATCACTACTTACCTCATGTATTTTCCAAGATCATATATAACTTTCTTGACATTGTTGTCGAAGTTGTCTAGGAGAGATAGAGGTAGAACGTACTGCAACAATTATAAAATGATCTTTTCATTATTTTTCCAAAACTAGTAAACATAATATACTGAAAAGTACATGCAGTATACAAATATATATAAAATATACCAAAATAATTACCTTAATGAAGGTATTTCAATCATGTGTTTTCATCCCTGACCCAAATTCACCTTTCTTTGTTATGATATTTTTTATGTTTGCAGCAAATCCTATGGGAAATCAAATTTTTCATATGACTTCTTTTATAGCATTGCTTTGCTGCTCTATTAATAACCAAGGAAGGGCACTTATATTAATTTGGTCTCCATCACTATTTAATTGAATGACATTTTTCATTGCATCATTGAAAAAAAATATTTGTCATGCCCTCCATCCAATATTTTTCATAATGTTTCTATTATATTCTTTCTAATATGCATTGTATCAAACAAATGCACAATTTGTAGCTTCTCATAGTAGGGCGACCTACTAAATTCTCTGAGATAATTTTTCAATCCCTGTGGAAGCTAGCCATTAATTCCTTGACGACCTTCATGAAGCATATAAGTTAAACAAATTAAGAATGACAATCATTTTCAATTACAGCATGAGGAAACAAAACACAATATAAAAATATAAATTCCAAACATATCAAATATGATAGATAAACAATTTGATCTAAAGTATAACCTTGACGATTAATTCTATTATATTCCAACTTCCATAGGCGAGGTGTCATTCTTTGTGGTTTTGATGTAGTCTCTTCTTTCCCATTGAAAATATGTTTTTTAGTAGTTCGATACTTATGATTTATGTGGAGGAAGTTCCTATACTCATCAAACACATGCTTTCCTAAAATTTGCTGAGTGGAAAACCCTCCTGGGGTATAAAAACCACTCCCGAAATGCCTTCCAAGCTTAATCTTTTAATCAACTATTCATAATGCCTTATAGGCTAATTTTTGAGCACCCACTCAAGGAGCACCAACCCCTTGTTTAGAGATATCTATCTCAAGGAGTACCAACCCCTCAAATTATGATTTGAACAACAATAATAACTCAGAGGATTTCTCTATTTTTAGTTAAGAACATGTTTCTCTGTTTTCTCATCTACATAATACCTTAAAGATTCAATAATTGAATCCCTAAAATACTATATAGAGAAGAAATTTACAATATCTCTGCATCTTGTTATTCATATTTTATTGCAAAATTTATCCATACATTTTCATACAGCCAAGGAATGATAATCTCAGAATTACAACAACGGGATAGAAACATAGTTTTCTGCTTCCATTTATACATCTTTTTAGGTATCAAATCTTCAATGAATTTTGTGGTCAAAGGAGCATAGAGAAAAGATAACTCTTTGTGATGTAAATGCCAAATAAGTAACTGTCATCAGAAGTAACAGCTGAACAACCAACCTGAAAAGATTTTGACTAAACTTAACAAAGATTTTTGCAATTGAAATCCTCATCATGTACCCAGCAATATTATTAGAAAAGGTGAAATTAATTTTCCAATACAAGAGCTGTTTCACCCAGCTAAGAGTCGTCCTCAACAAATCTGAAACATATGAGATCATTTCACTACATAAAAAGCATGACAACTCACCACTGTAAATCATAACCTCTAATGCATAAAAAACAATACTCTGTCAGAGCATCATTTGCCACATTAGTAACTAAGATGCAGAGAATAGTTCCAAAAAAAATGGTGATTATAAACCAGTATGTGCAGCATGAAATGCATAAAAAAAATAGTCAAATCTGCAAATCTCATGGCTCCATCAACCACTGTCAAGCTTCCAGCCAGAAACGTACCAAATAAAGCTTCCATATACCACTGATAAAGCCATTACAGCTAGCAACAACAGAAACTAAAACTCTCATGATGGTAGCCAGGCTAGGGTTCCATACCTAGCCAAAAAGAATAATCACGAATTTTTCCCTAACACACTTTCTTTTCAATCTTATCATCGTCATTCTTCCCTCAATTTGTCGCTTTTTCCGACCCATTAGATTCGATGAGAAGTCATAACGAAAACATTATGTCACATCGAAACCCCCGAACTCACCTCAAATCGCCAAGAGAGAACAAATCTCACACCGATAAAGTCCATTTGTATTCCATCGGCGAGACATATCAATGTCAAGGAGACCTCTCGGAGAGCACACTATGTCATACTGAAAAACTTTATCCACTCTGAGTCGCTAAGACAATACCAACCTCTCACCAAAAGCCCCTCATAAGACTTAGTCGGAAAGACTAACAGGTTCGCTATGACATTACTCGGATGCTACAAGAGTCTCGGCGAAATAACCCTTTGCATAAAGTCGGTGAGACACCACGGAATCGCTAAGACCTCCCTCCGAATATCACAAACTCTTACCGATATGCAATTTTTCAACAGCAATCAATGTGACATACCAATTTCGCTATGAACACATATCGATGGTGTAACACTTGCCGAAAGCTGCCTGAATGAAAAAATTCAATCAACATGACATCAGAAATGTCTTGCCGATAGGCAACACAGACATTTCAAAATGGATCGGGGAGACTCTGCCATTCTCACGACGATATGTGTAAGCCCGAATGAGAAACAACCAAAACCATTAGACAAATGAGATGCCAGAACCAAGGTAAATGTAATGCCTTCAAAAATATGAGTTCAAAG
This sequence comes from Sequoia sempervirens, assembly GCA_007258455.2. Lineage (NCBI taxonomy): Eukaryota > Viridiplantae > Streptophyta > Pinopsida > Cupressales > Cupressaceae > Sequoia > Sequoia sempervirens. Next base: position 51,637,654 of record VDFB02000007.1, read on the forward strand.
AATGTAATCAAATGGCTTGAAAACATGTGAAATACACCTGTGGTATGCAAAGAGAACCATCCTGACAAAGAAACCATCTGTCAAGCTCTGTCAGTTAAAGAAGTAGCATTCATAACATGAACCAGAAATCTCATCACCATGAATTTGAATCATAACAAATATATTTCTGCAATAGCCAAGAGACATCAAAGAAGTTCCAAAATAAAGCATAAGGATCCAAACTGAGACGGATTATCAAAGAGAACTAACTGAAAGGGATTTTGTCATCAAGGACAAACTATAAACACAACAGAGATCCAACAAACTCCTCCTTTGTCCTTGATGGAAAAACACAAATGACTCTCCCCCTTTTTGCCTCAATGACAAAGAATAGAAGAGAAGAATGTGCATTTCCATGAAACACAACTGAGAAGCCAACCAAAATATCATGAGAAATAGATGCAAAAAGAGTAACAGTGCAGCAACCAAGATTGTAGGAGAGTTGTAAGTGAATCAAAATAGATAATATGCTCCCCCCAAGCTGAAGCTTGGTGAATTAGAGAAGTAACGATTGAGAGATAACTCCCAATCGAAGTCTCAGCCTTTCAAATAACTCTTTTGCTAAGGGCTTAGTGAAAATGTCATCCACTTGATCTTGTGATCCAACAAAATGTAAACATACTTCATTAGCCAGTACCTTTTCTCGCAAAAAATGAAACTTGATAGCAATATGTTTAGTTTGAGAGTGCATAACAGGATTTTTTGAAATATTTATCGCACTAGTGTTATCACAAAGAATGGAAACGGGTTTAGAAACATCAATACCCATATTTGAAAGAGTTTGACTCATCCAGAGTACTTGAGTACAGCATGAAGTGGCAGCAATGTATTCTGCTTCGGCAGTAGAGAGAGAAATAGATACTTGTTTCTTGTTGTGCCATGCCACTAAACGATCACCAAAAAAGAATGCAGCACCGCTGGTGTTTTTCCTATCATCCAAACAACCAGCCCAGTCAGCATCAGTATAAGCAATCAAAGAGAAATCATTGCTTCTAGGATACCAAAGACCATAATCAAGAGTGCCCTGAATATATTTAAAAATCCTTTTAACAACAGTGACATGGGATTCTTTAGGTGATGCCTAAAACCATACAACAGTGCAAACTGCTTGCATAATGTCAGGTCTAGAGGCGGTTAAATATAAAAGACTGTCGATCATTGATCTATATTCAGTTTGATTTGTATCAGGAGAATCATCAACCTTAGTAAGTTTGCATCTAGTAATCATTGGAGTGCTAACTGGATGGCATTCATCCATCTGAAATTTCTTAAGCATCTCTCTAGCATACTTGGTTTGAGAAAGAAATATTCCATTTTCACGTTGAGAGATTTGAAGACCCAAGAAGAAATTTAATTCTCCTAATAATGACATTTCAAATTCATATTCCATTAGCTGAGAGAACTTTTTACTCAAAGTAACATTGTTGCAGCCAAAGATAGTGTCATCAACGTAAATTTCAACAACCAAAATATCAGAACCTTCAGTTTTAACATAAAGATTGTTGTCTACACCTCCTCTAACAAAACCATTTGAAAGCAAATGATTGTCCAGCCTAGAGTACCAAGCTCTAGGTGCTTTTTTTAAGCCATAGAGGGCCTTTTTCAATCTAAACATGATCAGGCTTATCTTTGCAAATAAATCCTTCAGGTTGTTCAACATAGACCTCTTCATCTAAATAGCCATTTAAAAAAGTAGTTTTGACATCCATTTGATAAACAGTAAAGTTTTTGTAAACAGAATAAGCCAAGAATATTTTGATAGATTCTAGTCTAGCAACAGGTGCAAAGGTTTCACCAAAATCAATACCTTCTTATTGAGCATAGCCTTTGCAGAAAAATCTTGCTTTGTTGTGAATAACATTACCATTTTCATCAACCTTGTTTCTGTATATCCATTTGCCTCCAATGACATTCTTGTCATCTAGTCTTGGGACTAACTCCCAAGTCTGATTTTTCTCAATCTGATCAATTTCTTCCTGCATAGAATTAATCCAACATGAATCTATGAGAGCTTCATTAAAAAATTTAGGCTCAAACTGAGTAACTAAACAAAAATCAATTTGTGCCTTTTCATCAGATTTTGCAGCCTTTCTTCTAGTTTGAACTACATTTTTATCCCCAATAATCTGTTCTTTGGGGTGATATTTAGCTAGAGCTTTTGATGCAACCTTTTCAGGACTTGTTGTTTCATTTTTAGGGCTTGTTGAATCAGTATTAGGCTTTGTTGTTTCAGCTCCTTCTGAAATTATTTCTAGTTCAAGTTCTTCTTTCTCATTGTCCTTCAAAGATTCAGCATAAAAATGTGGTCTTTCATCAAATTTTACATTAGCAACTTCAACAATATTATTAAGCCTTTTGTTAAGGCATTTATAAGCTTTGTTGTGAGTTGAGTATCCCAAAAAGATACCCACATCACTCTTTGATTGAAAGCTCCCAAGGTTATCATCATCTTTCTTGATAAAGCACTTACTTCCAAAAAATTTAAAGTGTTTGACAGAAGCAGTTTTTCCATACCAAAGTTCATAAGGAGTGTGTTTAGATTTCACCCTAAGCTGCACTCTATTCAAAATGTATACAGTTGTATGAACAGCTTCTTTCCAATACATATCAGACAACTTAGCTTCATCTAGCATGGTTCTAGCCATTTCTTTTACAGTTCTATTCTTACATTCAACTACCCCATTTTGTTGAGGTGTTTTTGTTGCAGCATACTATCTTTTAATGTCATGTTGTTCACAGTAATCAATAAACTCTTGAGAAGTGAACTCACCTCCTTTGTCAGATCGCAAACATTTAAGTTTTAAATCAGATTCCTTCTCAACCAATTTACGAAAGATTTTAAACCTTTCAAATGCTTCTGATTTGTGCTTAAGAAATGTGACCCAAACCATTCTAGTATAATCATCCACAAACAACATAAAGTACTTTTCACCATTAATAGACCTTGTTCTGGTTGGTCCACATAAATCAGTATGCACAAGCTGTAAAGGTTTTGAAGAAGAATGTTCTTTTGTTTTGAAGCTGATTTTAGTTTGTTTACCACTTAAACATTCTTTGCATAGAGAGTTTTCTGGCTTGCTAAGAACTCGTAGACTTCTAACATTTTGATTTTTACTGATTCTAACCAGATTTTCAAAGTTTATATGTCCTAATATTTTATGCCATAACCAATTGTCTTCAATTTGGCCCGTTAGACGCATACCTTGATTATTGTCATTGTTTGATGTGTCGAGAAGATTATACACATTTCCTTTTGTCCTCCTTCTAGCTGCAATAGCCTTTCCTAGCTTGTTCTTAATCTCACATCCCTGCAAAGTGAAAAGAACATGATAACCACTATCACAGATTTGACTAACACTTAGAAGATTGTGCTTGAGACCTTCCACATAGTACACATTATAGATAGGAGTGTCATCATTCAGAAGAAGTGAACCTCTACCTTTAATTTGAATACTAGAGTTATCACCAAACTTAACATAACCACCTACATAATCTTCAAGATTTATAAACTTATCCTTGTCGCCAGTCATATGGTTAGAACATCCACTGTCTAGGACTCATAAGTCCCTTTTCTTGGAATGAAAAGCAATTTGAACCAACATAGTTTGCTCAATGTTGTTAACAATCTTAGGTTTCCAAACCTTTTGTTGTTTCGATTGCAGATCAATTCTGCATTGTTTGACAGAATGTCCCAAAGCATTGCATTTAAAACATCTGATATGTCTAACAAAACCATAGTGTTGTCTAAGACCAAACGTGGGTATTCTAGGATTCATAAGCCTACAAGTGCTCACCTTATGGCCAAATTTGTTGCAGAAAAAACAATAACCATAGAAGAAAGGATTGACTATGTATGAAGGTCTATTACCTCTTAAAAACTGAACATGATCCTTACCAAAATCAGAGTGATTTGAACCTAAACCTTTGACTTCAGAAGAGGGGTTTTGTTTTGCATTGTCAGTTGAGCATTCACCCTTTTCAAAACCAACACCAGTTTTATCTTTGTACATCTTCTGCTTGCTGAACATCTCATTCAGTTTTAGAGTGCTTTCATATTTTTTAATTTCCTTCCTAAGAAGAACTACTTCTTGTTCCAGTTTTTGAATTTCTTGATCTTTGCAGCTTACAGTCTCTCAAAGACAGTCTTCAACTCTTTTAGCTTCTTCAAGCTGAGTTTTCAGAGAGACCATTTCTTGATCCAGTTTATGTTCTTGAGCAAGAACTTGTTTTTTGAGATTTCTGACCTCTTGTAAAGCACATTTCAGCTCACTTTCAAGATCTACTTCACCTTCTTCAATATCAATGGTGTTTGAATCATTTTGCTGAGTAATTTCAGCCATGAACAAGGTTTCATCTTCTTCACCTGATGAATCTTCAGACTCAATATCATATTCATCCTTATTAAATAGACTTTTCTTCTTTTTGAAATTGAAGTTTCGTTTAGGTTTGAAGGCCTTCTTCTTAGGTTGTGTTTCAGTTGTCTCGTTGTCACGGATTTGATCATCATAGGGACACTTTGCAGCAAAGTGACCAATTTTTCCACAGTTAAAACATTTAAAAGGAAGTTTTCCCTTATATTTTCCTGATCCCTTTTTAAGTCTTCTAGCAAAAATGGGATTCTTTAGAATCAGACAACTCTAATTCACTGACTTCGACTTTTTCTTTCTTTTCAGTGTTAAAGGTTGTTTCTTTTCCTGTTGAATTGTTTTTTCTAGTTCTCATTTCATAGGCAATAAGTATTCCTTGCAGGCTTTCTAAGGTAAGCTTATCAAAGTGTTTCTTTTCTTCTAGGGCTGAAACCTTAGATTCAAATTTGGATGGTAAGGTTCTAACAACCTTTGTGACCACATCAAATTCATTAACCTCTTGACCTAGACCTTTCATTGCATTGACAACTTCATCAACTCTTAGAAAATATTCAACCACTTTCTCATCATCCTTCATTTTCAACTCCTCAAACTAATGTTTGAATGTAATGATTTTTGACAGTTTGACTTTCTCATTCCCTTGATATATAGTTTCAAGTTTTTCCCAGATTTCATGAGCAGATTTGCAATGCATGACTTTAATGAACACATCTTTAGTTAACCCACATAAGATGGCATGCTTTGCTCTAGCATTTGTTTCATACCTCCTTTTTTCAGCAGGATCAGTGGGAATAGAGGTTGGTACATTGTAATCATTTATAACAATGCTCCAAACATCAACATCAAAAGAAATAAGAAAAGCTTCCATTCTGATTTTCCAGAACACATAATTTGTTCCATCAAATAACGGAGCTCTGGTTACAGAGGAACCATCTTGAGAATGAGCCATTAAAACAAACTCCAAGACCAAGATCAATCCAAGGTGATTAAAACCTAGCAGAGGACCCCACGCTCTGATACCAATTGTTGGAGTTAAAATGACACTGAGACGGGGGGTGAATCAGTGTCTTAAAAGATTTGACCAATTTTCAAAAATTCAAAAACATAGCTCAGATTTGATCTCAATATTACTCTGATTAATGCATTCATGAGTTGAATGTAATCATTCATAAACAGAATTGAGAAAAGTAATAATCCCAATAGTGAACTAAAACAACAACACAGTAAAGCAGTGAGAACACAGAAGAACAAAGAGACACAAAATTTGTCGAGTGGAAAACCCTCCTGGGGTATAAAAACCACTCCCGAAATGCCTTCCAGGCTTAATCTTTTGATCAACTATTCACAATGCCTTATAGGCTAATTTTTGAGCACCCACTCAAGGAGCACCAACCCCTCATTTAGAGATATCTATCTCAAGGAGTACCAACCCCTCAAATTATGATTTGTACAACAATAATAACTCAGAGGATTTCTCTTTTTTCAGTTAAGCACATGTTTCTCTATTTTCTCATCTACAGAATACCTTAAAGATTCAATAATTGAATCCCTAAAATACTATATAGGGAAGAAATTTACAATATCTCTACATCTTGTTATTCTGATTTTATTGCAGAGTTTATCCATACATTTTCATACAGCCAAGGAATGATAATCTCATAATTACAACAACGGGACAGAAACATAGTTTGTTGCTTCTATTTATACATCTTTTTAGGTATCAAATCTTCAATGAATCTTGTGGTCAAAGGAGCATAGAGAAAAGATAACTCTTTGTGATGTAAATGCCAGATAAGTAACTGTCATCAGAAGTAACAACTGAACAACCAACCTGAAAAGATTTTGACTGAACTTAACAAAGCTTTTTGCAATTGAAATCATCATCATGTACCCAGCAAGATTATTAGACAAGGTGAAATTAATTTTCCAATACAAGAGCCGTTTCACCTAGCTAAGAGTCGTCCTCAACAAATCTGAAACGTATGAGATCATTTCACTACATAAAAAGCACGACAACTCACCACTGTAAATCATAACCTCTAATGCATAAAAAAATAATACTCTATCAGAGCATCATTTGCCACATTAGTAACTGAGATGCAGGTTCCAAAAAAAATGGTGATTATAAACCAGTATGTGCAGCATGAAACACAAAAAAAAAAATAGTCAAATTTGCAACTCTCATGGCTCCATCAACCACTGTCGAGCTTCCAGCCAAAAACGTACCAAATAAAGCTTCCATATACCAATGATAAAGTCGTTATAGCCAGCAACAACAGAAACTAAAACTCTCACGATGGCGACCAGGCTAGGGTTTCATACCCAGCCAAAAAGAATAATCACAAATTTTTCCCTAACACACTTTCTTTTCAATCTTATCGCCGTCAGTCTTCCCTCAGTTTTTCGCTTTCGCCATGACCCATCAGAGTCGGTAAGAAGTCATAACAAAAAAAATATGTCACATTGAAACCCACGAACTCACCTCGGATTGCCAAGAGAGAACAAATCTCACACCGATAAAGTCCATTTGTATTCCATCGGCGAGACATATCAATGTCGAGGAGACCTCTCAGAGAGCACACTATGTCATACCGAAAAACTTTATCCACTCTGAGTCGCTGAGACAATACCAACCTCTCGTTGAAAGCCCCTCATAAGACTTAGTCGGCAAGACCTGATGGGTTCGCTATGACATTACTCCGATGCTACAAGAGTCTCGGCGAAATAACCCTTTGCATAAAGTCGATGAGACACCACAGAATCGCTAAGACCTCCCTCCGAATATCACAAACTCTTACCGATATGCAATTTTTCAACAGCGGTCGGTGTGACATACCAATTTCACTGTGACCACATACCGACGGTGTAACACTTGCTGAAAGCTGCCTGAATGAAAAAATTCAATCGACATGACATCAGAAATGTCTTGCCGATAGGCAACACAAACATTTCAAAATGGATCAAGGAGAACCTGCCATTCTCACACCGATATGTGTAAGCCCAAATGAGAAACAACCAAAACCATTAGACAAATGAGATGTCAGAACCAAGGTAAATGTAATGCCTTCAAAAATGTGAGTTCAAAGAATGTAATCAAATGGCTTGAAAACATGTGAAATACACCTGTGGTATGCAAAGAGAGCCATCCTGACAAAGAAACCATCTGTCAAGCTCTGTCAGTCAAAGAAGTAGCATTCATAACATGAACCAGAAATCTAATCACCATGAATTTGAATCATAACAAATATCTTTTTGTAATAGCCAAGAGACATCAAAGAAGTGCCAAAATAAAGCATAAGGATCCAAACTGAGACGGATTATCAAAGAGAACTAACTGAAAGGGATTTTGTCATCAAGGACAAACTATAAACACAACAGAGATCCAACAAAATATTGGTTTGTTAAAAAGAATTCCTATGATAGTTGGCTATATGGCTAGATCGTGGTTAGTAGAATATGCAAGAGCATTGGTAGAGTAATATCTATTTAAATCTAAAGTGAGATTACCTTCTTTCTCATTAAAATTCAACCTTTTTTTAGCTCCTTTGGGATCATAAAATGTCATCCTAGGAATGAATTGGCTATGGGATTGTTTTGATAAAGCATTCAAGTGTCTAGATGATTTAAGAAATCTTGTTTTGCTCCAAGGAATCCAACATGAAGTTAATATTAGGTAGATTACAAATATAAAATAAAAGAGTTTTCCATTATTCAATAGTTATAAAACACTCATGCAAAAATATCTCTATATGACATGGTGTGCACATCACCTTGTTATAAATATATAATGTAAAAAGAATTAGATAAAGTCTAAGGTGAGGCTAACATTGCTACATAACTAGTTACATCAAAATGATAGAGTTTATTGGACCCAAGGAAAATCATGTTATATCATGTTCAATAAATAGTAACCCACCTAAAAAGGTTCTTGAAGAAGCAATAACTATACACATTATGGTTAAGTGTGGTAAGCTATTCATTAAAAAATTCTTATTTGACAATGGATCTAATCTTAATATATGCATTAAGGGTTATTTTAGAATAATTATAAGTAGATATGTCAGAACTTACTATTAAAGAATTTGATAATATACCTAGATATTCTATGGGTACTCAAGATATACCATGTAAAACAAATACAACATTCACATGTAATTCCTAGAAAATAGGCTCACAATATGCTCCTTGGGCACCCATGATTACATGTTATGGAATTTTTGGCTTCTAATTTGTATTAATATTGAAAATTCTCGTATAAGTGGAATTTATGTTGCATACCAATGGATCCCCAATCATATAACAAATGTAAACCAATAGACACCTTTAACAATTATATTATAGAAAACCACCCTCTTGACCATGATTATGGCACTTCATAAGTTGAATACTCTATGGTCCACTTGACTTTATGCCTTGTAATGTTGGTGAATATCATGTTGATTCCAAAGATATGGTGTTCCATATTTTTCTATGGATCCATCTATCTATGGTAAAACACTAAGGCATGGGTTATCTCGTAATAGTGTGCTCTACTTTTGGATCATCTTGATTTTTTCTTGAAATCATATTTTTGAGAAAAAATAATAATTTAACCCTGAGGGGTTCCATCAAAATGGGTTTAATTGAAGGGGGTTATATCAAACCTCCTTAAGCTTGAGTCAAACCCTTGATAGTATATCCTCTACACCTATCAAAATATTGAAAAAAATAAAATTGCTTTATGTTTTAGGAGATCAAATGAAGTCACTTGGAAATGACATATTATATGTAGCCTTTGGTATAATCTTTCAAATATATATATATAGTATGTTTTATTTAATATTATAGTTTTTAATTTTATAATGGATGTATGTCCATTATGAAAAATAAAGACCTATATTAAAGGTAATAGGAAAAATAATAATTGTTAGAAAAATATCAAAAAATGGTCTACGCTCCACATGGATGTCCTTGTGTCAGTGAAAAAAGAATTTTTTATTTTGATATATATATGCTAAGAGAATGTGTTATGGAATAATGTGGGTCTATAGGAAATTTAGTAATAATTCAAAAATTAATTATTTAAATAAAGTATTTAAAAGAAATTATAAAAATGTTTATGCAATAGCCATTGGATTTAATTCATCTAATTCCAATAAATTGTGACATGTCTTTATTCATAGTAAAATTTATGCACTTTAGAAACAAAATTTGATAGAAAAATAAAAATGATATAATAATTCTCTTAAAAATTCAAAAAAGACAACTTGAATTTACACATAAAATACCACAATTCATTAGTTTACATCATCCTTCAATTCTTGACAATTTGTTTGCTATAACTAACACAAATTGAAAATGCTTAAAAAATGTTTATTTTGAGCATCCTACTTAATCCAAAAAGTGGAACACACTTTGTGGGATCAACCGCATATAATGATCAAAAGGGGGGATATATGTGTGATAGTGGTATTGATAGTGATGCATCTACAATTAAATCTCCTCCTAAATAATTATTTAAACAAATATATAATCTTAGGTACAAACTAATGCATGCACTTGCATATAAAGTCATAATACAATGAAAGAATGAACAAAGATGAGTTTAACGTATTGAACTATAAGATACTAGATGAAACCGTGGAGTATGATATCAAAATAAAGAAATAGAATGATGGTTAGACGATTGAAAAGGAAAAGAAAAAGAGCATGAGATTCAACCTAGTGTTGAATATCCCAATAAAGCTTCTTGTTCATTATTACATGTGATTTTAAGTATGAGATTATTTTGGACCATTAGTTGATATTTTTAAGATTCCATCACAATAAAATAGGGTTCATTTACCACCATAGATAAAATTTATGTTTATTATTTGTGATATATTCTTCATAAAAACATGCACACATTTGAACCTTAAACATAGAAAAACTAAACATACAAATAGAAACTAATATCAATTATAATGTAACATCATGCAAGTGTAAAATCATAACATCACATGTAATGTTTAATAAGTCCAATATAAAATTTAGTACTGATGTCTCATAACATAAATGAGAAAAAATAAAATCTTCAAACATATAAATGAACCAACATACTCATGACCTTTAGGTCTTGATGGAGGTGCCCCAAATGAACCCTCCCTCACTCCACTATAATGATTTTCATGGTTCCTATAATGGGTCCTAAATCAAGACCTAAATTAAGACATGTTTTGCAACATAATGTTCATCTCATGTAGTCACCCAATCTCCTCACAAAGATCGCCCATCTCCACTTGTTTCTCTCAAACAGTGGCTTAATCATTGTCCAAAGCTCATATCAAATAACTAGCCATCACATCATTAGAGGTATAGGCTTGGATCTCTATGCCTCCCACTAGATGCTAGCTCCCACTTGAACATATCTTACTCAAGTCCCATGTCATGTACTCTAGATCTAATTGGAGTCTCCTCTATTCTTACACGACATTTAATCCGTGGTTGCATATAATAGCTCTATCAATCTCCACAAAATCCTTGCTTGAGAGAGTGAGGTGCATTTTATTGATGTTTCTCTATAGGCCACAAATGCCTAGCTCAATAGATCAAAGTGCAATGAAAACCAACCAACATGTGCATATGATCTAAAAAATGTCTAGTATGTTGGTAAAATTGGATCCCCTACATAAGGTGTATTATTTCTAGTGAAATTATAGAGACCCACGACATGATGTTCCCTACATATCATAAATATCACTAATCATTTATGGATAACAATATATATATATATATATACTTAAGATCAAAATTGACACAATCATTACATCATGCCAAAATCCCAACTTGTCACTCTCTATTAAAAAGGACTTACTAAAAAGGGACAATATCAAGAAAACCTTGGGCATTAGATCCTCTCATCGCAACCAAATATTTTGGAGCATATTAGGCATACAAGGATAGAGGTCCCCTCCTCCCACTATGCCAGAAAATGAAGACACCTCCACATCATCAATATCAATTGATTATATGAGGGGATATACCTTATCATCATCTATCACAACCTAATCTACTATAGCAAGCCTATCACTTTTGCCTCTCTACAAGGGAGATCGCTAATGACATCTACATAGAACTAGGTTAGAGGGAAAAAACTTCTAGAGTCCAAATTTATGCAAAAAAATATCAAACTAAATTAACCCCATCATAATCATCTAATGGCCTATTTTGTTGAAATGCCTTAATATAATTGCATGTTGATAAATAGTGCACTTTTGTACAAAGTTGAACTCATTCTACCATGTCAAATTACTTATCCCCATTTACATATATCTGCCACACTTGGTCCCATCTTACCCATATCCCGCTCAAATTATATTGTTTTCATATCCTAGGTCAATCCCATATATGTAGGATTGATCCTACACCCATGTATTTGACCCTGCAATTTCAAATTTCAAATTCAAATTTTGGTTGAATCCTACCTAATTTTGTTATACACATATTTAAAGGCATTCAATGTCTATTTATCTATCATTCACAATTGTTATCAACTATCATTCGCATTAAAGGAAAAATTGCTAGGAAATGTTTAATAGGTACACTAAAAGGATTCAATCCTATTAAGGGGGTCAACCTAAGGGAACACGACCCTTGTAATCTAACCATCTCCCTTAAGTGTTTCTTAGCACCACTAGTCCTTGGCAATCAAATAATAACGACAAATCAAGTGAATCAAAAAGTTGACACACATTCAATCATATCACTTATGTGGGCTATGAGATATATTCACATGTACATAATCAACCTAAATTTGTATATTCAATCTACCATAGTGTTGACAAACTATTCTAATCCCAAAACAATATAAAAACAAAGACCTACCATTTATAGTCCTCATACAATTGATCTTTAGCAATATATCAAAATTGTCCTTTCTCCTCTTTCCTAAAATTAAAATAATTAAAATATTAGTACTTCTCAAAATATATATATATATATATATAAAAGACTAATAATCATCCTTTACAAATATAATAATGAGATCACACCTAGAGTTAAAATAATAAATGGGAAAAACAAAATAAAGAAATAACTCATCAACTTTTCATGATTTTGAAATTATAAAACGGAAGTGTTTTGGAGCTTTTCAACATTTCAAATAAAATAGAGCCAAACTTCAACCTCCATTGGAAGGCTACAGGGTAGGGAAGGACATTATTTAAGATTCATTGTGCAATACATACACGAAAAAGACGTAATCAATCAATGCTGGAAGGAAAAAAATGTAGACCAGACACAATTCTGGAGGTGAAATTTCTGTAATGAAAATAACACATTACAGAGAGCAATAACAGCAATGGCGATGAGATTACCACAACCCCAGAAGAAGAAAATGCTCACATTGAACTTACTACTTAATATCCATTGTAGGAATGTTACTAGAAATGCACTTAAAACAAAATACTATGACATAAACGATGAATTTCATCGGAAATTTGACACACTCTGTACGCAGGACTTATTGAAAGAGGCTCTGGAAATATTGCATGTTATGGACTACTGTGTAAACACTTACTTGTATCAATCAATTTTGCACGCCTGCATCGAGAAGGGGGCCTTGCCAGAGGGAAAAGTAGTCCATGCCCACATGAATATGAGGGGTTTTATGTCGGATAATTTTTTGGTTAATACCCTTATAGACATGTATGCTAAATGTGGCAGTTTGAAAGACTCACGCAAACTGTTTGACGAAATGCCTAAACGAAGTCTCTTCTCGTGGACTATGATGATTGCAGCTTGTAGAAGGCATGGATTTGCTAAGGAAGCGGTAAGATTATTTGACCAAATGCAATCAGCAGGAACTGAACCTGATGGCTTCGTGTTTGCGACTGCTCTGCAGGCTTGTGGAGAAATGTCGGCACTAGAAAAGGGGAAGATAATGCATCGGCAGATTATTGAGAGAGGATTGGATTCTGATATTGTTATAGGGAATGCTCTTGTTGATATGTATGGAAAATGTGGGAGTGTCGAGAATGCACGTCATTTGTTTGACAAGATGGGGAAAAGAAATGCTGTCTCCTGGACAACCATGATTGGGGGATATGTGCGGATTGGGCAATTTGATGAGGCCCTGGAGCTCTTTAGGGACATGAGGTTGCTGTGTATGAATCCGGATGCAATGACATTGGCGAGCATTCTCTCCGCTTGTGAGACTCTAGAACAGGGAAAGGAAATCCATGAAGAGATAATTCGAAATGGGTTTCAGTCTAATGTCTTTGTTGGGAGTTCTCTTGTAGATATGTATGCAAAATGTGGAAGGATAAAGCGTGCACGTCAAGTGTTTGACAAAATGCCCAAAAGAAACACTGTTTCCTGGACAGTTATGATTTCAGGATGTGTGCAAAATGGCTGTGTTGACGAAGCCCTGAGGCTTTTTCATAAGTATATAACTAGGTTATAAATAAGCTAAGGTGATTCCATCCAGTGGCATCTGTAGAAAAAGGCATGGAGATACATGAGAAGATAATTGGAAGTGGATTTCACTCCAATAGCATTGTCGAAAATGCTCTTGTTGATATGTATGCAAAATGTGGAAGAATAGATCATGCACAGAGGTTATTTGGGAGAATGCATAAACATAACCTGATCTCATGGAACACAATGATAGGAGGATATGCCATCCATGGACATGGCAAGGAGGCCCTGAAACTATTTGAACAAATGCAGAAGTCTGGTGTCAACCCAGACCATGCCACATTTGACTTTTTATTGTCTGCATGCTCTCATGCACGCCTGGTGAAAGCTGGAAGGCAATATTTTGATTGCATGATTCAAAATAATCATATCACACCTACCATGGAGCATTGCTGCTATATGGTTGACCTTCTCGTCCATGCTGGACAACTTGATGAGGCAGAGGACTTAATTAAAAAATATGCAGTAGAACCTGATGCCAAGCTGTGGCATTGTTTGCTTGGGGTCTGTAGAATACATGATAACATAGATTTAGAAGAACATGTTGCAGAACATCTTCTAGACTTGGATTCCAGGGATGCCGCATCTTTATGTCTAGATATCAAGCATCTATGGTGAAGTTTCCTGGTGAATTGACATTGAAGAAATAAGAAAAACGATGACAGATAGGGAGGTTGAAAGATTACAGAATGCAGTTGGAATGAGGAGAAAAAAAAATTGGATAGTTCCCTGGTGCAAGACAGGAAATGCCCACAAACATGCAAAAATTATGATGCGTTGGTAAGATAACCTAAGCTGTTGATGGTTTCCGGATTTCTATCTAACACAACATCTGTTATGAGCTGTGTTGAGGGTAAGGAGGATGTATTTTCTGTCGTCATAGCTCTAAGTTACCAACTGCATTTGGTCTTTCTCGAGAAGCGGCATGGAACAAGATTTTGTGATAGTTCAAACATCTCTGTATATGCTGACTATCAAGTTTGTCACCAGAACTATAGCATGTATTGTTATAAGCGAGCGCCCATTGCTACCATCATTGCAAGGATGAACAGGGTTCATACAGGGATTATTGATGGTACAAGTGAAGCAAGCAATAAGCGTATGCATCTTCTGGTATCATGACTAAGGTCACTCAGGCTGCTAGCCTAGTGCTCGACATGATTTTCAGCTCCTCTTTTTATTCAAGTAAAGAAAAATATCTTAATCCAAGATCAAACACCATAACTTGTACATGTGGTGCATGCCGCAGAAGAGATTTGCATGGTTGTGCAGGCGGCACATTTAATTCAATGATAAATCTATTATTTCACCTGCATGTTCTGAACTAAGACGAACCAGAAAGTTGAAACTTGATCAACAATTCACAGAGATTGTCATGGAAGTTTGGTGTGGCTACTATTCCATATTTTTTCTGGTGTGTGTTGAACATGAAGAGGGAACAATTATTTTAGGTGGACTAGCGCCGAAGCCTTAAATGTCACGCTAGTTTCCAAATGAAGCCTACAGAGTCACATTATGATGATCACACGCTAATCATTTCCTCTTAGTGATTACATTCAATGTGTGTGGTTTTCCGTTGCTGCTGCCTCAGTGCTTGTTAAATCCTTGCACTTCCAATATTGCTTTTCAATTATCGTTTATTCTGTGCAAGGAAGAGTTTCAGCCGTCAGTGGCTATAAAGAATAATCTTTGCGAGTCTTAACCCATCACTCAGAATCTAAAAATCGAATCGATAATGCAAACTACAGAAATCTTAAGAATGAACTGCAACTGCCGGGAGGAGTGAGAGAGCTCTTCTATTCAATGGAACATTATGACTTCCATTTCCCTCTTGAAACAAAGTTAATGCATTTCCTCGAGGAAGTGGAGTGTAAATTTCCTAACTCGTGGAATATTCCAAGGTGTAGCATTGAAAAATTTATATTATATTTTGTGCAAAGCTATGGTAACTCACTGCCTCAAATATTGTCTGATACTGAAGTGTGTACTGACTACTGAGTTATGAATGTAGCATGAACTTTCCAAAAGACAAACTGATGATCTGCCAAATCAAACTTTTTTTGCAATATTTGATAATTCAAGTGATTGCTTCGAATTTTCATGTTCTTAGACTTTACTGTGGTGTCCTTGATACCCACCGTGTATATGTTCATTGTATGCAATTTATATGCAATTTGGATTAATCAAAACCCCATGTTGCGTTGGATTTTGCTGGACTTAACCAATATCAAGTTTAACTTAATCGCAATAAAGCAAAGGTTTAGTTTGTCACAATTTACATTATACATAAAAACTTATCTAAAAGTAAGACAGGTTTGGGTAAAGAAAAGGACATTTCAACCCCTTCTCAGTGCCTCTGTTTCCAAAGATCTTGCATGACAGTCACTAGGTTGCTACACCTTTGTTTTTGTTTAGAACTTACCAGAATTCATGGGAAGGATTATAATTATTGTCGTAGTGACAAAAAATATTGCATTGTTCATTCATCTCTGCTTATGTCGAATTCGAAAAATTTTACCTTCAGTTATCTCTACAGAAACTAAATAGATCGATTTGAGGATACTCCCATCTAATCTCCACCTCTTGGCTTTCATTTGGTTTCTTCTTGCAAGTAGAATATTGAATGCGGCACTCTTCATCATGAGTGGAAATGGAAGGTCATTTTATATATTAATGGGAGATACCTACCTGCTTATATAAAGCAGAATGATATGGCTCTTTCAATGATTTGCTGTTAAATCTTCGGTGCAGCTCAATTCTACCTAGCTGGGTTTTCAGCTGATTAGGTTTGGTTTTCAACCCTTTACAATTGCCTACCTGATTGACCTAATTCTAATTATTTTTCCAAACTTTTTACAGATGAAATATGTGTATTCTACAGGGTAAATACTCACCTTCTATATGCTTGTTTATTCTGATCATTGCATTGTTGTGATGAGATTCTATTTTTGCTTTCATATCAATCTGTTTGACTAATCTAATAGGATTTAATTGTTGTCAGTGATGTGGTGCTGATTCTGATTACTGTTAATACACATCGCATTCCATCATATGTCATCTAGCCAATGTTTCTAATTTTTCATATGTCAAGTATTTAGAGTAAAAATACTAAATAATTATGAGGCTTGCTAGTTTTGCTGATTAAAATACCCAGTATTTGGACTTCTTCCATCGCCAAGCTAATTTGCACATTTATCCTCTAATCTACCTCGGAATAATAGCAGATAGAAACACATACAAATGGGAAAACTTGAAATGAGCACAAAACATGATAAAAGAAGTTGTATGGTATGATTTTTTTCTATTAATTATTTGCCCACACTAGAGCTGATTGATGATATTGAGGGGGAAGATGCATGATAAAGTAAAAAGTGTAGCAAATATGTATATAATAATGAAACATAGTAAATAATTACAAAGGAGAAATATCGGTCTTCAGATTTTGTTCTTTGATCTTCATTCAAGTACATGCATAGTTGGTCCTATAATGAATCCAGGGAAATTAGTTGTTGTACGCATACAACAGCAATGATAAACAACAGATACATAAGAAATGGAAACATATCATAGTACACTAAGTATGGGAAACATACATAGAATACAAGCCAACTAAATAATTTATAATGGAAATAAATAAACACAAGGACAACACATCAACTAGACATAAGCATATGTACACTCTAATTGGATCAATGATAAAGGGTTAAAATCAGGTAGGAACTTCTATTTGCAAGAAAATATTAAAAGTGATTTGGAGGAAAAGGAGAAAGTAGAATGGCTAGATCCACAAAGTGGCACCTTGGTGAATACAAATTGGAAACTAGAAAGTAGATACTGGAAACTAGAAATTGGATGTTGATCATGATGATAAGGGTTGTAAGGTTGCCACCCAAGATAAGACCATGTTTGGCCAATGATGAAATACTAACAATGATGATAAAAAAATGGTAAAACAGTAAAAAAATCTGAGTTTGCCACCTATAGTTTTGGCTTTAAGGTTAGAAAGGATAAGAGAAGATAAGAAAAGATTGATCAAGACAAAGCCAAGGGAAACATGTGAAGTTATAATGGAGAAAGGAATAGCAGATTACAAAAAGAGAACAAAAGAGATAATGTGGCTATAAATGATAAGAGGAATTGAGCAAAAGGATGGTGTGAAGACTAGGTAGAATAAGTGACATAGCCACTAGGCCTCAAAGGGCCTCTAGTCTCAACTTATTTCCCATAATCCTTTCCCTTATTATTAGAATTTGGACCACCAAACATAATAGGGTGTTTGCAAAGACACAAAAATGAAGAAACTTTTAGCTAAGCCTAGAATGACCTCTAGTCCCAACATGTTTCCCACAAGCCTTTCTCATATTCTTAGATTTTTCACTACAAACCATAATAGAATGTTTATCATTATCAATAACTCCTTATACAAATATGTCTCTCATTAGTTACACCAAATAGTCTCTAAATTGTTCCAACCATCGTATTCACTTTACTCTTAGCCAATGTTTATACAAAATATAGGTCATATGCTTTAATGATACCTTACTCTAGAGGAAGTTGGAATGTCAATAAGAGAAGAGTTGGATGAAAATGAAATCGGGGACAACATCAATTGGATTGAGAATATTCCTCATAATTTAGTCCATTTTGTGTGATTTAATTATTCTTTCAATAGCACTTTGGAAGGCATGTAATATTACAACATTAGTGTAACTTGCCCAATGTTTTACCTAATGCTTTAACCCAAGTTTAACCCATATGTGAATTCTCCAATACATAACAATAAAAAAAATTCCATAATTTCCTTTTCAATAGTAAAGATGCACATTCGAAATAATCATATTTCAAACTCCCATTGCATTTCAATAACAAAGATGCATATTTGAAATAATCCCATTTCAAATTTCCATTGCATTTCAATAAAGTATATTACATAATTCCAAGTAATGCTTACATTTTCATAATGATATATAAGATCATGATTACATACATAGCTTTCAATAACTCAATGGAATGAACTACAAATGGTAAAAATGTCCTTGTTGGCATGCATCCTCAAATTTTGTCTGCCTACTGCATGAGGGAGAGCATCACCCAAGTGCTTTTTTACCAACCACGGACTTACTACAGTCCCCCACACATCTACCTAACTGGTAAGATGGCCCTACCCTTCAATGAAGAGTTTAGTCTAGTATCCCTCACAAATAATAATAGCCTACCTGAGCTTGGTGTTGTGTCCTACATATCTAGAGCTTACCATACAGTGGATACTTCCCTACATGCATGACAATTCCTAGCCTAGTTATGCAACCCTGGCCCATAGTGAACCAACAGTGTAATCATTGGCAACTTACACTACTTTGGCCAAAGATTTGATCATTATGTCCAAACTCACTTTTTAAGAAGTGGTGTCTCACCTCTATGAAGTGGGCGTCATATGTTCACCCACGTTGTTGCTTAATTTGGTAAATAATATGACCATACTAACTCTTAATGAGTTTATTCCATAACATGATTCCATCCTAAAGGATAATGCAGTTTCAAGTGATCTAAATGACCATCTAGGTTACTCCCAACCTTGGTTTATCCTAGTCCCAGGATTAAACCTCATTCCCTATACGGTTTTACATAACATCACAAAATGACATTCTAACATGGTACTTCTATATTTACTATTTTCCCCAATATAACAATTAATGCTATCATATATGTAACTTATGATAACCTAGATATTATATTAATGCCCTCCAGTTATTACTATTTTCTATTACCATCAAATGCTACAAACATGCATATCAAACTAATGTGATTTCTCTCTTTAGCATGCCCTTTTGATTATTCTCCATTTCTCATGGTTCTTTCCAAGTTATCCTATAAGGTTTCTATGTTTCCATATTCATAATCAATCATAAAACTTTTCTTTCAATAAGACTCAAATATTCACGTGTACAATGTTCACTAAGTTCATATCTAATCAAGAGGACATTTCCAGCTAGAGAGGAGTTTGTGCTTATGGATCTTATAGTTTCCTCGCATTACGGCTTTGGGTTTCCGAGACATAAAGTCCTCTTCTTTAAGACTAGAATACCGTAAAAAGGTATAGACTCTTGGTCAAGTATAAGATAATAGCATAATTAGAAATATGTATATCATTAATAGATTTTCAACCCTATTGTTGATTATTAATATAATCATATTCAAATGTATTTCCTAACCCAAGGAATAGACTTTTCTCCTACCTTTAAGGATATATGAGTAACCAATTAAGGATGAACTACCATATGGTTTGCATCATAACCTAACATTTTCAATATTGCACTTCAATGCAATATTGTTTCCCATACTACATGATCTATGTAAGCAGACATATGGTCTATAACAACCAAGGTATTATACTAATACTCAATGGTTATCTTGTTTAGCAAACACAACCACATAATTCCAACATAATGGATAAATATATATGTATCAACCAATAAGGTTTCACCAAAATAATAATTTACCAAATATCATGCAAGTTCACCAAAATAAGAATCCATCAAAGTTCATGCAAGCAAGCTCAACATAACATATAATCATCTTTTCCTCAAACACTTGCAATCATAAGCAAATATGGTATCAAACATAAAAGAATAGAGAAGTAATACTAGCATGCTTAGAATATAGCTCCCAATGAGAATTTGCCTTCCAAGCTTGGTGCTAAACTCTATTTGTTGCTCCTTCTACTTCCAACTTGCTCACCAATCTAACTCTAATTCCAGACACTCAAACTATACAAGTGAAACCTCTAACTTTGTCAATGAAATACTCTCTCTCTTACCTCTCCTCAACACTCAAGAACTCAACTTATGCTCACGAAATTCTATAGCAAAATGGATTGAAACAATGAAAAGAATGAATGCCAAAACCCAAAAGACCACCCTCTATTTATACAAAACGTTGAGAAGCTTAATGCTACAATTCAATTCTTAAATCTGCCACCTTTTCTCTTTCATCTATCACCACTAAACAGCAAAAACCAACTTCTCCTCTAAATTAGTCAACTAAGCTAATCTAAGTGCAAAGCGGTTGCTCAAATAACTAAAATGCAAACACATAAACAATCCCAACAACTTCAGCCACTTCTACACAACTAAGTCACCTCAATTGCAATAGATCTTTTAATCAATCAAATGCGGAAATGATGTGGACTGCAAGTTTCTTATTTGCATTGTGGTTGTGGGTTTCTTGCCACAGCAAGTTGACCTCTTCATTATCTTCAGCCAGCTCATGGCTTGACCAAGTCTTATATTTCCATATGGCTGAGCGTGGATTTTTTCAACTCTCAACTTTGACTTCTATTTGCATTCTTCCACTTAACATATCGTAGCATAATGTTTATCAAATTCCTTTTGAAATGTTTCCCAAGTGCTTCATACTTTAGCGCATTACTTGCCATAATAACAATCCACATTTATGTGTTTTTATTTGCAATTGAAATCCTCATGTGGATGTGAGTTTATACGCAGCCCATGGATTATACGTTGTTGGCTTTATGCAATCCATTCGCTATTTATATGGTCTGCATTATATATGCGTTGAAGTTTACTTTATAACATTTCATATATATAACATTATATATATTAATGTTATATATATTATAATATATATTAACATATATACATGTATATTAAAATCATTAATATATATATATATATATATATATATATATATATATATATATATATATATATATATATTTATTTGTATTAAAATATGTACTCATATACATATATATATTATATATATATCATTATTTTAATATTCATAATAAACATACATATGTATGTATTCATTGATTAGTATATATACAAATATATATGTGTGTGTGTGTGTGTCATAGATGTCCAATTGATATCCTCATGTATATGATATATCCATGTATGAGTATGCGTAAGTATTTTTATCTATGTATACACACACACGTATATACTCACATGCACGAGTTATTGCATTCACATATATATATGCATATATACATATACATTTAATGTATATACTCATTGATTAATATATAAATATAAATACACAAAGAACTTAAACTCAATACAAAAATTTAGTCACGTAATTCAACATAAGAAACAATCAAGACTAATTCCAGAAATCATTTCAAATCATTCCCCAAACTATGACCGAAGAAACTAACTCGACTCAACTAGACCAAACTAGGATGTGAGTGTGCGATAGCTCAAGTAGGTACATTAGGGGTTTACCAAACCAAATTCCTCTCTTGGGTGATGCTCTCCCTCTCCTAACTGGAGGGCTTGATTCTTTCCTGCATCCAACTTAGTGCACCATAAACATAGTCAATCGATCACATGAAAATAATATCCATCATATATCATTTGCATCATTAAAGCATTTAAAAATTAATAACATCATAATGCATATTCATTCATTTATTTTGTTCATTGAACATATTAAAGTCATGATTTTGCATTTTAACATCATACTTACTCATAAAGATAAAATTAATCTAGTAATTCAGAGACGGGGTGTAACAATTAGTGACATTTCTATTCTATAAATTGTTGGTCATTTGATGCATTATTGTGTACCCATTGTCAACACATTTTTCTCATGTTCATGAGGACCCTCACCAACCCCATTGTTCCAATACTCATTTCTCATGACCTCCAACCTTCATCACATATATTTGTTGAGGGGGGTTCAATCATCATCAAGCATTGAGGGGAAGTAATCCTCCATGGAGAATTTTAAAAAGGGAAAATTCAAAACACTTCTAACCACAAGAATTGGGATTTTGTCACCTCTCCTTAATCTTGTGACCCTCTTTTACACTAAAACCTATATTTTTAATGTGTGTATGTGTGTATGTGCACGCAAAAGTTATAAATGAAAATTACCCACTATATGGTTTTTTGTGGTTTCACCACCTTATCAAGACACCCTTTTCAAAATCCTTGGAAACTTTCTTATGTCCATTGAGTATTATAGATCAAACTTAAGGTATGCATATTAAGTAACCATTTTTTTGCATAGGTGTCTTTAAAGCAATGTCCAATTACTAAGGAAATAGTAAGAAAGTAATTATTAAGGAATTTAGTAGGTGCCTTTATTTCAACTTTAAAAATATTGTGATACCTCATCTTCCAAAAAGACCAAAACTCTAGTTTGTTTTTTGTATAAAGGACTAAGTTTGAGAAAACTATTATAGCTAATGGCACCAAATAAAATTTAATTCTAACTAGCTTTGTTTTTAGAAGGGATTGATCAAAGATAAATCTTGAGAGAACTATTACTGTCTAATTGATGATAGATTACTAAATAGGGGAGGTTACAATATAAGACATGTTAAATATACCTCACTGGCTACCTAAACAAAAATGTAAAACTATCTAGGGAGATCCTAGTCATCAAAATAACAATTATAAATATAAGGCTTATAGTCAAAAGCCTAATTATTACAAGGTGATTAGCAACGAAACATGATTACAGTAACAATTCAACAGTCAACCTTGAAAAAGTATCTAAATAAAATGTTCAATACCAATAACATTTGGTAGTATTACTTTACATGCACATATCAAACTCTAAGGCACCAATAGGAAGAGATGAACTCTTATTGTTGTAATTAATTTTGATATTGTTCTAGTTTATAATTTCAAGATCAATAGGTTGATCACTTATTAATATGTGTGACTTGGTCAATAATAACATAATTATGTGCTTTTATGTAATCTTTCTAGAAATCCATATAGTCATTGACAAACTTCTCATCATGTTTCCTCAAATCATGAGGCCAAAGTCAACATTTTTTAATTTTTTTATAGACAATGGTTAAACCTTCATCCAATAGCTTGGAATTTTTTTCCTTAGAGATCTCTAAAATTATAGCAACATACAAGACTTGAGATTAAGATAGGTGAGTCTATTATCATACTCTATAAGGTGACTCTATATGGCCTAAATACCTCATCATTTCTCATCTTCCATAAATGCTATAGAACTTTAGTAATTAGAAATAATCATAAATTATTAAGAGACATCCAAATAATTGACATATCCAAACAAAACCTCTTACCAAGCAAAATCATTTATATTTTCCCAACCAAAGTTATCCCCTAGGAAATAAGACCAAATACCCTTTGCATAAATGCAACAAAAAGATATTCACAATTTTCTAATTGCACAAACTAAAAAAATAAGGGGATAGACCAAAATCAAAATTGATATAACTATTATAGCTAATGGCACCAAATAAAATATCATTTTAACTAAGTTTGTTTTGAGAAGTAATTGAACAAACAATAAGAATGTTCTTTTAGCAACTTGAGCAAAGTGACTTTGATTAAAAGCATGCTTGATGAATTCTTCTTGACCACATACATTCATAACACTACCTACAAGAGATGGAATGAGGTTGGATGGAAGCATAAAGGAAAATTTTTTGGCTCAATGAGTATATGTGGTAGAATTCAATGGTCTTGAGTTCAACTAGGGTTTCAATCTCTTATTGTGGTGTTGTTTTTTTGATGTCATATTGCACCTTTGACATAGGAGATTCTTAATTCTTCCACATGTATCTTGTAGCTTTTTAGTTTTCCTTTTTTAATGACCTCAAATTTTATCAACCCAATAGTTTTTGTTAGTATTAAAGGTTTGAAATTTTTGGATGATAGATCCTCTTAACAAGCACCCCTAGAAGTTTGTTCCCTAGGTGTTTCATAAGGTGTGAACTTTGATTCTCCTTTGTATGTAGTTTTTCCCGTCCTAGAATTTGATGGTGCCTATAAATGACTTGAACATTTTATTTTAATAGGTTACTTTGTTAGGAGAATCCCCCTAAAATAATGCTTAGGGATTTTGTCAACAAGAATTTATTGTACAAAGAAAAAGGACGAAAATTCTTGAAATTCAATGGGGTAGTTTTTCTTGAGATGATTTTTGTATAATTACTATTTCACTCTTCATGAGTTGGATATTGGTGATATGACTTGATTCTCATCAATGAATGTTCTCTCCTAAAAAATTTGAGGTCTTATTGACCTCCCTAAGAATTATGTTGTGAGAGATGCTTATCAAAAATATTTAGCTATAGATATCCTTTTCTTGCAAGAAGTTAAGGCTACTATTTTTTTCTTTCTATGTATATCATGCTATTTGGCTAGCTAGTTTTTGTTTTGTAGCAACCACAATGAGGGTCATGGAGGGGTTTTCACTTTTCTCTCTCCTAAGTGGTATGTGTATTCAGTTGATCATGGATGTGACCCCATCAACTGGGTGATTTGGACCCTCTTCAATAGTGAAAATTATTCATTTAGAGTTATTAATGTTTGTGCCCTTAATGATTATGTTGAAAGATCTTCATAGTGGCATTGGATCACTGATTCAATGCATGTTGCCACTTGAGTTTTTTTTTGAGACTTAGATAGTATTATTTCTTATCATTATCCCATATAGTTTTGCATTGAGTGGCAAATTGTTCATCCCAACACTAGAAAGACATTTTTTATTAGCATTTCTTTACTGACTCATCAACCCATGTTTTCCCACATTTGATGTGTGTGAGACCTTGAGCCTAGGCCTACATAGCAGGAAAGTTGGATTGATTGGAGGAAACTATCAAACACACCTCTTATTTCCTTCAAATACATTTTCACTATTTGGCTCAATTTCACCATCATGCATACAAGGACACCACTATTCCAATTGAGGCTAACCCTTTTGCTCCTACTTTTCAATCACAAGTGGTTGCGCTCTAACATTAGAAGAAAATTATTAATAATCTTACAATTAGATTTTTTATATTAAAGTTTGATTAACTTGGTACAAGGTAGGTGATAGAGTGCATCTAAAGACATTTTTCAAGCTCTTCTTGCTTGACACACCTCTCAAGGTATCAAATACATTAGAGGTGACCATCAATTTTCTTAGAGACTTTCCTACTATTATTCAACCTTTTTTTATCAATATGACTGTGTATTTAAAGTTCGGGATACTTCTCCTAAATGTGAGTATGCTTTACAAGAGTACCTCAAGGTTGTTCCTCATCAAATCTCTTCTTCTTGGAGAGTTTTTTGTGATCAATTTATCTCCATTTCTAATCTCTATGAAGTTTTCTTTACTATGGCCAACGAAAAAGCTCCTAGTTGTGATGGATTTCCTTGTCATTTTTACAATACCCTCTTGGATTTTTTTGGAGAGGATCCTCATAAAGTTTCTCTTGAATCTTTTCGTTCTAATTGCTTAGGAGAAATTATAAACAAAAGAAATAGTAAATTCATACCTAACCTTGGTGACTCTAAGGATATCTATGACTAGAGAACAATAACTTTGCTTAATGTTTCTTATAATATCATAGTCAAGGTTCTTGCAACGAAGGTGTATCATTTTCTTGCTCAAATTGTGCATCCTAAAGAAATAGGCTTTATTAAATCTAGATATATTCTAAATAATATTACTACAATTTGAGAAGGTATGGAATGGTCCCGATGATCTAATTAGAAATTTATTTTCATCCAAATTGGCTTTGTAAAGCTTATGACTATATTGAGTGGCTTTTTATCCTTTCCATGCTTCAAGCTTTAGGATTTGACCCTCAATTTGTGTAATCTACTCACATGCTTTTTACTTATGCTTTGGCATGTCTTACTATCAATGTTCATCAATCCAATAATTTTAGCATTTTTAGATCTATCTATTAGGGATTCCCTTTAGCTCATGCCCTTTATGTGCTTACAATAGAAGGTTTTAGATATATTTTGGTCCATTATTTTTCTCAAAAATTTATCAAAGGTATCTCTTTACCTAGTTTGACAACTCAATTTATTGAATGGTCATTTTTCAAATGATTCCTTTCTTAGTTTGGACTAAAAGAGGAAAATAATATCAAACAGACTCTCCATTATTTGAATATTTTTTAAAAAAAGCTCAAGCATTCTATGGAAAAAACTCAATTTTGTAGGTTTTTGGGTATCCCTTTTACTTTTCAAGCCTCTCTAGTTGCTCTATGCCAAGTTGTTTTATGTACAATTGAGAATAAAATAGCATACTAAGTTGCTATATCCTTCGAAGGGAAGTTCTAGGTTTTCTCAAAGATCCTAGTGGCTACTCATGTTTATTATTATTCCTATTAAGTTCCTTCTAAAGCTTCTTACTAGAATCTTGAAAAAAAAATTAGAGAATTTATTTCGGCATAATTTGATAATCATAGAGGTTTCATCATCTCTGACATGGGAGTATTGTTGTCTCCCACATGATTCCAAAGGTCTAGGATTAACTTCCACCTAGCAGTCAAGGTTTAAAATTTTATGCCAAATTGATTATTTGAGATTTAGAAGGTAATGATGCATAAAAAAATTGGTTCCCCAATACATTTCTTCTAGTGTCTCTTCTAGAAGACATGATTGGAAGGGGATTGGACTTTATACCCTTATTATTATGAAAGAGCCCATTAAAATCAAAAGGACTTTCATGATGATTTTTTTGAAAGCTTGGGAAGTAATAAATCATTGGCTTGTTTAGAATAGCATTGGCTTTCATAATGGGGCTTCTATTAATCAATAATCTATTTGGAGGTCTCCTATTTTACATTTTCATGACCATCCTCTAGCTAAGATTCCTTTGGGTCTATACATTAAGGTTTTTTACAAAGGAGATCAAAATGGTACTAGATATTTTTTTTCCAAATTGACTCAAAAAAAATTAACCTAGATTGAAGGCAAAGTGAAGTTTCATTTATCTAATCAAGATCATGAAACTCTTCTAGATACTATTCACAAAATTATATTTTGGTCTTTCAATCCATGGTGGAAAGATTGAAGTGGTACAGGCTAATACAACATTTTACAAGTATAAGGCTCACCTAGGTTATTCTTGGTTTTCACTTTGTTTACCTATGATGTCTATCTTAAACTAGAGATAGCTATTGTAATATTGATTAATATTTTGGCAATGTAAATTCTACACTATTTGGTCAGCTATTCTTGAGATAAAACTTGGCCATTTTATTAGTTTTTTCAAGTTCTTCTATTTGGTTCCAAATTATAATGGGTTTGAGGATCCTTGATGTCCATTTTGTGGTCATCAAGAGTCTCTCAAGAAAATTTTATGCTTTTTTCCTATAACTCAAGTTTCCTAGACCTAGATTCATGATTTTTAAGCCTTTCATTTTCTTGGCACATGATTATGTCAAGGGAATAGCCTAGAATCCCTTTTAGGTTCACTAAAATTTCGCATGATTTCAAGGTGGAAATTATTTTTAGCATTTGGAGGGATAGAAATTTTTCTATATTGTTTAGATATTTTGTTGATCCTAATTTCTTGTTTTATACTAAATCCATCATTTATTTTAATGTGCTTATGCAAATTTAGATTCAAGTCAACTGTTAGACTAAAAGGTATTTCCTAATTAATTATTTACTTAATTATTATGTTCATTTTTCTCTAAATACTTAAGCTTAATTAGGTCATGTTCTTTTTATGTCTCATGTCATAGGATGAGGACACATGTCATGATCTTGTTTTATCCTCAGGTCTAGGGTTTCTAGGTTTATTATCCTTTTATAAGGATTCTTTATTGTATAATCATTAAGATGTACATTAATTATGATTCATTTTTTTTTATCAATAGCTATTGGCCTCCATATCTTTGTTATTCTCT
Source organism: Sequoia sempervirens (assembly GCA_007258455.2). Taxonomy (NCBI): domain Eukaryota; kingdom Viridiplantae; phylum Streptophyta; class Pinopsida; order Cupressales; family Cupressaceae; genus Sequoia; species Sequoia sempervirens. Next base: position 51,666,157 of record VDFB02000007.1, read on the forward strand.
TTCTATGATAGGTGTTTGATTGCAAGAGATCTTTGGGAGCTGTGGAGTTGATATTTTCCAACTTCAACATGGTATCAAAGCTCCAAAATTGCAATCCCTTCTTTTGAGAAAATTTTTATCTTGAGCTATCATTCGATGCATCTTGGACCAAAATAGAGTCTTCCATTGGATTCAAAGTTGTCGAAAAAGTTAGATTTTCCTTATGTTTGGCCTGATTTGTACTCTAGAGGTCAAATCTACAAGGGTTTGAACTAATTTCTTTTATTCCAAATTCAGAGGGTAGCTACAATTTTAGAGCATTTGAATTCACAATGGACATTGCCATCGCACTCAAAAGGCCCAAAAATCTTAAGATCGTCTGTCAAATCATTGAAATCCATGCCAAAAATATTTGGGGCAAAAAAAAAATTGCCAAGTTGATTGTACAACCTCCCTACACATAGATCAAGGTATTTTTCAAAAAAATATATTATTTTTCTTGTGAATTTTAAAAAATTAAAAAAATTCAAATAAAAAAACCCTTTGTGTACCTACCCCTCACACGGCCCTATCATGGCAGAGGTGGTAGGTCCCTCAGACCCCTCCCCATGGGGGGTACTACTCACTACCATTAGTAAGGCAACAACCCCTCAAGCCTCGCCTAGAGGCTGGCATGGGTGGGCTCTACCCCCCACCACCCCTCATTATTATTATTTTTGAAAAAAAGTTGTTTAAATTTTTTTTCTTACAAAAAAAATATGTTTTTTTCTTGTTTTTTCACTTTAAAATAAAAATGGGCCATAAATGATTTTTTTTGCAATAATTACACCTATACCCTCGAGGAGTTATTTTTACCAAGGGTTCTAAAATTGGTGGATCTCCAAATTTGGAGGTGTTTTTTCTTTAAAATTTGGCAGAGGTTCTTTTGTTTGCCTAGCCCTACCCCTCTCTATTGGACTTCTCAATTTTGCACTCCATCTTCTAGAGGTGATATCTTGACCATACGGTAGTCTTTTTCGGTGCAATTTATTTTGAAACAAGGTATAATTTTATGCTCTTCACAATGGTGCAAGTGGTTTCTAGTTTTGGCTTTTGGTTTTTTTGAGAAATTAGTTAACTTGGTATTGTTGTTGTGTAATCCTCATTTTGGAGAATTTGATGAGCCATATCTTCTACATCTGGACTCCTTTTTGGGTCCCCTTTTTTTTGAAAGTGCATGATTTTTCATGTACTTGATCATGGTGCTATTAGTTTCCTTGTTTTTTGTTAGAGAATTGTATTTTCAACATGTGGTATTTTTTGGATATTGTGAGCTTCCATTTAAGCACTTCTCATATGTAAATGCATTGAAATAAAGTGTCTTCAATATATATATTATAATTAATATATATTTTTACTTATAATTTGTAATATATATATATATATATATATTGATTATATTATTATGGATAGAATATTATATGTTATTTTTATTATATTATATGTTATTATATTATATAGTATTATATTATATAGTATTATATTATATAATATAATAAATAATAATATAGATATTAATATGCCAATAGTGTTGAGCCCGAATGGGTAGCGGAGTTGGCTTGGGTTGTGGGTTTGGTCCCCACAAGTCTCGGGTTCAACTCCAAAGCTCGGGTTTACCCGATGCACATGGTTTGTGGGCTATTGTGTGCATCCCTAGGGGACTAGTCTCACCTCAGCTCGCCCCATAAAGGGAACGTTGGGCTGAGTCACGGGGACACCCCTGGGTTACCAAAAATATATATATATTAGTGGCATGGTGTGATGGTTAAGTTGTGGTATTGTTATTCTTTTCATCAAGGTTCAAACCCCGTTGGGGTGTAATTGTTGAGAATTTATATTAGGGATGAGGTCCCTCATTTGTGACCTCACGGTTGCTTTGGAATGAAAAGACATGTGAGTTAATAAATATTCTAACTATTGTCGTAAACCGTTTTTCCCAATACTGCGTATGGCATATAGAATGGTGGCGACTATGGACGAACCATTAGTAGCAGTAGTGACAGACACTAGCAACAGCATGTGGGGTACATCCACAAGATGCACATGGTGCATCTTGATGGCTAGATAGCCAATGCTTGATCAGTGTTTACAAATCACCACAATCAGCATTCACTTATATGTAAGATAATACACCTACATAGGGATAAAATCTACTTTGGATCATGTTTCAAGTACAACAAAGCATGGGAAACCTCTTCATGCAGCTTCATACAATAGTAGACATTCTTACAGAATTTACTCTAGCCTTTTACACCCATCAACAATAATAGACCACACACACATCCTCTTAATAGTTAAACCAAATTGCCTTTTCCATATTGTTTATGCAACCAACATAATGCACATTTGATTGCATTTATTAATTAATTGAAAAACAAAATAGAATGCATTTTTTAGTTTCAATTAATTAATAAATATAGTCAAAAGTGCATCATGTTGGTTGGGTAGATGTCGCCACCACAAGCATTAACTTATCCATCATTCATTGTGTGAAGGAGAGAATCCCCAAATTACTATGCATAGAGCATGGCTAGGACATGAATGGAATGGTGAATGTGAGTGACATTACACACCATAAGAGCCATCAATGTGTATACTAGGACTAGGAGAGTGCAATTATGTTAATCAGAGGCCTAATCACTTGCCTACATGATTACAATGGCCATTGAAATCACCTATATGTGTGAAAAATCCTAGAGGAGGGTGTTTACCATTCATATGTATAATAACGGGTGGATGTATAAAACTTTGAAACTCTAGTTAAATCTTCACCATCCACTTTTTATCCACCAAGATTGTGGAATTGACATAAACTGAATGTGTGTCGATATTATAGTTGGTCACAATTGAATGGGAAGAACCGTGAGCTTAAGAAGAGAAGGTCAACAATGAGCATAGCAAGAGTAGGAGGTCAAGCGAGTGACTAGGGGCTAAGGTGGTAATGTCAGTGGCAATGATGGGTAATTGGCAATGGAAAAAATTGACCCTAGCAATAATATGAGTGATGATGGAAATAAGTGTGTTTTAAGTTTCTTCGTAACTAACTACTACAATTCAACTTAAAATTAGAAAAGGTGCATAGAGGGCTATGCACAAGCTAAGCATTTGAATGGTGGCACCACTTGGAATATAAATTTGCAAGTTAAAAGTCATGAATGTAGGGCTTTAGGCTTTTAGGGTTTCAAACCAAACTATCACAAAATCTTAATGATGCATGAACCAAGCATAGGAGATATGACAACCAGACATAGACACATCATTAGGAGCAAGAACATAAACCCTAAAGTTATTAAGGCCAATCCAATAATGTTATTAGATTGGCCAGCACTAAAGCTCATGGCACAACTACATACAAGGATATACACAAGACATGATATTCAAAGCAAAGGCTAAGACTACTTATGTAACCTCAATACATCATACCTACAAGAGCAAGGAAGACAAAATTTGTCAAAACGAGAAAGGGTGCCAACACAACCATCCATATGTTACCTTCACTATGGTTTATTTCTAGGTACCATGATCCATATTTTGTTGTGGCATTATGATTTCATTCTACACTATAATAATTCACCCTTTTCTACTATGAGTAGCCATTACTTTAGTGATGCTTATAAGGTAAAGACCATGGATCTAGGGTTTTAGGCTTTTAGGCTTTTGGGGTTTCAATCCAAACCATCATAAAAGCTTAACGAAGCAAAAACCAAGGACAAGAGGCATGACAACCAGATACAACTTAGACACATAATTAGGAGCAAGAACACAAACCTTAAAGCAAGGAACACTAATCCAATGATGTTATTGGATTGGCCAACATTAAAATCCATGGCACAACTACATACAAACATATACACAAGACATAATATTCAAAGCAAAGACCAAAACTGCACATGTAACCCTGGAACATTATATGTTAAATCAATTATTCACATAAGGCTATAAGGGCAATGAAGACAATTTGTCAAAACTAGAGGGATGCCAACATAACCATCCATTTGTGACCTCCACTATAGTTTGTGCCTTATGGAACCTTGATCAATATTTTGTTGTGACAATGTGATTCCATTTTACACTATAATAATTCATCCTTTTTTACTCGAAGTAGCCATTACTTTAGTAATGTCATTGATCCTTGTAATTGATCATTTGGTTCCATGTAGATATATAGTTATTGGCTCTTATTCCATGTAGTACCACACCTTAATAATAGTTGCATTCATGGTTGTTACTATTCAAAATGATGGGGATGCCTATATGTTACACAATTTCCAACCTTAAAGCCTCCCTTGATTCTTCACCATTTTCTACCACTTATTTTGTTGGCTCGTAAAGGAAATAATTGTTTTCTCTTTTTTTATTTGCATTATGCTCCTCTTGTTTGTCATCTTATTCTTCAATGCATTCTTCAATTATTCTTCAATTATTCTTCAAACTTGCTTGACCTTGATTTTCCTTTGATCACCATTATGAGTAATATCCTACAATGTAGCTTTTTCCTTTCTACACCAAAACTTCATAAACTTCTTTACACATTCATTTTAGTGTTCCTAAAGTATCAAACAAAGGATATCCAATGACAATATCCAACTCATCCATATCTAAAGCATAAAAAATTGAATGCAAAATATATCTATCCATGGAGAGCCTTGAATTTTTTTTAAATGAACATTTTTACCCTCTATTTTACTATCTTGATTTTCTTTGCTTGTACCTACAATTTTCTTGCTAAATCTATTATAATAAGGTTACACCTATATTGTGATTTAGAGAACCAATAATCTTGTTTTGTGTGTGTCCATAAAATTGAAATATTGAATTCTCTTTTTTCTGAGCTAAAGTTCTTACAATATTATCTTTCATCTTCTCTTCATCATTATCTTCTCCTTCTTTTTCTAATTTAATCATTTCTTTCGGAGTCCATCTATAGAATAATGTTTTTCTCCACTTCATCCAAAGAAGAAATATCATTATACAATGGTGCAAACCATTCAGTAGCTTCACCTTTTAAGTTTATAGAAAAATATATTTTGCGTATTATGTTTTTACCATAAGCTCTTTTATATTGGGGCCACCATTCTAATGCATCTCCACTTCCATCAATATTAGGACACTCCATTGAAAATTAAGGTTTGAAAAATAAATCAACCACATTTGAGAAAAAAAAAAGTGTAGAAAAATGAATTTGATTATTTCTATTCACTTACAAAAAGCAAAACTGCATTTCCTCACCTAATTACAAGATATAATTTTCTTCCCAAAAAACACACATCAAAAAAAAATGAGAACTATGAATCACAAGGTCAACTTCAAATCACCAAATCCCCCTTGATACTACTCCAAATCTTTTTAAATGACCATTTTTCAAAAAGCTCTCAAAGCCCTCTTTCTAATAAATCCAAAATCTTCGTTTTTTAAGTCCTCCACAAAAAAAGGAAAAAATGCTCCTTTTTTTTTTAAATAACAAATTTCTCCCACTTCACCTTGAAAATCTTATATAAAAAAATACAAATGCTCCAAATAAGATAGACCTCACAAACTAATAATTGAAATGCTCTAATGTAAACAAAATATAGATCAAACCCTTGAAATAGGGCAAAATCATACAATACTCCTTGTTGGAAAAAAGCCACTCAACACTATATCTCAATATGAGATCTAGACAATACTCCACATCTCATCCAAGTCTATTAGCTTTATTATATACTACTCAACTACTAACTATTGTCACTTATGTACACATGGATTAAATACTTCTATTTTAATTAACTAGTGAAATGACTCGCACATCATATGCACCCTACTACATTATTTATTACTACCTAATACACAATATTTTATCCCTCAATACATTACAAATTTGTACTCATTCCATTTTATTTTCTACAATTTAATTTGGTTTGCATTATTTTATTTTTTTTGTTGTTTTGCTTCTATTTGTTGTTCTAAGCATATGCTCGATAATTGTTAATTCAACCCTCAATAAGTAGTTGCACCACATATGTTCATGGTATCTAATCATTAATTATATTGAAAATAATTTTATTTAGTTATTTTATAACAAATTAAAGAACTATCTGCCACTTACATTTCTTACAAGAAGATAAACTTGATATACTCTAAATGAGCCAAACATATTCACTAGTAAATCAAAGGCACTATGACAATTTAACTAAGTTGGTTCACTTTACTTACCTAAGCCAACATGGATAAGTATGTCTGCTTGTTGTGATCCATAAACTACCAAGAATACTCCTTAGGTTAGTCACCAAATTACAAAATTTGTTAAGAGTGAGAGCAACAAATAACTAAATTACTTGCAACAATATACCTACAAGGATTTTTTAAAAAAACAAATCCAGAAAACTTAGAGTTGCACTCACTTTGAGTACTCCAAATGACAATTATAAATGATTTTTCATCCCATAGACCTTCGGAAGAGCTCTCGACGCTCTAAAACACTCTCAAGACCAATTACAAACTCTCCCAATTAACTCATTGCATGAAAGAAATTCTCACAAACAACTCATCAGGCTTGTCTTAAAAGACTCACTTCACTCCATACATCACAATTCGAACACAAATACAATATATATAGCTACCCAAGCGTTCTCGAAGCTAAAATGACTACTAAGAAAGGCAAGGAAGCTGAAAATTTTGCATTGTGGAAAAACCCAAGGATGTGATTTTCCACCTATAACAAAACCACCATTTCTACCAAACCAGAGATTTTGCATTTACCACAGTGAGTTCACATTCACCACCTGTGCATACCAGTGAATTTGCCACAAAGGCAAAATAACACATCTTTAACTATTTTCCCATCAACCTAAGCCCGCGCATTGATGTCCACTTCCACCCTACACGTACTCCAGCATCAAAGAAAATGTCTATTGTCCATAATCATGCCAAAGAGTACAAAACGACTCATTTTCAGATCAATAATCTTCATTGTCCATAACAGCCAAGAATCTTCATTGGTGAACGAGGACCACTACGATAATTTTATTCAAATTATTTCACTTTATAGCCAACAAGGGGAAACATAGACAATTACAGGAGAATATTCAATGCTAGTTCATTTTTGGAAAAATAGATATCAAACAACTAGATTAATTCTAATGCTTTGACTTATATATCATTAAATATTGTGTGTTTGCACGTATTAGGACAACCCAATTCCTTTAGATGGGTATATGTTCGTGGTATCTAATCCTTATATCGAAACTGATATTATTTAGTTTCAATGGAGCATCTTTGGATATACACTTTCAACATTCATTACATCACAAGTCAAAGGTGGCATTTACATTTCTCACGAGAACGTAACCTTGGTGGACTCTACATGAGCCAAGCATCTTCACCCCTGAACCAGGGGATAATTTTAGTAAGTTCACTACATACTTCAGCCAACAGGGGGAATCATGTCATGCTTGCTGAAATCACAATGTTCTGTGTTCAGTACATTGTACTTCATTGAAACAGAGATTTGTAGTGATACATAAAAAATAATAGGAGAATATTCTATACTCATTTGGAGGGTGTGTCATGCCGTGACATTAAAAAGAATATTAATATTTACAATTTCTTTAGCTCTTCTGCAAGGGCTCTAAAAGCTGCTTTCCAATTTGGGCTACAAGCTTCACCGCTTAAAACTTTATGCAATGTCCATAGTTCATTAGGTTTTGCTCTTTTGAATAGTTTTTCAAGTACAAAATAGACATTTTCACTCGAGGACAGGCTTACAAGGTTGGGCTCCTCTTCTGCTTGTCCAGTCCGAGTTAATTCATCCTTGTCAATTTCAGAAAGTAAGTCATTGTTTGGAGAAATATTTGAATCCTTAACAATTCCAAAATCTACTTCTTTATAATGTTTCGCAGGAGTTCCAGCTCTGCCAACACACTCCACATGACTTGTGTTGGACCTTGCTGCCCAGTAGTCAGTGCATTGATGACCATGGTCAAGTGTCTCTATTGCCTGTAAGAAATTTCTCAGTACTGGAAAGGCTGAAAAAAAATTACCAAAGCTCCAGAAATAAGATGAAACAGATTGTCTAAGAATCTAATGCCTAGCTTAATTCGGTCACCATAAAACTTACATGAACAACTGAAGGTGATGTAAAGCCAAACATTTCAAGTCCATTAAGACTCTCAGGAGGTGGCAAGTGAGGAATGCTCTTTTTTCCAATGCTTTGTTGCCGCGTGATTTCTTTGTTCAATCTCTCCACCACTAATTCCCAGCACTTCTGAATGGATATATGCATGAACACTTCTGTTGGGTGTCCTGCAATTGTGACCTGCAAAATTTCCGTAATTACAGATTCCTGAATTCCAATCAGCAATGATGACACTAGTGCTAATGGTTCAAGTCCATTCAATAGCATCACCTACTCAACAAAGATCTTCCACCTATTTCTTCTTCCCATGGAGATTAACGTAGTAATTTAACATCCATTCAATGTCATATCAGTTTTCAAGCTAACATTATCCAAAAAATAGCAATATTGTGACCATGAAAATATAAGTAAACAAAACAATCTAGTAAGCAAAGCAATCGATAATTTGAAAGAAACTTTTTTGGAAGGTGATGGAAGCCAGCTTGAATACAAGCCCCAAATCTGTTAACTCTCATTTGACCTCCCTGCTTTCCACAGGTTTACATCGGTTGCTTTCAAATGCATATATATCATCATTTCAGTTTTCATGTTAACATTTTCCAAAAAATATAGCAATATTGTGACCATGAAAATTGAAGTAAACAAAACAATCTAAATTTCTAAGTAAAGCCTGCGATTATTTGAAAGAAACATTTTCTAAAGGTGATGGAAGCCAAGTTGGAACACAACCCCAAAAACGTCTATTTTGACCTCCTAGCTAGCCAGAGATTTACATCAGTTGCTTTCAAATGCATATATATTCACGTGTGTGTGTATGCACACACAACACACGATTGCAAAGAAGAGATTGGGGAAAAATGCAACATTCCTAGTTTCTAACAAATCAAAGAATATTCTAATATTTGTTGAGTGGGTTTATTATTTCTCTCATCAAGCATCAATCTTCAAGCAAATATTTAAGGAGATGAACCCCTCTTGTAATCAACACACCAATATATCATAATATATATTATATTTTTGTCTATATACTTCAAATGTGCTCATAGCTCTCTTATTAATATGGTATCAGAGAAACATTTTTAGTGAGGGTTTTAGCCCAGTCATGTGGCAAATACAATTTGAAGGGCACAAGCACAATGTAGGAAAACACAAATCTAGTCACCAGTTGCAGACATCTGAGTAAGGTCATGTTTTTCAGAGTCTCTGATTACCATGGAGTCACCAAAATTTGCATAGGATTTGCAGTCATGGCCAATCAAAGATTTGCATAAATTCTGCAAGCAAGGACAAAATCATGAAAGTTTGCAGAAAGCGACACACGGCAAGGTCACATGAGTAATAGCAGAAATTTTGGGTAAAAGTCTGCATTTAAATTTTAGTTTTTTGGAAATTTCAAAAAGAACTCAAAATAAAAGTAAAGTTTATTTTTTCATGAGAATATTAGAATATTTAAAAGAATTCAAAATAAAATTTGAGTAAAGTTTATTTGATCAGGAGAATATTAGAATATTTTTAAGTGTTGGGAAAGGATTTTTCTTATTTTTTTAGAATGGAAATTCTATTAGAAAAATATTTTTTATCATTTTTCAGACCTGGAAAGTAAAAATCCTAATGCCATTGATGAACAAAAGCTTGTGGATAGTAGTAAATGAGAATGAGAAATCGCCTACAAATTCAATTAAATTACTAAAATGGTAGAGAGGAGATTGTAAAGCCAAAGTCATTATTGGTCTTGCTCTCTCAGATTTTGAGTTACATCATATAGATATGGAAAAATCATCCAAGAACATATGGGAAAAATCTAAATAAACTATTTGGATCAAAAGTGGTTAATGCAGAGTTTGCTTTAAAGCTTTCAATTATTCAAATTCAAGATGACTGACAATGTCACTATTTCTAGCCACATAAGTAATCTGAAATCTCATATTAGATAGCTAGAAGAAATAAATGCTATGGTAGATGAGGAGGATGCCAAAGATATTTATTAAATAGTCTGCCTTCTAAATATTCCAATGTCATTTTACTCCCAATCAAATGCCTTCTCAAACTTTGGAAAATGTGATTTCAACTCTCTTAGTTGAAGAAAAGAGAACAATTGCAGGAAACAAAGAAGATAATATTCAACATCAAAGAGTTCTATATTCAAGAAACAATCATAGACAACTAGATAAAGATGAAAGGGAGATTGATTATTATTATTGTAGGAAAATAGGTCACACAACTTAGAACTGTAAAATTTGAGCCAATGTTCTCAAGAAAAGACTTAAAGATAAATCAAATGTAGCTTATGTAGCCATTATTGAAGGTCTACCAAATGCTAATAGTAGTGAAGATTTCATTTATTAAGAAGTGCACATTTTGAAGAAAGGAAAGAATCTATGCCTAGATGGTTTCAGTGCTTGTGGATCTTAAGAATTATACAAGGGTTATATGACAACTTGATGGAGCACTGTGGATATAGCCCAACATGAATGGTTGTCCAATAATTTGGGAGGTTCATAATTCGGGAATTTGGGCAGGTCGAATCTAGGGACTTAGGAATTCAGCTTGAGAGCTACAACTTCACAAGTGTTATGCAGCAACTTCATGGAGTTCTACCTAATCCAATAATTGTTTTTCAAAAACAAGCTTCTGAAGAATATGTGGTTTTGTTTTTATTTTCGAGCAATGAGTTTTGTCTTCAATTAGTATGTTTTTGTTTTTAGTACTACAAGCCTCAAGAGGGGGTGTTAGAAAATAAGGCTTACCTTTTCAATAATGACATTCTGATGACTTAGTAGTGTGTTATAAAAGTTAGTTATTAAGTTATTGTCAATTAAACTCTCTCAAACTCTATAATAAAGAGATGAACTCCTTTTATAAGCAAGAGAGCAATATATTACTATGTTACCAGTTCATCCTTGTTGCCTAGTTGGTTTGGGTATGATCAGCTCTGGTTCCTAATCTTGGTCAAGTGCAGGCAGGAGTGAACCCAGGAGAACCCATGTCAAATCCCAGGGAATTGACAGATTCTGCAACAAATTTGTCTATATTTTTTTTTAAATTGCATTTTGAAAGGATTGTCTGTTCTCCTTATCATGGAGCTACAAGACGGTATCCCTGGACGAAAACCCTCAGAATATATTCACAACTGAATAAGTAAAAAATATAATCATGCGTTTGAGTTTTTACCTCATCTTCAACCCCTGTATTTTGCAATTCAAAGTCAATCTTGACAGACCTGGACAGTTGATGATTACCAATAAAATTTAACAACACCCAGCATTTACAAAATTTAATATAATTGTGAATTTATTATACCTTTTATAACAGACACTGCATATTTTAGTATGGTCACGACAGCATATAATTGGATTTTAATATGTACATTGCCTTAACATAATGTAGCACCCTAACATTACCTCTTTGATTTTAATATGTACATAGGAATTAATTAATTAGCACACTATATTATAATTACAAGGTAATGTTGATTAATTTGTAAAATTAATAATATTTATTAATATTATTATTAACTTGATCTATAATTTATTATTATATTATATATTAATTTTATTACTATTGTAGAGGGTCCACAAATATATCTATACATTAAACAATATTAGGAAATATCAAACGTTTATTGCCTCTAATATTTCTGATTTTAGGCCTCAAATATATTTATCATTTTTTGTATGTTTTTATATGGGAAAACCCAACCCCAATTTTTTTTGACTGAATCCACAAACCAGTACTAGAATTTGTATCTTGGCTTTTACACCAGTGGATCAAATTCTCAGTTTCTCCTTGCAATGTGGGATTACTTCATTTTGTAGGCAAGAAACTTTATGTTAACATCCTAATCAGTTATATGTGAAATAGCATAAATTAAACTACAACATACAAGATGTGAAGGAACAAGCGTGATTACCAGCTGCCAAAGAGTATCCATGATCTAGACCATTTTAACACAATTAAATAACATATTTATTACCTTGAACACAGGTTGCTTAAGTCCAGCATCCAGAACTTCTGAAATATAAGTGCACATCTGTGCTGGATCCAAAACACTGTAGAATGTTACACAACTCTTAAATCCTGCAGAGAATTAGGATCTCTATCAAAAGCAGTAATCACAACAAATAAATAATGTGATGAGACAATTGCAAAACCCAATATAAGCCTTTAAAAGATATAAACCTGGAAACGCCAAAAACACAAGAAAACTTGAAATTCACAGTACCTTTGGGAAATATAGTCTCACTGTCATACCAAGGCTTGCAAGGCTCAATAACCCCAACATCAAGAACACGAACGTCATAACTAGCAAAGGCAAGAAGCACACCGGCAGAAGAATGATCTGTGTGTAGATCTAATGGATCTATATCGCCTGAAATTACCTTGCTATCATTCATCACATGATTTGTTCTGGGAACTGCCTCATTATGTTCCATCGTTTGGATTTGCAACTCCACATCTTGCATAAATGGAGCTTCAATATGGGATTGAGATTTCATTGGTATGGAGTCTACATCCACATGTCATTAGAATTCAATAAAATATTGGGAACTCTCCCTTGTTGGGGTTCATGCTGCTTAAGTTGGTCTTGATCTGTTGACAATTCTTCAAGTGCTGCAGAATCCATGTTTAAAAAATGCTCTCTTCGGGTAGAGGTATTCACCATATACTGCTCCTTCTGTTCAATTATGTCTTTGTTACAATGCTTCTCAGCAGATAAAATATCAAGTGCTGTTCTCTCATTGCAGTGATCTACATTATCAAAATCTCCCACGGTATCAATTTTATGCAGTTTTCTTCAATTTTTTCTTCTCTACAATGAATATCTGCAGCTTCTTCATCATCACTAAGTATTATAGTTTCAACACAAGTTGCTGATTGTGAATCCTTTGCCCTTGGTAGATCTTTGCGTATTGATCTATCTTGTCACAGATCCCAGGCAGATCCCTAAGAGAATTTTCCTTGAGTGCAGGCATAGAATTGGAAGAAGAAAGAGGAGATGTAGGTTCTTGCAAAAGTTCTTCTTGTGTTTTCATCAAGTTAACATAAGAAGCCAATGTTAAGCCTAAATCTTGAGTAGCCCATCTATTGATTGAACTTCGTTTTCCTCCTAGTGCTTCAATGAGTATATATAACTCACTCACATCATATCTGTAGAGGAAAAACTTATTACTCCAATCACATGCACAAAGTTGACTTACATGTTCCAGGCATGCAAAAATTTCAGGACAGCATCCACATCCTACTGCTGAAAGATGCAAATCATAATAGCAGGCAAAGCATTCTCTTTCTTTCATGTCAAAGTGCCTGTCCATTTTTCTCATAATCGGGAAATTTTGCTCTCCTTGCAGACTCTCTTTCCACACGAACCTAACAAGGAGAGAAAACAAAAGAAGAAAAGAATTAATTAGTACATGCAAGAGTGGTAATGTTTGTGGCAGCATATTTCAATTCTCTGCTAAAAATGCTGATTTATTTAGCAATTTCTACCTTAAGAGCCTTTGTAAGTACGCCATCTTTCCCACAGAATCCATGCCAACCTGCACTGGCAGAGGTATATTTTCCTAACATTGAAAACTCCCAGAGTATTTTTACGGCTTCCCTTGAGGCCCCCAGAAGTAACTTGTCATGTGATACAGATGTTTTACGGAAGAGCTCTTGGTAGAGCTCTGTTGCAATTTGCCCATGTGGTAACCAATCAACTGGTGCTACATTTACAGCTTCAGCACAGTTAAAACCACAGTTAAAGCCTGCATGATATGCTCGAGGAAAAGTAAGTATGAACTCCCCTGCTTGCTGAACACACCTGTAAACTGGAACACCTTCACACTTCACAGTGGAAGGAGACAGTTGTGTTACCTGTTCCAAAATAAAAGTTAAAATATTAAAACTCACTTCTCTAGAAAAGAATTGAAATTTTAGACTTTTTCAACACAATCCATATACATTCCACTTTCCAGCAATCAGATACATGATACCAGTAACCAAGCATAGTGGTATATCACAACACTTTATACATCCCCTTATTCAAACGTATTTTAGAATAGCAAACTCTAATCCTCATTGTTGTCAGTTTAGACAGTAGCATCCACTATAATTTGGCAAGCTATTGTAAACATATCCAACTCCATATAAGTAAATGAAATGAAAGTTCCAGATGTTACAAATCCAATGGCACTAATAGTTGAATAAGGTAAAAGTAAATTATTAGGATAACCGGTAACAGTTCAAAATTTCATAACATCTATGCAAATTGTTGATTCATTCAAATGTTGGTGTAAAAAAAATTATTCCCTAACCAATTTCTCTCTTGGGTCTTTTTCACACCTAGTTAGTTGAACTTAGGGTACATTTAGGTTTTTTATATTTTGTGTCTCATGTCATACGATTGTGACACTTGTGTCATAATATCATGTTGTCCTAAAAGTCTCACCCTTGCCTATATAAACAAATGTTAGCTTGTACATTATTCATCTTGTATGCATTGTACCATTTGGCAATATAGCATTCTTCATAGCTTCTTTTTTGTGTGGAACATTCTTTGATGTTGCATAAGATGCCTGTTCCTATGAGTCCTTGAGGTGACTTCAACATAATATTAGAGCTCTAAATTTACAAGCCCAATCTCATTTTTCAGGAGATCTTGCTGAGTGCATCTTGGTCCAAATCTGACCCCATAATTGAGTCCAGAAGGCCCAAATCTGCATTGATTGATTGTAAAGTGTAAACGAGGCCTTTTTCCTAGCCCTTTGCCCCATTGTACGGTCCATACTGTTCTTGCACAGGCACTGAGTATTTGATTTTTTTGCCACATACTCCTAAGAATATTCATTCATCTTCATCATTATTTGCAGAGGTATATCTTTTACAAAGTTTATGGTTTTATTTTATTTAAAATCATAAGTATTTGATTAGAGTATGAGATCCAGAAACCTCATACCCCCAAAATCAGTGCAGTACACATGAAGCTCATTGGCTTAGGACCCTACCACCAAACACTATTCACAGGTCAAAGAGTTGTTTTTGGCAATCCATGGATACAACACAGAACTAGCAGTCACTAAAAAAAAATTGAGTTTGTGGTTGATAGCTTGTGTAAGGCAAAAATTCAATCTGAGGACCTTGGAGGTGCATATCCTTTCCAAATCCATAGATCTCTGTCAGCCCTCTCTCTTTTGTGGCAAGTTTTCAACCTTTGCACAGTCTTCGCAAGGCATTATTAAGGGTACTAGTACTGAGTTGCAGGGCCTGTCAGCCACTTGCCAGTTCTTTTGGGTTTTATGCCCAATGCTAAGTGTTTAGGCACTACATTCAATGCTCAGAGGTTGGCAGCACCACCTCACACCTCCACCTCCATCATACCTCCACTCTACCAACAAACACCACCCTACTCAAATCATACTACATGCATGCTGCTCGACTTGAAGCACTACCTGCACAGCCCTAGGGGCCTTTTTTTTCTTGCACAAAGAAGTTGATTTTTTTGATAGGGCATAACTTTCACCCAAGAAGTTAGATTTTTTACTTCTTACAGGTGCTAGAAAGCTCTTTTCACCCTCTTTGTAGTGATCCACCTAATTTCTTCAAGACTTTGCTACAAGTAAAGAAATATGCTGTTTGAAGCTCTTCCTATTATAAAGCATAACTTTTGCCCACAACATCAAAATTGAGCAAACTTTTTTGAAACTGATCAAAAATTGCAAGGAATCTAATTATAACCTCCATTTTTCTATATAGAAAGTTCATTTTTCTAAAAAATTGTATAAATCACTGTATATCAGGGGCCTCTTGCACTTTGCTAAAGGGTTATAATTTATGTTAAGAGTTTCATGTCTGTAATTTGGGAGGATCTATCTTAGTAATGGGTTTTTAGTTCATGTCGTCTCCCATCTTGATGTAGAAGAATCCTCAATTTGCAGTTTAGTGTGGAGTGATTTAAAACTTTCTGCGCACTGGACCTGGAGCTTCAAAATTGTGGCCTATGGTTACTCATCAGTTCAAGGAGGACTGATCTCATGATCTAGAACACATAGAGTCCAAGCTCTTTGGTGGGCTCAATCAGGTGAGTTTTGGCTCCCTATCTATTTATGACCATTTTTTGAGCATTTTTCCTCGGGTCAACGAATTAATTGTAAGATAAGTCCTCAATCTCGTGGGCTTCTTCGAAATACTGCCTGGTCCTGTTTTCAGATTTCTAAGGCGACTTCCTGCATACTTGGCGCTTCCTCTAGGGGAAGAATTCGCGTCGGTGGCATTGGCAGCCCAAATATGAGCCTCGGACAACGGACTTTGCGTTTTCTAGGGCGCGACTTCTGGGCGACTCGGCAAAAAAAAAAACCGTAGTTTTACAAAAAAACAAGAACAAATTAATGCATTTAGAGAACATAAGAGCCTAATTTGATTATATAAACACTCATAATTCAAATATTACATGTCTGTGGCATTTCAAACACTCAATAATTGAAATTTAATCATTCATGTCATCAAATACTCATATTTTTCAATGTATAACATCATAAGATTATAAATGTTTACATATAATCTTGGCTTGTTCAACCCCAATTCAATTTGCAGACCTCTATTTCACAAACTTGAGTGTTAAAATGAAAGAAAAAGTTAAAAAAAACATGGGTTTTTAACCCCTTTTGACTCCTAGCTACACAGGAGATCAAAATTGTGGGACACCGAGTCCAACCTTGTGGACTCTTTTCGCAGATTTTGCTGGGTTTTGCGAGATGTCAATTGGGTTGTCACTCTAGACTTCTGGCCCTCGACTTCAGACTCTCGAAATGGACTTTGTCAAAATCTTCTGGGTCATGAACTTCCTTCTGGGTTTTTCCCGAGTCCTTGGGGTTTTCAGGACTCGGCCGTGGTCCGTGTTCCCCGAGTGTATTTCTGTTTTCATAAATTATCTTACCCTTCACCTTTTATTATCTATACGTATGGTATCCTATCGACATATTGCTCGTAGCAGGAGAAGTTCAAGGGAAGAATTAAACACCTGGAAAAGCGTATGTTGACGCTGTAGAATTCGTTGATCGATCAGGTGGTCTTGGCTCACTCACCTCGTTCAGCTCGCCCAAAGGAGAAGATGCTTTTTGAAATAACCGGAAATATCAGCTATCAAGCTTTAATTAACTGATATTTGGGCCACAATTCCGTTAGAAAAATGGCTGTATAAGGTATGGACAAATTGAAGGATCCCATTAACGTTGATCTTTGTCGTAATTTTTTCTTCTTTTGTGGATTTTAAAATGATGACGAGAAGGACACACTGTTCAAGAGCATTCAAAAGAGCAGGAGATTCGATCCCAGATCAAGCCATTGGACCCTCATTTGGAAGGGAATATAGTCATTGGGATAAGTTCGGCATTGCTTACTTCAAAATTTGGTGCTCAAGATTCTTGCTGCTTTGTTGATTCAATTTCCAATTGGTGTAACAAGCTTCTACAACTATTCGTTGGAGACATCAGTTTTGTGCCCCTCAGTTCACCTCACAGAAGCAGTTTCTTCCAAAGTTCTTTAAGAACAAAGGGTCCATCAATCTTCTACCGAAAGGCTTGGTTCTCATGAGGACAGCTCCATAAGGAGAACGAGGAGTGTGTTATTGTACAATATGGTCACATTAAGGTTGTTGTCGCTCCCTTGTTAGCTCATGATATTTAGAAGCAGGGAGGGTCTATCACATGTGTTGTGCTTCTACAAGTTTATGCTCTCAATTTTTTATGGTGGATGAACTGCATAAAGTTTTTTTGGGAGCTTATCGTTCAGGGGCTTCACATACATTTTACATCAACAATTGGTTCACATATGTTCGAACCCTTCTCAGATTCTGTCATTTTCGGATGGAGGTGAAGAAGTATTTGCTTGCTGGTAAGGGCACTGTCCAGATTTACTCAGGAGGAAGAATATCTACTCTTTCTCGATGTCTACTATGTTCAAAGCATGGTCATCTCTCCTCGCTTTTCAGTCAGATATGCGGAAGAGATTGATGTTGGATGTTGATTGGCTCTTGCATTGTTTAAGCATTCTTTTGGGTTCCTTGGGGCTTTGGCCATTTTCCGTATGTAATGCTCTGTTTCTGATCTTCAATAAATTTTTTACCCCTCTTTTTCAAAAAAAAAAGCCCGAAGTACAACTATCAACAAATTTATTAATCATATTATTTTATACTGTTGTCCACTTCTCTAAATATATCTGGGCTCCCTTTTGCGGTTACTAAGATCCAAACTTGAATCATGGATTTGGGAGCTTCAAAATGGCAAAAGCATAAAATTCGTTCTATACTTCGGAAGTCTTATGTATGTGGAATTCATGGGTGTCAAATTGTCATAAATCACTTTCAAAAACAAACAACACCATCAGCAGGAGAAGACTTACACAACAACATTAATGCTTTGTTATGAAATGGCCTTTGTACCATATATCTTTGACCATCCATCACTCAATAATAAGCTGCAACTCTGTTTCATTCCAAGCCAGGCTTTGACATCAATCTGAATTTCTCAGTCACTCTATCTTGTTGACCTCTCCGCAAAAGAGTTGTCCTAAAAGCCTCTGAGAGTTGGGGGTTGCTGTACCCTTTGCCAAACTTGATGCAACTTTCTGAATTGCATTACGAAAAATGTGGATTCCGATGATTTTGAAATTTGCAATTGCTCTCCCTCTATGAATAGCTTCATGTACCCATGGGAATTTAGCCAAGTCATGAAGCAGCAAATACAAACATGGGCTCCAATATATTCTTGGGTACTTCTCTGTAAAGTTTCCCAGCTCCCACACAATTTGCTGCACTATCAGTTACAACTTGAACCACATTTTCCACCCCTACTTCAAGAATGGCTTCCTCTAATATTTGGAAAATATACTCTTCATGGTGATCAGGAGAAG
The DNA here is from genome assembly GCA_007258455.2 of Sequoia sempervirens. Lineage (NCBI taxonomy): Eukaryota > Viridiplantae > Streptophyta > Pinopsida > Cupressales > Cupressaceae > Sequoia > Sequoia sempervirens. Next base: position 51,685,175 of record VDFB02000007.1, read on the forward strand.
ACACCAAAACATTAATCAATGGCCTTTGACATATATCTGACCATCCATCACTCAATATAGTTGTTTCATTCCAAGAGGCTTTGAGTCACTCTATCTTTTGACCTCTGCAAAAGAGTTGTCCTAAAAGCCTCTGAAGTGGGGGTGTGTAATGTGGATTCCTTGCAACATTGAATGGAATCGCACTTGAGTAAAACAAATCAGCTAATGCATCATCCACCTGTTGTTTCTCTACCGGTTTCCAAAAGCTGTTCAAGGTTCCAGTCTCTTTTGATTTACCCACATGCCTAGGTAAGGTGGAAGAGGAAGACATGATAGATGCTGTAGGTCTAGACTGAGCCATTTCCTCTTCTATTCTCTGCTTTTTTTGTGCATTCTTCATCTTTCCTACAATTGAAGAGGACTGTTCTTTCTCTAAAGCAGCTCTCATTTCTGGGGTAACGTTTGGACATGCTTCAACACCTCCTCCTGCACCCCCTGAAATACCAAGTAAATGGTCCATTGCCCTTGTCAAACCTCCAGTAAAAGGTTTGTGACACTTGTTGCATGTGAGACTTGTACCATTGCGAGTGACATATTTCCATGCCTCGGCAGTTGATTTCTTGGGAGCCATAAAGTAACAATCTGCACGTTTCAAAGACAAAATACAGATTTTATTTTTGACATAATACAAATGAAAATGATGTAATCGAATAAATGCAAATGCCAAACAAGATTCAACTGACTTCATACATAAAATCCTATGACTGGCTGTAGCTGTACTCTGTAGGCTGTAGGCGAGTAGACAAATAAAATGAGAGTATACAGCCTACAGGTGTGAAGTGAGCAAAAGCATGACTGCATACAGTTCTAAAGTGAAATCATGCATATAGTTTTAAAATCAAGAACATGTCCTTTTTTTAATCTTTCAAAGAAAAATAATGCAGTTTATTTTTTAAAAGAAACATTTACAATCAATTTCTTTGCAACTATGAAAGAAAATATACAGTTGTCGAATGACGAATATAGTATTTTTTTATTTTTATTTTAATTACTAAAATTTAAGGCATAAAATAAATATATATTAACTTTTTATTTTAAATTTTAAAAACAGAATAAAGTTCCCGCATTTGTTTAAGTTTAATTTAAAAAAATTGAATATGAAAATAAGATAATATTAAATTACCATATATTAAATATTAATTTATTAATATAAATTTAATACAAACAAATTAATAAAATATTTAATATATCACATTTTATAAAATATCAAAGACCTAATATATATAAAATAATACAATATTAAAAAAATTAATTTAAATCTACCTGATTGATTTCTGAATAACACAGTATTAAAACTAATATTAATAAAATAATAAAAACTAAAATAACTATTATCTAATATTAATAAAATAACAAAACCTAAAATTAAATCTAATATTAATAAAATAAAAATTAAGAAAATAAATAAAATATGCACTATGCATTTCAAGAGAAAAAAAAAAAAAAACAAATCGTCTACCTTAGCTGAGACACGCGAATGGCGGCTGGCGGCTGAGCTTGGACTAGCGGGTGAGCTTGGACGCGACCTGCAAACTGAAGAAGGTCGAGCTCGATGCGGCTTGCAGATTCGCGGCTGAGAGCTTGGACGATTTGCAGAAAGGGCGCCGTCGACCTTCAAACCCGAGCTTCTATTTGCAGAGGGCGCTTGTTTTTCGACCTTTAAAACCTTCAAAACGAGTGTGGAATCGTCAAAATGCTTCCTGACTGCGTTCTTCAACAAGAAATTTCGTCGAAAATCAAAGCCGTGATATTTACAAGTCGGGCCTCCGTATTTATTAAAAATCCCGTCAAAAACCCTAAAAAGAAAACGCTTTTTGAGATATTTTTTTAATAAAATTTTAGCCAAACGAATTTTTACGAATTTCATTATTTTTTCAGAAATTCGCCGAATTCCAAATTTCATGCCGAAAATTCGGCGAATTCTATGACACAGAATATATCTATACATTAAAAAATATTAGGAAATATCAAATGTTTATTGCCTCTAATATTTCTGATTTTAGGCCACAAATATGTATATATTTATCATTTTTTGTATGTTTTTTATATGGGAAAACCCAACCCCAATTTTTTTTGACTGAATCCACAAACCAGTACTAGAATTTGTATCTTGGCTTTTACACCAGTGGATATTGAAATGCTTGAGACAGATGTTTTTCTCAGTGATAAGAGGCTTTTTTACAGCAGGCTGTGTATCTTTTGGCAGATTGTCTTGCATTTTGAGTAAATGGTACAGGCTACATTAATAATGTGCAGGCAGCATACCAAGAAAAGCATTATATCATTGGGATTCTCACGTTGGAGGGTCAAATTCTCAGTTTCTCCTTGCAATGTGGAATTACTTCATGATTGTAGGCAAGAAACTTTACCTTGTTGACATCCTAACCAGTTATATGTGAACTAGCATAAATTAAACTACAACATACAAGATGTGAAGGAACAAGCATGATTACCAGCTGCCAAAGAGTATCCATGATCTAGACCATTTTAACACAATTAAATAACATATTTATTACCTTGAACACAGGTTGCTTAAGTCCAGCATCCAGAACTTCTGAATTATAAGTGCACATCTGTGCTGGATCCAAAACACTGTAGAATGTTACACAACTCTTAAATCCTGCAGAGAATTAGAATCTCTATCAAATGCAGTAATCACAACGAATAAATAATGTGATGAGACAATTGCAAAACCCAATATAAGCCTTTAAAAGATATAAACCTGGAAATGCCAAAAACACAAGAAAACTTGAAATTCACAGTACCTCTGGGAAATATAGTCTCACTGTCATACCAAGGCTTGCAAGGCTCAATAACCCCAACATCAAGAACACGAACATCATAACTAGCAAAGGCATGAAGCACACCGGCAGAAGAATGATCTGTATGTACATCTAATGGATCTATATCGCCTGAAATTACCTTGCTATCATTCATCACATGATTTGTTCTGGGAACTGCCTCATTATGTTCCATCGTTTGGATTTGCAACTCCACATCTTGCATAAATGGAGCTTCAATATGGGATTGAGATTTCATTGGTATGGAGTCTACATCCACATGTCTATTAGAATTCAATAAAATATTGGGAACTCTCCCTTGTTGGGGTTCATGCTGCTTAAGTTGGTCTTGATCTGTTGACAATTCTTCAAGTGCTGCAGAATCCATGTTTAAAAAATGCTCTCTTCGGGTAGAGGTATTCACCATATACTGTTCCTTCTGTTCAATTATGTCTTTGTTACAATGCTTCTCAGCAGATAAAATATCAAGTGCTGTTCTGTCATTGCAGTGATCTACATTATCAAAATCTCCCACGGTATCAATTTTATGCATGTTTTCTTCAATTTTTTCTTCTCTACAATGAATATCTGCAGCTTCTTCATCATCACTAAGTATTATAGTTTCAACACAAGTTGCTGATTGTGAATCCTTTGTCCTTGGTAGATCTTTGCGTATTGATCTATCTTGATCAATTGCAGCTTCACAGGTCCCAGGCAGATCCCTAAGAGAATTTTCCTTAAGTGCAGGCATAGAATTGGAAGAAGAAAGAGGAGATGTAGGTTCTTGCAAAAGTTCTTCTTGTGTTTTCATCAAGTTAACATAAGAAGCCAATGTTAAGCCTAAATCTTGAGTAGCCCATCTATTGATTGAACTTCGTTTTCCTCCTAGTGCTTCAATGAGTATATATAACTCACTCACATCATATCTGTAGAGGAAAAACTTATTACTCCAATCACATGCACAAAGTTGACTTACATGTTCCAGGCATGCAAAAATTTCAGGACAGCATCCACATCCTACTGCTGAAAGATGCAAATCATAATAGCAGGCAAAGCATTCTCTTTCTTTCATGTCAAAGTGCCTGTCCATTTTTCTCATAATCGGGAAATTTGGAAGGCATGCTCTCCTTGCAGAGTCTCTTTCTACACGAACCTAACAAGGAGAGAAAACAAAAGAAGAAAAGAATTAATTAGTACATGCAAGAGTGGTAATGTTTGTGGCAGCATATTTCAATTCTCTGCTAAAAATGCTGATTTATTTAGCAATTTCTACCTTAAGAGCCTTTGTAAGTACGCCATCTTTCCCACAGAATCCATGCCAACCTGCACTGGCAGACGTATATTTTCCTAACATTGAAAACTCCCAGAGTATTTTTACGGCTTCCCTTGAGGCCCCCAGAAGTAACTTGTCATGTGATACAGATGTTTTACGGAAGAGCTCTTGGTAGAGCTCTGTTGCAATTTGCCCATGTGGTAACCAATCAACTGGTGCTACATTTACAGCTTCAGCACAGTTAAAACCACAGTTAAAGCCTGCATGATATGCTCGAGGAAAAGTAAGTATGAACTCCCCTGCTTGCTGAACACACCTGTAAACTGGAACACCTTCACACTTCAAAGTGGAAGGAGACAGTTGTGTTACCTGTTCCAAAATAAAAGTGAAAATATTAAAACTCACTTCTCTAGAAAAGAATTGAAATTTTAGACTTTTTCAACACAACCCATATACGTTCCACTTTCCAGCAATCAGTTACATATACCAGTAACCAAGCATAGTGGTATATCACAACACTTCATACATCCCCTTATTCAAACGTATTTTCGAATAGCAAACTCTAATCCTCATTGTTGTCAGTTTAGACAGTAGCATCCACTATAATTTGGCAAGCTATTGTAAACATATCCAACTCCATATAAGTAAATGAAATGAAAGTTCCAGATGTTACAAATCCAATGGCACTAATAGTTGAATAAGGTAAAGTAAATTATTAGGATGACTGGTAACAGTTCAAAATTTCATAACATCTATGCAAATTGTTGATTTCATTCAAATGTTGGTGTGTAAAAAGTTATTCCCTAACCAATTTCTCTCTTGGGTCTTTTTCACACCTAGTTAGTTGAACTTACTTAGGGTACATTTAGGTTATTTATATTTTGTGTCTCATGTCATACGATTGTGACACTTGTGTCATAATATCATGTTGTCCTATGTCTCACCCTTGCCTATATAAACAAATGTTATCTTGTACATTATTCATCTTGTATGCATTGTACCATTTGGCAATATAGCATTCTTCATAGCTTCTTTTTTTTGTGGAACATTCTTTGATGTTGCATAAGATGCCTGCTCCTATGAGTCCTTGAGGTGACTTCAACATAATATTAGAGCTCTAAATTTACAAGCCGAATCTCATTTTTTGGGAGATCTTGCTGAGCGCATCTTGGTCCAAATCTGACCCCATAATTGAGTCCAGAAGGCCCAAATCTGCATAGATTGATTGTAAAGTGTAAACTCTATAAGGTTTCATTACAGTCTCCTAGAGGCCTTTTTCCTAGCCCTTTGCCCCATCGTATGGTCCATACTGTTCTTGCACAGGCACTGAGTATTTGATTTTTTTGCTACATACTCCTAAGAGTATTCATTCATCTTCATCATTATTTGCAGAGGTATATCTTTTACAAAGTTTATGGTTTTATTTTATTTAAAATCTTAAGTATTTGATTAGAGTACGAGATCCACAAACCTCATACCCCCAAAATCAGTGCACAGTACACATGAAGCCCATTGGCTTAGGACCCTACCACCAAACACTATTCACAGCTCAAAGAGTTGTTTTTGGCAATCCGTGGATACAACACACAACTAGCAGTCACTAAAAAAAAATTGAGTTTGTGGTTGATAGCTCGTGTAAGGCAAAAATTCAATCTGAGGACCTTGGAGGTGCATATCCTTTCCAAATCCGTAGATCTCTGTCAGCCCTCTTTCTTTTGTAGCAAGTTTTCAACCTTTGCACAGTCTTTGCAAGGCATTATTAAGGGTACTAGTACTGAGTTGCAGGGCCTGTCAGCCACTTGCCAGTTCTTTTGGGTTTTATGCCCAATGCTAAGTGATTAGGCACTACACTCAATGCTCAGAGGTTGGCAGCACCACCTCACACCTCCACCTCCATCATACCTCCACTCTACCAACAAACACCACCCTACTCAAATCATACCACATGCATGCTGCTCAACTTGAAGCACTACCTGCACAGCCCTAGGGGCCTTTTTTTCTTGCACAAAGAAGTTGATTTTTTCGATAGGCCATAACTTTCACCCAGGAAGTTAGATTTTTTACTTCTTACAGGTGCTAGAAATCTCTTTTCACCCTCTTTGTAGTGATCCACGTAATTTCTTCAAGACTTTGCTACAAGTAAATAAATATGCTGTTTGAAGCTCTTCCTATGATAAAGCATAACTTTTGCCCACAACATCAAAATTGAGCAAACTTTTTTGAAACTGATCAAAAATTGCAAGGAATCTAATTATAACCTCCATTTTTCTATATAGAAAGTTCATTTTTCTAAAAAATTGTAAAAATCACTGTATATCATAAATAGTTGATTTAGGCTTGTTATTAGCAAAAAATACACATCAATGCCTCTTGCACTTTGCTAAAGGGTTATAATTTATGTTAAGAGTTTCATGTCTGTAATTTGGGAGGATCTATCTTAGTTCATAATGGGTTTTTAGTTCATCCTGTTGTAGACGTCTCAAAAAGAGGGAACTATAAGCAATGAAGAGAAGGTATCTTGATGTAGAAGAATCCAGAGTGTAAGGAAAATCTTGCATCACCCAAAAAAATGTTTTCTTTTGATTTCTGTTTGGTTTAGTGAATATTCATGAAGCTTATTTCCTTTTAAAGTCCTAGTGAACAATTTAAAACTTTCAATTTTCAAAGAAGCAGGGTTTCTATTTTTAGAAAGTTTTTATTTGAGCACGCATGGACCTGAAAATTTAAACGGAGCTTCAAAATTGTAAAGATAGCCTATGGTTAAAATGTTCATAGATCATTTGCAGATAGTGAGATATTAAAGTTTCAAGGTTCAAAAATCCTATAAAAAATATTCAACTTGAATTTTAGACTTTTAAATGATCGAATGGGTGGTCAACGCTGATTAATTCTTGATCTAGAACAATATGTCATAGAGCACTCCAAGCTCTTTGGTTTAAAAAAAATGGGCTCAATCAGGTGCTCAAATCAAAAGTTTTGGCTCCCAAAAGTTGTGAGCGAGAGTTATGAATTTCAAATTTTTGCTTGAAGGCACCAAAGGGCTATTTATGACCATTTTTTGGAGCATTTTTCAGTAGTGGAATGATGAAGAGAAGGAGGTAAGTTGTGAGGAAGGAGGGAAAGCAGGATTTGAAGGTGGATTTGAAGAAACAGAAGGAAAAAGGCTCCAAAAACCAGGGGAAAGAAACTGTAATGTGTTGCAGCTTGTGAGGATTTCATCCTCTATTTTCAATTTTGTTTTCTCATTTTTGTAATGTAATATGTGTTCAGTTTAATATAAGAATATTCATATCTTCCTGTGAGAAATCTGTGTGGTTGTGTGTTGTGTGATTTTCCCCTTCATCATATCTTGAAGCACTTGTGTCAGCTTCATCTTTTGCCCCATCTCTATGGGCTTGTTCCTCAACCACGTAATTCTAGGAGGTATCTAGTTTGGGCTACCAAGAATGATCGTGTCCTAAAGAGTGGTTGGTTGTCATGTTGATAATAAAATTTTGTGGGCCATTCAGCACATTGAATGCCCTTGAGTTCTTTGGACCAAAATTTGGGAGATGCATGGAAATTCTAATACTCAACCATTCCTTAATGATTTTGCTTTGGATTGTCCTATACCTTTTAATGATTTAGAGAATATACTATATAACTATGATACACTTATGGAATTTTCTTATTTGGACATGCTTGAATGTTGTGATGACATTGAAGCTTCCCCTAATGCTTCTTCTCCTCCTACAGAGACTCTTGTTAATCCATCAACGTCATTGATTCCTAGTGCAAACTCAGAGGATCATCCTTGTTTTCCAGATGTGGATTCTTGTTATAAGTACTTCATAGACATTTCAGGCTTGTTTTGTGAGTCTTATCTTATAGACTTGGAGGACAACATCAATGACAATTCTATTTCTACTACTATCACATCATGTTTGAATTTTCTCTTCATCAAATTCGACATGATTATAGATTGTGACACTCTTTAATTAGGCATGGAGCTCCTTTTTTTGTAGCATTTTTTGGCACCAACAAGGTGACATTCAAGAAATTTTCAAAGACATACATTCTGAGATTTCTTCCCTCATATTCCTTGGAATCGGAAGATCTTTTGCATACAGCTTTGGCTGTGTTTCTTCCCAAGGAAAAAAAATGTTTTGTGGCATTCTTGGATCATTTTCAGCATTCTATGTCGAGCATCTACCATCAATGTATGAGACTCTACATTTAGGGGGGAACTACATGGTCTCTCTTCTCTCTCTTCTAGGAGGATTTTTTTCTTGACATACGGTTTTATGTTTCTCAAATATGACATTTTGTACATGGGTGAAAGAAATTGCCGTTGGGAAGTCACCTTGAGTCCTCCTTCCTTCACTTATACATGTTTTCTTTCATTTTTTTCTCTTTTAAGGAGGAGTTTTCAGTTTTTCTACAGTTTTTCCTTTCTCCATCTGTGAGAGATCTTTTGTACATGGTTACCTCATCAAGCCTTGTTGTCAAAAACCATCTTTGAGGTTTTTACTCTCTTTTTTCCTTCCCTAAGTTGCACTTAAAGGGGAGTGAAAGTGTGAACAGGGTTACACCCTAACCAGTTCCACTCTTGGGTTGTTTTCACACCCAATTAAATTTACTTATGGCACATATAGGTTATTTACCTTTTGTGTCTCATGTCATATGATTGTGACACTCATCACAATCTTATGTTGTCCTATGTCTCACCCTTGCCTATACAAAGGTTCTCTTATACATTATTCATCATGTATGTATTACACCATTATTAGCAATAAAGCATTCTTCATTGCTTCTCTTGTTGATGTTTATGATAGCAGCTTCGGTTGTCTCTTCCAACCGATTTATCTTTTATTTGGATAAATTAAATAATAGCAAGCAGCTATTTAATTTATAAGACTCCAAGAGGTGCAATTTAATGAAGAACCTTATTCATGATTAAGCCGACTTGTCATTGGATGCGATTCCTCTCTAAGGCACGATCTTTCATAAGAAGTTTCATTTATTAATTGTGGCCGACTCTTGGTGGAGGCCGACTTGTTGATATGTGAAGAGACACGTCCTCTCTCCTTGTATATATATTAGATGTTTCTCTCATTTGTTCATCATCCAATTCACTTCATTCAGTTCATTCGCATATCTTACATTCACCTTCAAGAGCAGTGAGAGATATTCTTCAAGTGCAGATTGTTGAAGGCCGAGTTCATAATCTGAGATTCGCATCTCGCTGTATCTATGTCGCATCATAATTTTGGTGCTTATATTGTGGCCCTTCATATCGGCCTCTTTGTAAAGGAGTTGTTTTTGTGATTCAATAATATAAGAGATATTATTGGCTGGGTTTTTCTCCCTCAAGAGGAGGGTTTTCCCAGGGTATCTGCTGTGTCTTGTGTTAAGTTGTGAATTAATTTCTGTGCATTAAATCTGATCATTAAATTTAACATGGTATCAGAGCGGGTTTGAGAGGATCGTGATCAGATTTGATTCTACAGCAATACTCTATTCTCTTCGTCATAATTCTTTGTCTATCTCTACCTCAATCAAGATGGTGAACGGATTGAAGATCGAGGATAGACTCAAGGGAGCATCCAACTATACATCATGGAGGTTTAGGATAATGCTCACCTTAGAAGAGAATGATTTGGCTGAATTCGTGGAGACCAAAGTTCCCGAACCTGAAGAGGAAGAAGAGAAGTTGCAATGGAGGAAGAAAGACATCAAGGCGAAGAAGTTGTTGGTTGATTCCGTCAAAGACCATATTGTTCCGATTGTCTCCAAGTTGAAGACTACAAGGGAGATGTTCAAGACATTACAGGAGATGTACGAAATCAACAATACCAGCCAGGGTTTTGCACTGAAGCAACAACTACACCATGTGAAGATGGCTAAAGAAGAAACAGTGATTGCCTACTTCATGAGGATCTCGGAGTTGAGAGATCAGCTCTCTACAATTGGTCATGTGGTTGATGATAAAGATCTAACGATGCTTGCTCTCAATGGTCTTCCATTATCATGGGAGTCCTACATTCAAGGAATCAGTGCAAGATCCAAACTTCCGAAGTTCGATCGCTTGAGGGCCGATTGCATTCAAGAAGAGTCAAGATTGGTGGCTAGAGGCGTTGGTCAAAGTTTTTCTAATGAAGATATTCATGTTCTTGCCTCCCAAGCTTCGAAGAAGAAGGGAAAAGATGGAAAGAAAGGATTCTACAAGAGGAATCGAGATAAGGGAAATGATGGTGCTCCCCCTTCCAAGAAAAAGAGAGACTTGTCCAAGATCCAATGCTTTAGGTGTGATAAGTTTGGCCACTTTGCTAAGCATTGTCCAACTAGACCTAAGCAACAAGCCACCGTTGCAGATGTTGATGATGCTTCTCCACAAAAGGATTCAAGTGAATATTTGTTCTACTCGGCTTTGTCAAGCAGTGTACCTACCGACACCAACACTTGGCTGATCGACAGTGGTGCTTCTAGACACATCACTAGTTTTAAGGAGCACTTATCAAGCTTGGTGGAGAGAGATTCTTCCGAACAAGTCATCATTGGAGATGATGCTAGCTACTCCGTAAAAGAGATTGGGACCTCTACACTTCATTTGGATTCCGGCATCACACTTCAGTTAAGCAATGTCCTTTATGTTCCAGGAATCAAACGCAATCTCATTTCAATTTCAGCCTCAGAAGATAAAGGATATCAAGTTGCCCTCTCCAAAGGCAAAGTTCTAGTGTGGATGGAGAATTCTAGCTTCAAGGACGCTCAGGTAATTGGAGTTAGACATGAAAGTCTTTACAGGCTTTGCACGCGTCCTCTACAAGCATTGGTCCATGATTCTTCCAGTCTATGTGATCTTTGGCATCGGAGATTGGCTCACTTACACTTCCAAGCCTTACCTATTATGGAGAAGATGGTATCGAGTCTTCCTAAGTTCAATCAGGAGCATGAAGGAACTTGCAAAGGTTGTGCATTAGGTAAGAATATAAAAGCTCCTTTCCATAGTAGAGAAAATAGATCTAAGTGCATTTTAGACCTTATTCATTCTGATTTATGTGGACCTATGTCTGTTCCGTCTTCGAGTGGATTTTTGTATTATGTTTTGTTTATTGATGACCACTCTAGAAAGACTTGGATTTATTTTTTGAAAACTAAAGAGTCTGAGGAAGTGTTAGTAAGGTTTAAGGAGTTTAAAGCCTTGGTAGAGAATCTTTCTGGTAAAAGAATCAAAGTCCTCAGATCAGATAATAGTGGAGAATTCACCTCTGGCAGCTTTAGGGATTTTTGTATTGGTGCAGGGATTAAAGGAGTTTTGTGTCCCCTATAATCCTCAACAGAATGGTGTTGCAGAAAGAAAGTACAAGACGATCATGGAAGCAGCAAAGGCCATAATCCATGACCAAGATTTGCAAACCTTCTTATGGGCAGAAGCTTCCAGGACGGTTGTATATGTTCAGAACAGAAGTCCTCACAAGGTCTTGGAGAATACGACTCCGGAAGAAGCCTTTATAGGAAAGAAACCTGAAGTCAATCATTTGAGGATCTTTGGATGTCCTGTCTATGTTCATGTTCCAAAGGAAAAGAGAACTAAGTTGGAGCCTTCTGGCAAGAAGGGAATATTTGTGGGCTACAGTGAGACATCAAAAGCCTACACGATATACATTCCAAGACAGAAGTTGATTGAGATCAGTAGGGGTGTCACATTCGAGAAAAATGTTGCATTCAGGAGATCCAGGGGTATTCATATGGAGATCGATAATGAAGAGTCTCCTTAGGATATGGAAGTTGACCATACTCCTGAGATTCAGAGGGAGACTTCGGAACCAAAGGAAGATCTTGATCCAGTTGAATCCTTGGAACCTATTGATGGACCTACTGAGATTGTTATTGGGAGAAAGAGACCTCTATGGGCCAAGCGTACTATGCAAGAGGCTGAAAGTTTTGCAGCTCCTAGAGGCACATTCAAAGAAAGTAAAAGGCCACATAAGTTCTCCAGTTATGTTGCCTTAATGAGTAAGATTATTGAATCTGAGCCTACCTGTGTTGAGGAAGCATCTAGTCAACAGGTTTGGAGAGATGCTATGGCAAAGGAGTACCAATCAATTCTCAAGAATGATGTTTGGGACATTGTTCCTAGACACGAGGGAAAATCAGTGGTATCTTCGAAATGGCTCTTCAAAATCAAGCATGCTGCAGATGGGAGCATTGAGAAGTACAAGGCAAGATTTGTGGCTCGTGGGTTTTCACAGAAAGAGGGAGTTGATTATGAAGAAACATTTGCTTCTATTGCTCGCTATACTTCTGTTAGAACCATCATTGCCATTGTTACATCTAGAGGATGGAAGATTCATCAAATGGACGTGAAGACAGCTTTTCTCAATGGTGTGATTGAGGAAGAAGTTTATATCGCGCAACCTAATGGATTTGAGGTTCATGGGAAGGAGTCTCATTTTTGCAAGCTGAAGGCCTTGTATGGTCTTAAGCAGGCTCCTGTCAAGTTTGGACTTCTTGAAGAATGATGCTGACTCAAATCTCTATTTCAAGGTAATCAATGGTGATGCATTAATTTTGGTATTATATGTTGATGATTTGGTTCTTACTGGAGAAGATCACTTGATTCTCAAGTGTTAGAAGGAGTTGACTTATGAATTTGAGATGAAGGACCTTGGGCTCATGCATTACTTCCTTGGATTAGAAGTCTAGCAGAAACCAGATGAGATGATTCTAAGTCAAGGAAAGTACGCCATTGATATACTTAAGAGATTTGGTATGATGGATTGCAAATCCATGTCTACACCTATGGAGACCAACCTACATAAATTGAAGGAGGCTGCAGCTAGTTCAGACTTGGTGGATCCTACATTGTACAAACAATTGATTGGGTCCTTGATGTATCTAGTTAACACTAGACCAGATATCTGTTATGCTGTGAGTGCACTTAGTCAGTTCATGTGTGAGCCTAGACAGATACATCTTGTTCCAGCTAAACATATCCTGAGATACTTGCGTGGCACAGTTGGATATGGGTTGAGGTATTCTTCAAATGCAGACTTGGAGCTACTTGGTTATACTGATTCTGATTGGGCTGGGTGTGTCACAGATCGGAAGAGCACCTCTGGTTGTTGCTTTAGTTTGGGTTATGCTATGATATCCTGGTGCAGCAGGAAGCAGTCATTTGTGGCATTGAGTACAGCAGAGGCAAAGTATATTGCAGCTTGTATGGCAGCTCGGGAAGCAGTGTAGCTTCGTAAGCTCCTTGCAGGATTGTTTGGACAATCAATGGAGCCCAATATCATTTATTGTGATAATCAGAGTTGTGTGAAGCTTTCTGTCAATCTTGTGTTCCATGAGAGAACCAAGCATGTTGAGATCAAGTACCACTATATTAGAGATATGGTACTACGGAAGGCTATACAGTTGAGGTACATCAGCACTAGTGAGCAGACGGCAGACAGTCTCACCAAGCCTCTCTCCAGGATAAAGTTTGTGTACTTTCGAGATAAGCTTGGTATGGTGGAGAATCCAATCTTAACTGAGAAAGAGTCTCAGTATCAGTGAGCCTGATGAGTTCTTCTTTGTGAGAGAAGTTTGAGGTGAAATCCCTTGTTTAATGAGTTCTTCTCTGCGAGAGAAGTTCGAGGTGAAATCCCTTGTTAATGCATTTCTCTTTGAGATTTGAGGTGAAAGCCCTTGTTTCCACCCTCTGAGAGAGTCATGGTGGATGTCATGTGTGTGACTCCATGACACATTTTGTACTTGTGTTTCACCCTCTAGGAGAGCCATGGTGAAAGTCACGTTGAGGTGACAACATCACGTAAGTGATGAACACTTGTACACACCATAGTATGGTTGTAGCCATTATGGTTGATATCGTGTTGAGGCGATATCTAATATCACAATGAGGTGATATTCTTCTTTTCACTTATAGTTGTAGCCATAGTGGTAGACATCACGATGAGGTGATTTGTCTTGTGCAGCTGGAAGTATCCTCCCTAGCTAAGAGGGAGTGTTGATGTTTATGATAGCAGCTTCGGTTGTCTCTTCCAGCCGATTTATCTTTTATTTGGATAAATTAAATAATAGCAAGCAGCTATTTAATTTATAAGACTCCAAGAGGTGCGATTTAATGAAGAACCTTATTCATGATTAAGCCGACTTGTCATTGGATGTGATTCCTCTCTAAGGCACGATCTTTCATAAGAAGTTTCATTTATTAATTGTGGCCGACTCTTGGTGGAGGCCGACTTGTTGATATGTGAAGAGACACGTCCTCTCTCCTTGTATATATATTAGATGTTTCTCTCATTTGTTCATCATCCAATTCACTTCATTCAGTTCATTCGCATATCTTACATTCACCTTCAAGAGCAGTGCACGATATTCTTCAAGTGCAGATTGTTGAAGGCCGAGTTCATAATCTGAGATTCGCATCTGGCTGTATCTGTGTTGCATCATAATTTTGGTGCTTATATTGTGGCCCTTCATATCGGCCTCTTTGTAAAGGAGTTGTTTTTGTGATTCAATAATATAAGAGATATTATTGGCTGGGTTTTTCTCCCTCAAGAGGAGAGTTTTCCCAGGGTATCTGCTGTGTCTTGTGTTAAGTTATGAATTAATTTCTGTGCATTAAATCTGATCATTAAATTTAACATCTCTCTTGTGTGGAAGGTTCTTTGGTGTTGCAGAAGACTCATGCTCCTATGAACCATTGAGGTGACTTCAACATCAACGAGATTAGATCCACCTCAAGTAAATGAGATTGCTTCTTGCATTAATACGAAGTTCATGTATTTCCGTGGTGGTGGGTAATAGATGGCTATGAATGTGTCCAGATAATTTTGCGTCCTTGCACATACAGATTTTTGTTAAAATTATAAGAACCTTTTATGAGTCTTGTGCATTGAGTGCCACTATGCCTCTATGGCTTTTCATATTGAGTAAAACAGAATAGAAATGTCATTAAGGACTGGCAACTGCATATGTAGGCAGATTTTGTTAGAATTAGGTGATCAGATTTAATGCACAGAAAATAATTCAAAAAATCAGACAAAATAACACAGCATATACCCTGGGAAAACCCTCCTCTTGAGGGAGAAAAACCCAGCAACAAAGATCTCTCTTATATTTGATGCAACAGTGACAATTTTACAATTTACAATAAGGTCTAACTCAAGACCGATATACTGCACCTGGCAATATGGAGTGACAGATATTAACATGTTAAATCACACTTGGCAATTGACAGATCTGGCACTGGATGATCTTCAAACTGAGATAGATCAACACTGTGAATGTTTGCCTTTGTATTCTGAACTCGCACTTTTGCATAATATATTCACACTTGAGTATATTGTAAAGCTGATAAGTATAACATCAATCTGTACCTTATGTTCTCATTTGATATCACCAAACTGATGTATTCGCTTTTGAATATCAGAAAAAAATTCGCACTTGATTGATCTGATGTATTCGCTCAGATAAGTTTGCACTTGAAGATCTATTCGTCTGATGTATTCGCTCAGATAAGTTCGCACTTGAAGATCTATTCAGCCTTGATGATGAATAACTGAAGTTCGCACTTGATTGATCTATTCGCCCTTTATGATACAGAACATATATGAGTAACCGAACTCGGCTTGTGTATGTACAATGGACGAAACAGAAGTATATATACAGATGAGATGGGATGAAGCTAAACCCTCATGTCGGCCTTATAAGAGATTGCCTATCTAATTGAAGTTGGCCTAGTTGGCCTTGATAAATGTTCACACCTCTTCACAAGAGGTCGGCCACCTTATGAATATTAGATATCTTCTAATAAAAGATAAACATCAAATTCTTTTATGTCGGCCCAAGGCATGAGATACAAAACAATAAAGTAAATTGAATAGCCAACGGCTATAAATTCAATTTAAGACTTTCTCGAAAGAAGTGAGCTGGAAGGATCAACCGAAGCTGCTATAACATTAACAGATTTAAACACTAACCAATCATCAAAGTTGTTGTCCTCATTTACACGTATGAATGTAAGCCTTTGATTGATTGTATGACAAAATGACCTAAAAAAACTGTCTTATAGAGATGACACATTAATAACAATATCAAAATAAGACAAGTCTGTACCATTCTTAGAAAGGGCTGCGAAATTCTCAGTTGATACCAATATATTGTAAATTTAATGAATTTTCTACATGAAAAATAAGGAAGAATCAATATAACTATATGACTTATAATCTTAACGTAG
>VDFB02000007.1:51701595-52125839 GCA_007258455.2 Sequoia sempervirens
CTCGTTTAGAAAGTATCTCATGGTCGCACTGTTGTTTGGTGTGCTGGTATTGAGTAAAGTATTTGGTTAGTGAGTTCGGGTACTTCTAGTTAATTGATTGAATATTGAATGTTGCTTTCATTTGTAATCATTAAAGTTGAATCCATGGTTGTAATGTTTATTTGTTGCTCGTTTAGTTTGAGGTGTTGAATTAGTGACAATGAGAAGCTTTTGATTATTGAGGTTTATTTTTTATTTTGAGTTGATTTTGGGTTTTGTGTTATGAGGGTGTCTTTGTGTGGAATTGTTATGGTAATCTTCCAAGGACTAGGGGGAATTTTTCTGCATGTTGGATTTTCATGTTTGGTTCCTTGTGAAACCATTGATCTTATCTTCATATATTGTGCTTATGTGGGTTTTATCCTTGCACTACTATATTGCTTCTTTGATGTGAACTTTGTGCGAGATGGTTCATGCCTCGCTTATGTTTTTTTGATCTTGTGATTTTTTTGTACTTTCTGCAGGTGGCTTTACCCTAGATGTTATGTGGGTCTTCTATATGCTAGTAGGGAGAGTGGCTCTCAATGGGGGTTGGCTCACAAAGTGGCGTCTAGGATAACCCATGTGAGGATTTCATAACTAAGTGATAACCTAATTAATGAATTAGTGGGTTGGGTAGGTTCACAATAATCAAGATAAATGGATGCCTCACCTGTGCCTGTGGTGCTCGTTTAGGCTAAGGACGGGTTGAGAAGGGTTGGTTGGCAAGATCAACTTCCTTGTCCTCACGAAAGGAAAGTTGGTTCCGCATGTGTCACCCTATGAGGTCGGTGTCTAGTGAGAAACTATCAGGATAACCCATGTCAGGACCATGCGATGACACTCTTCCCTACTGCATCCCAAAACACCATTGTTTGTGGTTACCCTTGTTATTTGCATACCTTTGGAAGCGGTGTCACTGCTATGTTTTGTCTTGTTGCACCTTGTATGTTGGATTCATGTTAGCCCTTGTTTGCTTGACTGCTTGTGTAGTGGGTCCTTATTGTCATCTCTCGTAGCACAAGGGGTGAACCTTAGGGTTCCACAGTGGAACATACTATGCACTCCATTGGGTTCCCAGCTGATGCTCGTGAGCATGGATGTACCGTATTCAGAGATTCCAAATCTTGTACCAGACTTGAGATAGTGTTGATGTTATGTAATGTAATCATTTCAATTGTATCTTATCATGTATCTGATGTATCCTTCCCATTGTATGTTGGGAAGTATTGATGTAATTAGGTAATCATGGAATGATGCACCTTTATGTAATAAAAGTGATGTATGTACTCCTTGGGTTTAACATTTGAACATTGATGGTTATTTATATAATATGATGTATGGATGTATGATGTCCATTTACTTAATGCAATGGAATTATAATTATCTTTTGTGGACTATTTAATCTTAGATGTTGGGTTAGTACATGTTAGGAATGTATGTGTGTAATTTCGTCATGATACCCTAAAGGACATAGATAAAGCATATATATGTGTAGTTTACATTTCTATGTTAGTTGATAGTATGATCTATATGTTGCTTCACTTTTTAAAAAAATGGTGTCATAATTGTTAGTTAGATGTGTTGTCCTTTGGGGTTTCATGGTGGGGCGTTACACTAGGTTTCAGAGCCTAGGTTCATACACTCGGCACTCTGGATACATATGATCCCATTACGTTGACCTAGTTGGTTGTACTCTTGAGTTTATGTTTTCTCTTTTTGGTTGTCCTCACTTAGCAACCTAGGACTTGTCCTTTGGTGGTGTTGGTCCAATGGTGCAAAAAATCGGTGGAAATGATAGGACCCTCGGTGTAGTGTGCAATGCATCGATATTCTTTCTATCGGGGATGCATTATGGACCTTTGTGTAGCCTTGTGATGTGGTTTTCGGTGATGTGGATTTGTGTGTGTAAGTGGAGAATGCATGTAAAATCATGAATATAGTGCTTAGATTCTTGAACTTTTATTTTCTCCCTTTTGTTATCCTCACCTAATATCTGTGACTTGTCTTTTGATGTTGATGTGTAGAAGGATTCCTAGAGGTCGAGGTAGGGGTCATGGTAGAGGTCATGGTGGTGGTCGTGGGGCTAATCGCCAGAACACCCCTTCACTGAGTTCCCACGAGAGTGATAGTGAGGAATAGCGGGGCTCCCAGAATAATCAGGTGAGGGGTCCTTATGATGAGACTTTAGGTCAAGCCCTCGCTAGACTTAAGCTGGAGAAGAGCAAGAGGATTGAGGAATCAAAGCAAACTCCCAAGAGTAAGAATCTTTCCGCAATCAGGGATTGGCCTCTAGGGTGTGGACGAAATGCACCTTTATTAACTGAGGAAAAGGAGATCATGCGAGCTCAACTCTCCTCTTCTATGAAAACTAATGTAAATTCTAATGAGGACCCTAAGGAGTGTTCTCTCTCTAAGGATGAGAAGACTAGTTAAGGTAAAGATGAACCTCCTTATAAATAAGGGCCCATGTGATCCATACTTGTTTGCAAGCTTCCAGGAGTAATCCTAATCCTAGGGGGGGAGGATGTAGTTCCCCTCATGTTGTCTTCTGTTAGACTGATATTCATTATGTTAGGATATACACTATGATACCTTGTTGATGCTAGTTTTACTATTTTAGATTGGTTTTGGATGACAGTTGATCATACTTTGATGTTCATGATACTATTGACTTATGCATATGTTATGATGGTTATATGGATTTATTTGTGTGCTCAAATTAATTTAGTTATGAGTATTATGTGGTTATATGATTATGTTTACTATGAATTTAATTCATGATTGATCTATGTTGTTTACGATGTAATAGTTGTTATTCGTTGATGTGGATTATTGTTTGAAGTGTCTTGGTGGGAGGGACAGTGTAGCATTACTCGTTCGCGAGTACCCTGCTACGCTATGATTTTCTCTCATGGTGTGTTTGATTGTTTGAAATATATATCGACAGTTTGTCTAATGCAGATTGTAGGTACTAGGCATTGACTCCACCTGAATTGTCAGGTCTAAGTGTGCCTTAAAACCCAATGGAAATGTTGTTAAAAACGGAGATGACAAAAGGTTCCCTACCCTTGCCATCATCCTTGACAAGGATGAGTACCCGTTTAGTCACCTCGTCAGTCTGGTTTGCACTCTTGGTCAGTTGTCTCATTTTGACTTTATGGTTGTTGGGTGATTTGTGATGATACTTATTTAATTGTTGATTATGTCGTTTAATTAGTTATTAAATTTAAATAAATTGTAATAGTAATTTGTTGAGAAATTAATGTTATGAGTTGCCTTGTTTAATCGATTTAATTAAATTAAATTGATTTATAAGGTGGTTTAATTAATTTGGAATTAAATAAACCTAGATTGAAAATGGATATTTATATGGAATTTTTGATAATTAATTAAATTAAATTGTTGTGTGATAAAGTACTCTATAATTAAATATAAAGATAATTATTATTATTATCATTGAGATTTAATTAAGCAAATGAGGAAAATAATATAATTTAAAATAAAATAGTTAATTGGATGTGATTTCGAACAAGTTGCTAAAGCAATTTAAAAGATAGAAAAAGTGGAATTCGTGCACATGCATGACTCCGAACTAATTGCTGAATGGAAACTTTTCGTTTTTATGAGATTTTTATCCACTTTTTGTTTTTGAAAAAAAAAAACTTTCCTTGGTTAATAATTATCATTTTTTGGATATTTAAAATAATGTTTAAGTTTTTGAATGAATTAATACAAGGAATGGCACAAAGCATAGTAGGGTCGCAGGGCAGCATGGAGGCGAAGAAGGGCGAATCAGCAAAGAATGGACCTGCGTCTGCAAAGGCGCATTGGGGAGATGAAGCAATTATGGACAGCGCTAAGGAACAGACACTGGATCACACCTCGTAGTGGGTATTTTCAGGTGGGAAATGGGTGGAATAGTGCCATCCTGTGTATCGAAAGCAGGATGCACCATTTGAGAAGGAAAGCAAACTAGTGCAGAAACAACGTGATAGGCCTGAAACCCCTATGGAAAATGGAAACCCTAGCTAGGGCAAGCACATCCTCCAGGGAAAAAACTATTTAGAAGGTAGAATGAGTGGGTGGAGATACAAGCACGTAGAAGACCGAGCGATCAGCGAAGGGCAAGAAGCGGATGGATGGTTCAGAGGCCTATGGGGGATCGACAGGTGGAGGAGAAGGTTAATTCTAACCTAAAGGCCAAAGAAACAACCATGGAGATTGATGTCTATGAGGAAATCAAGGCCGACACGGCAATTCTTAGGGATTATGCTTTCATCTGTTGTTTCATTGGTGAAACACCGGATCGAGCCTCGATTAAACTTTGGATCCAGGAGAATTGGAAAACGGAGGTCCTGATAAGATTTTTGTCTAAAGGTTTTTTTGTAGTGGCTTTTACAGATGAGCAAACAAAATTAAGGGTCACAGAGGGAGATTTGTGGTTTATGGATGGAAAGCCCTTGTATATGTAGCCCTGGAACTAGAACTTTGATCTAGTTAAAATGCGGCCATATGACTAGCTGGTATGGGTTAGGCTTTACAATATTCCAATGGAATACTGGACGGGTGATTGCCTGGAGAAAATTGGACACTCTTTGGGAACCCTACTAGAGATTGACACGAGCATCCTGGATAGCGATCTTTATAAATATGCCACTCAACATTGTGACAATCGACACCATACCCCCAATGTCTATCTAGTGGTAAATGGGGAGTGTTGGTCACAGGAAATTTTGTATTGAGTGCAGCTCGCGGGACCACGGGACTATGGATTGCAACAAAGGAGTAAAGAAGAGTTGGAAAAAGCTGCCACAGGAGAATAACACTCCATCTACTCCCCAACAAAATCTAGACATCTCCAATGAAAAGTTGGCTCAAGCAGGTGACAATGAGATATACAATAAGGCATCGGCAGAAATGGTACCCTCCCCCAAGGCAACACCCAATGAAAAGGGTGAGGAGGTCACCAAGTCGTCGCCCTCACCTCAGAAGGAAGGCCATAAAATGAAGGAAAGTGACGAGGCTAAAGTTGCTTCCATGACAAGTGAAGACCTAGATTCAAACACAAACCCAGAAGATGAGTTGTACATAATTGAAGATAGGTGCATTTCTCAATCAGCAATCAAACACATGGGTCTGTGAAAAATTGACACATTTGGTAATTCCCGAGGAAGGAAATCCTTTAAATAGCTATGGGAGGAGGAGGTTGTGGCTAAGAAGTACACCAGCATCACCAAGTTTTTGAGTACCAAGGGAGGAAGCACCTCCCTTGGGAAACAATGAAGATCACAACTTGGAATGTCAGGGGCCTAAAGGCCCCTGACAAGCGGTACCTAGTTAGGATTCAACTATAGAAGAGTACAAGAAGTATCATCTTGCTACAGGAAATAAAGTTGGTAGATGATGATGGATCAAATTTTCTATACTATCGCTCATGGGAAGGATATTTTTAAGACTCATCAGGCTCTGTGGGTGGCTTAGGTATGTTATGGAAGGTGGTTGTTGTCTCTGTGGAGATTATTTATTCCTCTACAAATTGGATGGCGGTGAATGTCTATGATTTAGGCTTAAATTTCCACTTCACAATCATTTATATATACGAGCCAACAAAAATAGAGAATAAGGCACTTCTTTGGAGCTCAGTATTGGAGTTTGTTCATTCTTTCCCTAAGGACGGATTGGTCATAGGGGGTGACTTTAACGCCATTCTGGAGATGTCAGAGAAGAGTGGTGGGATTAGAAGTGTTTCATAGTCTATTTTGGATTTCATAACCTTTGTGGTAGAAGTAGGATTGATGGATTGTCCCACGGGAAATGGAATATTCACGTGGACCAATAGACGCAAAGACTTCATTGCTATCGTTAAGAGATTGGATAGATTCCTTATTCCTCCCCTTTGGTTTAAATCAAGACTGCAAGTGTCTACCAACATTCTACCTATTTCAATCTCAGATCATTTCCTTTTGGAATTATCAATAATTGGTGGGAGCATATCGGAGAAGATAAGCTTCAAATTTCAAAACATGTGGTGGCGGGATCCAAGTTTACTGGAGTTGTTGGATCATTGGTGGGGAGCTCTATAAGCTTCATATTGGTCAAGAAGCTACAAATAATCAAACAGAAGCTCAAAGAATGGAATAGGGTAAAATTTCAGAACATATTTGTTGAAAAAGCAAGTGTGGAAGCTGAGTTAGATTCCCTCAATGAAAACATAATTAAAAATGGCATGAAGAATGAATATTTTCTCAGAAAGAAAGAATTAAAAGAGAGGCTTGCTGATCTTCTGAAGAGGGAGGAGACATATTGGAGGGATAAATCTCGGGAGGTATGACTAAGTGAAGGCAACGCAAATTCCAAGTTCTGTCATGCCTTAGTTTTGGCAAAGAGAGCAGCGAATAAGATAGAAGAAATTTGGACTTGCAATGGACAGTTTGTCTGCGGAGGGGCTAAGATAGGCAAGGCTATGGTTGATTCTTTTGCTAATCTTCTTGGAGAACAATTGCCACAAGAATGTAGCAAGGACTTCCTTGACTTGATAAGCCACCAGGTTAGCGAAATAGATAATATGATGTTGTGTGAACAGATTTCAAAAGATGAAGTTTGCGCTGCGCTCTTCCAAATGCATCTAGATAAGGCATCGAGACTCGATGGCTTCACAGACAAGTTCTTTCAGAACTGTTGGGGCTTTCTTGGAGATGATTTATGGAAGTTGGTTGAAGACTTCCATAAGACTAGGAGATTCGTTAAAGGTCTAAATAACTCAGTCATTACTCTGATTCCAAAGAAGGTCGATTGTTCCTCTTTTAATGATTATAGGCCTATTCCATTGTGTAACACTATATACAAGGTGGTTGAAAAATTCTTGGCCAATCGACTCAAATTATTGCTGGGGAAGATTATATCTGTTGAACAGAATGGCTTTGTGCCCGGCAGAGAGATAACGGATAGCATACTGCTCATTTTGGAGGTCGTCCACACTCTCAAGTTGAGCAAGCAGGTAGGGATGATCATTAAATTGGATGTAAGCAAGGCTTATGATAAGGTGCATTGGACATTCCTCATGGAAGTAATGAAAAGATTGGGTTTCAGTTGTCACTGGTGCGATCTCATTTTCCATTGCATCTCCTTGGTCCAGTTTTTGGTAGCTGTCAACAGATCACTCCATGGCTTCTTCCAAGATACCAACGGTCTCAGACAAGGTGATCTCATATCACCATTCCTCTTCGTAATTATGGTTGATTCATTTAGTTGTGCAATAAAAAGATAGAGCCAGCGTTTGGAATGGTGTGGGGTGCGAGTGGCACCAAACACTGACCCTGTCACTCATTCCCAATTTGTCGATGATACTACTCTTCTCGAGGAAGCTAGTCTGAAGGAAGCCAGATGCATTAACAAAGTGCTTATGGAATATGAAATGCAATCAGGCCAGAAAATGAACAAGGAAAAATCGTGTGCCTACTTTTTCAACATAAGACCCCAATTGCAGCAGGCCATAACTGTAATTCTTGGAGTTAAAGCAGGGAAACTCCCATCCAAATTCCTCGATGTGCAAATTTTTGAAGGAGCATGCAAATAAAAATATTGGGGGGAGGTGGTTGAAAAATGCATAAACAAGGCAATGGCTTGGTAAAACAACTGGCTTACGCTGGCAAGGAGAATAACTATGGAAAAATTTGTCCTATCTGCAATCCCAATTTACACGATGTCCTACTATGAAGTCCTAGGGAAATCAGAGAATGATTTGGAGAAAATCCTAAAGAAGTTTTTATGGGAAGGATTGAAGGCTGATAAAAAAAATCCACTAAAAGGATGGGATATGGCTTGCAAACCAAAAGAAAATGGCGGAGCTGGGCTTCGTAAAATTCGATTGCAAAATAATTCTTTAGGAGCCAAGCTCATTTGGAAGATGTATAAGAATCCTGACAAGGTGTGGTGCTAGATTATGCAAAATAAATATCTGGATAACTCATACCCCTCAAGAATCTTAACTGCAACCAACCTCGATGGTGGATCAGTGGCTTGGAGATACCTATCAAATTGCAGACCCCTTATAACGTGTCATCTTTTGTGGAGGATTGGGAATGGGAGGAAGGTCTTATTTTGGACAAACTCATGGAATGGCCACAAAAGTTTGAATGAGCTTTCTGATTTGGAACAACATGTAGAAAGGTTGCAGGCGGAATTTGGTTCCAAGGTGGCAAACTACATCCAAAAGGAATAAAATTCCTTAGAAGGTTGTTGCAAATATATTAATATAACATCACTGCCACTACCACAAGAATTGGCAGACGTGGTATGCCGAGAAATAAACAGCAGATTGATCAAGTTGTATAATAGGGAGGACTCGATAATTTGGTGTGGAGCTGCATCCGAGGAATACTTGGCCAAGCTGGGGTATTAACTATAGACAATGAAAACTAAGGACAAGACCTAGATGGTGAGGCTTTGTTGGAAAAGGGAGGTGTTTCCCAAGGCTGGGGCATTTCTTTGGGTGGCACTACACCAGCACTATTTAACAGGTGAAAGACTAAAGAGATTTGGCATTGCTAGTCCGACCAAATGCATTCTCTACAAGCAAGTAGAGGAAAACATAGATCACTTGCTTCTGTCTTGCCCAGTGGTAGCTTCATGTTGGGATTGGCTACAAAGAACATTCAGCCTAATGGGTGCACGGCAATACAAGCTCTGGGATTTCCTGTCTAGTTGGCCAAATGTGAACAAGAGTGGTTATTGGAAAGTGATTTAGACTTTAGCACCCTCCTTGTTCGTGTGGTACCTATGGAACGAGAGGAATAGGTGCATCTTCAAGGAAGAATCATTAAATTATGAACAGCTCATTACCAAAATTCAAGGCACTATCATCAAGACAGCAAATAACAAAATTAACGTAAGTCCCAAAGCAAAATTCTTGAGGTGGGATGAGGAGATCAAAAGGGCTTGGACTAAAATTAGAATCCCAAAGGCCACATCCTCATGTGCAGCAAAGGTCAATAGAAAAGAGATCCATTGGACCCACTTGGTTTGGTTAAAATGGAAACTGAACTTCGACGGGGATGCCAAGGGCAACCCCGGAAGTGCTGGGGTTGGCTGTATAATTAGGGACACAAGTGGAGGTTGTATTTGGGCAGCATCAAAGAATTTAGGCATTTGCACCAATAATATTGCATAGATGGAAGCACTATGGCTTGGGTTGCAGCTATGCATTCAAAATGGCATAGATTCAGTTGAAATAGAGGGTGATTCAATGCTTTACGTTCAGGAAATAACTTTAGGAAGATCAAAAAACTAGAGAATCAGAGATTGGATTGCACCAATCAAGGAGCTATAAGGCAAGCTTGCAGACTACTCTCTGATGCACATATACATAGAAGAAAATAAGGTAGTGGATTTCTTGGCAAATTGGAGGGTGGTACACAAATAAAAATTAATCATGGGTTCTGCCACATTATAATGATCGGGACTGCAAGAGATCATTATAGAAGATCTTAATGGGTGTCGAGCCGACTCTTTAGTTCCTTCCCATGGCACATGAGCGGGTGACATGACCTTTGCTGCACAGGCAGGTGTGTAAGGATAGATTTGGTCAAGACTTGGTGCATGGATTGACCGATGGGAACAATATGGTTTACAAGTCCTGGTCTTTGGCCTTGAGGCTATTTTAACGCATGTTTTCCAACCCCAACTCATTCAGAATTGAGAATGTTTGGGAAGATTTTCATAGCACAGAAATGGTGTATTATTTTGGATTGACCTGTCCCTATGTCAAGGAATCCTTGGCTGTGCAATGTAGAAGGATTTTTACCATTTAGAGCATGGAGGTGCACAATGTGATCATGGATATGATCTCGAAGGTGTTGAATGCGGACCGCCACTAGTGTGACGGGAAGATTTATGAAATTGTGGTTGGAGCTTTGGTTGACATTATCGAATCCCGGGAATGAGTGATCAAGCTTCTCAACGGTTTTGTGGTGATCTCCAATGTCCAAGTCATTGCCAATGCAACCTTGGAACTGGCTACAGATGGTTGGGTAAGCTATCTTTGTATGTTCTTTGACCCCGCATATATGAAGGTTGAGGATGATGATGGCGAAGAATACAAAGTGGAGGCTCTACATCAGCGTCGAGAGGCCTTAACAAACTTTATGATAGATGCATGGGAGTTCTTCAGGGTTGGGTTCAAAAACTCATACATGGATGCTTTCTCCAGATTCATGGACTCCAGCCGCTCGTGGCTAGGTGAGGGCAACTTGGTGAAGATTATTGGGTTGGGAAGATACCCGGCTGTCATCTACCAGCACCTGGTGAATTAGAGTTTAGGGAAATTTTCTTTATTGTCTCAATATGTAATCTGGAATGTCCTGGCCTTTGTTCGGTTGTACATGGGCGCTACCCCCTTTGGTAGCACTTACCAATAAAATAATAATAATTATCATTTTTTGGGGGTTTTTGATCAGGGGATTTTTAGTTTTTGGGAAAGGAGAAGAACTTTGTCTGAAGAAATTATTTTGTAGAATAGTTGTATTTTTATTAATTGTTTTGAAAAGAAAATATTGAATTGAGAAAAATCCAGATCGTTATTGAGTTGTTTTGAAGAAGTGGATCATTGTGAACGTAATAGTTGATCTCAGCACCATTCTTCCATTTCAGTAGCGTTGGAATCTAGGTTGGTTTGTATATTGTTTTACCTAAAAATAGCTTTTCGTTTAATGTAGATGAATTATTGCATTTGTCTAAAAGTTTCTTAAATCCATCGATTAATCCATTTCATACATACCCTGTGATCACCGCAGTCCATGAGATGGCATCTCTTTGTGGTTTTTTGTCAAGCAATTTGCATGCCTTGTCCATGCTTTCACATTTGTGTCCATGTCTACCGGTGCAACTACAACTTCATTATCTCACAAAATTCTTGTATCAATGTGCATACCCCGTCCAAAGTTTCCACTGTGGCATAAGTAGTGATATTTTTGGAAAAAGTGGTGTATTTGGCTTTACACCTGCCTATAGTCTTTGTTCAAAATTGTATAGTGTAGGCCTATTTTTCTGACTGTTTCATTTAGCGTCTCCAATAATCTCCACCTGAACTTGGGCACTATTGAGAATTATTAAAAGACTCACTCCCCCTTTGAAAAATTTCTCTTGGAACAACGTAGGAGCAAAGGTTGTTAGCGCGCCTCCTATCTACTCTTGGTTACTGCTGTAACGCTGAAATAAAAGCTTTGCACAATAGACACACAAAGAAGATTGATTAGAAGCACACATGCAATGCAATACTAAAATCTAAGATGCAAATTCATTCGTTAAGCAACAAAGAACATGGGAAAGTAAAAACGTAATTAAAAACTAGAACAATCTCACCAATCTTCAAACGTATTTCCATGATTCATCTCGATTGCCCTTCTCCATTTTGCTTGTGTAGTATAATTGCCCTCAGATTTTCAAGTTCGTGCAAGTATAGCCTAAGATAGTGATTAGCAAAATATCGAAGATTCAAGACAAAGTGCTCTCCAAAGTTACAAAATTCGCGAGAGATTGGAATGAAGAATGACAAATCAATTTATAGAAAATTGATTATTCAATGATAGGCCAAGATTGAAAGATCAACGGAATTGAGATTGACAGATTACACATGCATTCGATAACTGCTGATGACATGAGTGATACAAATTAGAAATAGAATTAAAGATTAAATAAATGATTTAATCTTCGTTAGCCATTCGAAAATAGAAGAAATACCTTTGCATGACAAAAGATAAAGATTGATTATAACGACTGCTCAAATGCACGACAACATTTAATTAATTAAATAAGAATATTTAATTAATTCGCATGTACACGCAATTGAGTTAGAACGGACGATTGCATGATCGATGAAGAGATTACTAGAAGACGCCACTCACATCAAATGAAGAGTTAACTAATGATTAAAATAGATGTCAAGTTGAGTAAAAGTGAATACTTAGATAACTCACATACAATTATCTAAAATATAGAAGAATGTGTTAAAATAGAATTAATGAATTAAATAATTCATTTAATTCAAGACTCGATATTTGAATATAATTAAATAAATAATATTTATTTAATTAAATGATGAAGGGACTCAAAATGAATAATTAAATAAATAATGAATTTATTTAATTATAGTTGAAATATGATAAAGAATAAATTAAATAATGATTTATTTAATTTAACAGAAGAATAAGGTTAATTAGTAAGATAATTAAATCAAAAGCATTTATTTAATTAATTAGATAGAATAAAGACAATATGAATTAATTAAACACCAAGATTATTTAATTAATAGAAGAAATAAAGAAGATGAATTAATTAACAATTAAGATTATTTAATTAATAGAAGAAATAGAATTAAAAATTAATTATTTAATTAATAGAAGAAATAAAGATGAATTAAAATAATTAAGATTATTTAATTAATAGAAGAAATAAAAGAAGATGAATTAATTAAATAATTAAGATTATTTAATTAATAGAAGAAATAAAAGAAGATGAATTAATTAAATAATTAAGCTTATTTAATCAATGACCATGAAGAATACAAATTACGAAGAATGTTGAAGTCACAGGCCTAAACCAAATTTCGGTGTCTACATTTGCCCCTCTTTGATACAATGTCGTTTAGGCATTGTGTCAAAGAAAGTCGATAAAAATATGCCCCAGTCATGCCCAGTCATACTCTAGATTAAAACAGGTGAAGGTATGCCCCCTCGGGAAAATTGACAAATTTCCAAAATGTTCAGAAAATTTTGGAAATGCTCCCGATTAGTCCAGTAGATAGGCAGAAATGCAATGCAGTTGACAGAATTGGGTTCGGAAATGGGAGGGACGGGTATAGAATGATAGAAAATGGGAGTTTACATGGCCAATAGCAAAGAAATGCCACCTAAGCCCGAGGTATATATTTTGAATTGGGGTGAAAAACTATTCATTTGCACCCACCTAGCTTAGAGATTTCAAAATTTGCTCTGATTTTCAGCGAGGATGTCTCCAGTTCCAGCCACCCATCATCGTGCATACAGGATCTAGACATACCAGAGACCAGCCGGCGCGGACCCCCCGGTATGGACCTAAAACTTGCCTTTTGAAAATTTTTAATTTGCGAGTATTTTAAGACATTTATTGCATTTTAAGTTATGCGTCATTTTTAATTTTGCACCGCATGTGTATGCGCGAACGACGCATGTGACCGCGAAAAGCCACATTTGAATTTTAACGCCGGTCTGATAGATTAGGTTTTAGCGAAGAAATGCATATGTTTATTTTGTTATGCATTTGAAATTTTGCAACGCATGTGCATATTCATAGCCGCATTTGTTTATTTTGATACGCATTTGATTCCCTAAAACGCATGTGAATAGTTATAGCCGCATTTGCTTATTTAGAAACACATTTGAGATTATGCAACGCAAATGATAGTTTTATGACGCATTTGATTATTATTAACCGCATTTGATTAATAATGACGCATATGTAATTTGTGAACCGCATTTGTGAAAAAGCGATGCATATGTAAAAGAATGACGCATGTGCAAAATAACGACGCATTTGCATTTTATGTTAAAACAGTCATTTTTCACTAGAATAGATGATTCAGGCTGACATGAGACATGTATGATGTTGTTGCAGGTTGTATTAGACCCTATCTATACACGGGAGTCAAGACCCACGATGTTTTGATTCAGAGACAGTTTGCGGCCGGCCGAGCGACGGACTTTATGGCATTTGGGTTTGTTGCACGTGACCGATATGCCCCAGATTAGGGAAAATCGGGGATTGCTGACAGTACTATGTGAGTGGTGGCACTCAGAGACATCATCGTTCCACCTTCCGACTGGAGAGGCCACAGTGACCTTAGAGGATGTGTATAGGATATTGAGACTGTTGATTAGAGGGACATGGGTAGTCTATGATACGCAGAGGGGGATTGTCGAGATGTGTAGATATTACCCCCACGCTGACGTTAGATAGCTAGGGGTTGACGACTATGAGATTAGATGGAGGGTATTGGCCCAAAGATATAGACAGTTAAACTGTCTAGTAGCGACCTTGATTGGCGGTATTGTACTGCCTGACCACTGAGGGCATGGATTCCCTATAGGATGGGGGGAGATGTTAGTGGGCATGCTTGAGCGCCGAGTCGTATATGCTTGGGGTTCGTGTGTGCTTGGGATGTTGTACTTCCACCTGCATGACATTGTCTATAGAGAGGCACAGTCGATGAGCTGTGGGACCACGCTCCTGATGGTATGGGCGTGGGATCATATCGCTATATTCAAACCACCTATTACAGTAGATGTTCCTCATGGAGCTCCATACGCCTTCCGTTATGCAGGGGCAACCACACAGCACCATATTGGGGACATAGGTTATTTCAGACACGCTATAGAATTGATGCAGGAGTTCACATGGAGACCGTACCTGAGCTGTGAGGTGTGGTCAGATGAGGACGAGCACCTACCATTTTGTAGACAAACACAGTATTTGGTGGGATGGACAGTGTCCCACATGCACATTATAGAGCGGCAGCTGCTGGATTGGGTATTGAGACAGTATGGAGAGGTACAGGATGTACCTCGAGGGAGAGCAGAGTTTGCTCAGTCGTCACGAGAGGTCCTGCTATGGGGACCAGAGATTCCAGTCACCACCGCAGCGGCAGATATTGACGGTTTATAGGCGCTTCCATGGAGATGGAGAGACGGACCAGCAGATCCAAGGACCACTCCAGCTTATGATCAGTGGTGGGCCGCACACAAGCCGATTCCCATGACAGATCCAGGGCAGCCAGCACCGGTAGAGCGGTGTGGTACAAGTCCTAGAGGCAGACGAGGCAGAGGAGGAGGTCGAGGAGGCAGAGGGGGCCATGGTGATGGAGGGGATGATGGCAGAGGTGGTCGACGTGGAGGTAGGAGAGGGAGACGTGGTCGACAGGGATGAGGACCAGCCTTGTCACCGATCCGAGAGGAGAGAGGAGGAGAGGAGGATGTGGCCATGCTAGATGTGGCTAGAGGTGGTGAGGAGGAGCAGCCGGTAGAGGCAGTTATCCCAGACATCCCTGACATCCCAGCAGAGGCAGAGGTAGGTGCTGAGGAGGCGGTTGGAGAGGAGGCAGTTGGAGAGGAGGCAGAGATTGATGCCCTTGGATTTCTAGGTGCCTACCAGGAGGACGACAATGAGGATGATGATCATGAGAGAGAGATCCGAGATCAGATCCTGGAGGAGATCGATGAGGAGGAGGATGGGAGAGACAGGGCTAGACAGGATGAGACAGGGATAGAGGATCCAGACATGGATAAATTGCGAGCCCAGGTTGCCTCATTGGAGGATCAGATGAGAGTGTTGATGGCTAAGAGAGATGCCTACAGGGTGGAGAGAGATAGAGCCTTGATGGAGAGAGATCAGGCGGTAGTCCGGCAGTAGGAGACTGAGTAGAGATTCACAGAGCTCAGGTCATTATGCACAGGACCATCAGCAGCATTTGCCAGAGAGTTGGTCAGAGCCGGAGAGAGGGAGAGATACTACCAAGACTTGTATGAGGCAGAGGTTCCCCTAGAGAGACGGGCTCCCAGTTTTTCAGCGGCACAGAGTAATAGGTCCCAGACCAGAACCCACACACGGACAGTGAGCACAGAGGGAGTGGATCAGCCACATAGAGCAGGGCCATATGACAGACCTCCCACAGCTTAGAGATCGGTCGGTTTCCAGCATCAGTCTCCCACACACTCCCGACATGATGGAGATATTGTTTGTGATCCATTTTAGACATTGTATTTTGATCTGATAGCCTGCGGGCTTCCATGTATTTGTGATACATTATGACATTGTGATGTGACACATTTGAGCGATATATATATATATATATGATTTTGGCGGCAATTCTCATGATATGCATTTCTATGTATGGATTATGTATTCTTTATTTATGCATGTGATGTTTATATGATATGCCTATGTGATGGATGAGTATATATACATTATGATGTTTATGTAGCTAATGAGATAATGTTGATCCTACATGATGCATGGTTCTATATGATGTATGATCCTATATGATTATGAGATGCAATGTGATGTTATATGTATGATGCAGACGACATGTGATGTTATACAAATGTAATGTGATGCACGTATTTACAGTTGCTTTGTACATGAAATGCTTATGATATGTATTGGTTTTAATGATTATTGTCTATTATGCCATGATGATTTAGATGTAAAATATGCCTATATGTATGAATATTTCTAACATGTATGTTGATGCAGGATGATGTATAATGTTTTGTGTCACAGGACTTCGTCATAATACAAGAAAGAGGAACTGTTAGTGCGGAAAGAAAGATCAACAAAGAAGGAAAAGACAGAAGATAGATGTTAGTATTAGGAATCTTTGATATTTTTCCATATCACAAAAGGTATTGCACTTTATCATCATTGGGCGGGACTAATACAAATGGAGAAAAACACCATGATATGACATAGATCAAGGTGTGCAAGGTCATCCACTTGCAAATAACAGACAGTCAGAGACAAGGATTGTCATTAACTCATACTAAGGACACAAGTTTCCCTAGTCTTTTTGTCAAGACAAACCACAGATAGCAAACAAAATAAAAGATGGGTCATGATACGTCATTGCTCCTCTAAATCCTTCATGGGACATCCTTGAGGAAACTAGTAACATGACTCAAAATCAAATTGAAAAGACAGCCGACAGACAGCAGTCAAAGAAAATAGAATTATGATACGTCGTTGCTTCTCTAAATCCTTCATGGGACATCCTTGAGAAAGCTAGTAACATGAATCCCAGTCATCAATTCAAGATAAATGATAAGATAAATAAGCCATAAAGTCAAAAATCCAATAAAATATTTTCCAAAACATGATTTGTTTGTTTGATTTGTTTGATTGATAGAGCCTGATTGCAGGAGATACACATACTAGATAAGACTGTGAGTCTGGTTTCGATGTTATGACTATCTGTATAAGGCATGACAAAGCCTGGTTTTAGAAAGACATGTATTGTATAAGACGTTGATTCAGATGCCATTGATGTGATAACCTGTGTAAGGCTATGTTTGATTTTTTGGATAACATCTGTTTCCAAGAAGGACACATCCTGTAGCAGACTGTTGGTTGATTTGTTTTGATTGTTTTTGTTTGGCAAGTTGTTTGATTTAACTTAGAGACATTGCTGACTTGTTCACCAGAGTAATGCATGACTTGATATGATGCGTGGACAAATAACTGCATGTGACCACAAACCCTAAAGGACTGACCTAGTGCGGCCTCGGGGGCTCATCGATTGATGACCTTGCCTATGTTGTACATGCAGAGACCTCATAGTTTGACTTGACTTGACTGACAAGACTGACTACAACAATAAAAGATGTGTATGAAAGTGAATGTGACGAACCCTAATGGACTGACCTAGTGCGGCCTCGGGGGCTCATCGATTGATGGCCTTGCCTACATTATACACGCAGAGACCTCGTAGTTCGACACAACCAATGACCTTGTCATATAGACATATGGATTGACGCATGACTTTATACAGACAAACCTAAATGGACTAACCTAATGCCTCAGGGGCACATCAGCAGATGGCCTTGCCTACATCCAGTCGCAGAGGCAACGTAGTTCAACAAATGACAAAGACTGACAAGTGCGACTGACTCTGACTCTATTTTTTGGATTTTTGAAATGTTTTGATTTTTTTTTTCTCAGGTCATTTTGCGATGTTCGTGGATTTTCCATGGTGTTACATCTTCAACACAACCAATGTAAGAACCAATATGACACATGTCAAGTGTGTGCCCCTAGTCGAGTATAAGACCAATTGATTATGAAAAGGGTAAGATGGGGGATATGAAATTTCGCTTGATGTCAATCATTCCAGGTTATGGGAAAGACTACCACTTATTAGGGATGATATATACAAGCGATGGACACAAAAGACAAGGGATATGTACAGGGATAGTCAGTTTGTATTGGGATAAGGACTATATACAAGGATCATGGGCTATATACAGGGAAGTGGACTATGTACAGGGTAGTGGACTATGTACATGGTAGATTAGAATAATAGTAGACAAAAAAGCAGAGTTGAGTACACATGGTGCCTGTTTGCCAAGTTTTCACCATGGTACCTATCCAAAGCGCCATCAAAGTGGTTTTCACTATTGGACGAATAATTTTTCTTTACTATTTTCCCGATTATCTATTTTTTTTGGTGTTACCAAGACGCCTGTTTGCCAGGTTTTCACCTTGATAATGATTTTTTTGTATTTTTTGATTTTTTTGTATTTTTGCTAATTAAGACAAAGGCTCCCAGAAGCTATGCGTAGAACTTCTTCAGATGCATACTATTGATTGGTGAGGATAGTGGTTCCCCTTTAGGAGTAGAGAGTTGGTATGCTCCTAATCCAAAAGCTTCTGTGACAATATAAGGTCCCAACCAGTTAGGTTCAAACTTTCCTGGTTTTTCTCTTTCTGCTTGATTCTTTGGGTTCTCCATTAAAACCAGGTCACCAATGTCAAAGTTTATGTTCAAGACTCTCCTGTTATAGCTACGACGAAGGAGATTCTGGTATGCTTGGAGATGGTCTAGTGCCTTCTGTCTTCGCTCATCTAAAAATTCTAGCTCATGGAGTCTCGACACTTGGTACTCTTCATCATCAATGTGGCCTTTCAGGGATACCCTTAGGGAAGGAATCTCGACCTCAATAGGTAAAATGGCTTCAGACCCAAAGACAAGTGAATATGGGGTAGCACCAGTGGGAGTGTACATACTTGTACGATAAGCCCATAAGGCAGGATTAAGCTATAAATGCCAGTCACGACCAGCATCATTGACAGTCTTCTTGAGGATTCTAATGATGGTCTTGTTAGATGCCTCTGCTTGGCCATTACCTTGTGGGTAGTATGGAGTGGAAAAGTGATGTTGGATATGAAATTCATCACACAAGTGACGAACTTCTTGGTTCTTAAATGGGTGGCCATTGTCAGTGATTATGGACTAAGAGACACCATACCGACAGATGATATAGTTTAAGATAAATCTAGAAATCTGTGTGTCGGTAATGTATGTCATAAGAATGGCTTCAATCCACTTCGTAAAGTACTCAGTGGCAGTGATAATGAACTTGTGTCCATTAGATGATGTGGGGTGGATCTTACCTATGAGGTCAAGTCCCCATTGGGCAAAGGGCCATGGTGACGTGATAGGACGAAGCTCCTGTGTTGGGGCATGTATCAAATCTCCATGAACTTGACATTGGCGGCATTTTGTTACAAAGACATATGAGTCTTTTTCCATAGTAGGCCAATAATAACCCAGTCTCATAATCTTTTTGGCTAAGGTAGGACCGCTAGAATGGGAACCACATATACCCTCATGCACCCCATGCAAGGTTGCTTGTGCTTCAGTAGAATCAAGACATCTCAGTAAGGTATTGTCTAAGGCGCATCTATATAGGGTGTCTCCGACGATGGTATATTTGGCTGACTTGCGGAGGAATGTTCTACATTGGTTATTGGATAGGCCAATGGGTACAACTTTGGCATGAAGGTAATCATAGATTTCTTTGTACCATGGGGAATCAGGACCAACGATGTCACACACCATTTTAGAATCTGGGATATCATAGGCTGGGACCAAAATCTATTCTACCAAGAACTCAAACTTAGGCACGTTGTTAGGAATGTCAAGAAGTGATGCAATTGTAGCCATAGCGTCTACTGCCCTATTTAAAACATGAGGTATTTGATGAAATTCGACTTTGTCAAAGTACTCTTTAAAACTATCTGCCATGCGCTTGTATGGAGTAAGCTTCTCATCCTTAGTCTCATAATCATCATTTACCTGACTGATTACTAGTTGAGAATCACCATAAACCTATAAAACCTTAATTTTCCACTTGACTGCCATGCATAACCCTGTCACTAGAGCTTCATACTCTACCATGTAGTTAGTGCATGGAAATGCAATCCTAAATGACTTAGGGATGGAATCACCTTGTGGTGTGATAAACAATATCCCAGCCCCTGAACCATGATTTGTATGTGAGCCATCAAAGTACAGTTTCCATGTTATGTTTGTGTCAAATGTGAATATGAACTCATCAGGAAAGTCTGCAACTAATGGATGATCTGCCTGTATGGGTGCATCAGCTAACTGATCAGCAATGACCTGTCCTTTAATAGCATTTCTTTCTACATACTGTATATCATACTCACTAAGTATCATAACCCACTTGGTCAGTCGCCCTGTTAATGCTACCTTGCTAAGAAGATATTTCAGAGGGTCTATTTTAGCAATCAGCATTGTTTGATGGTTTAGCATGTAGTGCCTCAATTTTTGGGTAGCAAATACTACTGCAAGACAAGTACGTTCAATGTTACTATAGTTGAGCTCATAACCGACCAAAGTTCGGCTAATATAATAGACTGCCCTTTCATGACCTTCATCATCATTTTGTGCAAGCAATGCTCTGAGTGATGAATGGGTTGCTGTGATATAAAGAATCAATGGTCTCCCTTCAACAAGTGGCATTAAGACAGGTGGTGTAAGTAAATATTCTTTTATCAGTTGAAAAGCCTCTCCACACCTAGGTGTCCATGCAAAGGGTACTCCTTTCTTAAGTAGATGTTGAAAAGGGTGTGTCTTGTCTGCTAGCTGCACTATAAATCTTCTGATAGATTGCAACCTTCCCTGTAATGTCCTTAGTTGACTGAGATTGTTGGGTGGTAGCCTGTCCATGATTGCTTTCACCTTAGCAGGATCTACTTCAATGCCTCGTCTAGAAATGATATAACCTAACAGCTTTCCTGACTTGACCCCAAACACACATTTCTTTGGATTGAGTCTCACATTATACTTCTCCAGCCTTTGAAATACCTTGTCTAAAACCTGTAAATGTTCAGCCCTTGTCTTGTATTCTACAATAAGGTCATCGACATAATCCTCCATACAAGTGTGTACTAGATCATGAAAGATAGTAGTCATGGCACGTTGATAGGTTGCTCCTACATTCTTGAGCCCGAAGGGCATAACATTCCAGCAATACGTTCCCCAAGGACAAGTGAAGGCTGTCTTAGGTTGATCTTCAGTGGCAATTTTGATCTGGTTATATCTTGAGAATCCATCCATAAGGGACAACATCTCATATCCTGTCATGTCAACTATCATGTCTATATTAGGCAAAGGGAAGTCATCCTTAGGACAAGCTTTGTTGATATCTCTAAAATCAGTGCAGATCGGATGCCCCATTTGGTTTGTAATTGGTACAAGATTGGAAATCAATCTGCATAGTCAATAGGTCTGATGAAACCAACGTCTAAGAGTTTCTTGAGTTCTGCCTTGACTAATAAAGCAATTTGTGGATGCATTTTTCTCAACTTCTATTTTACTGGTTTGGCACCTGGTTGTAAAGGCAAGTGATGTAGAACAAGTTCAGGATCTAACCCAGGCATGTCGGCATATGACCAAGCAAAATTTATCTGTCTCTGTTCAAAGAAGTCATGGAACTCTGATTTCTCTTGTGTTGTCAATGACACTGCCAAATAAATCAATCGAGGATTCTCTTTTGTGCCTATGTTGACTTCTACTGATTCTTCAACGAGCATGAGTGACTTTTCCTATGCAATGGGGAGAATGTTCAAACCTCCATCCTTAGGTGCCTTAGAGAGGTTCTCGCCTTCAGATGCATCCTTTCTTTTTACTTTTTCATTGTCTAGAGGTGCCTTTCGGTTTTCACCTAAAGACTCATCCTTTTTATTTTGTTTATCCTTTTTCTCATTTTTGCGACTGGAGGGTTGAACAAATTCCCCAAAATATGCTTTATTTTCCAAGTCAATGGTAAAACTAGCTTTATGATCTCCGTTAGGTATGCCTTCACGTAATCCCAGGAACTCAGCAATTGCTTCGTCGTCCTCAAAAGTGTCTAAGACAAGTGTATCTTGTTGATCCCAATCTATGAGTTTGGGATAAACTAAAGGCATGTCATCGTCAGAGTTATCAAAGTCTAATGGGGTCAAGGTAAAGATTGAATTATTCATGTGATTACAAAAGTCTTGTACCAAGTCTGTTTTTCTCTTGGGTTTGGGTCTAGGTGGATGAATAAGTGGGCCTAATGCCAAGGTTTGACTATCGGAAACAGGTGGCTCAGATTTCCAAGAGATAGGATCGAGTGATTCCCAATAGTAGTGTTTAAACCATTCCTCTTTTGTCATTTTCTTTGGTGGACAAGAATTCAAAGGATTGAGTGAAGAACTTAA
The DNA here is from genome assembly GCA_007258455.2 of Sequoia sempervirens. Taxonomy (NCBI): domain Eukaryota; kingdom Viridiplantae; phylum Streptophyta; class Pinopsida; order Cupressales; family Cupressaceae; genus Sequoia; species Sequoia sempervirens. The sequence continues at coordinate 51,723,910 of VDFB02000007.1, forward strand.
CATCAAGTCGAGTTCTCCAAATAACTTGTCAAGGTCCATAGAGGAAGTAGAGGATAGGGAATCCCACTCATAATCGTTAGAATCGGGGGAGTCACAATGATGTTGGTCTACTGGTTCGTGAGATGTCTTAGTATCTTCTGAAGCACGTGCTTCCTCAAGTAAGGGTGATGGAGTACTAGGAACGCCAATCTGAATCGGTTGAAACCCTAGCCCTACTCCTTTTGGCCATTGAGAAACAAATATTGGTTCCACTCTGCCATCTTGGTTTAAACCTAAACCACTTTGTCCATCATATCCTTTTCTTTGCATGATTTTGAAACCCTTTCCATATAGACTTGTAGGAATGTGAGCAAGTAAAAGGGGTTCTTGATTATCTTCCTTATACAGCCAGGAAGTGACATCTTCTGTATCTACAGCCTCTTTGCTTAATTCACCCCATTTAGTGAAAGTTGTTGTGGGGGGAACATGTATAGTGATCATAGATTGTCCTCTACCTATTATAGGCAAACCATATGACTTAGGAGGAACCAAATGGCTAACACAATAAGAAGTCTTCATGTAATACTCTCCACAACCCTTGTCTTGGATCTCGACCCTAGGAGTGGTAGGAAGTGAGGGTGAAATAGATGTTTGAGTGAGTGTGGATGGGTCAACATAAGAAGATGGTTTAGACGGTGAGGCCTCTTGGTTGACTGGCACTTGACATTAAGGGATCTCCTTTAGATTGGTGCAATACTGGAAAGGATCGAGATCACCATCTATAGTTATTTCAGTGCCATTGTAAGGGAATTTAAGACACCGATGATATGTGGAAGGGACCGCCTTCATGGCATGAATCCATGGTCTACCTAGCAGAAGGTTATAAGGGAGGGTGAGATCCAAGACCTGGAACTTTGACTCCATTACTGCAGGACCAATTCTGATAGGAAGTGTTACCACCCCCTTTGATTTTCGTTCTTCATCATCATAAGCTTTAATGACAATACTCTTAGTGGTGTCCACACATGCTTCTGAGATACCTAATGCCTTAATTAGTTTTAAAGTGCATAGATTTAACCCTGCTCCTCCGTCTACCAAAACTGGTCTAACTTTGGTGTCATCGACAAGGACTTCTAGATGTAACGGGTCATTGTGGTTTGTCTTGTTTGTGGCATAGTCTTGTTCAAAAAATGTGGCATGATGATTATTGGTCAAGTAGCCCACCATTTCTTGGAAATGATTGACATCAAGGTCAGTAGGGACCGTGGTGTTCTGTAAAGCCTTATCGAGGATAGATCGGTGCTCAGGAGAGATACGCAACAATTCCAAGATTGAGATTTGGGCTGGGGTCTTCCCCAATTGGTCAAGTAGGTTATATTGTAACTTGGAAGGTTGTGATTATTGCTGCAATGGAGGGCCTTGGATAACAAACTTAGTACGACGAGTATTGACCGCACATTCAGGATTAGCATTGATAGTAATGGTATTGATGTTTTCATCGGCGGCGCGAAGGCAATGAATGATTTTTCCGCTATCATAATCATGTTTGATGCTCGCATAATTGGCCGACATATTGGTCTTAGTACTCGAACTGGGGACAGTTCCTTTCCCATGGTCATGTAGTGGGTCTGAAAAGACTTGATGATCAGTGTTGGATGTCTTTTGTTTTTGTCCACTAACCTCAATAATTCTCTTATCAGCAAGATCCTGAATGATATTCTTCAGTTGTCGACAGTTTTGTAGGTTATGTCCCTTAGTCCTATGATAATCACAAAAGGCATTGTCATCCCACCAAGTTGGTTTAAACTGTCCTGGATCGTATTGTCTTGGTTCCTGCAGCTGTATGAGGTTGTGTTGTAACAGTTGTTTCAACACTGACTCAATGGGTTCCCTTAAGGGAGTGAACTCACGTTTTTGAAATCTCCTTGGTTGTGGACATTGAGTATTGGAGACCGTGTTAGTAGGTTGATTGACAGCATTAAGCATGTTGGCAAAAGTATGAGGTCCTTGTAATGTGAGGAGGGGTCTTGCTTGTAATGTTTTAGCATCCACCACCCCATCATTGGTGACATTTTTGTTGCGAGACCAGAATCTGTTTCTGTCAGTGGGGGTGTTTTGTACGATTAGGTTTCTATTGGATGTTGTCATTTTGTTTTCACCCTTTTCAATGAGATCCTTCTCTATTATCACCCCTTTTTCCACGAGTTCTGAAAAAGATATGCAGCAATGTACCCTTAAGTTACTCCTGAATTTTGGATGAAGGTTTTCTTGAAACATTGTAACCTTTTGTTTTTCGGGTATCTCAACAGGACACCAACTAGCAATAGTTCTCCATCGCTGGAAGAAAGTAATGAATGTTTCCCCTTCGTCTTGTGTTGTGTGGCACAAGGTTGCTATATTTATCTCATGGTCAATGTGGAAGGAGAATTGCTCCACAAATTTCTCGACTAGTTCCCCCCAAGATCTAATGCCAGAATCTAAACCCAAAAACCATTCTAGTGCAACTCCTACAAGACTTCATGGAAATAGCCTCATAAGATACGTGGGATTGTAAGCGACATCTATGAATATGGTAGAAAATTCCCTGATATGTTCTACTGGATTGCGTTTGCCATTGTACTTAGGAAGATTCGGTATGACATATCCGTGAGGGAAAGGTGTCATGTACAATGATCTATCAAAAGGGAAGGGGCATATGTCCTTTGGTGAAAATGATTTCTTAGTTGAGACCGACATGTTATCCATTTGTGTTTGCAATGCGTGCATTTGTGTTTGTAGGACGTCAACTTGGGTCAAAGATGTGCTAGGAGGATTATGCGGATCCATGTATGTATTCTGAAATCCAAAGTCTCATGATGGGTTTTGATTGAACATTGGCATCTGAGGTGGATTTGGATTCAGAGTGTTGGTAAATGTATTATGGTCTGGTATCTGCATAAATTGGTGTTGACCTGGGTTCTGTGTAAATGGGTTCCGAGCACCACTCTGTGAAAAGGGATTCTAATTCAGAATCGATGTGAATTGGTTTTGACTTGGAATCTGTGTGGATGGATTCTGACTACCAATCTATGAAAAAGGGTTCTGATTCAGAATCGACATAAATTGGTTTTGCCTTGGAATCTACGTGGACGAATTCTGACTAGCAATCTATGAAAAAGGGTTCTGATTCAGAATCGATGTAAATGGACTCTGACTACTAGTTTGGAAGAGTGGATTTTGATTGCCATATTGGAAGGAGGGAATGCCCCCTATTTGTGAAACCCTTGGTATAGTACTAGTGATTTGAGCACTAGGTATGGCCATCGACTGTGGTAAGGTACCCATGATACTAGCAGTAGGTATGGTTGTTGATTGTGCACTTGTGACACCGACATATGATGTATGGGCTGACATTTTAGGTCTTTTACTCCCAATAAGAGGACCAGTGGGAGTGGATGATGATGCCCCTGTAGTGAAATTAAATCCTGATGTCATGCTAGGTGTACCAAATGGGGACGTATGGACTATTGTACTCTGTGTAGACGTGCTAGATGGCATAGTTGTGTTGACCTGAGGTATAGTAGTACTAGTAGTCATGGTATTTGTCCCTTGTGTAGGTTGAGTTTGTAAGGTGCTAATGTCAAATCCTAGAGGTAAGGTAGCACCTTCAGCTAGCAATTTTCCTAAAAATTGTTGACGATCATTTGCTAGGTACTCATCTACAAAAGAGGCAAACTCAGGGTCCTGTGCGGCACCCTCTATGTCCTCTACTACAATGTGTCCTTGAGTGTTTCTAGTGGTGAATTTTTCTAATAGAGTCTTATGAGGTCTTGAAGAAAATGGATTGATGAACTCGTTTGGGTTCGACATGTTTTCTCTCTCTCTTCTCTTAGACCTAGTTTCAACCATGTAAGACAAGCTCAATATGCGAGAAATGCAAGACTATATGTATGAACAGTATGACCCTAGTCTATGTTTTTGGGACTTTCTTATGCAAAATAAAGGATGTCCTAGGATGACACTAGTCTAGACTCTACAGATGCAAAGTCTAAGCAAGACCCTAAAGTGATCAATTCTATAAACCCAAGATGAAGGGACCAACTGCCTAAAGTCAAACCAAGGTGTCAATTTAGTTAAGTCAAGGAACCAATGTAGGACGAATATCAAAGACAAGTTGAGTTTCCTAACTAGACTAATGAGCTAGGATGACTCTCTATAGGTCAAAGTATAAGATGATAAGACTAGGTTCAATGACGGATTTCGTTGACACTATGATCTTTCTAGAGTATAGATGGTGGACTACTCCTAAAGTTTGTAAAAGTGACCTTTCTAGAAGTCTAATGCAAGGTGATATGTACCCTAAGATTAAGGTAAACTCTAACTGAAGACAACTATGATAATGACTAAATGAACCTAAAGGATGCAAAATTAAGCAAATCGTTTCAGGTTTCTGTTTAAGGACTGTTTGTGTGAAGACCACTAAAACTAGTATAACCGTGTTTGATTGGACAATGACTGCGAATTTTGGTTTTCTGATAATCAGACAGATGCGTAATTTAATTTTTAGTTGCGGCTCACAATTAACAATTGCGGTTCAAACTGACAGATGTGACTCAAAATATACCAGATGCGACTCTAACTAACAGATGCGACTCAGAATATAACGCATGCGGTTTTTCCAAATCAAATGCGAGACAAAGTGACAGATGCGACTCAAAATTAACAAATGTGACTCAGAATTTACATATGCGACTCTAAATTAACAGATGCGACTCTAAAAATTAGATGCGTGTTTCTGGTGAACAATTGCGACTCTGTGAATTTTCAATGACATGAAATTTAAACTGACTCTGTTTTCTGTGATCAAATTCTAACAATCAAAGACAATCGTAAGACAAAGTGTTTTCAGTTTCAATTTTGGACTCAAAGAACATTTAAAGTGATAACAGACAAGCACATCCTAATAGGCCAAAGGCCTAGGGTTTGTATACTTGGTATAGCCCACCTATTATACCCCGGATTGGTGATGAACACCTTTCCTTCTCGAGAGCGGATAGCTTAGGAATTTGGTGGCATTGGCTCCCCTCCACGGCTCATTAACGTCTTTCAAGCACACCAATTCTGAATTCTTTGGGCAATGACCTCCCAAGAACTGCTATCTCTACTCAAGGGGATCAGTAGTGAGTATCTTCAGGCATGATACTGTACCCTGCACTAATACCAAGCAACGGCCACAAATAGGTTGGTCTCTACAACAAAGGGTATTTAATTCAGGCATTTTGTTCGTGGGGTGTAATCCATATGGCATGAGTCCCCTTTCGGATCCATCTCGTCAGAACCACACGTGATTCTTAGGGTTTCCCCAAGAACCCACTTTTATATACCGGCTGGAAGTCCCTCGAGTTCAGGGTGCTACCGGTCTGAGTCGTCCTGGGGTGAGTACTTTTTCCCACCAGAACAGGCCCAAGTTCTAGAATTGGTAACCGTTTCTCTTACACCCAGGATCGCACGGATGCACAAGGGGAGAGGATACTTCGATATACCAAGTCGTAAGGGTAACCAGACTTGTGCTTTCGCACCAAACACAGTAGACACTTGTTAATTTTAACCAAATGAAAGATTTGCTATGCTACCAAACAATCTGTTTCAAAATTTAACTAGGGTCTTCGACAAGCGTCTTGCAGAAGATGTCATTAGTAATTTTCAATATTGTCTTCGTCAATCGTCCTGCAAAAGCTTGTTAACTCCAAATGGGCACACACTGAAAATCAAATATCAGTAACACGAAAATCAATTGAAAATTCCATATTGCCGAAAGTAGAAATAAAATTTTACCAGTCAATTGCGTCGCTTCATTACCAGTCAGATGCGTCGTTTCTTTTTCAGTTGCGGCTTGGGATATCAATTGCGGTTTAGGAACTATCAGATGCGTCGTTTCTCTGTCAGATGCGGTTCAGAAAGTCAATTAGGGTGCAGAAACTTCACATGCGTCGTTCCATACGAAAAATCTGCAAAAACAAAAATTAAAAGCTCTACGAATTCATGAAGATGGTGTCTTCATGTCGGGTTCACCAAATGTAACGCTGAAATAAAAGCTTTGCACAATAGACACACAAAGAAGATTGATTAGAAGCACACATGCAAAGCAATACTAAAATCTAAGATGCAAATTCATTCGTTAAGCAACAAAGAACATGGGAAAGTAAAAATGTAATTAAAAACTAGAACAATCTCACCAATCTTCAAACGTATTTCCATGATTCATCTCAATTGCCCTTCTCCATTTTGCTTGTGTAGTATAATTGCCCTCAGATTTTCAAGTTCGTGCAAGTATAGCCTAAGATAGTGATTAGCAAAATATCGAAGATTCAAGACAAAGTGCTCTCCAAAGTTACAAAATTCACGAGAGAGATTGGAATGAAGAATGACAAATCAATTTATAGAAAATTGATTATTCAACGACAGGCCAAGATTGAAAGATCAACGGATGGTTGAGATTGATAGATTAAACATGCATTCAGATAACTGACAGTGATGACATGAGTGATACAAATTAAAAATAGAATTAAAGATTAAATAAATGATTTAATCTTCAGTTCGCCATTCGAAAATAGAAGAAATACCTTTGCATGACAAAGATAAAGATTGATTATAACGACTCCCTGTTCGAATGCACGCACAACATTTAATTAATTAAATAAGAATATTTAATTAATCCGCATGTACACGCAATTGAGTTAGAACTGGACGATTGCATGATCTGATGAAGAGATTACTCGAGAAAGTCACTCAGACATCAAATGAAGAGTTAACTAAACGATTAAAATAGATGTCGAGTTGAGTAAAAGTGAATACTTAGATAACTCACATAATTATCTAAAATATAGAAGAATGCGTTAAAATAGAATTAATGAATTAAATAATTCATTTAATTCAAGACTCGATATTTGAAGAATAACTAAATAAATAATATTTATTTAATTAAATGATGAAGGGACTCAAAATGAATAATTAAATAAATAATGAATTTATTTAATTATAGTTGAAATATGATAAAGAATAAATTAAATAATGATTTATTTAATTTAACAGAAAGAATAAGGTTAATTAGTAAGATAATTAAATAAAAAACGTTTATTTAATTAATTAGATAGAATAAAGACAATATGAATTAATTAAATAATTAAGATTATTTAATTAATAGAAGAAATAAAAGAAGATGAATTAATTAAATAATTAAGCTTATTTAATCAATGACCATGAAGAATACAAATTACGAAGAATGTGGAAGTCACAGGCCTAAACCAAATTTCGGTGTCTACAGCTGCCTTGCAGCCATAAGACAATTGTTGCATATGAGGTTATTCTCAGCATTTTTTTTTCTTATACCTTTTAAGCTTGATCTTTTCTTTCACTTTCATAATATTTGATTTTGTGGATGGAATTTGAGCTTACAATGAATCGCTTCTTTGTGATGTTAGGGTTTCCACACTATGTTTGTAAGTCGCGCACCTATTACTACCCTCACAACATTAAATATGTGTTGGACTCTGCTTAATCTATTTTTATTATGTTGCATTCAACGTTGGCATGGTGAGTCCACTAGATGTTGAAGCCACACCCCCCTTCCCTAAGTTTTATTTTCCATATTGTAGGCTTAGGCTCCATTTTGATGGTTGTGTATATACATGGTATTTCATGTTATTCTCTACATTCATTTGGATGAAAATGTAACTGCATGGAATTCGCCTAGTATGTTCCAAGTTTTCATTCATTGGAAAATACAAGATGTTGGTTGTTCAGTATGCATAAGAGATATGTTGTTTTGTTGTAATAGTCATAGTTTATCATCTTTCTGCTAGGTATTCGAAGTTTGCTTTTGGTACTTGATGGAATCCATTTGGTTTGCAATTCGATTTTTATCCTTTTAGCATTCGAATTTATACAAAGTATCTGATTTAATATAACGGTTCACTATTTTTCTTGCTTTTGCTTGGAGGCTACTTCAGCCCTTGTGATTGCGCCATGCGCACCACCTCTCCCTCTTCCTTTGGTTGCTGCTTACTGCCTCTTTCCTGTGTGCATTTGATATCGCATATGAAGTATATATGATATATACTGTAGATGTTTTATATGGAGCTCGATTTAAAATATGTGGCATTCGGTATTAGTTTAGCATTTGATTTTTATATATATAAGATTCCATCTTAAATAAGAGGCATTCGATATGTTATATGATTTATATTTGTGGCAATTAATAATTGATAAATCGGTTATATATATATATATTTTATTTTATTTTTTTTCTTTGAGTATGTTAATAGAATTGGAAAATTAAATTAGTAAAAAGAGAAATTGAGTTAATAGTATTTTGGAAAGTGATAGATTTATGTTGGCTTTTGATTATAAGCAGTTGTTGTGTATGTATATGCTATTTTATAATCTGCCTTATTGGAAATTTCATCTTGTTTATAATACATACTTATATATATGTGCATTTATATTTATATAATATTATATTATATTTGTTACAATTAATGGATAAAATATGTATATGAGTGTATATGAATATATATATATAATAATTGACATACAAAGTTCGATATTAAAAAGAGACTATTTCTATTTCGCAATTAATTGATAAAGAAGTTAGTGAATTGGTAAATTAGATTAAATGAAAAGAGTTTTATATGCGTAGTAGATAATTAGGATAAATTGGGAGATTAAATGGAGAAAATTGATTTACTTATAATTAGTTAAATTGGAAGATTTGTGATTAGCTATGTTAAAATAAGCAACATAGATTTTTTTTTTTAAATATTGATTGCGTTCATTATTAAATAACTGATTTATAAGTTCACTAGGTAATTAGAGGTCTAGAAGTATTGTGACAAATGTTTTATTAAGTGAGTTATGTGGGAAATGTTTTAAAAAAATATGAAATTTGGAAATAGTGCCTTGTTTAGGAAGTATCTCATGGTCGCACTATTGTTTGGTGTGCTGGTATTGAGTAAAGTATTTGGTTAGTGAGTTCGGGTACTTCTGGTTAATTGATTGAATATTAAATGTCACTTTCATTTGTAATCATTAAAGTTGAATCCATGGTTGTAATGTTTATTTGTTGCTCGTTTAGTTTGAGGTGTTGAATTAGTGAAAATGAGAAGCTTTTGATTATTGAGGTTTATTTTTTATTTTGAGTTGATTTTGGGTTTTGTCTTATGAGGGTGTCTTTGTGCAGAATTGTTATGGTAATCTTCCAAAGCCTAGGGGGAGTTTTTCTGAATGTTGGATTTTCATGTTTGGTTCCTTGTGAAACCGTTGATCTTATCTTCATGTATTGTGCTTATTTGGGTTTTAGCCTTGGAATATTATTATTTCTTTGATGTGAACTTTATGTGAGATAGTTCATGCCTCGCTTATGTTTTTTATCTTGTGATCTTTTTATACTTTATGCAGGTGGCTTTACCCTAGATGTTATGTGGGTGTTCTAGATGCTAGTATGGAGAGTGGATCTCAATGGGGTCTGGCGCACAAAGTGGCATCTAGAATAACCCATGTGAGGGTTTCATAACTAAGTGATAACCTAATTAATGAATTAGTGGGTTCGGTAGGTTCACATTAATCAAGATAAATGGATGTCTCACCCATGCCTATAGTGCTCGTTTAGGCTAAGGACGGGTTGAGAAGGCTTGGTTGGAAAGATGAACTTCCTTGTCCTCATGAAAGGAAAGTTGGTTCCGCATGTGTCGCGGTATGGGGCTGACGTCTAATGGGAGACTGTCAAGATAAACATAGATGGGGGTCGGGGTCTAGTGAGAGATTGTCAAGATAACCCATGTTAGGACCATGCAATGACACTCTTCCCTACTATATCCCAACACTCCCTTGTTTGTGGTTACTCTTTTTATTTGCATACCTTTGGAAGCAGTGTCACTGCTATGTTTTTTCTTGTTGCACCTTGTATGTTGGAGTCATGTTAGCCCTTTTCTACTTGACTGCTTGTGTAGTGGGTCCTTATTGTCATCTCCTAGCATGGGGGGTGGACCTTAGGGTTCCACATGGTCAGGTGGAATGTGTTATGCACTCCATTGGGTTCCTAGCTGATGCTCGTGAGCGTGGATGTTGTACCGTATGCAGAGATTCCAAATCTTGTACCAAACTTGAGATAGTGTTGATGTTATGTAATGTAATCATTTCAGTTGTATCTTATCATGTATCTGATGTATCCTTCCCATTGTATGTTGGGAATTATTGATATAATTATATAATCATGGAATGATGCACCTTTATTTACTAAAATGGATGTATGTACTCCTTGGGTTTAACATTTGAACATTGATAGTTATTTATATAATATGATGTATGTACGTATGATGTCCATTTACTTAATGAAATGAATTTATAATTATCTTTTGTGGACTAGTTAATCTTAGATGTTGGGTTAGTACATGTTAGGAATGTATGTGCATAATGCAGTCATGATACCCTGAAGGACATAGATAGAGCATATATAAAGGTAGTTTACATTTCTATGTTAGTTGATAGTATGATCTATATGTTTCTTCACTTTAAAAAAAAATTGTCATAATTGTTAGTTAGATTTTTTTCCTTTGGGGTTTCGTGGTGGGGTGTTATAGTGGCACTCAAAAGTTGCCTCTTCAACCAAACTACACACTCTTTAGCCAATAAAGGGATATCCACTACAAAAAAATTCTATGTGCACTAAGCTAAGTAACTCGTTCTATTGTTGCAAGTTACTTATATTGACCCTCAAGATAATTTATATATCTCAACCTAACACTATAGTTTTTGTAGGTTCCTCTAGTCAACCTATACACTCAATCTATTTTTTGTAAGTAACAACAAGATACACACACACAAGACAAACTACACCATAAAGAAATGAAATGTCAACAATACAAACAAATAGATAACATGGAAATAAACCTTGAATCAAGTATTGATAATATAATACATTGTATTTCACACCAAACAACAAATAAAATAGCCATTCTTTCATTAATATAATTTAGAATACAACCTACAAACACTTTATGTTAAGCAATTACATTATAAAAATTGAGTTAAACCTCTCATATCTCGCAATAGTACGTAGTTGTACTCCTCTTCATATGGAACACCTCTCATAGCTCAAGCATTCACATGAAGTTAATAAACATGTAGCTCTTGTTGACAATAAACCTATTCTCATTCATGTAGCTCCTCTATCTTTCATAAACTTACACATTTTGAGACCAATAATATTGACCTTCCTCTTTCTTTAAATCTTTACTTCAACTCTTTCATGTGCTTACCCAAACCCCCATCAAAGATCTCAATTTTCCTTTTTTCTAAAGAACCTTGAGTGCTCTATTCATTTGGCCAAAGGGAACCCTTCAAGACTGGCCAGCCCACACATATATTCCTCTTGTAATTTTTTGAGCCCAAACAATAATACAAATCTAATTATTAACCTTCCAAAAATACTTATTATTTAGATAACAACATTGTTTTCCTTACTAATAATTGATAAGATCTTAGACAACTCGTATTATAATTGTTGCTTATACATGAGTAGTATTATTGCATATCAAATAGAAAATGAAAAAATAACTCCTAATCTCCTTATTATAGTGAGCAACTTATAATAGGTGTAAATTTTGATCTCTTTCTTATTAGAATAATGGTTTTATTACATTCAAATGGTTCTACAATATCAAAATATACAATAGAAAATTCATACCAACAATAATGGAAAAATAAATCAATACAATGTGGCTAAATTCCATATCTAATGAAACTCAAATAAAAACTATGTATGAGATTCTCTCCAAAATCACTAGGCTTTTGGTCCTAAAATGCTTACGCTTAAACACAAGTGCTCAAAATGGAATTTGAAAGGAATTTGGTTTAGTGTAGATGATGATCTTGAATGAAACATTCTCTCTATTATATCTTTCACAAAGGATAATCACCAAGCACACCCACAAATTCAAATTTGAACATTGATCATGGATGAGAAAGATTCTACTTTGAAACTTATGGTGCAAAAAATAGACTATTAAAAATAATATGACACATTCTAGGAAGTTAGGATGAAAAAAATAAACAAGTGAAAATATTGGGGATTGGGGGTTGGCCATACCATAAGACTCCAACTACAAGTTAAGAAGTTGAAGGTCAAGCAATAGGCCTATTGATGAGGGAAATTCTAAAATATTTTCAAATACGATGGTGGGGTGCAAGATAGATAGAAGGCATAGTAGGATGGATAAGTCTGAAACTATAACAAGAAGAAGGCAATGTTAGAGTTGGAAGAAAAAATATACATAGAAAGAGAAAATACACAACAAAAAAGGAAGAGACAAGTACATACCTAATATGTAAAGACTTAGATTGACTATAAATGATACATGAAAATTTTGACTCACTTAAAATTTCTTATCCTCAAAAAATTACAAGTTTAGACATTCCAACATATGTGGGCCTTCCCACATTGCATCCTATACTAGAAAACACCTCAATTTATTGTAATCAATTTTAATTGCAAATCAGCCACCCACCAAGTACTACTTGAATTTGACCAATGAATGCATGATAGTGATCATCTCCTTGTCATAGATGAAGAATTTCCTTTCCACCTCTATGAGTTTCTAACTCTTGAAATAAATTGAGTTCTTTTTTTGCATGAGCACAAATCCAATTCATTCTCCCAATACATCACATTCTAGTGTTAAAGGAAGGGTGAAATATGGAATTTCTAAAATAGGACATGAAAATGTGTTTTTTCCACCATTCATTCATCTGAAGGATCCCTCCTTTGTTAGGTCAATTAAGCACAACTAATTGGGATAAACCCTTAACAAAATTTCTATAGTAACTACAATAGTTGAAGAACACTCACAATTGTGTCAAGTTACTCAAGGGAAGCCAATCTTGAATTAATTCAATCTTCTCTATGTTCACTTTCCCTCCCTTTACACTAATGATGTGACCTAGATACTAGATTTTTGTTGTAGTGGACTTACACTTTGTCTCCTTAGAAAACAACATTTGTGCTTCCAAAATTCCCAACACTTCATGAATGTGCCATGAGTAGTCCTCCCACAATTTGTTGTGGATCAAAATTCATCAAAGAAGACAAGGTTAAACTTTATCATTTGATTATGGAAAATCTAAATCTAATGCATGCATGACTAGAAGGCTGCTATAGCATTTGGAAAACCAAACGACATGACCAAAAACTCATAGTTCTTGTAGTTACACTAAAAATCCATTTTTGTGAATATCCTCCTCTTGGACTCTAGTTTGATGGTAGCCTAACTTGAGATATATTTTTGAGAAATAAACTACTTTATGAAGCTCATCTATCAATTCATTGATCTTGGGAATGGGGTATTGATTCTTGATATTTTTCTTATTCAATGCCTTGTAACTCATGCACATCCAAATTTTACCATCTTTCTTCTTCACAAAAACTACAGAGAAAAAAAAAGGTACTCAAAGTTGAGTTTGATGTGCCCCATTTCTTATAACTTTCCTTAATTTCCTGTCAATTTCCTTCTTATGTCTCTTAGGGTGTCAATAGGGAGTAGTGATGATTGTCTTTTTCACACCCCATTTTTGGACAAAGTTATCTATGCTTTATTTTGTGTCGTGTTTTAAATTTTGATGTAAAAAAAAATTATAAGATCATGTCTATTCTTATTGATTTGATTTATTACATAAATAAAAGGAAAGTGTCAATTAGATATTATTTTGAAAGATATAAATGTGTATATATATTGTCATTATGATGGTTAGTGAATGTTTATATTAAATTTTGATATTGCAATTATTGGACTAACTACCTTGTTGGTTTCATAAAGTGGACATAGGAGATAGTTTTCCCCTCCCAGATGAGGAGGGAGAGCATTACCAAAGAGTGGGAAGCAGATCTAGAAAAATGTCAAAATCGCCATGAATTTGAGAACTCTCACACACATGAACTAGATAATTTCTAGTTACAAATGCATGTGAATATTTGTCTTGGGATTGATTGATTAGTTTTTCCTTGGTTGTTCTTATTTTTTGAATCATTTTGCCTCAAATGTTATTTAAACTACTCATTTTTTCTATCTAAGTATATGCTAGCTCAACATAATATTACCTTAATAGGTGAGAAAAAACATTTAAGTGAACATATATATATAGAGAGTTTTGAATGTTCTAAATTAAATATTCATTTATATATATCAATTCAAGATAATTACATATAAGATAAAGTGGAAATTAAATAATTCATAGTTATATGTGTGTGTGTTATCATCATATGGTGGTATTAATTGATAGTACTTTGAAATTCATCCAAAGATCCCCGAGCGATTAACTCCATGTAGTGGAGAAAGTAAGTGGAAATATTGGTGTTGACTTCCCATTAAGAGGAGTAACGAGAGCCTTTACTACTCATGTGAGTAATGGAATATGGAGAGTTTGAGAAACATGTCAAGAATGGAGGAGAAAGGGAAGAAACAAAGGAATAAATAAGGAAGAAGGAAGAGTCTTTTGGTGGGAAAGAGTGCAAAGGAGTGTATCACAGAGTTTTACAAAGAAGTTAAGAAGAGGTTAGTGGAAGTATTAAGGGGTTTTTGGAATTTTCACACTACACAATTTTTTATGATGATTAAATTATTTTATGTGGACATAGATTATGAATTTATTTTACTCTTTTAATGAAAATTGATGGTTTAATATTTAATTACATTTTTTAATATAATAATTTTTTGGGTTTGAATCGACCCTCATGAGGGTCCATGTCTATCTTCTTATACATGTTTACTTATTTGAACGCTAATTATAATTTAAATCATGAAAGGTGTAAGGGTTGTTGAGCTTTTTACTAGGATAGTCATTAAGAAATGTATCAAGTCACTATTTTTTTATTGTTCTATTGAGCATTGTTTAAGACTGTTATGATCATTAATAATATTCAATTATTAAATAATACTAAATAGGTCTTTGTTACTTTTCTATCAATCATTGTTTAATATTTGTATGGTCATTAATAATATTTAACCTTCATTGATAATTACCAAACAAGTCTCTATTACTACTCTACCAAGCATTGATTGAATTTGTTATTTTCATTAATGATATTTAACCTCTGTTAAATAAGACTAAATAGGTCTATGTCATATCTCTATTGAGCATTATCTTTTCTTTAAGACTGTCCAAATGTATGATTCATGTCAAGCTATAAAATGGTCTTGACAATTTTGTCTATACTTTGCTATAATAGAGATACTCTGCCTTATGAAGCCTAAGTATGAGTGAAGTTAAAAAAATTGTTCAGCCATTCAGACATGTGGATTCTTAAGGATCTACTTAAATCATCTAATTCCATAGAGGCTAGTGTTTGTTAAACACTTCCATGTATCTACCTTTTTGGATGCTACTTGAACAGTATGATCAATAATTTGTTGGGGTATAATGAAAACCCCTAGCATATGGGAAAGGACTCAACCAAGAAAAATTAGTGTTTGATCTATATCTTATATAGAAAATGATGGTAGTGTTGTGTACCAACCCTATTATGGTCTCAAAAGAGATAGGACTATGTTTAATATCTTAACATTGTTGACATGAAATTATACTGATTAAGCTAATATTAAACTCAATATCGAGTTCAATTTCTATAGTACTCATTTTTTGTTTCTTTTGGCATAAAAAGTATAATTTTATTGTGGAAATATTATTTATTTTCTAGTGTTTATTTACAGTAATAAAATTTGAGGATAATTATGTGTTTAACCATTAGTGTTGACAATATTATATTTTGGAATAATACTTTATTTTATTTATTGATATAATTTCATTTTTGTTAGGGAAAGTAAAATTGTGGTAATATTGATGTCAATGGTGTCTTATTTAGGAATGATAGTCTAATCTTAATCAAGATAGACCTAGGATCACTGATCTATCTTGAACATCATGACTAAAAGAACATATATATTTTATAGAAATTTATTATTCTTGTATATATATGTCATCTATGTTTTATGAGAAAAGAGAAATAAGCAATTATACATGTAAATATGTACAAGTACAATTACTTCTGATGTTTAATTATTTTATGTATGTATTAACAAGAGAATGTAAGTATGTAATATATATGTTTGTGTGTAAGAGAATATAATTATATGTGCATGTGTGAATGTGAGTGTTATATATATGCACAAATTTAGAAAGGAATGTACTATAAATTGGAATTCATTACTATTAAATTCCTTGTTGAATTGAATGAGATTGATTTCTTAAGATGAATTGGTAATGTTAAATACTCTATTTGGAATTGGAAATGAAATTTAAGTTGTCAATAACCAATTTGAGAAAGAGTTGTGTGAACATACAATGAACAAATTGGTTATTGAAACATGTTTATTTATTATTGAAATCTTTGGAAAAAATAATGCAAAACTATTGCTTGCATTGTTAGTTCACAATATATATTTATTACAATCAGTTAGATAGGTCATACTCAAATAGACGGTATCTAGATTTATATGACACCCATTTGTAATTAGAACACAAAACTAGTTCTTGGATGGCATGGTCATTTATGGAGATCCTTTGGATTTGCTACTTCTCATAAAGGGTAAGACCACTTCTAGTTGGAAGGTGTGTGGGGGATCGCTAGCCTATGGTTGGAGGGAAAGAACCTAGGTGATGTTCTCCCTCTTGCAATTGAGATGTTGAAGACTTGGTTTATCAAAGACAATATTGGATTTTAATTGAGATTGGATTAATGACATTGTACTTGATTATTTAAATATATAACCTCATTATACATGTTGTAGTATTATTGAATCTTATATGTATCACACATAAATATTATAATGTATTTTCAAATGAATTGTTCAATAGTATTTGTAAAGTATAATATGTGAAAAATAGAGCTACAATCAAACAATGTAATGTAATGTTGCAATGTTTCATTCTTGTAAACTTGATTCTAGAATAATGTTGCTTAATATAATTTCTTCATGAGATAACATAATTATTTTGTGTACTAAATTTGGAAATATACATATTTGAGATATGTATTCCTTCCTTGTAGAATAAGTGAGAAATATATATTATTGTGATATTAAAAAATGGTATTATTAGAGATAAAGTTAAGAAATTTTTAGATAGCAATTAGGTAGTTTGTTACATGTGGTTTCAGAGCACAGTTTAAATACTAGGGTCTATGGGCCTACTATGTAATAATTTTTCAAAAAGATAACCTTGTGTTGAACTTTGAATATAGAAATAGGAGGATTTAAGGCAAAGAAAAAGAGAGTAAAGACAAATAAATTCAAGAAGGAACAAAACAATGATAAAACCAAGAAAACTATGAGTTATGTAGGAGAGGCATGTCTCTCCAACTCTAAAACTCCAGATGACACTTTTAAGTGAATCAAGCTAGAAGGAGAGAACAGGATTGAATATTCAATCTCCACTTTGAAAGGAAACTTGTAACCATCTAATGACAATTTCCACATAACCCAAAAGAGAAATCTATACAAATAAGTATTCAAAATCCACATGCAAGAGAATAGACAACATGCCCATCAAAATATGAAACAAGATACACCCTAGGAAAACCCTCATAGAGGAAAAAATCGAACCTCCAAAAGCATCCATGCTAAATGTATTATTCAACAATAAACATTACAATACATCTTCAAAGCATCCATGAACACCTCTAAAACATCAAGCCTCCTCAATGCATCCTCCATCTGTCCAAGCATGTAATCATGCACATCACATGCCATGCTTCACATTGCACTCTTCAGCAGAAGACTCAAAACACCAACTAGCCAACCTTGGAAAACTACCCTTGTGTTTTCTTTTGTATAAACAATCTCACACAAAACCACCAAGTGGTATTACATAAAACTATGTGACTAAAACCATGAGATTACAAAAATCCCACATTTGATATTGGGTACTTTATTAATTAACTTTCCCCAATATTAAATAAATATATTTTTACAACTTATATTCAACTTATGTCCCAATGTTACATACAACATATAAAGTGGCCCCAAGAATGTTAACTCCTAGTGATGTGTGTACTTCTAGGTCCCCTTAGGTGCACCACACACATAATAATAAATTAAACATTATGCAAGGTGTACAACACCTAATTCCTAATATTCTCCCACTTGTTGTATACATTATATAAGTGGTAACAAGTAACCTCAAACATGAACAAGGGAACAATCCCTATAGCCACATATACCATCAAGGAATCAAAGTGCCCCACGTGCTCCATCAAGATACCTATAATAGGAAACAAGGTGATATCCTTCCCAAACATGAATACTCTCACCCTCCATCATGCCACTACACAAAGATAAGAATCCATCCAAAGAGATGCCACATTATCTATCACAACGAAGCATAAGTCCTACCTCAATTGATATACCAAACACAAAAACCCAATCCAAAGGTATCAATATGCACTAGTAGCTATCAAGATACCAAATACATAGCTGAAATAACACCCACAACAAGCGCTAACACATCCAATTATCCATACCTCAAAGGTATACAAGTTCATAGTAAACTCATGCCATAAACATATACAACCCATAAACCACAAACACAAGCTCCATGTGCAAACATGTCAATGAAGAACATACAAATCTAGGAACTCCTACTCCATGGGAAATGAAAATATGAAAAAGATCAAGGCATCCAAATTTTAACACAAGCATCACATAGAAGGTGTAAACAACATCATGTAGTACCAAGGAACATCCACAACGATGTGAAAAACTTGTAAACTAATAACTTGTAAGTACAAATCTCACCACAAGTCTCCATCACTCTCCCATGTTCTCCACACCCAACAAAGGAAAGAGATAAAGGAACCTCCATGTCATCACCCAAAAAATCAAGTGATAACACATGACCACAAGCCTAGGAATCACGATAGCTTTAACTAAACCTCAAAACCAATGTCATGTGAAACCAAGCATCCAAGAAGATAACCAAGACCAAAAAGAGAGAATTTTCAATCATAAACATGTAGCATGTCCTTCTAGATACACCTTTAATTTCAAATTGTGTCAAGTATGATCTCCTCCATAACACCCCAAGAGAAAATCCATAACAACGCCTTGTTGAAAATAAAGGTGAAATTGTAGCTTAAAAATTGTAAACCTATGAGACTGCAGATTTAATTAAGTGTTATTTATCACAATTCTTTGGTATGATTATCTGTTTAGATCAATTTTACCAATTGTAGATAGAGACAGAAGATTGTAGAAGAAGGTGACAAGAAGATAGAAGTGACACATCATATACGTGGAAAACCCTTTTAGGAAAAAACTCCACCAAAATCAATAGTGCTTGTATCATTTAACCTTAGAAAAGGATTACAATAATATTGTATCAATCCTTGATTGATATGCTTCCTTTTCCTTCAACAATCCTTCTTCACACCCTGCACAAAACTCTCATGAAAATATCTTCAACTTGCTACAATTAATAGACAATTATGAGCATGCAAACTCAATAAGAGTTGTACAAAACAAGAGCATAAAGCTCCTCTCAAAAATATACGCCTAGATTTGGCAAGTAGAGTTCCACAATGTAATTTGTGATCAAACCAAAGTCTTCCTCAATTTAGGCGCCCCAAACTGAACACTTAACTGAATGTTGGTCAAGAAAATATCTTGCAAGCATCACCTCAAAGTTGGCACCCAAAAATGGGCCCACTTAACTGAGCCTTGTAAATATCTTCTCATGCAAAAGGTGTTAACTAAAAGATGCCAACTTGGGTGCCCAAGGTGGGTCCAAGTCAATCTTAGTTAACTGAAACATATCTCTCCACCAATTCATGCAAACATTATGCATGATTGATCATCCCCACTTAACTGAAAGTATCCACCTGTTATCTGTCATGCAACTGAAGTCATTAGTCATGCAACTCAAGTCAACTAAAGTCAACTAGCATTCAACTCAAACTAACTACATGCAACTGAAGATAACTGAACTAAACTAAACTAAACCGAACTTAACTGAACTAAACTAAACTGAACTAAATTGAACTAAACTGAACTCCACTCATGTAAATAGCAATCCATAATTTTTAGGATCTTTACATGCATTACTAAAGTGTTATCAATCGTCTAAACAATTAATTGAAGCAAGGTGGGTTCCACCTTCCATGTGGGTGCCCCATGTGCTCCTATTTTGTAGGAGCTCTTCTTGGGCATCCCCACATGTTCCTATCATCTAGGAATAATTACAAATATCAATTTACATGTTCATTTCATTTGAATTTAATCTCTTTCTAATCCTAGTGTTGGGGAACATTTTCCAAGGACTTAGGAGATACATGAAATATATTTAGGATTGAAATTAAATGGCATCCTATTCCCAACATTCTCCCACTTGACATTATACATTGCAATTATTCTAAACAAGGAATCATTATTATAAATCAAGTACTGGACTCAAAGCCAATGGCCTTCCTGCACCAAGAGAACTTATTTGTAGGAACTGGTTTCGTAAGATAATTTGCAACATTGATCAAAGTGCCAACTTTCTCAATCAATACCTTTCCACTCTCAACCATTTCTCACACAAAGTGACACTGAACATCAACATGCTTATTACGAGCACGATACATAGGATTTTTGGCTAAACAAATAGCACTTTGACTATCACATTCAAGTTTAATTTGCTTCTAATTAAAACCAATATCGTTCCCAAGTCTCTATAACCAAACTGCCTCTTTAGAGGCATGTGTGGTAGTCATGTACTCTGCTTTTGTGGTGAACAAAGAAAATGTGGGCTGCCTTTTACTCATCCAAGTAACCACAACTCCAAACAAAGTAAACACATAGCCACTTGTAGACCTTCGACTATCCAGGTCTCTTGCCCAATCTGAATCAAAAAAACCTTGTATGTCCAATGATTTGTGCATAATATCAATATTATTAGCACCATGATAAACCAAACAGTAATTAGAATTACCTCATAAATATCTAAACACCCTCTTAACATAATTCCAATGTTCTTTACCAGGGTTAGACATAAACCTACTTAGAACTCCCACTGCTTGGGCTATATCTAGTCTTGTATATACCATTGCATACATCAAGCTACCAATTTCACTAGCATATGGAATTTCATACATTTCCTCATGATCAAAATTTGATTTAGGACTCATGTCTAAACTTAACTTTGTGCCAACTGGTAAAGGAATATTAATTGGTTTACTATCTTGCATGTTAAACCGTTTCAAAATAGTATCAACATAGTTTCTTTGACTTAAGCAAAGCTTTATGTTACCTCTATCTCTGTTGATCTCCATACCAAGGATATATTTTTCAACCCTTAAATATTTCATCTCAAATGTGCTAGAGAGTTTCTCTTTCAATTCTTTGATCATTTCCTTGTTGTTTCCAATAAACAACATGTCATCAACATACAAGATAATAATTAAAAGTTGATCATCAATAAATTTTATGTAAACACAATGATCTTCCTCACTCCTAACATAACCAATTTTCAATGCAAAAGCATCAAACTTTCAGTACCACATTCTAGGTGACAGTTTCAATCCATATAAATATCTCTTTAACGTGCAAACCAATTATTCTTCTCCTTTTACAACAAAACCATCAAGTTGCCTCATATAAATCTCGTCATCAAGATCCCCATTCAAGAAAGCATTTTTCACATCCATTTTCTCTAGCTCAAAATCATAAGAAACATCAATAGATAAAAGGAATCTAATAGAAGTTAATTTAGCAATAGGAGAGAATATTTCATTAAAGTCAACTCCCTCTCTCTGGGAGTAGCCCTTGGCTACTAATTTAGCCTTGTACCTTTCGATATTACTGATGACCCTAGTTTTTGGTCCAATTTTGGATAGAATCTATAGTTTATTTGATGGTAGTTGTCATGGACTTTGATGTTAAATGTTGATACTTTCATAATCTTTCCCTCAAACCATAGGCATTGGGCTTAATCCTATCTCTATAAGTTTTAATGATATTGGAATATTATATGGATTATCTATATTGATTTTGCATGTGGTTAATGAATGTTCCTTAAGGTGGTCATAGATATGTAGTTATTGTGTGTACTAACATTGCCATGCAAATTTAATTTGAGGATGCTAAGTTGAGGAAGACATCACCAGCTAGGCATGCACTGTAACATCCAGCAAAGGAATCGCTCAAAGGTCAAAGGAGGTCGATAGTAGAAGATTCCTCATGCAACCGAATGTAACCACCTTGTAGTGAACTTTAATGATTGAGCAGACATAGGCATTACTACTATGTTAAATTTGCATTTGGACCTACATGTCTGACCAGATTACATGCACGTGTAACCACTACCACTCCACTTTATTTTTTTTTCCTAAATGGCATCCTCCCAGTTGTGGAGTTGACCTCCTTGTCTAGTTGATAGTATAAATAAATATATGATGCTCCTTCTTAGGGGGTTGCACAATTTGATATTCTACTTGCACTCTCAAGTTTTCAGATACATTACTCTTTTGTACTCATGATTTATAGTGAATAAAATAAAGTTATGAGTTCGAGCATCTGATTTCTTATTATTTTTAGAGGATACTTATCCAAGGGGGCCCACTTGGTGAGTAGTCCATCCTCTTAGTTTAGTATTACTTGTTGTTTAGTAATTAGTTAGAAATATGGCACCGACTATTCCTGCAGCCAAAGCAGACATAGTTCCCTATTTGTTGCTCAGATTTTCATTCCTACTATGTATTTTAGTTTGATTTAGTTGTTGATTGATGATTGGAATTTATGGTATTCCCTTCTAAGCAATTTACTTTCATTATTGTGTGTTCCTTAGCTGTAGAATGTGAATGGCTACTTTAGGGTTCCTAGTGCACATATTGTATTGACCCATTTCAAGTTCATGTCCCTAGGTTGACAAGTTAAATGCACCTTCATGATGATTGAAATGGCTATTTAGGTTAGATTTCCAATCTCTAAATCATGGCTATAAGGTCTTAGTTATTAAATCATTGTAGGAGGCCAACATTTTTGGTGCCATTGTCGGGGATGGTGTCAAACTAGGGAGATCTTTGGAGTCATTGGTAGTTTCTCTTGTTGTGTGTTTCTGGAAGTTTTTCATAGCATATTCTCATTTAGGAAGTAATGGCCCCCCTTATTCTTTACCAATTCTTTGTGTGAGTTGGTTGATAGTGAGTGATACCGCATGCATAGAGGAAGGAGAAGGGATGATTATGGGATATTTCTTCCTAACAATCCTAATCCATTCTAACTGGTTGAATATCAGAACCTACCAAGAGAAGAAGAAGAATTAGATCCACACCCTTTTGATGATGTATTTCCTAATCTAACTAGCTCTGAAGTCTCCTCTGAAGACCAAAATCAGCTTGAGAACCCCTTTTCTTTGGAACTACATCAAGCAGGCATGGGTGATGCAAATTGGAATAGACCTAACCAACTAGCTTTTCCTTTCCCCATTTTCCATCAGAATGAAGTTGACAACATCAAGAATATCCTTGCTTCAACACTCCCCAAGTTTTATGGACTTGTCACAGAAGCTCCTGATACCTTTCTATTTGAGTTTGACATACTCTGCAAGAGTTAAGATTATACTACTGATTTCCATAGGTTTAAGCTATTTCCTACCACTCTGAAAGAGGCTTCATTAAGATGGTTCATGAGCCTAGGAAGAGATACTGTGGAAACTTGGGAAAACATGAAGACAAAATTCCTTGAGAAATACAAGGAATATTGTAGGGGCAGCGACTTGAGAGGAGGTGACATTTTTAGGATGTAGCAAAAGGAAGATGAGAGCCTGGAAGATTATATTGCAAGGTTTTTGTTTTTCCTACAAAAATCTCCACACCATACACTCAATGAAGACTCAAAAAAAATGATTTTCCTAAGAGGAATCAATGATAGCTGCACTGATGCCTTGGACCTCATGGGAGGAGGAGATATCTCCCAAGTTCCTTGGGAAGATATCAAAAAAATATGCCAGAACTACTCTATGGAAGCTTCAAAGAAAGGGGGAGCTTACCAATCTTCCATGGGTAAGTTAACTACTGGTGGAGTTTCAAGAATGGAGATTACTTATTTGCTGGCAGACTTCAAGCAATACATTATAATAATCTAGCTACTTAGCTAGATACACTTTAGGCCAAGAAGAAGCAAGAGGAGGTAGAGGCAATGCTGACAGAGTATTGCTCCCACTACAAACAAAAGAAGAGGGACTGTAGATGCAAGATGGTAGCTAATCTTGAAAGCAAGTAGGTTCCACTTGAGTTCAAACCAATCCAGATTGAAGAAGACCAAGTCTACTATATTGCACAAAGGAATCCTTGGGCTCCAACACAAGGTATGCCACCAAATCCACTATCTTATGTTGGGCCATATTTTAATTCACTACTATATTTGACTACAAATTCTGATGAATGTTTGGTGACATATCAACAAAATATTGTTGAATTACCAATGCAACACTATTTTAAATTTTGTCGTTGAAATTTCATCACTTTAATGACCAACTTTGATTTGTTGAAACCACGACCCAACATCATTAGTCAACACCAAGGAGAATGTTGGTAGATTCTGTCACAAAATTGACATATCTTCGTCCATCTATCAATGACAGGAAACACAAAAATGTTGCAGAGCGCCCATTTGAAAGCGTCAATAAAACTCTAAACATTCATCATTTTTCTAATGATGTTGAGTTGACAATTACGACAAAAAATTCGCTGCTTGTACAAAAACCTCATCATAAATTATTTTGGTTCATCGGACTATGTTCGTCAAAATTTCAACGAAACCCTATAGTTTTTTTATAAAAAAATTATTCGTTCAAAAATTATTTGTATTACTATTGGTTCTACTACAACATAAAGTTAGAAATTGCATTTGGTTTGTTAAACATGGCACCTAGTACAACTATTAGAGTTGTTAAGAACCTTCAAGTATGTTATGATTGCCACATTGCATCTCAAAGGAGAAATTCAATACTTGGAGGGCTCAATATCATGATGCCCACACCTCATGCACTATAGGACATTCCTTTGGATCATATTTTCTATAGAATAGGGAAAAATATTCCGCAAATGCAAATGCATAATGCTTGGAGAGACCTAAATTTGTTGATTTATAATGCCAATTAAATGGTTGGAATACAGCCCCCATAACTTAGGGAGTCAATCTCCTCTGTTTCCATGAACACTATGGGAAAAAAATCAACTCTCAGCTACCATCTTCCCAAGCAGTAACTTGGCATCCAAATCATGCTCTGCCTCTAAAACTATACCCTTACAAGAAAAATCCTTGAACAATAAAAGTTAATCTTACTATTCCAAGTGTCCTTCAAATGTTTCCTATTCATTACTTGGATCCACCACCTTAATTTCCTAAACACAAGACAAGATTAACAATTGAGATGCTTTGGCTTTGATGATCAATGATATCTATAGACATCCAAATTTGGACAATTAATTTATCCAAATTTATCACTTTTCATCCAAACATCCTCTTATCCAAGTTAATTAAGTAATATTACTATTATTTTATTAATATCCTTAATTCTACCAAATCCCTAAGGTATTTAATTAATAATTAAATACCTTACCCTCCTTAATCCCCTTTTCATCAAAAGAATTAAATAAATATTACATTTATTTAATTCCTCACATGCCATTGTCATCTAATCCTAATCCATCTCCTAATCTCTTCATTAGGGATGTGCACATGCCTAATCCTTGATTAGGATTTGTCACATCCTCCAACTTTTGCAAGTTGGCTTCTAATCCTCATTAACACCTAATTATCCTCTAATTAGTTAAACCTAATTAGTACATTAGTCAACTCTCCCCATCCCCCAAGGAATTTTTAATTCATTTTTATTCATCCAAGGCTCCTCTCTTCCCCATGTGAATTTTTAATTCACTTTTATTCCTCCTAGAATCCCCTTTTCCCATGCATCTTCTAGAATCTTTGACTTGTCACATCAAGTCACATGTGACAAACTCCCACATTTTTGGAGACCCTCTCTTATCCACTAGATTCTTCCAAGCATGTGAATTTTTAATTCACATTTATTCCTCCAAGGAATCTTCTCATCTCCTAATGTACTTGGAAGGTACTTGTCCTTCTTCCATGTCATGTACCTCCCTTCCACATCACCTACACATCATCCTACCTTTATCCACTTCACATTCCACATGTCAAAATGTGAGGGCTTGTGAGTCCTCAACTCACCTTAGCCCTTCATCTTGACTTTGTTGGATAAATATCAACCATTGAATTCTCTAGAGAATTCAAGATTCTCTATAAATCCCTCCTCTTCTAAGGCATTTCGAACACTTAGCCATTTTGCAACTAAATGTTGTCATTTTGTGCACTCATCTAGCCATCAATTTCATCTATTTGCATTTGCATCCAAGCATATAGTTAAGCCTTGAATTTAGTCATATCAAGAGCCATCAAGGAGCATACAAACCAAATCAAAATCAAGGGCCAACCAAGGAGTTTCAGCTGCAAAAAGGAGGTATATCTATTTAGCATCATTTTACACTTTTCCTCTTTGCTTTTACAAATTTCTTAGGCTAATCTTGAGGTGTTTCCTTATGTTTTTCCATTGCATTTTAGTTGCTTAAGATAGGTTAAACATTTGGATATCACATTTCTGGCACGCCCAGTGGGACCCACAAGCGGGTCCCTAATTTCACGTTTATTGTTGTTGAGTTTTTTATAGGAATACATAGCAAAAGGGCGACTGTGCCCTCCTGGTGACCGTAGAAGGGCGACTGCGCCCCCTGATTTACCGCAGAAGGGTGACTGTGCCCCCTGATTTACCACAGAAGGGTGACTACGCCCTCTCATTTTCTGCAGAAGGGTGACCTCACCCCTTGGTTAAATTTTATGTGCTAACATTTTTTTGCAGAAGGGTGACTACGCCCCTTGGTTAAATTTTTTGTGCTAACACTTTTCTGCAAAAGGGCGAGTGTGCCCTCCTGTCACTACAAAAGGGTGACTGTGTTGCCCTCCTATCAGCATAAAAGGGCGACTGCACCCTCCTGTCAGCACAAAAGGGTGACTACGCCCTTCTGGTCACTATAGAGGGGTGAGTACGCCACAAAACAACACATTTTGAAAGGTAAAACTGTCATTTTAGCTTCGTTTTTGTCCCTTTTTTTTTGTTGTTTTTAGGTACTAACCCCTTAGCATTGTTTCTTGCAAGGATATTTTTATTTTCTCTAACATTTTGCAGCATATTCTTATGTAATTGGCGAAGAACGTAGGATAAAACAACTAATATTTGCTTGTAGGGTTATCCGTTTGCTCAGATTTTTAAAACTATACTTGTTGTTTTCGTTAATCTAAGAACATAGTTTAATTAGGGGGAGTAATATTCATTGCTTGTTTTGTCTATATTTTTGTGTTACCTAAAGGGGGCATTAGTTTGTTTTCACTTTCCCCTTGCACTTCATGTGAGCCTAGGGAGTAGTTGGAAATGATTAGTGCTTTCTTTCTAGTGGGACCTGCTTGGGGATTTCATCACCCCAAGGGACGATTCTAACCACACGTACCAGCGAGGTGTACAAAGGGGGGAGAGCGAAAGTTGTACCCCAATCCATTCACGTCGTAATTGGCAGAGCGTCGAAGCTAGGGTGATACCTAGATAGACGTGAAGAGTTGGTTCGAGCCCTTCAATATCTCACTGGGGTTCCCGACTCACGCTTGTGATGGGCTGGTGTTCACGGTTGTGCCTCACGTACTGAGAGTATATCAAGGACTCCTTAGACACCTTGCGCATCCTAGATTAAAACCTCATTGGCCATACCCTTAACACTAATCATAGGATTGTGTTTGCTTGAAAGTGTTTTCTTATGAGAAACCAGTAAACTTTTTGACAAATTGGCCTTATTATTGTCATTTTAAAGCCTTTCCATAGTCATTTTCACCTAACAAAGTCCCTGTTCACTACAGAAGGGTGATAGCGCCCTCTATTTTACTACAAAAGGCGACTATGCCCCTCTAATTACTGCAGAAGGGAAAATTTTCCCTCCTGAACAACCAAAATCACCCCGTTTGGATCCATTTAGCCTCTAAGCCATCATCTAATCATTCCCAACCTTTATCTCATCATCCCAAGCCTCTGTTTTTTCAGTCTAAACCTCCAAAAACCTCCATTTGATCATTCTAAACTTTCATTTTATCATTATGAACCTCCGCTTAGCCATTCCAACATCTGTTTGACCAAGTAGTCTTTCATCCCTTTCAATTTTTTCTCACTCGTTTTGAGTACTCTTTCATCCATTCCAAGCATCCATCTCCTCATTCTAAGAGTTGTTTATCCTTTCCAATCAATTGTTTACTCATTTCGAGCTTTCAATCATTCATCCATTCTAAGCAATCATTTACCAATTTTGAGTGCTTGTTCATCCACTCCTATCATTCATTTTCCCAATCCAATCATCTATTTCCTCAATCCGATTATCTAACACCCCATTCCAATCACTCGTCTCTTACAACCCGTTTACCCACTTAAAGAGTCCATAAAGCAGTGGGGCAAATCTGCCCCTCTATGAGGGCATAGTCGCCCCTCTTTGCCCCAGAAAAGGGCGAATCTACCCTTCTGAAGGGGGCATAGTTGCCCCTCTTTTCCCAAAAAAGGGAGAATCTGCCCTTTTGAAGGGGGCATAGTCGCCCCTCTTTTCCCAAAAAAGGGTGAATCTTCCCTTTTGAAGGGGGCATAGTCGCCCCTCTGTGCCCCAAAAAAGGGTGAATCTGCCCTTTTGTGAGGGCATAGTCACCCCTCTGTGTCCCAGAAAAGGGAAAATCTGCCCTTCTGTGAGGGCATAGTTGCCCCTCTGTGCCCTAAAAAAGGGTGAATCTACCCTTCTGTGAGGGCATAGTCACCCCTCTGTGCCCTAAAAAAGGGCGAATATGCCCTTCTGTGAGGGCATAGTCGCCCCTCTGTGCCCTAAAAAAGGGTGAATCTACCCTTCTGTGAGGGCATAGTCACCCCTCTATGTCCCAGAAAAGGGTGAATTTTCCCTTCTGTGAGGGCATAGTTTCCCCTCTATGCCCCAGAGAAGGGAAAATCTGCCCTAAACAAGAACAAATTAGCCCCTCTGCAGCAAAAAGTTGGCAAACAAACATATCTAGTTCCCAAATCCGACCGGTGGAACCAATCCCATCATATCTTTCAATCCAATCCTAATTCTGAGCACTCGTTCACTCGTTCATCTATTTCGAATCTTCCTCCCCTCATTCTGAGAGTCATTCATCTATTCTGAGCACCCATTTTCTCGTCACCAACATTTTTTTGAAAGTCATCATTTCATCACCAAAATCACATAAGTTCCACTTAGAACATCATTAGAGTCCATATCCAGCATCAAATCATCCATCCCAATCACCTAGACTTCATTTGAGAATTTTGATTTTAGTGTCAAAACTTCCGGAGGCCATAACTTTTGACTCGGGTGTCCGTTTGAGCTGAAATTTTACAGGTGGTTACGTTATGAGATGGCATGTGGATTTCCAACTAACTAGAAGTCCCTTGGATCTCATTTTGCCACATTTTTGGGGCCTCAAACTTCCATCTTAACCCTCAAAATCGCAATTTAGTGTTTTTTTTTCAGTTCTTTGACAAATCATTTTCGTTAATAACTCAAAATGCATGTCTCAAATTTGGTTTTGGGTATTTTTTGGGAAAAAACTAAACTCTCAAAAGTATGTCTGTGAAGTTTCCTAAAATGGAAAAAAATGATTTGAAAATTGCCAAATCTAGAAAAATTTGATTGTCAACACCTTACATCCCTTAAACTCCAAAAGTTGGTGTAGAATTGATCCCATCACATCCTCCAACCATTCTCATCTTCAACCCAATCCTAATCTGAGCTTTAATCTAATCCCAATTGGAGCTTAACCAAAACCCTAATCTGAGCTTTAGTCATTTCTGTAAGGAAACTATGCAGCCATAAAATGACAATTTCCACATAACCCAAATCTGAAAACATGCAAGTAAATACTCAACATCAACATGCAAGAGAATAGACAACATACCC
Source organism: Sequoia sempervirens (assembly GCA_007258455.2). NCBI lineage: Eukaryota > Viridiplantae > Streptophyta > Pinopsida > Cupressales > Cupressaceae > Sequoia > Sequoia sempervirens. The sequence goes on from VDFB02000007.1 coordinate 51,753,959, forward strand.
ATCAAAGATGACACAAAATATACCCTAGGAAAACCCTCAAAAGGGAAAAACCCATCCTCCAAAAGCATCCACACTCCATGTATTATTCAACAATGAAAACCCATTACAATACATCTGCAGAGACTCCATGAACACTTCTGAAGCACAAGCTATCCATGCATTCCATGTGACCAAGCATGAATCCACACATCCCATGCCATGCTTCAAACCCTCACACATGCACAAGCTCAACCTTGACCAACTTTTGATCCAACCCTAAACAACTACCCATGTGGTTGCTAGTATAGAAACAAGCTCCCACAAAACCACCAAGTGGTATTACATAAACCATGTGCTCAAAAATACTACATCATGTGACCCCACATTTAATATTGGGTACTTTATTATTTTATTATTATTCCCCAATATTAAATAATTACATTTTATAATTATGTCCCAATGATACATACAACAAAGTGGCCCCAACATTATAACTCCTTGTGATGCACGTTCACCTAGAAACCCCTAGGTGTCCCACACACATAATAAATAAATAAAACAATACAAACATTATGCAAGGTGTACAACACCTAATTCTAACAATTTCAACCTTTCATTCATCCATTCTGAACAATTGTTCTCCCTTTTCAATCATTTGTTTACCTGTTCCGAGTAAACACTCATATATTTTGAACCTTCAACTATCATCTCAAACTATGGTTTAGCCATTCTGATCATTCGTTTACTCATTCTGAGTAAATGTTCATCCATTTCACACCTTCTTTCATCATTCTAAACTATCGTTCTATCGTTTTGATCATCCATTTACTCGTTATGAGTAAACATTCATCTGTTTCACACCTCCTTTCATCATTTCGAACTCTCGTTCTATCATTTCGATCATTTGTTTACTCGTTCCGAGTAAACATTCATCCATTTCACACCTTTCATCATTCCAAACTCTCGTTCTATCATTCCAATCATCCATTTACCCATTCCAAGTAAACATTCATCCATTTCACACCTCCTTTCATCATTCTGAACTCTTGTTCTATCATTTTGATCATCTGTTTAATTGTTTTGAGCAAACATTCATCCATTTCACACCTCCTTTCATCATTCCAAACTCTCGTTCTATTGTTCTGAGTAAACATTCATCCGTTTCACACCTTCAATCATTTCAAATGCCCATTCAACAATCCTGATCAATCATTCACTCATTCCGAGTAATCTTTCATCTATTCCAAACCTTCATCCTCTTGTTCCAAGAATCATTCATCCATTGTGAGTGGTCATTTACTTGTTTTGAGTAGTTGTTCATCCTCTCAATCATTTGTTTACTCGTTCTGAACCTCCTTCTCTCATTCTGAGCAGTCGTTTGTCCATTTCTATCATCCATTTATCCAATCAAATCATCGTTTTGCCCATCCAAACTTTGTTTCAGGTTATTATCCAAATTGACCTAAGTTTCTAATCTGATTGTGATCATCAACATCCGCTTAGGATTTTCATCCATCCTAAATCAATCATCACCGTCAGCCCAATCAATCCATTTTCAATCTCAAAGTGGATTCAGTGTCGTAATCATCCATTTATCCTTTAATCCGATCAATCAACATCCTAAGTCACCTAGGATAATCTCTAAATAGGGTTTACAGTCCCTCTTGTCATCCTATTTGATCCATCATTCGATCTTATCAATCATCGACCAATCCAATCCAACCCGATCCAATCTAGTCCAATTTAATCACATCCCTATCACCTTCGACCCAATCAATCTACTTCCATCTCGAAGCAGATTCGGTGTCATAATCATCCTTTGATAATCAAATCCGATCGTTAGAATCAATCCCATCACTTCATCCAATCATCATAATTTGAGCTTTAATCCAATCCTGATCTGAGCTTAACCTAAATCTCGATTTGAGCTTTAGACCATCCCCATCCATAGTCTTTGATCCATCCTTTTTATCCTTTCACCATCATGAATCCTTATCCTCCATCAATAGTGATCAAGGGAAACCCTAATTACGTTGACAACGATAACGAAAGCCTTATCGATCAAGAAGAATATGACTTAGATCCCCTTGACACTATCATTACTAGTAAGCTTTCTCCACCCACTTTCCAAAATCCAATCACCCCTTTCAGTTATCCCGTTATTTCTTCATCCATGCCTAATCATGTTGCTTATGCTACCTTTGACAAGGGATATCCATCATATCCTTCATCTACATCATCCTCTTATCCTAGTCTACCATCACAATACTCCTATCCTAATCCCCCTCCTAAATCCTCTTATCCTAATCTACCATCACAATACCTCTATCTTAATCCCATGTCCACATCATCCTATCTCTATCCTTCACTTGCATAAACCCCCTACCCTAATCTCCCATACCAATCTGCACACCCCAATCCCACATTCACACCTTCCCATCCTAATCCAACATCCACATCAACTTATCCTAATTCGACATCCACATTTCCCTATCTCAATCAACCACCTCAATCTCCCCATCCTAATCCACCATCCCAATACCCTTACTACAATCCACCACCTGCATCCTTGTGTCCTAATTCACCATACCAATACCCCTATCTTAACCCTTCATCTAATCTTCATCCTCCATCTATTCCCAATCTTGCATCCAATCCCATTCCTGCATCTAATCCTAATCCACCAATCCCTAGTCCTAATCCCCCACCAATCCATAATCCTTCATCTATTCCTATCACACCATCTTAGCCTATAATATACAAGTTTCTCACTCCAAAAGTTCTCCAAGGACTCATGAAAAATCTCCATCTCCATCTCCATCTACATCTCCATCAAATGAGCCCACTACCACAAATCTAGATCCTATCATATCCCCTAATCCCTCTCCTTATATCACCCATCCAAATGTTGCTATCCCATCATCTCCCTCTCATGATCCCCCATCACCGCCTAAAACTGCTATCCCCACACTACTTGCATATCCCCTTGGTACTCTCACATTCTTCCATGGTGGCGTCCTCGCAGAAGAAAAAAATAGTGTATATACCACCCATCATCATCCACCTAATAATGGACTCGCATCATGTTTTCAGAATAACACAAATCCTATCATGGATCGCATGCTCAAGAAAATGAACTATCAAGGAAAAGGTCTAGGCCTTCATGAGCAAGGCCTTTTAGAGCCCATCCAAGTCAAAGAACAAATCTGCATGCAAGGTCTTGGACCTATTTCTCAAGACTCACAATCTAAAGATGTTGGTACAACCTCTAGACGTCCTCAACAATCCTTTTCCAAAAGAAATTTCATCTCTTCCCATCGCCCCACCAAATCATATGTTACCATCCCTCCTCCTCTATCGTATCGCCTCAAAACAACCATCCATATTCCTCCTTCATCTGCTCCATCCATTTTGGGTCCTTACATCCCTCCATCCACCATCTCCCATCCTTCATCTACTCCATCCATCTTGGGTTCTTATGTCCCTCCACCCACTCTGTCTATTTTGGGCCCCTATACCCTAAAATCACCTCCTTCATCTCATCCTATCCATCCTTTCATCCATTCATCACCTATCCATGTCATCCATCATAAACATCCCACTCGCATGTCCCCTAATTAGGATCAACAAAGGAACATACCCGCACATCCTTCATATACACATAATCCCTATAATCATACCTTCGTCACTCCACATCATCCATCTCCTTGCACCCATCCCATTGCTATCAAAATCACTTTGGGTGCTAAAACAATAATGTATCAATCTAAACATCCACATGAATCTAAAGCTTCCCATGTCCCCTCTAAATGACATGTTGCAGAAAAGAAAAATAAAATCCAAAATCAAAATCAAATCGGTAATCCGCAAAGGTCCACCAAAGAAAAGATCAAAACCATGTGGATCCCAAAGAAAAAATATGCAATGCCATCAAATGAAAAATTTGTAAGAACATCCAAAGTTGCTAATCCAAAAGCTAATCATACATCCCTTTCATCTCCTAAGTCTATTTTGGGTCCCTATGTCCCAAAATTCACTATTCCATCCCCTCCATTATCCCCACATTATCCATCCATTAATCCTCTTATCTTTTCACATCTACCCCCACATGTGCCAATGTTGGTCCTAAACTCACCACCCCATCACACATCCACCCCATCATTCTGTCCATACCCTTTTCAACATCCCACCCATTACTCCACATATCTCCCCCATCAAATCCCTCTAATTCATCCTCTTGCATAATCCATTTATCCTAATAAGGTTGTACCAACATCCAACAGTCGGTTTGAACAATAGCTCTTAATGCCTCATCATATAGAGCTTGATGCTTGAGTCCTTCATCCATATCCTTATCACATGTCTTCTAAATCCACCTATTCGCATCCCTATCCTTATCCATCTCCTTTTGCATGCCATCCAAAAAGTCAAAAAAATCCAAAAAAGTCAAAAAATCCAAAAAAAGTCACAAAAAATCTAAAAAAGTCAAAAAATCCAAAAAATAAAATAAAATAAAATAGTAAAGAGAAATAATCCATCCAATGGTGAAAACTTGGAAAACAAGCACCTTGGATAAGTACCATGATGAAAACCTGGCAAACAGGCATCATGCGTAAATCCCCATCTACACTTGGGGGCAGCCTCCTGATATGCATTCCCTCCATCCACTATGCTTCCTGCTATGCTTCCAGCTATGCACTTGTCTTCCTTCCATATGTCATTCATCCCTCCATCCCACCTATCTTCTGCATCCTACCATCATATCCCATTTATCTCCCATCCCTCCATTCTTCTTGTGATCTCGATCAAAACAGGGGCACCTCTCTATGCATGCTTTGGACACCTCTTGGTATACATTCCCTTCATTGTGCTCTATTGTATTCCTTAGTCACCCATCCTATCCTCCTCTAGTTATATCCTTTATCTTCTTCCATCCCTCATGCCTCATCATACATGATATATCTAGAGTGGGGCATTTACTTCCTTTATGGCAGTCCTTGGAAACATCACTTATCATAACATCCCTTCATCTTCCTATCCATCTACCACAACATACCTTCCATCTCCCCATCCTTATCTTCCTATCCATCTATCCTAGCATCCCTTCCATCTCCCCATCCTTATCTTCCTATCCATCTATCCTAGCATCCCTTTTATCTCCCAATCCTTATCTTCTTATCCATCCAAACAATCCCTTCCATCCCCCATCCCTATCTCTCAGCCCATTCTTTCATCTTTATCCTCATCCCATCTCACAATCCCTTGTCATTGGTATCTGGTTATAGGCCTCCCTCCATGCAACCCAATTCCCTTGCCATCACTTATGCTTCTTTTACACATCTTTTCAATCTCTTATCCTTTCTCATCATTCATCTCCCCATCATACCATCCTCCCAATTCATCTTTTGATGATTTGGATAACTATCCCATCCCTGAGCTTTATGTGATCGTCATCATCCTATCCAATCCAACAGGTCTATCTTGTCTCATCGTATCGGTCCCATCATTTTATCCACTCATCCATCCTTTATCTTTGGTCTTTCGTCAAACTACGTTGCCCCTGTGCTTTCACGTAGGCAAGGTCGATCACTTGATCTGCCCTCGAGGCTCCTCTCTCATCTAGCATCGGTCTTTCTACTATGTCTTCATTTATGATCAGTCTTTTCTTTTGTCTCTCTGGTCCTTGTCATCCACCATTAGTCTTCATCATCCTCTTTCTACTTTTATCCATGGTCAGTCATCAGCATTTTATCAAACTATGATGGCTCTGTGCTTTCACGTAGGCAAGGCTAATCTTTGATCAGCCCCCAAGCCCCTAGGTATTTAGGGTTTGTTAGGGTGTCTTCCTTGTGTCATGTGGTCAATCTATGCCCTTATCTAGTTGGTTCTTAACAAACAAGACCCACTTGTATCATCAAATCCAATCGATTATGAATATCCTGTGTCATCTCGATCTTTTAGTTTAGTATCCATCATCTCTGGTCTCAATAGAATGCATCCTTCCTAATATACCTCATCAACCCCATCCATCCCTTTTACTCCTATCGAAAAGGACATTTGAACTTGATTTCAATATTTTGATACTTTTGGCTTTTGTTTATCATTTGAGCTCCCTATCATCACTTGTCAAGGCCGCCATGATCCATCATATTATGGTGTGTTTTGATTGGTCAACATACAGACATATATTGATCTTTTTATGTCTATTTTTGTCTTCTTGTTTGTCCCACATAGTATCCACCAAGATCCCTGAGGTCTTGTGTTACGTTGGGGCATCCTTTTGTGCTTGTAGTTATCTCAATACCTGGCCCAACCAAGGTCTTTGTGACTTTGGGGTGTTGGGATAGCCTTCTTGTTTGTTGTGTTTGTTTCATGCATTAGACACTAATATGCCTTGGTTCCACATACCCTGGCACTTGGTGTCTTATGCTATAGCAAAAATCAATGCTCTGAAGATGGAAAATTGCATTAGGATTGCATTTCATTTCTATCATCTTGCATGCATCCCCCATCTTCTCATCTATCAAAATCCACCCATCCATTCCTCCTTCATCCTCATCTCACATCTCTATCCAATCCCCATCCATTCCATTTAGCCCAAATCATCTAATCATATCCTTGGTCTTGTTCTCAGTCTTGTTACAACCCTTGATCCAATCATCCTCATCATCATCATCATCCAGATGTATTCTTCCATATCCCTTCGGTGTTTTTTTGGGATGTATCCTTCCCTCGTTAACAACACTTTCATCATCATCATTGAGAGGTACTTTCCCTATCCTTTAGTGGTGTTTTGGGATGTATCCTTCCCTCATCAATACCACTCATTGGGATGTATCCTTATCCTCATTGACAACACTTCCATCTCAACCCCTTTTGGCTTGTACCTTTTCATCTTCATCTCTGCATCCATTTGTGCTTCCCAACCTAAATATTCATCCCTTTTCATCCTCTTCCTCATCTGATTTCATCATCTCTCCATTTCAAGAGCACATCCGTGTTCTCTTGAACCCACATGATCCTTATCCCTAATCTTCATAAATATTTCTTCCTAGTCATCTCTGGGGCATCCTTCCCAAGGGTCCTATATTTTAATATTCTTTGAAATGATGCTACTTATAACACCATCTCAAAGAGGGGAAAAATGTAGACCCAAATTTTTAATTTATCCAAATTTATTACTTTTCATCCAAACATCCTCTTATCCAAGTTAATTAAGTAATATTACTATTATTTTATTAATATCCTTAAAAATCCCTAAGGTATTTAATTAATAATTAAATACCTTACCCTTCTTAATCCCCTTTTCATAAAATGAATTCCACATGCCATTGTCATCTAATCCTAATCCATCTCCTAATCTCTTCATTAGGGATGTGCACATGCCTAATCCTTGATAGGATGTGTCACATCCTCCAGCAAGTTGGCTTCTAATCCTCATTAACCCCTTTATCCTCTAATTACTAATTAGTTAAACCTAATTAGTACCTTGGTCAACTCTCCCCATCCCCCAAGAGCCTCTCTTCCCCATGTGAATTTTTAATTCACTTTTATTCCTCCTAGAATCCCCTTTTCCATGCATCTTCTAGAATCTTTGACTTGTCACATCAAGTCACATGTGACAAACTCCCACATTTTTGGAGACCCTCTCTTATCCACTAGATTCTCCCAAGCATGTGAATTTTTAATTCACATTTATTCCTCCAAGGAATCTTCTCATCTCCCGATGTACTTGGAAGGTACTTGTCCTTCCTCCACATCATGTACCTCCCTTCCACATCACCTACACATCATCCTACCTTTATCCACTTCACATTCCACATGTCAAAATGTGAGGGCTTGTGAGTCTTCAACTCACCTTAGCCCTTCATCTTGACTTTTTTGGATAAATTTCAACCAATTCAAGATTCTCTATAAATTCCCCCTCCTCTAAGGCATTTCGAACACTTAGCCATTTTGCAACCAAATGCTGCCATTTTGTGCACTCATCTAGCCATCAATTTCATCTATTTTCATTTGCATCCGAGCATATATTTAAGCCTTGCATTTAGTCATATCAAAAGCCATCAAGGAGCATACAAACCAAATCAAAATCAAGGGCCAACCAAGGAGTTTCAGCTGCAAAAGGGAGGTATATCTATTTAGCATCATTTTACACTTTTCCTCTTTGCTTTTACAAATTTCTTAAGCTAATCTTAAGGTGTTTCCTTATGTTTTTCCATTGCATTTTAGTTGCTTAAGATAGGTTAAACATTTGGATATCACAATATCAATGGATAGATGAACTACCAAGGTGGAAGGTGGACCAATCTACCAAAATCTACTAGATGACACCACATGGTTCTACAAAATCTAATTGATCATCCCTTATAATGCACTCTAACCCCACTCAATTAATGGTCTAGATCAATTTTACATCAATATGAATGGTCGAGGGAGATCTTCTCTTCAGCCCAAATTTACTTGAACATATTTGAATTCAAAATCCAACCAAGACATGTCGTGTAAACTTATGTTTTTTCACTTGACTATATACCCTTTGATTCACCTTGAAGATCAACAACTTCAGCAAATCAGTAGACTACGAAAGTGTTGAATGGTATGATTTATCGAAGTACCTACATTCACCAAAGTTCATTAGATCACACCACATGGTTTCACCAAAACCATTTGATAAAACTGGTTGATATCTATAGGATTTAGTTAAACATCAATCAACATTGAAAGTTTAGATCAACTTGCCCCAAAGATTAGTGATTACGGCCAATTGGTGGATGGCTAAAGTGTTGAGTGGTTTTATTCACCAAAGTGCAAACATTGTTGAAATCCACTAGTTCATGCCATGTGGACATATCATATATGCACCTAGCCTCCTACTTTCCATCAATGGCCACAATTTGATCCTTTCAAGATTGAAACCTTCAATAGATGGTTGAGGAGATTGGTAGCTTGATCTAATAATATGCTACAATACTCTAGATTGTGCCAAGTAGCCACATTTTCCATTGCCAAATAGGGACCTTAACACATACTTGTTGCACCTATATCCCAATAAGAATCATACACCTCAACATCCCTTTGAAAAAGGCTCCATGTTGGAGATGCCCATGCTAACAATAGAAACCTTTTTGGTAGATCACTATATGGAAGGCCACAATATGATTCCAATGGAGAAGGAATAATATTAACAGGTCATAGTGAGCTGCAATATTATATGTCCCTTATGAATCAACAATTACCAATTCTGAGCCAGTTTATCTCAAAATTAGTAAATCATTTAAATGCAGAAATTGTCCTAAGTACAGTTCAAAATGTAAGGGAGGAATGTGCGTGGTTGGGATACACTTATCTTTACATTCACATGCTATGAAACCCAATTCTATATGGTCTATCTTTTGATTCTTTACAAAAAGACAATACCTTCGAAGAGAGAAGGGCAAACTTGGTAAACATAGCTAGGTGTGTGCAAGAAGTTGAGTCCACTTTTTGGCCAAAAAGTGGAAGTGCTTTCCCTGATTTTCAGAATTTGACACATTTGACCTTAAAATTTGAAGCACTTAGAGATGGAATCTTCAAAAAAGTCACTGATTATAAAATGTAGTACTCGGAGTCTAGTTTCCAAATATGTAATTTATTTCAATACCCAGATTGTAAAAATTGAGTTTCACTAGGCATTTCTAAAAACCACTGTTTAAAAGTCACTTTTTTATACCATACCATGCAATTGTACGACATCCATATTTTGACCTAAATTATTATTTTTTTCTAAATCCTTTTGGGAAAATATTTGTGACTCACTAAAGCTTGCTTTTAATATTTTTTTATTATTTTTTATTGATTTTTTTTAATTAAATATTTATTAGGCATATTTGTCATTTTGAAAAATCGTGTATGACACGCATAATATGACCTAAACTTATCATTTTTGAATTTTTGTTTTAAAAAAAGAATTATCGAAGTTTGCTCTTAGCAATGTTCGTCAAAATGTTATGTTGATCAAAAGTTATTAAAATACTAAAAAAGCGATAATTCAAGTTTATGGACTAGTTTCATTAGAAATTAATTGAAAAATAGAAAAAATAATCAAATTATTAAAAAATTACATATTTGGAATCTGCACTTCTCATCTATAATGGGTTTTAATTTCGTAAAAAAATTGCAAAATAGGTCTTCAAACATATGTCCAAAGTCATTATTTTCCTGTGACATTAACAGGACCTTCAAGTTGCAGGTCAAACTAGGTCCAAAGCTTAGGTTCAGGTCCCCAAGCCATTTCCGAACCAAAAACAAGCCAAAAAAAAATTCATAATTTAAAAACGGATCCTTTCATTAAAAAATGGGATCCCGTTTTAAAAAGATCATAGATCACCATTTTTTTTTATGGTTCTATGAAACGGATCCCGTTTTGAAATTCTTCCAAAACGAAAATTTCCAAAAATGGAAAGTTTTCAAAACGGGATCCCATTTTGAAAACTTTCCCAAATGGAAATTTTTCAAAAATTGGAAGTTTCCATTTTTAGAAATTTTTCAAAACGGGATCCCATTTGATCCCGTTTTTTAAACTTAGGCTCGAGATCCCGTTTTTTGCAAGTTGAATTCATTTTTTTGCCTAAGGCAAAACCTTCCACGTTTCGTGGACTCAACTTTGTGCACTTACCCAACTGTGATTTTCAATTTAGTACATAGTAATTTTACTATGGTATTGTTAGACAAGTATGACCCTTGCATTTTACTTTAATGGTACTTGTTAGTGCTTTTGATGATTGAACTCTTTATGTTAACAAATACATTCAACTGCAACTATCTTGGACAAAAGTAATTTGGTGAAATATGATTGGAAAAGGGGATATTTCTAGGTTAATGATCTAGGATGGATAGATAGTTATTACTACATCACTCATGGGAAAATGGCTACTTATAATGAGCACTTGAAGCCAACAATAGATGATATTGATCTATGTCAATTTTTTTCATTAAGTGAAGAGTTTAAATATGTGACAATAAGAGAAGAAGAGAATATGGAACAATAGTATTCATATTTTTTTGGTGTTTTGATTTCTAACTCTTTATCATGGGGGAACAAGATATGAGAGAAAGGAAAAGGTATTCATAATATTACATTATTGAAATCATAAATCTATTTTTTATATTATTATATTACATTATTTAGCCTTTCATTCATCTGAGCGGGTTCCTATCAGTGATGTGAGAATGCAAATTGATTAATTATTTCAATATTCAAAAGCAGGTGTTGTATTGTTGTGTGCTAGTGGAAGGGGTTTGTTAGATAGTCTTTATCCATCTTGAGGTTGCAAGTTCTGAAACATGGATGAATTTTCATACTAAATTGTAAATTCACTTCTATGAAATATTCCAAAAGTTGTAGTATAGGAAAATAATTGGAATTACAAAAAGAACAATTGTACGAGAGTAGAAAAAATGTTGTTTTGTTTCAGAGGTAGTGTTCAATACAATGCTAGCAATATAGAGAGGACGTGTAATAAGATCAATACCATAATAGCAGAAGGGGGGCATTGAAAAAATCACATCTGTGTCTATATCCATGTCCATGCAACTCTTATTGAAACTTGTGCATTGTTATTTATTGTTACACGTACAAGTCCTATATTGTTATTCTTCCAAAACTTCTCAGACATCCAATCAACTACTTATATACATGCAACTCCTTTCTTGGGCCTTCCTAGATATATCCAAGATCATAAGGCTTGGATACAACAATATATGTAGTACATACTCATGTATTGAATAGAGTTCTCTTCCTAGTCTGTATGTTTAAGAATTTTAAGAATAATGAATAAATAACATAGTATAAAGAATGATTGTTAATGATGTTTTTTTTAACTTACACGCCCCTTTTCACCCTCTATTCATTGTAAACTATGCATAACTTGAACATATTAAAAAAACTATAGCCCACATTGACATTGTATGCCACATTAATCCAGCCATATGACAAAAGATAAGCGATCTAGCCTCTTGAATGAATGTAAGTAGAGAAATTTTTGCATACCTACAGATGGTACAAAATTTCATGGTTAAGTGGAAGCCTCCCATCAACAAGATCCAAATATCTGTGTATCTCTCTCAATCGAGCCTCTAAACCTTTTAGAGTTGTCAATTTTTCCACTGACCTATTATGCACAAAAGTCAAATTTTAGAGTTATGTCACCACTAAAAACAAAAGAAATAGAGCTTTGAAACCAAATCCACACACAACACAATGTGGTATTCATACAAATCCATACAAACAAACTAAACTCAAAACATTGGAATCGAAACAACTTCAAATTATGATGCAGAGCATGGATTCACTTTACTCAATTGGAGGCACATTTCGCAATAATGGGTTCTTCATCCAAAACATTTGTACAAGGTTCAAATAGTAAAGAGATTGATGAAAGATAGAGGAATTGAAAAGATACTTGGATGTAGTTGGATTGAAGGCCATAAACTGGTACATGTTTTTTGTGTAGGAGACATATCACATCCACAAACATGGCAGAGCTATGCAAAGTAGGAGAAATTGGCTTGGAAAATGAAGGCATCAAGGTATAAAGAATCATTTTTCTACCACCATAGTGAAAATTTAGCAATTTATTTCATCTTTGCATATTGGTTTGATGCTTCAAAAATTGTATTTCTTATATTGAAAAGTGCATTACTTTATTGAGCTTCTCTTTGTTTCGAGAATAGTTTAATATTCTCTACTTAACAGGGCCAACCACATGATGGTGGAAGCTCATTTGGCCCCTCCCCCCCTCACATCACTCTCAATTCCCCATACCTGATCATATAACATTAATCATTCATTCATCCATTAATAACATATAACATTCATTCATTAACATATTCGCATTCATTCATTCATCCATTAATAACATATAACATTCGTTCATTAACATATAACATTCATTCTTTCAGTTTTTACATATTATCAAAAATATGGTTGTCAAAAATATTTGTTTTTAACATTCATTAACATATTATCAAAAATATGGTTGTCATAATATGATTACAATCACCTTTTTTTTGTTTCTTTTTTTAAGCTAAAAAAAGATGAAGTGGAGTATCATTTTCTAAATCATTTGTCCCCCCTTCAGTTGTTCTACCCTTTGTTCATGATCTTAATGTATGTCTAGTCATGTACTCATGACATGGAGGCCGCTATAAGGGGGGTCTGCTGCAATAACAAAGAAATGTTAAATTGATATGTTTTATTATTATTGTTACAAGTATTTCATTAATTAAAAGAACATTAGAGTGGTGCTCTTTACTGATGGGGCCACATGTTGAACACCCTCTAAATCCTAAACTGGAGTTGAAACATGAAAGCACATTAAAGCATACCATAGTGATACATCATCCAGTATTTGCACATCTACCTTCATCTACATTCTGTCATTGCAGTATTATATTATCATTGCTTTATGTGGCAATTAATATTGGTGGAAATTGAATAGATTGAGTATTTACCTATGTGTGGATGTAGTGGAAGCTTGTATTTTCCCAGTCAAGAGTATTAAGCATTCAGCAATGACTCCATAGCCTTGCTAGAAGGCAATCTTTGGGTCCTCTTCTGTGGGCACTCTGTTGAATTTAAAGCCCTGTATTTTTGCATAAGATCATGAATTTTTCTTCTATGGTGTGATTAAACTAAAATTGTTTGCAATTTACTATTTGGATGCAATATTTCATTTATTGATACTTACAATTCATGTGGCTAATTTCATATAACCACCAAAGCCAAGTTTGTGGTGCCCGTGTTTTTCTACTCTTGCCTTTGTTGCCTTCGATGTGTTGGGAAGCCTATGAAAATTTTGAAATACATTAGATTATGTAAAAAGAAAGAGTAATCAATATATAATTACATTTTTGATAGTATCACATACCTTCCTTGGCCTGATGGTGTCTTTCCTTTTTTTCTTTTTAGCCTTCTCCTTTCCATCTGACACCAGGTCCTTCCACTCCCTCTCTGCAATCATGGGGGGATGCTTGTACTTTTTGTTCTTCTCTAAATGTGACCTACATTGGTCCCTCACATACTTCAGATAGGTACCAACTTTCTTAAGGACCTTGGTTTAGTTGAATGTGTTATTACTGAACAACACAACTAAGTGGTTAATGAGCTAATCTTTTAAATCTTGATTTTGGGCATTCCACCATGTACGTATGGTGGGTCCGAAGATCTCCAATGTTATATCATTTAGATTTTTATAAAAAACATCATTTCCTACAAAATAATCATGGGATCATTCGTCTAAAAAGAGTGATCAATAAGTAAATTTCAATTGGATTATTTATAATAATAATTAAAATATTTTAAAGTACCTAGGACCTTCTCTATCTTTATGGGAACGAAATCCTCAATCACCACAAATGTGACCGGCAATGTTCTCGTACTAGTAATATAGGAAGATCTAGGAAATGTTGCTAAAACATCACCAGTACTAGTAGCCTTTGCATCCCTAGGTACATGTCCTGACGCATGTTATAGCATGTGTTCACTGCCATAGGGTGCACTACCTGATGTCTACATGCTATGTGTTGCTAACATTTTAGTCGACAATATAGGCATAGATGATGGGGTCAGATGATGTGATGTATGCACAGGAAGATTAGGATCGACACTTGTAACAACCCCTACTCCTCGAGCAACGCCTGTAGTGCCCTGATCATGGCCAGTAGCATCATGAGGACACAAAAAATCCTATAAAAACAACACATATTTTAGTTTATGACATAAAAGAGTACAAAATATAAAACCATAAATGAACTTATGTTATAATTAAAGATCTCATGACAGCTTACTTGCAAGTTCATTGCTTTTTCAGTCAATATTTTAACCCTTTCTCATATCTCATCTGTTTGAGGCACTATGAATAACAACTGAAGGATTTCTTCATTGCATTTTTTATGGGTCTTTCTTATCATATCCAAAGGGTTTGTGAAATATGTGATGTCATCATCGTATAATAATGATTGCACCTCCCTATGGATGCTTTCCTCTACTGCTGGTGCCTTTCCCCGATCAGCTGATTGTAACAAGAATATTAAAAACATTATTTAAATTAACCTAATAAACTTATGAAAAAAACATAATAATAAAACATTTTGCTTGTATCTAATTTGTACAATTACAATGAGGTAAACTTGTCGGGTAGAAGCACCTGAAGATGCATCACGATTTATGCTCTGGGCCGGAGCCTTCCTCGTATGATCAATGTCCCACTGTGAAAAAAATTAAATATAAAAAACATTACTGAAATGAAACCAATAGACTTAAGAAAAAAACATAATAATAAAATGGTATATTAGAGTCATTAATTGGAGGTTGTGTAAAATGGTATAGAGTACGTACCAACCCCATAGTAACTATGTTTGTATCTATGTGATTCAAATTGTAATCAATTAGCAACTCTTCCCCTACAATTATTAATTTTATCACACATAGGAATACACGGTTTCCCTCGCGCGCCTCGAATATGCAATTAGGTTGGTTATTTGTTGACCCAGGTTGTGTATTGTTTATAAACCCTACAATATTCCCTGATGCTTTTGGCCTTCTGTCAATGTACATAGCCACTCCTTTATTTTGATCCTTATCTTTTTGTTGTATATAATTTGCTGATAGTGCATACCTACTCATACTTCGTGTATATCAAACCAGCTGCATCCAATATTTGTAACTGTAATAGGATCCGACATACTCCATCAATTCAGTAACTTTTTCATAACAGACCTTTATGTCGTCCATTCAAAATAGGCCCAAACCATGTAATGACTATGGTGCTATGTGATATATCCTCTCGTTGACACAAAAATTAGTGTTTATTGGAGGAAGTTCCTTGGGTACCCATTTTTTTCGTAGATGTTTGTACCTCAAGGGAACCTCAATGTTGCATATGCTCTCATCATCATAAGAACATGACCCCCCTTAAGCAAGAAAAAATTCATGCATTTATGGAATTTTCTTCTAATATTTTGACCTCTAGTTGATCTCCCTCTTTTAGACCTACTACATGTCTCACTTTCCTCTTCTCTTCCTAAATTTCCCTCGCTCGAGGAAGAAAGATCTAACAAATACCTATTTGGTGGTACCTACACTCATAAAGATGTTGGATGAAGTTCTTTCATGGTGATGTGATCCCAAGGTGACATTATGATTAATCTATCATTTCATCGCTAGAATTTGACAGGTTATAAGGTAATCAAGTCTTGATAGTTTGCAAGTTATTGTTACTACTGTCCAAATGTGTCCATCACAAATCAAATCAATGTATGAAGGAGATTGTCCCTTGCAATTAATGACTTTAAAATGTTATTATTTTACAACCTAAAACAAACATGGAGTTTGGGAGATGCAGTTCACAATAGTTGAGGCTATGGAAGCCTCAAAAACCCCTTGCAATTAATGACTCAGGAGTTTGGGAGATGCAGTTCACAATAGTTGAGGCTATGGAAGCCTCAAAAACCTAGACTCAGTTATGAATTTTCCTACATGAACAATGTATGGCAATGTTCCAAGGATTTTTGCATGACAATTGAGGGGAAAAGGTAATGAATGATAGTCATTATCAGTCTCACAGTCTTTAAGTGTGTGACAGTGTTGCATGATCACATTTCAATGGACAGTCCATAGGTGCCAATCATAGTAGGTAGGAACCTTGATGAGGGAGGTTCCATGGAACAAGGTATGATTGCTCTTGGCTCAATGGTTTTGTATTGGTGGGTTTTTTATTTTAATTATATTGAGAACCATATTAATAAGATTCCCAACAGTGAAGTTTCTTTAAAGCATTCTATGATTTCTCTTGGTTCAATTGCTAGATAGTAGTTTTTGAGGAATGAATGTTATACGAGTATCTGTCAAACACTTATCATTTGGAAAATTATATTTAATATTGGTACAACAAGGTCAAATTTCTTATCCCTGTGTCTTTTTACTATTGTGAAAATGTTGAAGTGAATGATTGCATTTCTAGAAATATTCTTAGGGGAGAGGCCAACATAGTAATTTAAGATCCACTGCAGTGGAAGAGAAAAAAATCTACTTTTTTTTATTTTCAAAACATGCATTATTATGATCTTGTACTTAGAGGATTTTCAAGTGGGTTTGATTGTAATTTTGTTGAAGGAAACAAGTTCCTTGATAAAAACTACATTGTTATTGAAAAATACACAACACAATGATGGAGAGGACTGTGGGCATGAGCGCGCGCAGAGGGAGTTCAAAATATGTTTCCAAAGAGGAAGACTCGAAGGAAGGTGATGGAGATTTGGGAGGACGCGTTGGTGGCTGGGCTCTATTCAGGGTTGGCCTAGAGTTGCCAGTTATGGCAGTGTTTGCGGGAGAGGGAGATGTTGAAGGTGAAGGTTTTGGTAAAGTTGCAAAGGCTAAAAGTTTTGCTTGGTCTGATGAGTGCGGCCTTCACCCTCTCCTTTTGTTACGGGGGCATCTCCTTTGGGAGGATTGTTGGCTGGGGTGTGTCATGGGTCTGGGGCCCATCCGTGTTGGACCCTCTTCTTTGGGGGTTTCTTTCACCATTTTTTTCTGGGTTGGCTCTATATTGATAGGGGATCTTTCTTTTTTGTGGGTTTAACCCTGTTTGAGGGTTTCATGTTGGAATGGTTTGGTCCTTGTCTGATGTTGCATGTTGGAGTGTTTATTTTGGGTGCTACTAGAAAAGTTCTTTTTAGGGGTAGGGCTCTATCTTGGGTGAACATTGTGAGGATTCTAAAGCTGTTTGGAGAGCCACAGTGTTGTCTTGATCCAAATCTTGTGTTTGTAGCTGCTAGGATGGCTTTTTCTTATGCTTGTTTCCTTTTGTTTTCCTTGGTGGTGCTTCTTTCCCCTAGTTATGTTTTCTTGCTACAGTTAGGTGGTTTCTCTACTTGAAGTGGCTCTAATTTTTCTTGTGACTATGGCCTTACTAGGCTTGGTGATGCTGCCTCTTGTTCTTCTGCAAGCATCTTTCTTCCTGTGGTAGCTGTGAGTAATTTTTGGTTGGAGGTTTCTCTCCAAGTTTGTTTGTGTAAGGGTTTGAATGTTTATTGGTGGCTCTTTCTTAGCCCTTGCTACTTTTGGTCATGGTTCTTCCCTATTTTGTTGGAAGAGATTTGGTTATGGGAGAATATTTTTAAGACCCCTGTGTATTTCAAAGATGTTATGTTGTTCAGGATTTCTTTAGTTTGTTCTTTAATTTTTGGTCTAAAGTCTTCTATAGAGTTGAGGACTCAAACTGGAAGTAAATATCTTTGCTATAAGTTTTTTCGTTTTCTCTCTTGTTAATCCTATGGAGGTGGATGCTTCTTCTATAGAGGTGGAGAAGGTGTACAAGGGAAAAGCGATTTGTAGGTGTTGGGGATCGTATTATTTCTTTATTCACTCATTTTCTTCTATAGCTCATTCTATTGAGGTGAATGCCTCTTCTATTGAGGTGGAGAGGGGTTGCTTGGGAGAAGAGATGTGTTGGAGTAAGGATGCTTCACTTATGGAGATGGTGAAGGGTTGCAAGGAAGTTGCAAATTGTAGCTTTTGGGGGTTGTTTGATGCTTTGAGTTGTTCGGCCTGTGGCTGCCTTATGGTGGAGACCTTCACTATTGGTTATGGGACCCATGTAAAACCCATGTTTTAGGTTATGGGAGCCTCGTGCAATAGTGGCAACCTTTCCTATAGAGGTGAAAAGAGTGTTTTGTTGGGCTCAAAAATTTTTGCAAGTGGAGCTTTGTCCCTGATCTATGATTTTCTTGTAATATTCTTGGGTTCAAGGTCCCTATCAAAACCTGGTTTTCCAATGGGTTGTAGTGGGTTGTTAGTCCCGTCAAAACCAACGAGGTCAAGATTCATGTAATTCTTAGTTTTTTTTGGGCAGCCCGCTGGCTTTTAGTTGGTTGTGTGCTTGTTGTTTCCCTATTGTTGTTGGTTGGATTTGAATCTATCTTTAGAGTATCTTGTTCTCTTTGGGTGGGTCTTGGGTCCCCTTAAAACCTGACGGTTTCAGATCCATTCAAAACCTATTGTAAATGGTTTCAGGTCCATTCAAAACCTATTTCTCCACTAATCAAAAATGAGTTCCTCGATAATAATTGCTCGAAAATATTCAAACATATTCTGAAAGTTGATAAGACCTTACTAATTTCATCAACCAAAATGCCTTGATGGATTTGGAGTTGGAAGGTGTAGATTTCACTTGGTCAAATTGATGGTTAGGCTCCTCATCAATTTAAGGGAGATTATATAACTGATGCTATTCTCTATTGTAAAGGACCATGCAGCCTCATAGACAACCTTTTGAAGGTATGAATTCATGTTATATCTTCTCTTAATCCAAGTTATTTGATTTACTAGACTTCTACTTAACGTTTTAACTCCCAAACTTTGTAACAAGTGTTAAATGTGACTATGGTCCACCAGTTACACAACCAAGGCCTCAAATGTATTCTCTAATTGTAATCAAAGGACTTTTTCTCTTCATTCAAGTAAATAAACTTGAAGGGAAACACCACCAAGTGGTTTATTGGAAACCTAAATGACTAAAAATAGCAGTAAATTTACATTTAATGCAAATTTAATACAAATATCCATTGAAATTTTTGGTACTGTGCAGAAGAATGGTTTAACCATACATAATATTTTGGTTTAAGTATCTTCAAAAGTGTTGACTACACTACCTTACAAAAATTCTTTTGTTCTTTCTCAATAGTAATTGTTAGCGTCATCTTATTCCTCATCATATTTACTATAGCTTGAAGTGCTCAAATTCCATTGATGAAATGTCTTCAGGGCCAAATAAGGACAAATAATACAGGCACCATATCCAACTAGACATGCAAAATGATGGGTGCTAAAGCATTTATCTCAATCAACAACTACAAAAGTTAGCATGCACAGTCCATTTGTATCAAGTGTTGATGAACAACTCCAACTAATAGCAATAAAGGAATTGCAAGCCTTGTAGATTCTTGACTAGACTATCTCAAGGCCTTTTATTTGTGTCCTTTAACATTTCATTTGGAATATTTCATTGAAGGACAATCATCTTTGTTCTAAGCTAATGTTCATACTAAATTACATCCTCTCCATCATATATTGCTCACTAGAGTGCCCCTTAACCTTAGACTATTTTTTCTCCTTCATACATGTTTGTATAGTGATTGCTTTGATTTCAATCACATAGTCCATACATCTTGTGGTATGCATTAATCTTTTCAAAGGTATATCATGATCTACACTTTTGAATACCACTTTGGATTGGAATTGGTATGGCATGATTGTTCTCCTATAGGGATCATGATTTGTCCTTCTTTATTGCTCCAAATCATTCATGTCATTGCTTTCAACTTTAAAAGAATATCCATGTACCTCATGGCTAATTTCCTCTTTTATGTAAGGACTTCCCTCTCTATTTGTGTGTTGACTATCCATTCCATTTTGTTGATGTTTGTCTTCTTAAATTTAGTGCACTTACTCCTTATTTTCCCTATGACTATGCTTGCAAGTGTTTGCATTAAATATGAAAAAATAGCTTTTTAACTATTCACCATTGTGAAACACTCACTACTTCAGTCCCACATAACTAAAGTTAATGAATGAAACATGAAAAATTATGAGTTTGTAATAAAAAAAAATTTGTTGAAGTGCACAAAATTTTATAAGGTTTTTGACATTTGATAGGGGTTCTTTAGTGTCACTTTGTGAGCCAATGATGGACTCATTTAAAAAAAAATTCAAAGATCTTTGCTATCTTTTCATTTTGCATGGATGGTATGCCAAGGCTTATAACTATCCTTGTAGTACTACCCTCTTGAAAAGGATTTTCATAATAACATCACATGATTGTTTCTTGTCACTGTGCACTTTCAAAACATGCCAAGATCTACTCTCTTTACAACCACTATGATATTTTACTCGAAGCTATCCTGGGTGATAGCTTGAATGTTGATATTGGCCTTTTTCAATGCCTTAAAAATATTAGCACTAAATCTAGGTGTACTTGCCACAACTTGTCCAATAGTTGCTAAAATTCTATGGTAGTGCAAAATCCCTACTTGAGAAAGGACCCAACCTCTAGAGCTTGTTTGAATCTTTTGTAATACTGATAAGTTATTCCTAGAACCAACAACTAATCCACCACAGTTTCATCGCTGACTTGACATTTTTTTAGTGATAGTGTCTTAAGTGATCTTCAACCACTACTAAGGTATGCAATTCTCCATACAACGTGTAAGTACAGAGATATGGAAACCACAACCCCCTTGTTACACACACATGAACTGATCATACCTTACTCACTTTTGTCATACCTTATATAGATCTATCCTTTGTTGCTTCCTTAAACCTATATTATCATTAAGTATTCCCTTTGAGAGTATATGTGTGTGTGATAGAAATCATTGTCTTTCATAACCATAAGGTTACTCTTAGGGAATACCACATAGGTTTACCATTACACACTACCTCTAACACTTTGAAACTATTTTCCAATTGATTGCTTGACAATTTCTACTATCAAGAGTTAACTAATACCGTTACTCTGTTTATCATATTTCACTATCAAGATCCCCTTACCAACATCTTTTTTAACCAACTTCAAAACCCTGCCCTCTATCACCTATTGGTATGTGAGCTTACATACCTTCATAGACTACACTTACATGGTTTTGACTCTACTTATTTGTTTGAGATATAAGTGTTTGAAATATTATTCAATTATTCAAGGTTAAAGGACTCTACATTTTATTTCTTATCTATTGAAAATGAAAGTAACATGTGCACTCATCATTTTATACCTTGAATCCCTTTGAAGAATGAATCTTTCTAGCTATGTGTAATACTATCCTCTTGAAACTGTCACTGATTTCTTGATGGCTAAGATGTCTTCATGCTTTGAATATTGAATTATCCTAATGTATGAGAAATTTAGACAAGTCATTGTTGTTGTGGATTGTCTTGCAAAGTAAAGATCCCATGTCAAGCCTATAGGTATGAATGTCATCTTGAAAGCCTACTACTATGTTTGTTGGTGCAAGAGAAAGTGACAAAATGATGAAGGCATTATGCTTGAAATACAAAACCGTGTAGGCACTACCTTGGTTTGTAATTCAGTTATGGAAGGGTGGAATGGATATATTTTATCAAGCAATGACCTACCCTTGGTATTCATTTTCCCTTGGTCATCGATTGGTAAGAAAATTGCAAGTTAAAGAGAATGGGGGTGCCAATATAAAAGATATAAATCACTTACAGTACTCATTGTCCCTTGGTCAACGATTTTCCCTTTCTACACTCAACCTCATCGTTCTGGCTTTCCTCCTACCCTATTTTTCCAGTTAGGTTCTTTGTGCACTAAGCTATGTCGTGCTCCTATGCACACCGGGCCAAAAATCAAAATAAAATGTGAAATTCAAATTAATATTTAAGTTTGATTTGTATTTTTTATTTTAGAACTAGAATGGTAGAGATGGGATAGAAAATTGATAGCTAAGTACTTGAATTTTATTTTATTGGCACTTGATAAATGCAAGATTATAGAGGTATTATGTTTCTCAATTGAAGTAAAGAAAGTGGCTAACATGGAAGTAAAATATTTTAGAAACTCATAAATGATACATATATAGATATATCTTCTTTATATTATCCTTGTAATTATTTATGTATCTTCAAATATAAAAAATTAAAAGGAATCCAATGTGTATCATCTAATAATAACTTATAGAAAATATCTAAAATATCAATAATAAAAAAATATATATTAACTAAGAAGCCATGCAAGCATACAATAGTATATGTTGGTAAAACTATAATATATACAAGAAAGCAACATATGCATACAATGTCACATGTTAGTAATACAAAATACATGTACAAGAAAGCTATATAGGAACATAAAAAAATCATAATATGATTAGTCCTCTCAACTAGGATGGAAGAGTTGATGGCCTTTTGATTATTAAGTAGATAGAGAGACAAGTGATAATTTTTTATTTTAAACCTACTAACTTGAACTCCGCTCTAACTTTTTGGAGCTCCACATAATATAATAAAAATATATAAATTAATATAGAAAAAATTAATTATATAATGATATATAAGGGAATAATCACTTACCACCATTTGATAATTAGGAAAAATATATGAAAGAGACGAAGAATAAGGAAACTTGTATTATTAGGAAGGACGAGATGCCTTTATATATCATGACATCATGTTTGAGTCTCAAAACCCTCCCATATCATCAACGTATGTGTCTAGGCTAACCATGTCAAGTTTCACTCCATACAAGCACAAATTGAAAAAATTTCAACGTTGGCCCCATTCACATGTCACTATGTCTATACAAGAAATTAAGTGATCAATCATAATATCTATTTTGTAACCAAAGGTTGATGCCTAAACATGTAATTTAACTCTTATGCAAATTCAATAAATGATATCATGTTGTTCCTTGCATATTGATTTCTATAAATTTTGACCATGTTTAAATAAGGTTGATATATGAAAGTTTTATTGGATGAATAGTTGGATAATGCCTAACTAGACCAGGCTACCTTGACTAGATTAGTTGGTATTAGAGTAGGGTAAAGCAAGGTTTGATAGTAGTTGATATTGGAGTAATATAGTAAGGTCAGTAAATCAAGATGTATTAAAAATTTGACACCACAAGTCTTCTACTAAGATAATGTTGTGTAGAATATTCTCATAATTTAAATTATAGTAGATAGACTAACAAATATTGATGTAGTTCATATCAAAATTTAAAGATGCCACCTAGAAGGATGGATAGAGGCTTAAATTATGTTTTAGAATTAAATGAGAAAATTTTCACTATGATTAGGAATATCCATATTTGGTTGGACATGATAGAAGAGGTATTATTAACCCTAAATTGGATGATAGAGACTATGAACATGATGGTGTTGGATTAGAAGAAATATTCATAGTTGAAGAAGAAAGAGACAAATATAGAATAATAAAAGTACTTACAAGATTTGCTACGAAAAGTGAAATGGATATACATAATTTCTCAAATAGTCTAGATCTTGAAGAATTGATTGATTGGATTAATTATCTTGAAGGATATTTTAAATCTGAGAATATTTATCATCCTAATAAAGTAAATTTTGGTAAGATAGAGTTGAAATATTATTCTACATTCCAATAAAGTAAATTTTGGTAAGATAGAGTTGAAATACTTATCAATGGGTTAGTTTTACAATAATTTTATCAATAATTTTATCTTGGGATATGGTTCATTATAGAGTTAAAAGTCAAATATGTTTAAATTATTAGTACATAGGTCATTTTCATTATTCATGGTCCATTTAGGAGTTAATTTTAATATTCTTGAAAAACCATCTTTATTTTGGATGTGGGAGTTTTTTTAATTTTAATATTTCTAGGAGAGCTACAATAGTTGTAACATCATGAATTAACAACATTAAAAAGTACATCATGAATTAATTATGTAACCATATAAGTCAAATATAATTCTATCAAGAAATCAATATCAAATAGATAATATAATCGCATAACTCATACATTTCAATGTCATTGATCTTCTTCTTCATCCAACTCTTTGTCTGTATCATCCAATCCAAATTCGACATTGTAAGGATTGGTCATATCATCGTCGTCATTGATATCAGTTTTGATAATGTCATCATCCACACGGATATCATCTTCATGAACATTAACTCCTACATCATCATGATCTAGTTCCTCTTCTTCAACATCTTCGTTAAGCACATCATCAACTAACTGTTGATCCTAATCTTCATCTACATCATCTTCTAGTTCTTTGATATCTTCTTCTTCCACCACATTATACTTTACCAGCCTTCCTCTTGGATCATGTCTAACAAAAAATGACCAACCCAGTTTACTTGGAACCTCTGAGTAAAATACTTGCTCACATTAGATTGGAAGAACATAGGGTTCATTTCCAGCTCACTCGATCGACCTTATATTAACCATGGTAAATCCATTATCATGTTCAATAATAGTTCTCTCGGGATCATTTTCATTCAATCGTAGCTTGTACCATTAGACAACAAACAAAAATAATTTGAAGGACTTAAAGTCACACTCAAGTATTGATTTTCAGACAAGATGAAACATTTCTGAAAGACTGCAATGAATCACAAGTTTTCTTCAATCCAACTTTTTGATTCAAAATTTATGACCATTGCACCACATAGCCTTGTGGTGTTTCACCTACAATATGTCAAACATGTAAAAATTATTGCATCGTCGATTGGTAAACATATTTATTCTTGGTTGAATGTGTGCAAAGAAAAAGAACTCAACATATGTATACATCAATATAATTGAAAATAATTAAATAATATGGGTGATTAATATATTTATATGTACCTGTTTATCTCTTAAATCATATGCTAAATCAATTTCCCTTGGTGTAACATTGAAATATCCATTACAGTGAGCTTATTTAACTAATGAAGACACACCTTCCCATGTTAATGCGTGACCGGATTGTTGACATTGTTCAATCCATACCATCATCCAATCAAGATTGTTTGTGACGTACAAATGTAGTGCATCCCACTCTTGACCAACTATATCAAAAAAAAATTAAATTCACAAATGACATATAATTAGTTAATTACCATAGTATACGACCTTAATTTATAATTGATGTACCTGAAAACCTAGCATCCCACTACCAATGATGTTATTATCTTTCGTTGTTGGATGAATTCAAATTAAAGGAGTATGCACAAAGAATGAATTATGACCCTGAAGGGTACATACACTCTTGTAAGAAAAAGAAAAACCTTAGTGGATACACCCATGTTCCTATATCGGGGGAAGATGTGTTTAAGAACAAAGAAGATAAAGAAGTAGAGGAGGTTATAGAAAATTTCATGAAGGAGTTAGAGCAAAAAAAGCAAAGGTTGCAAGAAATTAGTGATTCATCTGAAAAAGAATATGTAGGAGAAAATGAAGCACAATGAAATATGAAGCCATTCTTGAGCATGGGAGAGTGAAAAACAGATTGGGTACTAAGAGACATGATATGCAACTACATGAGAGATCCGAAACCAATTCCATCTTGGCCATTGACACAATCATGAGAAAGCATGAAAAATATGATGAAGACTTATCACTCAAAAAATGCAAGGTTTGATGATACTATGAAGTTGGGATTACGCAAATTATGTGATAAGAATGAGTTTCTGAAGGAATGAGATGATTTGATGGATGAATGCAATAGGATACCTCAGGAAGCATTGGATACAGTCAAAGTAGAAGGGCTGTTGTTGGATGGAGCATGCAAACATATGTAATTGATGATAAAACTCGAATATGAAGCCCGAAATGTAGTGCATGATGCGGATACCCATACCTTGGAGGAGTATAAAAAACATCTCTCAATGGCTAAGTCAATGTTAAGAGAAGATTAAATTTTTTAATAAGTTGAATTAAGATCAGTAGTTTAAATATTTACCAAAAGACAATCCAAAGAGACACCTTTGTTGGGTCTTCTACTTATATATATGAAATTTGAATTGTAATATTTGATCATTAGCACTTTTTAAGATTTTAATACTTTTCAGTATTGAAAGACTTATTTTCTGGATTAATACAATACTAGTACTTTTTTATTTGTGTGTGGAAGATTCTTTCATTTGGACTAGTTCTCTATTGTTTCTTTTCAAGCAATTGAAGGCAATGTAAAATGCATTCTAATTAATATCCATGACCATCTTATAATTACCTCTCACTTTCCTCAATCTACCTTTCCCCATTAGGTACTCCCCTTCAAAAAAATTAATGGAGTTGGGATCCCAAATACGATCTACATGGATCTTTGTTGCGAACTTAGGAAGATATTCAGTAATGTACACCATGGTCTGGTATACTATATATCCCTCCACCATAGAACCTTCAGGATGTGCTCTTTGTCTAACCAAACCCTTCAAAAATTTCAAGTGCCTCTCAACCATCTACATTGACCTTGTGTGTACAGGTCCACACAATTCAATCTCCTCAACTTGGTGTATGAGGTAGTGTTCTTGTGCATTGAAAAATGTCGAAGGTAGACACTTTTGTATTTCACACATTAGATGAGGAATTTTTCTCCTCCAATAATTCATATCTTCTTTATGGATTTCTTTAGATGACAGTCATCTACAAGTGATTCAAGGCACAAATATATTAACGAGATTTAACAAAAATATACAATATATTACATATAAACAAGTAAAATAAATGGAAAATATAAGATCTATACAATAAATTGAACAAATATTGCTACTTACCTCATGTATTTTCCAAGATCATATATAACTTGCTTGACATTGTTATTGAAGTTGTCTGGGAGAGATAGAGGTAGAACATACTGCAACAATTATAAAATGATCTTTTCATTATTTTTCCAAAACTAGTAAACATAATACACTGAAAAGTACATGTAGTATACAAATATATATAAAATATACCAGAATAATTACCTTAATGAAAGTATTCCAATCATGCATTTTCATCCTTGACCCAAATTCACCTTTCTTTGTTATGATATTTTTTATGTTCGCAGCAAATCCTGTGGAAAATCAATTTTTTTGTATGACTTCTTTTATAGCATTTCTTTGTTGCTTCGTTAATAACCAAGGAAGGGTGCTTATATTAATTTGGTCTCCATCACTATTTAATTGAATGAAATTTTTCATTGCATGATTGGCTTCCTAAATGTCACTACAAATTTTGAAAAAAAATTCTTTGTCATGCCCTCCATCCAATATTTTTCATAACGTTTCTATTATATTCTTTCTGATATGCATTGTATCAAACAAATGCATAATTTGTAGCTTCTCATAGTAGGAAACCTACTAAATTGTCTGGGATAACTTTTCAGTCCCTGTGGAAGCTAGTCATTAATGCCTTGACGACCTTCATGAAGCATATAAGTTAAACAAATTAACAACGACAATCATTGTCAATTACAGCATGAGTAAACAAAACACAATATAAAAATATAAATTCCAAACATATCATATATGATAGATAAACAATTTGATCTAATGTATAACCTTGATGATTAATTCTATTATATTCCAACTTCCATAGGCGAGGTGCCATTCTTCATGGTTTTGATGTAGTCTCTTCTTTCCCATTGAAAAGATGTTTTTCAGTAGTTCAATACTTATGATTTATGTGGAGAAAATGCCTATACTCATCAAACACCTGCTTTCCTAAAAACTTTGAACGATGAGATTTCATCTTTGGACCATAAACTGGACATGCAAATTTTCCTTTTTTTTGAAAACCTGCAAGATCATATATAATTGGATTAAATATGTCAATTTTTATAATTATATAAATGAATAGATTATTTAAAAAACATGCATGATATCTACTTCATAAAATTAAATATCGTTAAAGTGCAGTTGAATGTTATAACATACCACAAAAATGTGTTAGCCCTGGGGCATCGTGAATTGTCCATACAAGCATTGCATGGAATTGAAATTGTCTTTGTCCTATTGGTCTAGAGACATCATACATAGTGACACCATTCCATAACTTTAGTAACTCATCGATAAGAGACTCGATATATACATTCATATCTTTAACTTGGTACTTACCTAGTTGAATGAACATAAACATTACATAATTATTAAAACCATTTTACTACAATATATATAAATTAATGTACATGACTATTAAATGAAAAAAATATAAGTCATTATGCAACAAATAAGATAAATGAAATGCTACTACATTAAATAAAATTGATGTAAACAAATACCTGGAACAATCATTGACAACATTATGTGCTCCCTCTTTATTGACATCCATGGAGGAATGTTATTGTTGATAACAAAAATAGGCAACATCGAGTAAATAGATCTCAGCTCTCCAAATGGATTGACACCGTCCGCTACCAATGAAAGGCTGACATTACGAGGTTCTTCTTTAAAGTGTGGTCATTTTTCCTCCATGTCCCTAAATGCAGAACCATTTGCAAGCATTCGAAAAATGTCATCTCCACTTCTATTCCATGCATGGTAATCCATAAATTGAGCTAAGTTTTCACACCTAAATAATCATTGCATACATGGAATAATGGAAATATAATGAAGAACCTTGTGAGGCACCTTTTTTGTTAGTTGATCTGTTCAATATCTACTTATATGACATTCTAGGAATTTTGTTAAAAATTCATTTTGTTTATGATATATAATATGATCATTGGGACATGCATCTATTGTTTGATACTCCATTCCAATATCTTTCATAATAGAAAATAAATCTCCATATGAGCAAGGTAAAATATTTGATGGTGGTAACTATTAGAATATTATATTCTTCTTATATTAATGGTTAATACTATTGTTGCTATAGTAGTTTGTAGGTGAGGTAGTTAGACATTTTAAATGTCTACAGTGATCTACCTCCTCTATATAGTGTAATCATCTCCTTTGTTAATTCAAACAATTTCTTAGCCCAAAATTGTTTCATGGTATCAGAGCTTACATAACTATAGATATTAAATATATCTACCTACCAAAGGTTACTGTAGAAACAGTAATAGCTAAATAGACTAGACATAACATTACATTGACCATTAAATAATAAGAGAATAATTATATTGTAACACCCTCCCTTAATGGTCAATCCGTCAACAACACCAAGTTGCCCCCTAAATTTTACAAACTTATCCGGGCTCAGAGACTTGGTGAGAATATATGTAGTCTGATTTGTTGTTGGAACATATTGTAGCTGAACTAATCCGTCTTCTACTAGCTGGCGAATGTAGTGACAATGAAGCTCAACATGCTTGGTACGTTCATGGAAGACTGGATTTTTGGCCAGTTTGAGCACCCCTTGATTATCAGTGTACAAGGGAGAAGGCCCTACTTGTGACATGTGCATGTCAGAAAGCATCCTACGAATCCAAACTGCCTCACATGCTGCTTTAACGGTTCCTCGATATTCAACTTCTATCAAGGAAAGAGCCACTGCCTGTTGCTTCTTGTTGGTCCATGTTAGAGCACCTGTACCCAAACTGAATACATACCCAGAAGTAGATTTTATGTCATCCACTGAACCTGCCCAATCTAAGTCTGTGTAACCAATCAGCTTTGGATCCTTGCACCTACCAAACAAAATATCATAGTCTTCTAAAGAATCACACCTGGGTTCTTTCTTATCTTCCTCTTGGGAAGAAACCTATCAGCTGCAAATGGGTTTACAAGGTCAAGTATCATGCAGATGGTACTTTGGATAAGTACAAGGCCAGATTAGTTGCTCATGGATTCATACAGTGGGAGGGCATTGACTACAAGGAGACTTTTGCTCCTACTGCCAAGATGAGCACAATTCGTCTTCTTCTCGCTATTGCAGCCCAATTTGGATCGACAGTTCATCAGATGGACGTCAAGAGTACCTTCCTCAATGATGATTTGTAGGAAGAAGTCTACATGACGCAGCATCCTAGTTTCAAGGTTGTCGGCAAAGAACAAGTATGTAGGCTCATGAAAGCGCTCTATGGACTGAAACAGGCTCCCCGTGCATGGTATTTCAAGATTGATCAGTACTTGGTTGGTCATGGTTTTCAACATAGCCCTTCTGATAGTAATCTGTATGTCAAACACTATGGTGATGATATTCTCTTTCTTGTTGTCTATGTTGACGATTTGATCATTACTGGCAGTTCAGCACATTTGATTGCAACAATCAAACACGATTTGTGTCTGACTTTTGACATGACAGATTTGGGTCTTCTCCACTATTGTTTGGGTCTTGAAGTTTGGCAGACCATTGGTAGCATCTTTATCTCTCAGTCAAAATATGCTAGAAGTTTGCTTGACAAATTTCAGATGCAGGATTGCAAACTTGCCTCCACACCTATGGAGAAGGGGCTAAAGTTGTCAGCCAACTCTAATTCACCTCCGGTCGATGCAACGACATTCAAGCAACTAGTGGGCAGTGTCATCTATCTCACTACCACTAGACCTGACATTAGTTTTGCAGTGAGCTACATTTCTCACTTCATGACAGCTCCAAAAGTTGATCATTGGATTGCAGCGAAGCGGGTGCTGAGATATGTTAAGGGCACTTCAGACTATGGCATTATGTATGGCAGATGCAAGGATCCAAAGTTGATTGGTTACACAGACTCAAATTGGGCAGGTTCAGTGGATGACAGAAAATCTACTTCTAAGTATGTATTCAGTTTGGGTACAAGTGTTATAACATGGACCAGCAAGAAGCAATAGGCAGTGGCTCTTTCCTTGACAGAAGTTGAATATCGAGGAACCGTTAAAGCAGCATGTGAGGCAGTTTGGCTTCATAGGATGCTTTCTGACATGCACATGTCACAAGCAGGGCCTTCTCCCTTGTACACTGATAATCAAGGGGTGCTCAAACTGGCCAAAAATCCAGTCTTCCATGAACATACCAAGCATGTTGAGCTTCATTGTCACTACATTTTCCAGCTAGTAAAAGACGAATCAATTCAGCTGCAGTATGTTCCAACAGTGAATCAAACTACAGATATTCTCACCAAGTCTCTAAGCCCAGATAAGTTTGTAAAATTCAGGGGGCAACTTGGTGTTGTTGACGGATTGACTATTAAGGGAGGGCGTTAAAATATAATTATTCTCTTATTATTTAATGGTCAATGTAATGTTATGTCTAAGTGCGATTTTGTGGGCGAAAAAAATCTGCATTTTTATGGGATTTCAGATCTGAAAATTGTGTTTTTCTATGAAATCACATTTTTCGCATTTTTACCTGGTTTTTGAGCTCAGTGGAGGATGTTTTTTTGTCCTAGCTTGGTCGCCCCTCTACTCAACTTCAATTTGCCACGATTTCATGGAGTTTCAAGCCATTTTTATGCATTTTTCTGGTCTTTTAATGGCGGCCTAGGGTTTCCAAAATTTTCGTCTAGGGTTTTCACCCTCTAGCTCAAGGCAAAAAAAAATTGTTTATAGATTCCTTCTGGGTTTTTCGAGATCTTAAATGGGTTGTCATCCAATTTTTCTGGGTGCTTCGTTTTCTGTGCCTTAATTTTTTTCAGATCTGTTCTAGCAGCTAGGGTTCCAAACCCTCTGTTTTTTAGCCGACAATCGATGGCTACCTATTTCTGGGCTTCTGTAATTCGCAGTGTTGTGTGGGATTCCTTTGTTGGGTTTTTTAAATATTTTTTCCCTTATTAAAAAAAAAAATCTGGTTTATGGGTTTTCATAATTTTTTCCCTTAAAAAATTTCGGTAGGGTTTATAATTTTCTCCTAAAAAATTAAGGGTTTCTATTGTATGGAAGGGCTCTCTGCTTTCTAAAGGGTTTTACTATTTTTCCTTAAAAATGATGTTTTGTATGCTAATCCGTGTTTCGGATTTCGTGCCAGCTACTTTTCGGGTTTCTGTAATTCACAAAATGCATGGGATTCCTCTTTGGTTTTCACCCTTTTTTCCAAAAAATGATGATTTGTAATCTTGGGTTTGGCAATTTTTTTCCTCAAAAATTGTGGTTTGTTGCAGTCTGTTTTGGTCGCACCTCAAGTTGTTGAGGCAAACATCTGCACTACTAGCTTCTTGCAGTCTGTTCTTGGGTGTCATGCTCCTTTGCAAAAGTTTCAATGGTTTCTCGATTTATCCTCAAATCGTGGCAGTTGTTCTCAGTGTGTCTCTAGTTTCAGGGAAGGACAACTTTGTTCTCCAACATCAGGTTGGAATTTTTGTGATGACTTCTGGTCAGCAGTTCTGTAGATTCTGGGAGGGTTAGTGGCGGACTCATCTCAAGTGGCAGAGTCAGTGGCAGACTCTTGTCTCTTGTTGCAGAGCTTTCTCAAGAAGGGGTAGCCTTCTTTGTTATTTTTTGGATGGTTTTTGGTACTTTTGGTCATCAACATTCTATTGATCTAGGGAGGGTCTTCGTAGCAGTAGAGTGTTCTGAAGAATTTGTGACCAAACGACCTACAGATTGTTTTTTGTAGGCTAGTTAGACAATTGACCATTAATGGAGGGTGTTACAATATTATATTCTTCTTATATTAATGGTCAATACTACTATTGCTATAGTAGTTTGTAGGTGAGGTAGTTAGACATTTTAAATGTCTACAGTGATCTACCTCCTCTATATATTGTAATCATTTCCTTTGTTAATTCAAGCAATTTCTTAGCCCAAAATTGTTTCAGTAAAAAAAATTCACATATCAATCTACAACAAAAAATAATTTGTTAATATAAAGAATATTAATTGTACATATTTCATCCTTTATTTACTAGTGATGAACTAACAACAAAAATAGATGAAAAAAGATGACATATGTGACATACCTTAACATCCGTGAGATTGATATGTTGGATAAACCATTCATAACCTTCAAGTTCACCAGCAACAATACAACAGAGAGAACAGTTGTTTGGGAGCCTTCATAAAGGGGCTCGTATGCCTTCTCAAGTACAGGTAAATCATGAACATCAAATTCATCTCAATCATCATGATCAACTGCACCACTAAGTGTGTCATGGATTAATGTATTTGTGCCATCATCTTCAACTGTGTTTTCTAGCGCATGATCATCTTCTTACATAGGATTATTAACTTCATCTTCGATATTCACAACTCCATGTTCCTCTACTTGCAAAACTACATTCTTTGGGTCGTGATAATCCATATCATGTGCCCTAGGGCACCCCACCTTTATAATAATGATCGAAACAAATAAACCATGATCATGATCAAATGATTTTTTATATATATAAAAAATGTTAAAATGATATAAACATTTACAAATTCAATTAATATAAAGACATTTAATGAACAACTTACCAATGGACAATAATCATGCCCCCCTTCAATGTGACCATGTTGCCTACAATGTTTCTCAATTGTTTTGATTAAAAGTCTTCTCATCTTTAAGCCCTTACAATTATTGCAAGGACAATAGCATTTCCCATCACCCTTTCTTTTCAATCTAGCCCATAATCTAGCAAGTGGCTCTTCATTTTGTTCTGCACTAATATTATCTGACATGATTTTTCTTTACCAAGCTTGAATATTTAGAACTTCAAAAAATATCAAGCTCACACTCCAATAATATTTAATAATAGACAGGTAACAAAAT
Source organism: Sequoia sempervirens (assembly GCA_007258455.2). Taxonomy (NCBI): domain Eukaryota; kingdom Viridiplantae; phylum Streptophyta; class Pinopsida; order Cupressales; family Cupressaceae; genus Sequoia; species Sequoia sempervirens. The sequence continues at coordinate 51,788,055 of VDFB02000007.1, forward strand.
ATAATAATTCTGATATTTTGTACCAAAAAAATTGGCCTATAACCTCCACAAACTATCACAAGTATAGCATGAAAACACTGTCGCAAGTATAGATAAATTGTTGAACTCACTTTTATTTATTAAATTTTATGCCTGACGTTCATCGAAATAGCAATGAAAATCACAGATCGTCACAATTTCAACAAACATCGAGCACAATTTTTAAAACAAATTGAAAATTTCACATTAAATACGTGAGTACCCAATGATTCATCTAATTATACATCTTTTGTCGTAAAGTTTCATCGTATTTTGCAATCAAATGAGTTAGTGATTCCTATTCATCTGGTAACCAATGGCAGCCCCCATATCCATCTAGCTATGGAGGATATCCACCACAGCCTTGAAGTAACCCTCCAAATTCTTGGCCCAATCATCAAAACTCTCCAACCTAGTGGTAGCAACCTCAGGGGAATTGGTAGCAATTTCAAGGGCATTGGCAACCACCTCCATGAAATTGGAAACAAACAAATCAATGGAGGGGAGGATAGCAATGCCTTGCCCAAACAACCAGTTACATGTAGCCACCTTCTCAGCCCCAACAGCTTGCTATAATGCCTCCACCTACTAATCCAAGCTAAAATGCACCTAAACCTACTCAGCTACTAGCTCAGCCCACACCCAATCCAAGTAACAAACCACCACCACCAGCCTACATACTCTGTTGATTCAAACCAATTCCCTGCATACATTGTGAATGTAAGTGACATCCACTTGTGTTTAGGAACCATTCTACCAGCCCCTTCCAAGCCCATTATCAATGAGCTTCCTGTGGAAGAGGAGGAGGAACCTCTAAATAATCCCATTCAGCCAAGTGTACCTAAAAATCCTGAACTAGTCCAAGTCAAGCATACTAAACAAGAACCACCATTTCCTTAGAGATTGGAAGTTTCCAAGAAGAAGGAAGAAAAGGAGGATACAAATTTTGACATCTTGGATCAATTGAAACATATATGTGTCTAGATACCTCTATTTCATCCCATAAAAGATGTCCCAATTTATGGCAAGGCAATCAAGGAAGCATGCCTCAAGAAGCCATGTAGGAAAAAGAGAGACCCAACTACAGTTCATATGGTGGAACAACTAGCTAACATCATGCTGGGAAAAGTAACTATCCCCAAGTATAATGATGTAGGTAGTCCTGTGGTAGCAGTTCTTATAAACAGGATCCAAATTAAGAATGCTCTGATTGATTTAGGGGTAGCAATAAATGTAATGACCAAGGACATCCTATAGCAACTAAATATTGCAAGAATGAGATCTACTCCTACTGTCCTATAACTTGTTGATAGCTCTACTATTAAGCCTGATGGTGTAGTGGAGGATCTTGTGGTAGTTTTAGACTCCTGGGAGTACCCAATAGACTTTATGATTCTTTCTCCTAAAGCTACACTAGATGGGTATCCCATTATTCTTGGAAGAACTTGGTTAGCAACTATAGATGCATACATTGGATGCCGGTCAGGTGACATCACCATATTAGATGGGAAGAGCATGAAAAAATTTGTTCTTTATCCTCCTACTCAACCATCTCATGACGAAGATAATCCTGTATGGCCACATGTTGGTGAAGAGGCCGAGGAAGTTAATTCTATGGCACATTTTATGATGCTAGGAAAAATCTCTTTCATGTAGCTCCAAGATGAGGATGAATTATTGGCTAACATCATTCAGAACCATTGTGAAGTGGAGGAAGCATCATCTTCTCATTATACTACTCTAGTCAAGACACTTCTACCTGTTCTTCCTACAACCGTTGTTCCTATAGACGTTCTTCCTACAACCACTCTTCCTACAGCCACTCTTCTTGCAGCCACTGTTCTTGCAAACAAACTTCCTACAGTAATAGGTATGTCCCATAAATTGTTTCCATATGAACTAAAGGTATCATGTTCTAATGAAGCAGCCATGATAGAGTTAACTATACAAGTACAGGTGTCAGAAGGAAAATATATGAATGTTAATAGCAAACTAAGTGAAGAACAACAATTATTGTTGGAAAACTTATTAAGGACCCATTAGCATGCATTTGTGTGGGATTATCATTATATGAAGGGATTGGAGCCTAAACTCTATACATAGAGAATTTACATCAGAGATGATTTCACCCCAGTAAGACAACCACAAAGAAGAATTAACCATGCACTAAAAGAAATTGTAAAAGAGGAACTACATAAATTACTAGATGCAGGATGTATCTACCACATTTCAGATAGTCTGTGGGTGTCTCTATTAGTGATTGTTCCTAAGAAATGAGGGAAATGGCGAGTTTTTGTTGATTATAGGGAACTTAATGCTGCCACCAAGAAGGACCACTTTCCTTTACCCTTCATAGATCAATTTTTGGACACATTTGCATGAAATCAAAACTATTTTTTTCTAGATGGATTCAGCGGCTACAACCAGATCCAAATTGCACCAGAGGACAAGGAGAAGACCACATTTACTTGTCAATGGGGGACCTATTCCTATTTGGTACTCCCATTTGGATTATGCAATGCACCTGCAACTTTTCAGAGGGAACTCATTAGCATATTCTTAGACATTTCTCCTGATTGCATGGAAATTTATATGGATGACTTTACCACTTATGGTGTTGATTTTAATCAAGTGTTGGAAAATCTCAGGAGAGTCCTACAGAGATGTGAAGACCAAAAATTGTCCTTAAACAGTGAAAATTGCTTCATGATGATGCAGGAAGGTGTAGTTCTTGGCCACTAGATCTCCCACAAGGGAATTCAAGTAGATCTTGCAAAGATTGAGGTAATCACAAATCTGCCCACACCTATAAAACATAAGGATGTTTGGAGTTTATTGGGTCATGTAGGATATTATAGGCATTTCATCAAGGATTTTAGTAAGGTAGCAGCACCATTGTATACTCTTCTCACTAAAGATGATGAATTCTAGTAGACTAAAGCTTGTGACAAGGCATTTTCTAACTTGAAGACAACTTTGACTCTTGCTCCTGTACTCAAAGGGCCTAATTGAGAAATTTCTTTCCACATCCATATTGATGCATTAGATTATGTCATAGGAGTAGTCTTAGGAAAAAAAGAAGGAGCTATTGAAAATTCCATTTACTTTGTCAGCAAAAATTTACAAGGATTTGAATTCAACTATATAGTGACAGAGAAAGAAATGTTGGCAATAATCTATGCACTGAACAAATTCAGACATTACATAATGGGTTACCAAATCTTTGTGCACACTAATCATGCATCCATTAGATATCTCATGAATAAACCTTTGATCACATGTAGGTTGGCAAGATGGTTATTGTTGATGCAGGAATTTGATATAACCATTGTGGATAAGCCAGGGAAGGCCAATGTTGCATATTTTCTTTCAAGGCTAACTACATCAGAAGACAATCATCCCATAGATGACTCTTTTCTTGATGAGCATCTATTCTCCTTCAGTATATAAACATCTTGGTATGCTGACATAGCCAATTATTTGGTCATAAGTAGAGTTCCTTCTCACTTCTCTCCAAAAGAGAAGAGGACACTCATTGAAAAATATTTTCCTTTCTCCTGGATTGTTGGATGTTTATTTTATATTGGACCAGAACATGTCCTAAGGAAATGTGTGAGAGAAAATGAGACATGAAATTTTGCATGCATGCCACAACGAACCATGTGGAGGACACATTGCATTAAATAGGAAAACAATGAAGATTTTGAACACAAGATACTATTGGCCAACATTCCACAATGATGTAGGAAAGTATACCAAAAAATGTGATAGATGTCAAAGAATGGGCAGACCAACCAAATCTGACGAGATGCCACTTTTCCCTCAGGTAGTAATCACTCCCTTTGACAAGTGGGGATTGGATTTTGTGGGACCCATTGACCCTCCATCAAATGGTAAGTCTTATATATTGGTATGCACTGATTATGTGACAAAATTGGTAGAAGTTAAGGCCATGAAGCATGAAAGAGATAAAAAGGTTGCAAAAATTTTTTATGAGGATATTTTCACAAGATATGGAGTTCCAAGAGAAATAGTGACTGATCAAGGGGCCCAATTCACATCAACCCTCATTGCAACACTAGTTAATGAGTACAACATAAGGCACAAGAATTCTACTCCTTATCACCCCCAAGCTAATGGCCAAGTTGAGGTGACCAACAGAGAAATTGAAGCCATTCTGACCAAAATGGTAGCTATTCATAGAAAGGATTGAGCAAATAGATTACTAGAAGTTTTTTGGGCCTATAGGACAACCTAAAAAACAACTACAAGCTTCACTCCATTTGAGTTGTTGTATCGAAAGACAACCATGATGCCCATTGAATTTGAATACAAGACTCTTTGGACTATAGTAGATTTGGGGATAGATATTTCTGAGGCACCGAGAGAAAGAATCATGCAGCTAAATGCTTTGGATGAGATAAGGAGAGCAGCATTGCATCATATAGAGGTAGTGTAGAATCAGAGAATCAAGTGGCATGACAAATTTATCAAGGATAAGAAATTTCAATAAGGACATTGGGCCTTGCTCTATGACTCAAGATATCAGGACAATGTAGGAAAATTGCAGACAAAGTGGACAAGACCATATGAAGTCGTTGAAGTCTTTCCTAATGGATTTTTTTAGCTTACTACCATTGACCCTGTCATATTCAAGTTACTTGTCAATGGTCATCGCCTCAAATTATATAACAAGCCAGCTTCCAAAGAAGAGTTCCTACAACTGAAGGAATTGGACCTAGTGTCCCTCCTTCTGGCTAATTAAGGTACATACTTGTCATAATAAAGACTTCCATTGTTGTGGAATTCCATTTCTTCACCCATCCATCACCACCTTTCTCTCTCTTCCATCACTTCATTCCACCTCACCTCATTCCACTTCATTTTCATTAATTGCTTAATTTATTCCCTAAAAAGGTGAATGTTACTTTCTCCACGATCTTTGCAACAAATCCTCCACACATTCAGGTATGTGTGCATTAATTGCTATCTTTTAATCATCTTTTAAGTGCATTCATTTAATCATTGTACATTAGTATAGACATTCACATAACATGTCATTATACCCTATCAAATCATCACTCCCATCTCGCATGTGCGGACACATATCCAAATTTAGGTTGGGGGGGAAGAAAAAGATGCAAATATATTTCCCATGTGTCAATTTATGCTAGGCTACATCAAAAAATTTAAATGGGCCAATTTTAAATCTAAGTGAGAGGACGGCTCACATGTGTGAAGTGACACTAACTGTAGCTGCCATTTCTTCCCATCATAATTCTCCTTTATCATGCATTTTCTTTCCATTATTGACTCTATCGTAATCTTGAGTTGCAAGCAAAAAGGTAAAACAAAAGAAAGGGAAAATTCAGTCGATATTGGCATTGGAAATTTAGCAAGTACTACAGGAAGGTGTTTGGTTTTCAGATAGGAATTACAAGAAGGAAATTTTGTAGAGTGATAGTTGATTGCAGACAATGGGAGGAGGGTTAATTCAAAATGAGCCCTTGGTTCATGATGTTTTATTGCAGAATGCGCAATGCTTGGCCGAATTTAGAAACTATGGATGGTTATATTACTTCCTGAAGCTAGATGGCTTTGATGAAAGCATTGCACTTGAATTCGTCTAGAGCTTTTCTGAAGGAAAAGCCACAGTAAAAGGGTCGAAGGTTGTGGAAACTGAGGAAATAACTACAAAGGTTACAGGTTTACCTACTGATGATGAACATTACCTTGCCTCTAGAGATGCTAGGTCAACTAGGGTCAAATTTACAATACATGGTGACCCTCCAATCAACGTGGATAAATAGGCTACAAAAAGAACCTCTATGCCTGAACCATGGAAGCAGGCAGTCATCTACATTATAAAGTATCTCACGTATGGAGGTCGTTTGTTGAACCTGCATTCAATACATTTCAAACTCGAGTCACATGAGGCACAAGAGGATGATGAATGTTCCTAATGTGCTATAAAATATTCTCTCAATCATGGTGGCCAAGACCCAAAAAGGTAGGTACAATTTTGTTTCCCACCATTATCTGATTAAATTACTAGTTGAAAAGTCTCTGCATGATGTGTCTAGAATGACCTAGGAAGAATTTATAAATGTTGATCAAATTAAACCTGAACACTTACAACCTAGGGTTTTTCCTCAACCTCGTAGGTTTAGCAGAAGATTGAGCACGGTTGAAGCCACTCGTGGTGCTTCAACCTCTGGCCTAGGCCCTAGTGTAAACCCTCCTACAATAGAAGAAACCATAGAAACTAGTTCTTCTATAACAAAGCACTAAGAAAAAGAGATCTCCTCCTCAAATTTTGATGACGACGTTCCACTTGGCACACTAATGAAAACTAGGGCACATGAGAGAGAAGCATAAACAAGAAAAGGAAAGGCCAAAAGGAAATTGATAGAAAGAAAGGTGCCAAGTTCTAAGAAGAGGAAGGCTAACACTGTTCATCCTACAACCAAAGAAAAATGTGAGATCCCTCCCAAGAAATCAAGACCAGCTAGGCCAGCGATTGGTACGCCTCTACAAGAAAGCCCTAAACCTAACGAGAAATACCACAGGAGGACATAGAGGCTCCAATGGGGTAGGAGAATGTCAAAGAAGAAGACATATTTGAGAGAGCAGCAAATATAACACTGACCAATCTTGCTAACATTACAGAAGAGTTTGAGGAAAATTAGGATTTCCTACAGCATGAGCAAGAAGTCCTACAACAAGAGGTCCTACAGCAACAACCAGAACAAGAGCAAGAGTTCCTATAGCCATAGCAAAAACAAGAACAAGAGCCCTTGTAGCAAGAAGTGGGAGAAGAAATAGTACCCCTGTAGCCAGAGACAACTAAACAACCTGAGTTCATGCAGATAGTACTATATGAGGAGCAACCATCGACAAAAATATTGGTAGGAATTCATAATCCTCTTGATTTTATAGTACATAAGACAATTTTGAATTTATGGAAAGAAATACAAAGGAGGGAGGAAGAATGGAAAAAGGAAAAACAAAAATTGAAAAAGGAAATTTAAAAGAGGGATGAGGAGATTGAAGATAAGGATGCAAAAATTTCCACCCTGAAGAAGAGGGTGGATGATATGGCAACCTTGGTACCGCAGATTTTGGAATGTAGGACCCCTCCAAGGGTCTATGCTCTACACCTAAAAGAGAAATATCTCTCTTTTAAGTTGTCAAGGATTGCCTCGGGTTTGAATCCTTCTATTGACACCCTTGTTGAATTTTTCAATGCTTATCGAATTGCCTCCCTTGAAATGAAGAACTTACTATGTGAGTTTTATTTGCATAATTATATTGTAACTCAAGACCATGATTGGAATCCATTGTTGTATGTTGGGGATGTCCAATTAAGGGCATTTATGACTTGGGTACAAAATGAGATTAGTTAGGGACAACAACATGGGGCTTATAAGCAATTAAAGTCTAACATTCCTCTACCCATTAGGGTTGAATCAAGAAACCCAAAGGATATTTACAAAGAATGGCTCATAATTCTTCTCAGACCTAGTTATGGCAACAGGATTATGCCTTGGATTGAGGTAGTTTACAGTGATTATGAGGTAAAGGTAGCAGCAAAGGAGGAAGCTATGAGAAGATACCTATCACAAAGATGGAATAGCCTAACTGATGAGCTGAAACAAGTTGAAACCCATTCCATCCACAATTGTGCTGCAACACTAAAAAGGATTGATAGGTATATTCAGATTGGGAGAACGAAGGGGCGATTTTGGCTTCGGGGTCCCTAACTTTCCAGCTACCCATTCTCATGTGGCTCATTCCAAACTTTAGGTTCTACCAATATGAAATTGTTGTAGAGAGACAGAGATGGAGTAGATTGGATAGATTAGGAGGATTCTATTGGGACCCTGATTCATGCTCAACATCCACTGATGTTGGACAGCTATCAGTTGCAAATTTTAGAGCTTTGACCAAGCAAAAGAACAACCCTTCCCCTATTGGAGGACCGGAAAAATGTTAGGTTTGGGGGGGAGTGATGAGCCTAGTTTTTTGTCCAATTTTGGATAGAATCTATAGTTTATTCGATGGCAGTTTTCATGGATTTTGATGTTAAATGTTGATATTTTCATAATGTTTCCCTCAAACCATAAACATTGGGCGTAATCCTATCTTTGCAAGTTTTAATGACATTGGCATATTATGTGGATTATCTATATTGATTTTGCATGTGGTTAATGAATGTTCCTTAAGGTGGTTATAGATATGTAGTTATTGTGCATACTGACATTGCCATGCAAATTTAATTTGAGGATGCTAAGTTGAGGAAGACACTGCCAATTAGGCATGCACCGTAACGTCCAGCAAAGGAATCGCTCAAAGGTCAAAGGAGGTCGATGGCAAAATATTCCTCATGCAACTGAATGTAATTGCCTTGTAGTGGACTTTAATGATTGAGCAAACGTGGGCATTACTGTTGTGCTAAATTTGTGTTAAGACCTGCATGTCTGACCAGATTATATGCACGCATAACCGTCACTACTCCACTTTCTCTGTTTTCCCTAAATGGCATCATCTTAGGCATGGAGTTGACTGTCTTGTCTAGTTGATAGTATAAATAAAGATCTTATGCTCCTTCTTAGGGGGTTGCACGATTTGATATTGTACTTGCACTCTCAAGTTTTCAGATACATTACTCTTTTGTACTCATGATTTACAGTGAATAAAATAAAATTTTGAGTTTGAGCATCTGAGTTCTTATTACTTTTAGAGGATACTTATCCAAGGGGACCCACTTGGTGAGTAATTTGTCCTCTTAGTTTAGTATTAGTTTAGTATTACTTGTTGTTTAGTAATTAGTTAGAAATCTAGCACCAAAAATTCCTGCAGCCACTAGAATTCCATTTTGTGGTTGTTCCTCCAGCCAAAGAAGACAGAGTAGTGCCCTGTTTGTTGCTCAGATTTTCATTCCTTCTATGCATTTTATTTTGATTTAGTTGTTGATTAATGATTGGCATTTATGGTATTCCCTTCTAAGCAATTTACTTTCAGTATTGTGTGTTCCTTAGTTGTAGAATGTGAATGGCTACTTTAGGGTTCCTAGTGCACATACTGTGTTGACCGATTTCAAGTTCACGTCCCTGGGTTGACAAGTTAAATGTACCTTCATGATGATTGAAATGGCTATTTAGGTTAGATGTCCAATCTCTAAATCATGGTTGTAAGGACTTAGTTATTAAATCATTATAGGAGGCCAACAATTACCATTTATTCCAAAAAAAAATAAAGATCCATTTACAACCAATGGCCTTTCTTCCTTTGGGAAAACTCTCAAGATCCCATGTTTCACAAGTATCCAATGAAACCATTTCCTCATGCATAGATTGTGACCAAAGCTTGTTCTCATATGAAGACAAAGCTTCCCTGTAATATCTAGTTTTATCATTAGTACTCATCAAAGAAAATATACAATGGAAATTAGGTGGGCTCTACCTATCAACGGGATTTCATTGTCTCGTGGATCTTCTCAAAGAAGGTTCTTCTTGTTCCTCAATATGCTCATCATGAGCATCTATCTTAGAACTCTATGAACTCTCCTCATCCAATCCATCCAATTGTTCTTCAACATGTGCATCTTCATGCTTCTCAGTATTTATCTCAAAATGCATTGTTCGAGAAGTATCCTTCTCCTTTGGTTGTTCTTCTCCCGAATAAGATATAAATTCCCTAAAAATCACATCTCTAGATAAAGTAATTTTTGGGGTTAGAGGATTCCAAAGCTTGTAACCTTTTACATTTTCACCATAACCTATGAATATGCATTTCTATGCTTTTGGATCCAACTTAGACCGCTTTTCACTAGGAACATGAACAAAATCCTCACAACCAAAGATCCTTAAATGTGCAACACTAGGTTTCCTACCTAACCACATTTCATAAGGAGTTTTATCTTCAATAGATGAACTAGGAAATCTATTGATTAAATAACAAGTACTTACAACCTCGACCCAAAGGCACCGATCTAGCTTAGCACTACTTAACATACTCCTAGCTCTTTCCATTAAGGTTCATTTCATCCTTTCTGCTACTCCATTTTTTTGAGGTGTATATGGAGAAATTTTTTGTCTCACAATTCCTTCATGCTTACAATAATCATAAAATTCCTTAGAACAATATTCACCACCATTATCTGATCTCAACATTTTTATCTTATGATCTGATTGTTTCTCAACCAAAGCCTTAAATTCTTTAAACTTATTGAACAAATTAGATTTATTATGCATAAAATAGATCCAAGTGTATCTTGATACATCATCAATAAATGTGACATAATATCTAGATTTTCCAATAGAGCCAATATCCACAAGACCCAGAACATCTGAATGAATAATCTATAATAATCTTTTAGCTTTATTTGTTCCATTAGGAAATGAAGATCTATATTGCTTTCCAAACACACAATGCTCACAAAAATCATTTTTGCTAATATTATAATTAGAAATATTGTCAACCAATTTCTTATTATGAATGGTCCTAAGACCTTTTTCATCAATGTGGCCCAATTTATGGTACCACAACATGCATGTATTTTCAGCTTCAGTTAGATTGGTTGATTTATTCAAATTTGAGGTATTAAGCTTAAACAAAGTCCCAATCTGAGATCCTTTAGCAACCACCATATTCCCTTCACCAATCTACAACCACCTTTGTCAAATGTTGCATGCATTCCAGAATCATTGAACTTAGATATAGAAAGTCGATTTCTAGCAAGTCCTGGAATATGTACAACATCATTAAGGGTCTTAACCCTACCGTCACTGAAACACAACTTTACCTCTCCTTTTCCCACAACCATTGTTGTGCTATTATCTCCAAAGAAGACATTCCCTCCATCATATGCAATATACTTAGTGAACTACTCCTTGTTAGGAGTCATATGATAGGAGCAACCTAAATCAATAAGCCAAGAGTTATCACAAACAATATTAGATGAAATGACCAATGCACCATTACTGTCATCCGAGGATTTCTTTGTAGAAGCATTAGAACTCTTTTTCTTTCTCTTACAATCCTTCTTTACATGTCTAGGTTTCCCACAGTTCCAACACTTAACCTTACACTTACCAGGGGTTTTAGACCGTCCTTTAGACTTACCCTTTCCTTTCTTGTCTCCCTTAGGTTCCTTTTCCTTAGGCCTACCTCTTAAAAATAAGGCATCTTGGGATCCCATTTTAGACTTCCTCCTCATCCCATTTGATAGGAGAGTAGGAATTATATTGTCCATCTTAGGATCTACACCACTACCATTGATAGCAACAATTAGATTTTCCCAAGATTCTGGTAAAGAACAAAGAAATAAAATGCATTTATCTTCATCTTCTAGCTTTACATCTACATATGTTAACTGACTTAGAATCAAATTAAAAGGATTTAAATTATGTGCAATAGAATCACCATCTTTCATCTTTAAAGAATACAACTTATTAGTAATACGTTTGGTTTGATAGATATCACCTATCCTCTTCCACAATTTATATGTAGTAGCTTCATCTAAACATTCAAGAGAACAACATCATCAAGACATAACCTTATGGTCCCTCTTTCCTTTTTATCAAGATTATCGCAAACCTCATCTAACATCGGTGTAGATGGTTTTGTCTCATTACAAACAACTAACCATTGATCTCTCTCTTCAAGGAAATCCTCCATTTTTTATTTTCCACATCTCATAACTAAATCCATTGAATATTTCAATATCTAAATGAGAATTAGAACTCATTTTAACACACTTCTTTTACAAATCAGCAATAACACAATAGTAAAAGCTCCCACTACAACTGAAAAACTTTCAAACGTTTAAGAGAAAGGCATCCCAAACTCTACCCAACCATTATCTCTGATACCAAATGTTGAAAATGAAGGTGAAATTGTAGCTTAAGACTTGTAAACCTATGAGATTGTAGATTTAATTAAGTGTTCTTTGTCACAATTCTTTGTTTATGATTATTTGTTAAGATCAATTTTACCAATTGTAGAAAGAGACAAAAGATTGTAGAATAATGAGACAAGAAGATAGAAGTGACACAACATATACATGGAGAAACCCTTTCGGGAAAAAACTCCACCAGAAACAATAGTTATTGTATTATTTAACCTTAGAACAAGATTACAATAATAATGTATCAATCCTTGATTGATATGCTTCCTTTTCCTTCAACAATCCTTCTTCACAACCTGCACAAAAATCTCATGAAACTCTCTTCAACTTGCTGCAATTAATAGACAATTTTGAGCATGCAAACTCAAAAACAAGAGCATAAAGCTCCTCTCAAAAATATACACCTAGATTTGGCAAGTAGAGTTCCACAATGTAATTTGTGATCAAACCAAAGTCTTCCTCAATTTAGGCGCCCCAAACGGAACACTTAACTGAACGTTGGTCAAGGAAATATCTTCAAGCATCACCTCAAAGTTGGCGACCAAAGAATGGGCCCACTTAACTGATCCTTGTAAATATCTTCTCATGTAAAAGGTGTTAACTCAAAGATTCCAACTCGGATGCCCAAGGTGGGTCCAAGTCAATCTTAATTAACTAAAACATATCTCTCCACCAATTCATGCAAACATTATGCATGATTGATCATCCCCACTTAACTGAAAGTATCCACCTGTTATCTGTCATGTAACTAAATTCATTGGTCATGCAACTCAATTCAATTGAAATCAACTAGCATTCAACTCAAACTAACTACATGCAACTAAAGATAATTGAACCATAACTAAATTGAACTAAACTAAACTAAACTGAGTTGAACTGATACTGAACTAAATTGAACTAAACTAAATTGAACCGAACTCCACTCATGTAAATATCAATCCCTAATTTGTAGGATCTTTACATGCATTGCTAAAGTATTATCAATCCTCTAAATAGTTAACTGAAGTAAGGTGGGTTCCACCTTCCATGTGGGTGCCCCATGTGCTCCTATTTTGTAGGATCTATTCTTGGGCATCCCCACATGTTCCTATCATTTAGGAATAATTACAAATGTCAATTTACATGTTCATTTCATTCGAATTTAATCTCTTTATAATCCTAGTGTTGGGGAACACTTTCCAAGGACTTAGGAGATACATGAAATATGTTTAGGATTGCAATTAAATGGCTTCCTATTCCCAACACACCCAACCCATTCAATCACCAAGATCAAACATAACATATATATCATGTAACTAACATGGATGTAAGTCTCTCAAAATAAGATCAAACTCAATGTAATCATTCCCAAAGAAGGAAATTGAACCAAAAACCATCTCCTAAGATCCTCATAATGGAATCATAATATCAACTCATATATGGAAGGAGATAAAAAATTACCAAACATCTCTCAAAATGAATCCTCTAGAACTACCCATGTATCCATAGCTCAAGATCCATCTCTATGAAATATAAGCATAAATCATAATACACCTGAAAGGAACAATGGGAAATACCTCTCAAGTAAATTTTCTTGTAGACCAAGAGTGGGGAATAGAATGCTCCTCCAAGATATCCAAAACATCATGACTCATTCAAGAACACTCTCCTCATAGGTCCATGTTGGACTCACGTACAACCAAGGTGTAGGCTCCTCAGACTTCCTACTAAAATTTCATCAAGAGTAACCATCTCAATAACATGTCTCCAACCACAAGAGAACTCGAAGCATCACCTAAGTCTCCATGTATCCACGAGATCTTGTAACCGGTCAATACATGCCAAAATCTAAATACAACATATGACCATCATAAAGTAATCAAGCAAATAATCATGTAATCAATACAAAGAGAACCAAACAAGATCAATGTCAAAGCTCCAATCACAAATCAGGAACATAAATATGAAAACATGATCTAACAATCTCCCCCTAGAATATCACATGCTCCATATGAGCATAACATATTCTCTAATCAACAAAAAATGCATATGTATCATTTTGAAACTCTAATGTGCACAAATAAGAGTATGCCATGACATAATAACAATCATCCTATCAAACAAGGATAACATGTCAAAAGATAAATCATATACAACACCTCAACCAAATACTCCATGAACCCTCCATGACTCCAATATTTCAACATCTCCAATCATCATGAGATAGCCATCTACCATCAATGAACCTACAAATGTGAAAGAACCTTCTAGAGAAACAAGATCTAAGAGCTCCTCCAAAAATTTGTAGTACTAATGAAGATCATCCACCATAAAATGGTGAATCCAAATCACTACCAACAACTCCCATTGAATCATTATATTGAGTCACACATGGAATTTTGATAACCATATCCCAAATGAAGATCATCCAGGTCTACACCCATAGCTAAAATGTTTATAATATCAAGTGAAACCAAGATCCTCAAGCCAATAAGATACTTGACCACCAACAAACCATCAGGATTATATCCAACACGGCCAATCCTTCATTGTCAAAAGCTCCCATTGAAAAGTGTAACCAAGATATATATGACAAAGTGATAAAACCATCATGCTACAAGTCCCAAAACTGGCTATCAAGTTACTATAAACGTCATCCATCCTCTCATCTCAAAGCACACATACCAATGTACAAATGACCATAGACAAGGCCAACTAAAAATGTCTACAACACTGAATCAAACTCGGTGGATATACATAGTCCACATCGGAGTCATCCCACTGTAATCAATAGGTTGCACATACCTACCAAGCACATAACTCATAGATCCAATCATTGAAACATGCAAACTCATCATCACTTTAGTAAACTATGAACTAAGATATCAATGAATAATTTTATAGACCAAATGACTCAAACACCAAATCAACCTCAAATATGATTTCCCAAACATGTCCACACCCAAGTACCATAGTCAAGGAACCAAACAAGTATCTAGGAGATAAGAAACAACCTCCTAACACCAAACCAAATCACCACCAAAACACCACAAAATGATTATGTCATGCTAATGCAAAAGTATACCTACATAATAATGACACCATAGTCAACACCAATGATATACCTACACTCAACTATCACCCACATGAGACTCCAAGTCACAAACCATGTCCAAACATGTGCTCAAAACCAAAGAAAGCATGTGTATTGATCACCCTCAAAGTCCAACTCTGAAAAAAAAATGTAAACCTATACCAAGAAGCACCAAATCTAAAAACTAGTTGTACCTTCATAAAAATCACTTGAAAACATGTACTCCCTCAAGTTTTTGCCTCTTGAATCATCTAGATGCTCTCATAATCACACCTCAAATCCTAGGAACCAAAAAGTGCTCAAAAAAGTACACAGCTCTCCATACTCATCAAACTAAGAAACTGTCAGCACCACTATGAAGTAAACTAAACATGCTCTCCAATGCCTCTTTGAAATCAAAAAACCAATTTTGTATGCAAAAGTTATACTCAAAACTATGTAATAGAGAACATTAGGCTTTCAAGCTCCAAAAACTTGTCAAAACAAAAAGAAAATGAAACCAAACATGTACCATAGCATAGTTCTTCAAACCAACTTTCCAACAAGTATAAAAAGTTGAAAATCCGACAACTTGGGTGAAAGTTATGCCTCTTGGAAAAACAATTTTCCCTTTAAGGGTGGTTGGCAAGTGGCCCCTAGGTTGAGCCACTAGCGGCTCACTGACAGTGCTCGAGCGGTGCCCTGGTGGCAAGTGAGCAACAAAATTTAATTTTTGTTTAAAAGTGTTTAAATTTTATTTTAATTTCTTTAAACTACAAATCAGATGAAAAATTTAAACTTGGTTTAATTTAAGGTGGATTTACATTTAAAGGGAACTAGGCTCTGCGAGTTGAGGCTCCACTAGACTAGGTGCTCAGGACCAGGGTCTTAGCCTGCTAATACCAGGACGCCAATCAAAGACAGGCTACCATCGATAGACTAACAACAATGACATAAGGTACCCACTTGTAGAGTTATCAACGTAGGGGGTATGGGGTCTATGGACCCGTACTGCCCAATTTTTTTGGTTTTTTGTTTATAATTTCTATAGGTTTTTAATTTAAAAGTGTTGATGGATTTATTTTATTTTTTATTTTTTCACCCTCTATAGATTGACAACCGTACGACCAAGGGGGTTAATAGCTAAAAAAATTGTATTTTTTTCCAATAACCAAAATAGGTTGAATCTTATATGAATCTTCATTTCTCGACCATCCTAGATCTAATGGTGAGCTTCATTTTTTCCCAAGGGGTCATCTACAAAACTTCTCCCACAAAACCCTCACATGAACACACATCCAAGAAACCTTTTGACCCAACATTTCTCATAGCCCAAATTTGCAAACAACCCATCATAACAATAAACCCAAAACCCTCAAATCTACACTAAACAACCTGCACAACCCTCACATCTTTCCATGTCTTTTATTCTTTCTATACAAGCCATTGATTCAAGCTTAACAATAGATTTACTCTGCCAAGGGTTATCCAACCATGACCATGGATCTGATACCAAATGAAAGGAAACTTTCAACCATCTAATGACAATTTCCACATAACCCAAAACATAAATATATGCAAATAAGTATTCATAATATACATGCAAGAGAATAGACAACATACCCATCAAAATATGACACAAGATATACCCTAGGAAAACCCTCATAGAGGTAAAAACCCAACCTTCAAAAAATTCCATGCTCAATGTATTATTCAACAATAAACATTACAATACATCTTCAGATCCTCCATGAACACATTTCAAACATCAAGCCTCCTCAATGCATCCTCTATGTTTCCAAACATGTAACCACACATCCCATGACATGCTTTACATATGCACTCTTTAGAAGAAGACTCAAAACCCAACTAGCCAACCTTAGAAAACTACCCTTTGGCTTTCTTTTATAGAAACAAGCTCACACAAAACCACTGAGTGGTATTACATAAAACCATGTGACTAAAACCATGACCCCACATTTAATATCGGACCTACTTTATTAATTAACTTTCCCCAATATTAAATAAATATATTTTTACAACTTGCATTCAACTTATGTCACAATGTTACATACAACATATAAAGTGGCCCCAAGAATGTTAACTCCTAGTGATGCGCATACTTCTAGGTCCCCCTAGGTGCACCACACACATAATAATAAAATAAACATTATAAAAATTATGCAAGTTGTACAACACCTAATTCCTAACATACTTGAGTAAACCTAGAAAACCATTGGCACTTTATGATATGCCTTTCAAGTTTGGTTGTAATGCATCAATTCTAACTAATGAGGTGATAGATGAGTACTTGCATGTACATCCCTACTCAAAATTATGATGTTAGACTTTGAAAAAGAGGAGGAACCTGAAGAAATTCCCCTCTCTGATAGTGATATGTAAGTTTGAAAAAAGAAGCTTATGTAAATAAGGATATATGAATTATATTTATTTCCAAAAACAATTAGTTATGAAATGAAAAATCATAATTATCTCTTAATACTTAGTGAAGTAAAGATAATACTTAATTTTGTGTAGTTATTATTCACATCAATCTAAGGAACTAATAAACCATGATGATTTACCAAGTGTAATCATAGTGTGGACTAGAGTAAACCCTAGAAGTGGTCAAGATGGTTTTGGCCATACATCATAAAATCCTATGGCAAAGTTGAATCAAGTCCTAACTATATTAAGTGAAACCAAAGAAAGATTGGGAGCCTTGGAGCAAGAAGTGAGAGGGGAAGACAACCTTGAGAATGACAAGGATCAAAGTCAAGAAAGTGGTGAAAATAATATTCAAGAGCATAATTCTAATGTAAGACGAAGGGAACTTGAACAAGACCTACAAAATCAAGGAGAGTTCAAAAATCATTTAACCAATTGATGAAATTTCAAGGAATATGTAAAAAATTACACTACCAAATTTTGATGGAATGATGATAAAAGATGGACCCAAAACATGGCTCACAAACATGGATTAGTACATTGAAATCAAGAACTATTCAAAGATAACCAAGGAAATTTGGGGAGCCTATCACTTATTTGAAGAAGCCTCTACTTGGTGGATGAATAAGAATAAATAATTAGGATTAAGTTCCTTGAGTCTGTCTTGGGATTGATTTATCATCTTTAGAAAGAGATGGATACCTCAATTATATTTTGACTAGAAATTGGTTAATTTTCAAAATCTATGTTAGGGAGACATGATAATAACATAATACTGAGAGAAATTTACAAGGCTACTAAATTATGTACCTCGGCACTAGCATGATGAATGGTTTCACATAAGAAAATTCATCATGGTTCTAAATTCTCAAATAAGAGTTGAAGTAGACATTCATGGTCCAAACACCATGGACTGGGTCTTTGAGATGGAAATTAAGTAGGAAAAGAAGTTAAAATCCATTTTATCCTATAGGGATAAGAATTGGAAGAAGTTTGGTTGGTCCAAATCATCACCATCTTTCACAAAGAACAATTGGAATCAAGATCCCAAACCAAAAATGAATGGAAAAGGGGTGAGAAACAACATAAATGACTCCCAAAATGGAAACATAATTAAGGACTTCAATAAAAGAGAAAAATTTAAGAATGATCACCTATAGAGAAGAAAGGACCATCTAGAGGAAGTTTCAATTGTGGAGGGGAACATTATGTGAATCAATTTCCTAAAAAATTCAAGGAAATAAATACCAAATTTACCCTCTCTCATCACAATAAAAAACATTCCAACAAAGTATCCATGCAATTATAGATAACTATCAAGCCAAATATCAAGTCACACCAATTGATACTACATGTATTTTATTTGGGATACCAATTTCAATTCTAATAGATATTAGTGCAACTAAAAAACTCATAAATCTTGGTTTGTTAAAAAGAATTCCTATGATAGTTGGCTATATGGCTAAATCGTGGTTAGTAGAATATGCAAGAGCATTGGTAGAGTAATATCTATTTGAATCCATGGTCGCATATAATAGCTCTATCAATCTCCACAAAATCCTTGCTTGAGTGAGTGAGGTACATTTTGTTGATGTTTCTCTATAGGCCACAAATGCCTAGCTCAATAGATCAAAGTGCAATGAAAACCAACCAACATGTGCATATGATCTAGAAAATGTCTAGTATGTTGGTAAAATTGGATCCCCTACATAAGGTGTATTATTTCTAATGAAATTAGAGAGACCCACTACATGATGTTCCCTACATATCATAAATATCACCAATCATTTATGGATAACAATATATATACTTAAGATCAAAATTGACACAATCATTATATCATGCCAAAATCCCAACTTGTCACTCTCTATTAAAAAGGACTTACTAAAAAGGGACAATATCAAGAAAACCTTGGGCATTAGATCCTCTCATCGCAACCAAATATTTTGGAGCATATTATGCATACAAGAATAGAGGTACCTCCTCCCATTATGCCAGAAAATGAAGCCACCTCCACATCATCAATATCAATTGATTATATAAGGGGATCTACCTTATCATCATCTATCACAACCTAATCTACTATAGCAAGCCTATCACTTTTGCCTCACTACAAGGGAGATCGCTAATGACATCTACAGAGAACTAGGTTAGAGGGAAAAAACATCTAGAGTCCAAATTTATGCAAAAAATATCAAACTAAATTAACTCCATAATAATCATCTAATGGCCTATTTTGTTGAAATGCCTTAATATAATTGCATGTTGATAAATAGTGCACTTTTGTACAAAGTTGAGCTCATTCTACCATGTCAAATTACTTATCCCCATTTACATATATTTGCCACACTTGGCCCCATCTTACCCATATCCCACTCAAATAATATTGTTTTCATATCCTAGGTCAATCCCATATATGTAGGATTGATCCTACACCCATGTATTTGACCCTGCAATTTCAAATTTCAAATTCAAATTTTGGTTGAATCCTACCTAATTTTGTTATGCGCATATTTAAAGGCATTCAATGTCTATCTATCTATCATTCACAATTGTTATCAACTATCATTCGCATTAAAGGAAAAATTGCTAGGAAATGTTTAATAGGTACACTAAAAGGATTCAATCCTATTAAGGGGGTCAACCTAAGGGAACACGACCCTTGTAATCTAACCATCTCCCTTAAGTATTTCTTAGCACCACTAGTCCTTGACAATCAAATAATAACGACAAATCAAGTGAATCAAAAAGTTGACACACATTCAATCATATCACTTATGTGGGCTATGAGATATATTCGCGTGTACATAATCAACCTAAATTTGTATATTCAATCTACCATAGTGTTGGCAAACTATTCTAATCCCAAAACAATATAAAAACGAAGACCTACCATTTCTAGTCCTCATACAATTGATCTTTAGCAATATATCAAAATTGTCCTTTCTCCTCTTTCCTAAAATAAAAATAATTAAAATATTAGTATTTCTCAATATATATATATGATAAGACTAATAATCATCTTTTACAAATATAACAATGAGATCACACCTAAAGTTAAAATAATAAATGGGAAAAACAAAATAAAGAAATAACTCATCAACTTTTCATGATTTTAAAATTATAAAACGGAAGTGTTTTGGAGCTTTTCAACATCTCAAATAAAATACAGAGCCAAACTTCAACCTCCATTGGAAGGCTACAGGGTAGGGAAGGACATGATTTAAGATTCATTGTGCAATACATACACGAAAAAGACGTAATCAATCAATGCTGGAAGGAAAAAAATGTAAACCAGACACAATTCTGAAGGTAAAATTTCTGTAATGAAAAAAACACATTACAGAGAGCAATAACAGCAATGGCGATGAGATTGCCACAACCCCAGAAGAAGAAAATGTTGACATTGAACTTACTACTTAATATTCATTGTAGGAATGTTACTAGAAATGCACGTAAAACAAAATACTATGACATAAACGATGAATTTCATCGGAAATTTGATACACTCTGTACGCGGGGCTTATTGAAAGAGGCTCTGGAAATATTGCATGTTATGGACTACTGTGTAAACACTTACTTGTATCAATCAATTTTGCACGCCTGCATCGAGAAGGGGGCCTTGCCAGAGGGAAAAGTAGTCCATGCCCACATGAATATGAGGGGTTTTATGTCGGATAATTTTTTGGTTTATACCCTTATAGACATGTATGCTAAATGTGGCAGTTTGAAAGACTCACGCAAACTGTTTGACGAAATGCCTAAACGAAGTCTCTTCTCGTGGACTATGATGATTGCAGCTTGTAGAAGGCATGGATTTGCTAAGGAAGCGGTAAGATTATTTGACCAAATGCAATCAGCAGGAACTGAACCTGATGGCTTCGTGTTTGCGACTGCTCTGCAGGCTTGTGGAGAAATGTCGGCACTAGAAAAGGGGAAGATAATGCATCGGCAGATTATTGAGAGAGGATTGGATTCTGATATTGTTATAGGGAATGCTCTTGTTGATATGTATGGAAAATGTGGGAGTGTCGAGAATGCACGTCATTTGTTTGACAAGATGGGGAAAAGAAATGCTGTCTCCTGGACAACCATGATTGGGGGATATGTGCGGATTGGGCAATTTGATGAGGCCCTGGAGCTCTTTAGGGACATGAGGTTGCTGTGTATGAATCCGGATGCAATGACATTGGCGAGCATTCTCTCCGCTTGTGAGACTCTAGAACAGGGAAAGGAAATCCATGAAGAGATAATTCGAAATGGGTTTCAGTATAATGTCTTTGTTGGGAGTTCTCTTGTAGATATGTATGCAAAATGTGGAAGGATGAAGCGTGCACGTCAAGTGTTTGACAAAATGCCCAAAAGAAACACTGTTTCCTGGACAGTTATGATTTCAGGATGTGTGCAAAATGGCTGTGTTGACGAAGCCCTGAGGCTTTTTCATAGAATGCAACTGAAAAGTATAACGCCAGACTCCAAAACCTTTGCCTCTGTGCTCCCGGCATGTGCCAATTTGGCAGATATGCAACTGGGTATGAAGATACATGAACAAATAATTCAAAGTGGAGTTCAGGGTGATTTGGCTGTGAGTAGTGCCCTTGTAGACATGTATGCAAAATGTGGGAACGTGGAGAAGGCACGGGGTTTATTTGACAAAATGTCTTGCAGAGATGTAACTTCATGGAATACAATTGTTGCAGCTTACTCCAGGAATGGACCATTTGAGGAAGCATTGACACTGTTTTGCCAAATGCATCAAAAAGACATTCGACCCACAGGATTCACCTTTGCTAGTGTTCTTCCAGCATGTGCAAAATTGGCATCTGTAGAAAAAGGCATGGAGATACATGAGAAGATAATTGGAAGTGGATTTCACTCCAATAGCATTGTCGAAAATGCTCTTGTTGATATGTATGCAAAATGTGGAAGAATAGATCATGCACAGAGGTTATTTGGGAGAATGCATAAACATAACCTGATCTCATGGAACACAATGATAGGAGGATATGCCATGCATGGACATGGCAAGGAGGCCCTGAAACTATTTGAACAAATGCAGAAGTCTGGTGTCAACCCAGACCATGCCACATATAACTTTTTATTGTCTGCATGCTCTCATGCATGCCTGGTGAAAGCTGGAAGGCAATATTTTGATTGCATGATTCAAAATAATCATATCACACCTACCATGGAGCATTGCTGCTATATGGTTGACCTTCTCGTCCATGCTGGACAACTTGATGAGGCAGAGGACTTAATTAAAAAATATGCAGTAGAACCTGATGCCAAGCTGTGGCATTGTTTGCTTGGGGTCTGTAGAATACGTGATAACATAGATTTAGAAGAACATGTTGCAGAAAATCTTCTAGACTTGGATTCCAGGGATGCCGCATCTTATGTCTAGATATCAAGCATCTATGGTGAAGTTTCCTGGTGAATTGACATTGAAGAAATAAGAAAAATGATGACAGATAGGGAGGTTGAAAGGTTACCGAATGCAGTTGGAATGAGGAGAAAAAGAAATTGGATAGTTCCCTGGTGCAAGACAGGAAATGCCCACAAACATGCAAAAATTATGATGGGTTGGTAAGATAACCTAAGCTGTTGATGGTTTACGGATTTCTATCTAACACAACATCTGTTATGAGCGGTGTCGAGGGTAAGGAGGATGTATTTTCTGTCGTCATAGCTCTAAGTTAGCAACTGCATTTGGTCTTTCTCGAGAAGCAGCATGGAACAAGATTTTGTGATAGTTCAAACATCTCTGTATATGCTGACTATCAAGTTTGTCACCAGAACTATAGCATGTATTGTTATAAGCGAGTGCCCATTGCTACCATCATTGCAAGGATGAACAGAGTTCATAAAGGGATTATTGATGGTACAAGTGAAGCAAGCAATAAGCGTATGCATCTTCTGGTATCATGACTAAGGTCACTCAGGCTGCTAGTCTAGTGCTCGACATGATTTTCAGCTCCTCTTTTTATTCAAGTAAAGAAAAATATCTTAATCCAAGATCAAACACCATAACTTGTAAATGTGGTGCATGCCGCAGAAGAGATTTGCATGGTTGTGCAGGCAGCACATTTAATTCAATGATAAATCTATTATTTCACCTGCATGTTCTGAACTAAGACGAACCAGAAAGTTGAAACTTGATCAACAATTCACAGAGATTGTCATGTAAGTTTGGTGTGGCTACTATTCCATATTTTTTCTGGTGTGTGTTGAACATGAAGAGGGAACAATTATTTTAGGTGGACTAGCGCCGAAGCCTTAAATGTCACGCTAGTTTCCAAATGAAACCTACAGAGTCACATTATGATGATCACACACTAATCATTTCCTCTTAGTGATTACATTCAATGTGTGGTTTTCCGTTGCTGCTGCCTTCGTGCTTGTTAAATCCTTGCACTTCCAAGATTGCTTTTCAATTATCGTTTATTCTGTGCAAGGAAGAGTTTCAGCCGTCAGTGGCTATAAAGAACAATCTTTGCGAGTCTTAACCCATCACTCAGAATCTAAAAATCGAATCGATAATGCAAACTACAGAAATCTTAATAATGAACTGCAACTGCCGGGAGGAGTGAGAGAGCTCTTCTATTCAATGGAACATTATGACTTCCAGTTCCCTCTTGAAACAAAGTTAATGCATTTCCTCAAGGAAGTGGAGTGTAAATTTCCCAACTCGTGGAATGTTCCAAGGTGTAGCATTGAAAATTTTATATTATATTTTGTGCAAAGGTATGGTAACTCACTGCCTCAAATATTGTCTGATACTGAAGTGTGTACTGACTACTGAGTTATGAATGTAGCATGAACTTTCCAAAAGACAAACTGATGATCTGTCAAATCAAACATTTTTTGCAATATTTGATAATTCAAATGGTTGCTTCGAATTTTCATGTACTTTGACTTTACTGTGATGTCCTTGATACCCACCGTGTATCTGTTCATTGTATGCAATTTATATGTAAATTGGATTAATCAAAAACCCCATGATGCCTTGGATTTTTCTGGATTTAACCAATATCAAATTTAGCTTAATCGCAATAAAGCAACGGTTTTAGTTTGTAACAGTTTACATTATACGGAAAAACCTCTCTAAAAGTAAGACAGATTTGGGTAAAGAAAGGACATCTCAACCCCTTGTCAGTGCCTCTGTTTTCAGAGATTTTGCATGACAGCCACTAGATTGCTACACCTTTATTTTTGTTTTGACCTTACCAGAATTCATGGGAAGGATTATAATTATTGTCTAGTGACAAAAAAGAATTGCATTGTTCATTCATCTCTGCTTATGTCGAATTCGAAAAATTTCACTTTAAGTGAGCAATACAGAAACTGAATAGATCGATTTGAGGACACTCCCATCTATTCTCCACCTCTCAGCTCATTTGGTTTCTTCTTGCAGGTAGAATATTGAATGCAGCACTCTTCATCATGAGTGGAAATGGAAGGTCATTTTGAACATTAATGGGAATGCTCTTGTTGAATAAAAACTAGGTAAAAATCTAGATTAATGTAAAATAGCATAAAAACTAACCCTAAATCAACAATGGAGCACAAATAAGCATTAAAACATGAAAAATAAAACAATATCACCATAAAGTCTTCATGCCATCATTGTTTCACCTCCATTGCTCTCCTGCACCTTGCTTGACATGTACTTGATGCCCTCATATTTCAGTGTGTAATAATAAGCCTATGACAATGACTAGCAAAATATTGAAGATTGTTGATTGTTGTCTCACACTAGGAGCATGTACTTGCATATGAACTAGAGATGATGAAAATGACAAGACTAAGGTCTTTTATAAAAGAGACAATTTTGAATGAAGGGCTGAGATTGAATGTCAATAAAATGAGGTTGTAGGAGAAATTCAAATGATAAAAGTATTATTTAATTATAGAGGACATGTGACAGAATTGACTTTTTCATTAAATAACAATTTAATTCAAAAGTGGACATGTAATTAGATAATAAAGAAGACATTATTTAATTAAAGAAGACATGTGACAAGCTGATTTTTGAATTAAATAATAATTTAACCAAAATAGGAAGAAGATGACAAATTAGTATGCAATTAAATAAATAAAATTAATTTAACTAAATGATAGAAAAGGCTAGTGAATAATTAAATAATTAAAATAACTATTTAATTATAGTAGAAAGTGATAAATAATTAAATAAATAAAAATTTATTTAATTATAGAGGAAAAGGACATTAGTGACCCAATTAAATGAATAAAATTTATTTAATTAGTCAAATGAGAAAATAAAGATAATGATGAATTAATTAAATAATTAAAAATTATTTAATTAATAGAAGACTTATGACTTTAGACAATGGAATTGACAAGGAAAAATGATATTAGTCAGTCTAAGACGTTTTTTCAGTGTCTACATTTTACCCCTCTTTGATACAATGCAGTTTATCGCGTTGTGTCAAAAAAATTTAATTCAAAAAATGTCCCAATATAAAGAGGATGAGGAAGGATGACCAAGAGGGTTGTGGTATGCCCCCTCAAGAGGACATGTGAGTTCAAAGAACACAAGTTTGCTCTCCAAATGGATGAGAAGACTAGAGGATTAAGGATAGAAGAAATGTTAGTATGAAGGATATGGAAGTTAGTATGGCATTAGTAGAGACAACTTAAAAATGAATATTTTGCTATGCAAGGCTTTGCATTAATCATCATTGGGAGGGTAAAATGAAACAAATAGACAACAAACACCATGGTATGACATAGACCAAGGTGTGCAAGGTCATCCACTTGCAAAAATAGACAATCGTAGACAAGGAATATCCTAACTCATACTGAAGGCAAGGTTGCCCCAATCTTTTTGCCTAGACAATCCACAAACAGTAGTCAAAGAAAAGAGCCATGAGACATCATCGCTCCTCTAAATCTTTTATGGGACATCCTCGAGGTAGCTAGTAATGTGAATACAAAAAGATAAGATAAAATAGCCCATCAATGTCAATAGCCATTCAGAGTATTTTCCAAAGATTGATTGTTTGATGTTTAATTGACTAGGTGATTGATGGGTTGATTGTTTGACAAAGCATGGTTTTAGGAGAATAAACATGTTCTGGTTTTGATCATGTGACCACTTGTATAAGGCAAATGACAAAGTGTGATTAATTCAACAATGTTTGGTTTCAAGGACACATCCTGTATAAGACATAAGTTGACTAATTTGATGTTTGGGGTTGACTTAATGTTATTGACTGTTTTGACAGTTGACTATGTTGACTTGAAGACTTGTTGGCTCATTTGTTTTGTTGATTCATGACGTGTTCGATGTTTTGATGACTGTTTATGTCTAAGTTGACAATGTTTGATATATCATGACTGGCACAATAAACCCTAAAGGACCAACCTAGGTTGCCTTGGGGGCTCATCAACAAATGGTCTTGCCTATGTAACAATGCACAGAGACCTCATAGTTCAACATGACTTGACTTTTTTTTATTGATAAAGGATTGAATCATGATTTGATTTTTATTCGGAAAACCCTAAAAGGACTAACCTAATGCCTCGAAGGCTCATCGACGGATGGCCTTGCCTACGTTATACACACAGAGGTGTCATAGTTCGACTAGACTTGGACTAACATGACTGACTTTGACTCTATTTTTGGGATTTTTGGAAGTTATTTGAATGTTTTTGTGTTGACATGTTTTGATTTTTTTTTTGCTTTTTGAGGTTTTATGATTTTTTTTGTCTTTTTGGGAATATTTGTTTTTTTTGTCTTTTTGAGGATATTTGATTTTTTTTGTCTTTTTGATATATTGACCTCCAACAACAAGTGTAGGATCCATTTAAAACCTAGGTCAAGTATTTGCCCCCAACCGAGTATAAGACCAATTTATTAGGAGTGAAATTATAGCATATAGAGTATGAAAAGTGAAAGGATGTATGATGTCAATCATTCTAGGCTATGAAGAGGACAACCAAACATTGTTATGCATGATACAAGAAGGGTGAATGATGAGAAAATTTAGGTTGGAATGATGGTAGATGACTAAGCAAAGTCAACTACACATGGCACCTATTTCCTAGGTTTTCACCATGGTACTTATCCAAAGCGCCACTAAAGTGGTTTTCACTATTGGACAGATTATTTCTCTTTACTATTTTCTTTATTTTTCTATTTTTTTGGTGTCACCAAGGCACCTGTTTGCCAGGTTTTCATCAAAGTAATTTTTTATTTTTTTTAAATTATATTTTTATGGTTATGACAAGATTTTCAAAAGCTCTGTAGAATCTGTGTAGGTGCAAACTATTAATTGGTTCTGACAAGGGTTCCCCTTCAGGAGTCAAGAGTTGATATGCTCCTAATCCAAAGACTGTTGTGATAATATAGGGACCAAACCAATTCGGCTCGAACTTTCCTAGCTTTTCTCATTCTGCTTGGTTCTTCGGATTCTCCATTAATACCAAATCACCAATGTCAAAGTATTGGTTCAATACTTTTTCATTGTAGCTACAACGGAGATGATTCTGATATGCTTGAAGATGGTCCAATGCTTTATGTCTCCGCTCATCTAGAAATTACAACTCATGTAGCCATGATACACAGTATTCCTCATTGTCGATATGCCCTTTCATCGATACGCTTAGAGAAGGTAGTTTGACCTCAATAGGTTAGATAGCTTCGGAACCAAATACTAGGGAATATGGAGTGGCATCAGTGGGAGTGCGGATGCTGGTGTAGTAAGCCCATAAGGCGGGGTTAAGTTAAGGTGTCAATCACAACCAACTTCATTGACGATCTTTTTAAGGATTCTAAGAATAGTTTTATTAGATGCCTCGGCTTAGTCATTTCCTTGTGGGTAATATGGAGTGGAGAAATGGTGTTGGATGTAGAAATTCTCACAAAGGTGGTGAATTTCTTGGTTTTTGAATGGACGACTGTTGTCAGTGATGATGGACTGAGGGACACCATACTGATAAATAATATAATTGAGAATAAACTTAGAAAGAAAAAAAATTCAGTCATGTATGTCATAGAAATGGCTTCAATCCATTTAGTGAAATATTTGGTCGTGGTGATGATGAATTTATGGCCATTGGAGGATGTGGGATGGATCTTACCTATGAGGTTGAGTCCCCATTGGGAAAAGGGCCATGGTGATGATATCGGACACAATTCTTATGATGGTACATGTATCAAGTCTCCATGGATCTGACATTTCCGACATCTTTTGACGAAGTGATAAAGTCTCGTTGCATTATAGACCAATATTAGCTGGCTCTCATGATCTTCTTATCCAAGGTTGGACCGCTAGAATGGGCTCCACATATACCCCCATGTACCTCACGCAAGGTTGTATGTGCTTCTTTGATATCGAGACATCGCAAAAGGGTATTGTCAAGGGTATTTCTATAAAGGGTGTCACCGATGATGGTGTACTTGGAGGATTTGCGAATAAATTTCTTACATTGGTTAGCAGAAAATTTGGGGGAAAGGATATGGTCATGAAGGTAATCATAAATTTCTTGGTACCATGGGGAATTGGGACCAACAAGTTCGTAACCATCTTAGACTCGAGGATGTCGAAGGCAAGGATCAACAACTATTCTACCAGAAACTCAAATTGAGGCACATTGTTTGGTATGTCCAAGAGAGAGCCAATGGTGGCCATGGCATCTGCTACTTTGTTCTAAATACGGGGAACCTAATGAAAGAGGATTATGTCAAATTACTATCTAAATCTATCTACCATTCATTTGTATGGGGTGAGTTTTTCGTCCTTAGTGTCGTAATCATCATTAACTTGTTGGATTACTAGTTGAGAATCATCGTATACTTGCAAGTGCTTGATCTTCCATTTGATTGCCATACGAAGTCTTGTGAGAAGAGCTTCATACTATGCTATGTTGTTTGTACATGGAAAGGAAATTTTGAATGACTTAGGAATGGTATCACCTTGAGGGGTGATGAATAGTATGCCCGCTCCTGAGCCATGATTTGTGTGAGACCCATCATAATACAATTTCCATGTCATTGGCATGTCCATAGTGAAAATACATTCATCTAGAAAATCAAAGACTAGCAAGTGATCAGCCTTAGTTGGTGCGTCTGCAAGTTGGTCAGCAAAGACTTATCCTTTTATTACTTTTCTCTCAACATATTGAATATCATATTCACTAAGTATCATGACCCATTTAGCTATTCATCTTGTCAATGTTGTTTTACTGAGAAGATATTTCAATGGGTCTATCTTTGCGACCAACTTTTTTTGATGGTTCAACATGTAGTTCCTTAGTCATTAAGTAGCAAAAACTACTGCAAGACAAGCATGTTCAATTGGATTGTAATTTAGCTCATAACCAACCAAGGTGTGATTCATATAGTATAGTGCTCGTTCTCAGCCTTCATCATCATTCTATGCAAGTAATGCCCCCTGTGTAGATGTGGTTGCTAAAATATAGAGGATGAGAGGTCTCCCATCGACAAGTGGCATTAAAACTGGTGGCAACAACAAATAATCCTTAATCTGTTGAAAGGCTTCCTGACACTTGTTTGTCCATATAAATGGTACCCCTTTTCTAAGTAAATGTTGAAATGGATGTATCTTGTTAGCTAGTTGTGCTATGAATCGTCTAATGAATTGGAGTTGTCCTTGTCGTGTGTGTAGTTGACCTATGTTCTTGGGTGGAGGCATGTCCATTATATCTTTGACTTTTGTTGGATCAACTTTGATGCCTCATTTTGAAACTATATAACCTAGGAGCTTTCTTGACGTCACTCCAACCACATAATTTTTGGGATTCAGACTCACTTTGTATTCTTGGATAGTCTCTTGAAAATATTGTCCAAGACTCACAAATGGTCACCTTCTGTCAATGATTTGGCTAGTAGATCATCCACATAGTCTTCCATTACAGTATGCATGAGGTCATGGAAAATTGTAGTCATGAAGCGTTGGTATGTGGCTCCTGCATTTTTAAGTCCAAAAGGCATGACATTCCAACAGTAACTACCCCATGGACACGTGAAGGTTGTCTTATGTTGGTCTTCAAGAGATATTCTGATTTGGTTATACCTCGAGAAGCCATCCATGAGGGACAACATCTCATATCCAGCTATCAAGTCTATAATTATGTCAATATTCGGCAAGGGAAAATCATCCTTCGAACAAGCCTTATTTAGATCACTGAAGTCAGTGCAAATAGAGATCCCCCTATTGGTTCAGCCTTGACTAATAAAGCAATTTATGGATGCTTTTTTCTGAGATTTTGCTTGACCGGTTCGGCATCGAGATGTAGTGGCAAATGGTGTAATACCAACTCAGGTCTAGCCTAGGCATTCCAGCATAGGACCAAGCAAATTTAATCTTTCATTTGTAAAAGAAGGTATGGAATTCAAGTTTCTCAGACTCTATCAGTGACGTTGCGAAGTGGATAATTCTGGGATTTTCATTTGTGCCAATGTTGACTTCCATAGATTTTTAAATGAGCATTGGCGACTTCTCTTGGGTAATGGGAAGAATGTCCAACCCTACATCCTTGGGTGCCTCAGAGAGGTTTTTTCTCTCGAATACATCCTTTCTTTTTACTTTTTCTTGGTCTAAAGGCGCCTTGCAGTTTTCACCAAGAGACTCATCTTTTTCTTTTTTTTCATTTTTACTTTTACGACTAGAGGGGTTAAAAAACTCCCCAAAGTATTCCATATGATCCAATTCGATCGTAAAGCAAACCTTATGATCACCACTATGAATTCATTCTCTCAATCCCATGAACTCAGTGATTGCTTTGTCATTCTCAAATAAATCCAAGACGGGTGGTCCTTGTTGGTCCCAATCGATGAGTTGGGGGTAGACTAAGGGCATGCCATCATTGGTAGTGTCAAATTCCAAGATAGATATGGTAAAGACGAAAGTATTGTCAAGGTCTCGGATCATGGTATCAAATAGGTTAAGGTTGATGAATACTTTTTCTAGTTCGTAAATCACTGGTTGTACGGGAGTCCTATCCGTATTCATTGGAATCGGTTGGACCATGGTAACATTCTTTGGATGACTTTTCGGATGTCTCAATAACCTTAGAAGCATTGAATTCCTCACTTAAAGGTACCATGGTACTAGGAGCACCTATCTTGATTGGTGTAAACCCAAGCCCTAGGCCTTTTGGTCGTTTAGACACAAACAAAGGTTCAGTCATCCCACTTTTATTCAATCCAAGTCCATTATTCCCATCATATCCTTTTTCTTGCATGATCTTGAAACTTTTCCCATATTGTTTTGTGGGTATTTGTGCGGGTGGAGGAGCTTCTTCATTGTCTTCTTTGTAGAGCCAAGAAGTCACGTCTTTCTCAGTAAAGGATTCCTTGCTTAGCTCTCCCCATTTTGTGAAAGTAGTTGTGTGAGGCATATGGATAGTGACCATAGGTTATCTTTTGTCTACCGTCGATTTTTCATATGGCTTAGGAGTTGTCAATTTTTTGATACAGTAGGACGTCTTCATGTGATATTCACCACACCCTTTGTCTCTGACCTCGACCTTGGGATCAGGGGGTGGAGTCTTAGAATTGTATGCTTTAAATAGATTGGAGGGATTGATGTAATGAAATGAGGTGAATGATGAAGCCTCTTGGTTGACAGGCACTTGTTGTTGAGGTGTTCCGCATAGGTTGGTACAATATTGGAATGGGTCAGGATCACTAGCTATTGTGATTCCAATGCCATTGTATGGGAATTTGAGGCATTTATGGTATGTGGATGGTATGAATTTCATGGTGTGATTCCATGGTCAGTCAAGGAGGAGATTGTATGGGAGGTCGAGGTCCAAGACTTGGAAAGTAGTGTTTGTAATTGCGGGTCTAAATCTAATGGGTAGTGTGATAACTCCTTTAGAAGAGTGTTCTTCATCATCATATGCCTTGATAACAATATTTTTTGTTGTGTCAACACATGCTTTCGAAAAGCCTAATCTCTTAACCAATTTAAGGGTACAAATGTTTAACCCTGCTCCATCATCTACCAAGACTCGTTTGACTTTTTGTTTGTGGACGAGAACTTCAAGATGCAAAGGGTCGTTATGGTTTGTATTTGGAATTGAATAGTCTTGGCCAAAAAAGATGACATGATGAGAATTGGTCAAGTAGTCCACCATCTCTTGGAAGCAATTGACATCAAGGTCAGTGGGAATGGTAGTGTCTTGTAAGGCCTTGTCAAGAATGGCTTGATGGTTAAGTGATATACACAATAACTCCAGGATAGATATTTGTGTGAGTGTCTTCCCCAAATGGTCAAGTAGATTGTATTGGGACTTCGGTGGCTATTGTTGTTTTGGAGGACCTTGGATAGTCACCTTGGTTCGATGAGTATTGATAGCATATTCTAGTGGTTTCTTGATGGTAATGGTTAATCATTGGAAATGCGAATGTGATTTACTATGGTGGTATAATAAAATTTGGAATTTGTGTAATTGGCATAATTGTTGGTCTTATTACTCGAACTGGAGGCCTTTCCTTTTCCATGGTCATGTAGGGGATCTATAAATACTTTATGGTCACTATTAGATGATTGTTGTTGTCCATTGACTTCGATAGTGTCATTTTCAACAAGCTCTTGGATGATATTTTTCAATTATCGACATTGTGACAAGTTGTGTCCTTTAGCTCAGTGGTAGTCACAAAAGGCATTATCGTCCCACCATGATGGTTTGAACTGTCCTAGGTCATATGGTTTTGCATTGGGGAGTTGTAAGACGTTGTGTTGCAAAATTTGTTTGAAGACAAATTTGATTAGCTCCCCAAGAGGAGTGTATTTATGTCTTGTGGGAAACTTCCTTTGGACTCTTTGTTCTTGTGTGTTTTGGATGACATTTTTTGTTTGATCAAGATTTATTGGTGTGTTTTTGGATGTGTGGTACCCCCTAAGTGTAATGGTAGGGCCTATGTGTATTGACTTGGCATCAACGACTCCATCATTCGTCACAATTTTTATTACAATCCCAATATTTGTTTTTGTCATTTGATGTATTTTGGGTGGTCATGTTCTTGTTGGAAGTCTTGATTTCTCCCTTGTTGATGAGAGCCTTCTCAAGGGTAATTCCTTTCTCAACTAGGTCTGCGAATGAAGTACAACATTGCATTCGTAACTCATGTTTCAAGTTTGAGTTGAGGTTTTCTATAAAAATGACAACTTTTTGTTTTTTAGGTATTTCAATGGGACATCCACTAGCCAAACCCCTCCATCATTGGAAGGTCACAAAGTTTTCACCCTATTTTTGTGTGGTATAACATAGGGTGGAAATTGTTATCTCATTTTCAATGTTCAATGCAAAGTATTCCACAAATTTGGTTGTCAAGTCTCCCCATGTTCTTATGTTAGTTGGTAGGTGCACAAACCACTCAAGTACTTGTCCTGTAAGACTTCACGAGAATAGTCTCATTAGATATGTAGGCTCATATGCAATGTCTATGCAAGCTATAGAAAACTCTCTCATGTTTTTTATAGGATTTCCCTTCCCTCTATACTTAGGTAAGTTAGGTGTGATATAGCCATGTGGGAAGGGAGGCATGTATACACTCTTGTCAAATGGATAGGGACATAAGTCTTTTGTAGAACTAGTAAGTCTTCTTGTTAGACACTTTCATGTTCTCTATTTGTTGTTGTAGGGTAAGCATTTGAGTTTCTAGAATGTCTACTTGAGTTAATGACGTGTCTTGTGTATTGTGAGGGTCTATGTTGGCATGTTGTAATCCAATATTATGGGATGGATTTTGATTAGGAATGTGTGTGTATGACGGATTTTGGTTTTACATATGCGTGTAAGATAGTGTTTGGTTATGAATGTTTTGATTATGAGTTGGAATATGAGTGTTGTAAGGAGGATTGGATTGTGTATGCCATGAACTTGTAAATGTATGACCATGTTGATGTTGGTTTCCAAATTGTGTGAAGGGTCCTTGGTTGCCATGTTGTGTGGAAGATCCTTGGGTATTGTGTTGCACATGTACATGAGGAGTAGGTCCTTGTTGTGACACAATGGTATGTTGAGAGGCCCCCATATTTGGTATAGCATTTGTTTTGGAAGTATTATTGATAACAATCTTTGGTCTTTTGGTTGAGGTGTTTGTGCCAAGTGGATTAGAAGATGATTCCCCTATGGTGTTTGATGT
Organism: Sequoia sempervirens; assembly: GCA_007258455.2. Classification (NCBI taxonomy): domain Eukaryota; kingdom Viridiplantae; phylum Streptophyta; class Pinopsida; order Cupressales; family Cupressaceae; genus Sequoia; species Sequoia sempervirens. The sequence continues at coordinate 51,822,627 of VDFB02000007.1, forward strand.
AGAGAATAGATTGGATGAAGTACCAAAGGGTTGTGACATAGATTGCATCATGGTTGGTGTCGTTCCTTGTGTCATGTTTTGGGTGCAAAATGGTGAGGCGTGGATTGTCGTTGTGTCTTGTGTGGATCCTCCTAACGGTATAGATGTGTTGACTTGTGGGATGGAGCCACTAGAAGTAGGTGTATTGTGTCCTTGACTTTGCTTATTTGGTGTAAGTTCCTCTTGTAGCATATTGACGTCAAAACCATGGGGTAATGTGGCTCCTTCTGACAATAGTTTAGCTACGAAACATTGGGGGTGTAATGCCACAATTTCATCCACAAAAGAGGCTACTTCAGGATCTTGTGTGGCAGCCTCTACTTCTTCTATAGTAATATTTTGTGTTTGTCTCTAAGGATGAATTTTTCAAATGGATTGGAAAATGATCCTTGTGATTTAGGTGCTCCATGGGAGAGATCACCAAAAGGGTTGACAAACTCATCATCTTGTGGGAAATCCATTTCTTTTCATTTCCTTTACAACCTTTTTTCAACCATAAAATACTTGCAAGAGGGAGATGAACATGAAGGTGATATGGTATGATGTCTAATGGAAATATGCAAAGGTTATGATTATGTCTAGGTATGACCAAGGTATGACTAAGACCAAGGTTATGTGACTATGTTTTTTTTTTTGGATTTTTCAAAGTATAGGATATGCCTAATGAAGATACCAAGTTATGGATTCAAACTGACAAAATGTCAAGATGTCAATAGGATAGTGTCACAATGGGGTTCCAAGTTATGGTAATGTCTATCCAAGATGACAATTTTTTTGGATTTTTCAAGGTATAAATGATGTCTAAGGATGATACCAAGACAAAGAATCAAAGTGGCAATAGTCAAAATGTCAATAGTGTCACAATGAAGTCAGTATCTTGAGTATGTCTAAGGTATGCCAAATGAAATGCAAACGTGAAAGGATGATGGGTGTGAATGGTGATATGACCTAAAATGATGACTAATTGTATGACAACTAAGCACATTGTGGAAAATCTAAGGTAAGGTTGCTTAATCAAACTAGGATAGCCAAGGTTAAAAAAAATGATTTAGCAAGACCTCAATGATGGTAAGGACTAAAATGACAAGTTGAAAAAGGTGGTCTCAAACTATCCTTGTGATTTGAGGAGCCAGCCCAAATGACAAAGGACTAAGATGATGGAAAAATGAAGTCAAAATAAACTTGATTTTGCCACTATGAACTGCTCTCAAGTCAGACAAGTTTCCAAAGCCAAAATCTACAGCAAGGTGTATGGAAGCTAAAGGATGACCTAATGTTTGACCTATGGAAAATGCAAAGAATGCAATGATGGTAGAATGGATGAATTGGAAATGACAGATCTGGAAGCTTGCAAGTCTGTGATCAAAGGACAAGATGATGCTCAAGGATTGATTAGAAAATGGATTGTCTCCATTTTTCCCTAAAATTTTCAATAGCAGGCAATTGTGTCATTTTGAATGATAGTTGTGGTGTTTTATGTAACAATCACGTAGTTCTAGGAATCTCAGTTGCAATTTTCTAGACAACAGTTGCAGTATTTGACAGTCAGTTGTGGTGTTTAGTGTGTTTTGACTCAGTTTTGGATTTGATTTTTGGAAAAATGTGAATAGAAAACACTGAAAACAGTCTAAAGACACTTGGGCTAGTCTAAAAATGTCAAAAGTGTGTTTGTAATATGTATGTTCAAGGGTTATTCACCTCAATATTTCTACGGGTATAGCACATATCGAAGACAATATCACACATAGAAAACACTTATCTATCCCTAAGATTAATTGGCCAATGGCGACACTCTTATACCCACTCTAAGAATTTGCTTTAGCGCAAGGGAGGGACACCCTTTCGGGTTATGTATCACCTTTTTCCTATGATAGTTGATGGGTAGGGGCCTCCTGTTATGGAAAGATTCCACAAATCACCCTCTTCGTGGAAAGTCACAAGCCCAAAAGGTAAGTTTCTTATGCAAGCCAAGGATTTTTGTCTCACTGAAGGGAGCCAAATGTTGGGCATAAGGATCTTATGGGTGTGATGCTACACCCCTGCACTAAGAATATCACCAAAACTCAATCAAAGGGTGGCTTCTAACTAGATGGCTCCTAATCTATGTTTCGGGATATACCGGTGCTTGTAGATGTGATAATTCACTCAATTAAGAGGCCTCCCAGTCCGTTCCTTAGAAATGGTTTTGACGCATCTCAAGGATACTGAGGGAGACATATGTCGGTATAGGACATCTGCACCAAGTAATTGATGGATTTCATCACAACCACATTATTTATATAGCAGACCGAAACGAAAGTACCACTTGGGTCATTCCCTCTCACAAGTCAGGAGGCAAGCTCTCTAAGGGTAAAAAAAAGCAAGACAAGTATGTTGTTTTTGATCTCCAAGATCGCATGAAGTGCAAGGAGAGAGCATACACCACCTTTTTTCACACTCGCATGGTGTTCATTAACCTTAATAAATCAAAATGTGTGGGTGATAATGAAAGTGTTAAGAGATGTTTTTGATTCTCAAGATCACCAAAATGATGTGAGAGAAGAGCATACACACCTCTACAACAAAATGCAAGACCACAAGACAAAGAAGACAATGATTTATTTTAACCCTCAAAGCAATATGTGAAAGAAGACACTTGATGCAAGGTTAATTTTATAACCAATGAGTGGATATGCAAGGTTAGTTTTAAATCCAATGAGTGAATATGCAAGTTGTCATAAATTTTAGCCCAAATGAGTGAATATGCAAGTCAATTTTAACCCAATGAGTGTGATTAAACAAAATTTACAAAATGAGGCAAGACAACAAGTTAGAAAAATCAAAAGAAAATGCCTCCTTTCCACCTATGCCACACACTACAAAGCCAATATCAGTACCAAAAAATTCCTAAGCTACCAAATGCAAGAAAACAAAATTGAGAAATTCTAAGAAAATTAAAGATTCTGGAAAATAGGCAATTGTGTCACTGTAACTGGTAGTTGCAGCTCAAAATTTTTGGTAGATGCGGCTCAAAATTTTCCAATTGTAGCTTTCTAGATGGTGACTATGTCGCACAAATGCGATGTAGTCTGAAACAATTGTGCCATTCCCCCAAACAATTGTAGCGAATAAACCTTGTAGCTACAAAACAAAATAACAAACAACCAATTTTGACCAAACCAGAAACCCAACTGGTAAGATATGGATGTTAACTGATAAAACCTGAAACCAAAAAGTAGAAACAACAAGAAAATCTAAAAATGAATGCAAACTAATGATGATATGATGTCCTGAGAAGTTGCAATGATGCCCTAAGCAGATGCGCCGCAGAATCCTATAGCTACAAAACACCACAAAAACGACCAATTTTGACCAAACCAAAGACTAATTACAATGCAATTCTAATGTTAGATGATGAAAATAAAAACTAGTAACCAAGATTAAACTAGAAATCTAAAATGATAGCAACCCTAATCATATTCCTAGTTCTAAAAATAGTTGTGGATTTCCAAGTGTCAGTTGTGTCGCATTGGCTTTTGCAGTTGCATCGTTTTAGCTAGCGGTTGTGTTACACCTGCAAAACCAAAAAATTTAGAAATTCCTACAAGATCTTGTTATTTTCATGTCAGGTTCACCAAGGAAGAATAGGGTAAAAACCTAGGTTGATGTAAAATAGCATAAAAACTAACCCTAAACCAACAATGGAGCATAAATAGGCTTAAAAACATGAAACATAAAACAATATCACCATAAAGTCTTCATGACATCATTGCTTCACCTCCATTGCTCTTCTCCATCTTACTTGAAATGTACTTGATTCCCTCATATTTGAGTGTGCAATAATAAGCCAATGACAATGACTAGCAAAATATTGAAGATTGTTGTCTCACACTAGCAACATGTACTTGCATATGAACTAGATATGATGAAAATGACAAGACTATGGTATTTTATAGAAAAGACAATTTTGAATGAGATTGAATGTCAATAAGATGTGTCAATCAATGGACAAGAATAAAAGTTGTAGTATGAAATAGGGTTAGGGAAAAATTAGGGCAAAGATAAGGATGAATGGCTAGGATTAAATTATAAGATAATTCAATCAAGGGGCTAGAATTAAATGAGATGTCAAGAGATAAGATTGGCTAATGAGGTTGTAGGAGAAATTCAAATGAATAATTAAATAATAAAATTATTATTTAATTATAGAGACATATGGCAAGTTGAATTTTTCATTAAATAACATTTTATTTCAAAAGTGGGGCATGGGTAATTAAATAATATTTAATTAAAGAAGACATGTAACAAGGTGATTTTTGAATTAAGTAATAATTTAATCCAAAAATAGGAAGAAGATGACAAATTAGTAGGCAATTAAATAAATAAAATTTATTTAACTTAATGATAGAAAAGGCTAGTGAATAATTAAATAATTAAAATAACTATTTAATTATAGTAGAAAGTGATAAATAATTAATTAAATAAAAATTTATTTAATTATAGAGGAGAAGGACATTAGTGACACAATTTAATGAATAAAATTTATTTAATTAAAATCAAAGGAGGAAATAAAGATAACGATGAATTAATTAAATAATTAAAAATTATTTAATTAATAGAAGACTTATGACTTTAGACAAAGGAATTTTAAAGGAAAAAAGGTATTAGTCGGTTTAGGACAATTTTTAGTGTCTACAAAAGTATTTAGAGAAAAATTACTAAATAATTATGCACTTGCTAGTTGTGTTGATTAAAATACTCAGTATTTAGACTTCTTCCATCCTAAGCTAATTTTCACATTTATCCTCTAATCTACCTTAGAATAAAATCAATGCACAAGGCTAGACAAAGTGTGAACAAGCGCTTGATAGCAGATAGAAACACATACAAACAAGAAAACTCAAAATGAGCACAAAAAATGATAAAAGAAGTTGTATAGTATGATATTTATGCTATTAATTTTTTTCCCACACTAGAGCTGATTGATGATATTGAAGGGGAAGATGCATGATAAAGTAAAAAGTGTAGCAAATATGTATATAATAATGAAACATAATGAATAATTACAAAGGATAAATATTGTTCTTTCTATTTTGTTCTTTGATCTTCATTCAAGTACATGTATACTTGGTCTTATTGTGAATCTAGGGAAATTAGTCATTGTACGCATACAAGAGCAATGTTAAACAACACATACATAAGAAATGGAAACATATCATAGTACACTAAGTATGGGAATAATACATGGAAACATACATAGAATACAAACCAACAAAAGAATTTATAATGGAAATAAATAAACACAAGACAACACATCAACTAGACATAAGCATATGTACACTCTAATTGGATCAATGATAAAGGGTTAAAATGAGGTAGGAACTTCTATTTGCAAGAAAATATTAAAAGTGATTTGGAGGAAAAGGAGAAAGTAGAGTGGCTAGATCCATAAAGTGGTACCTTGGTGAAGACAAATTGGAAACTAGAAAGTAGATACTAGAAACTAGAAATTGGATGTTGATCATGATGATAAGGGTTGTAAGGTTGCCACCCAAGATAAGACCAAGTTTGGCCAATGATGAAATGCTAATATTGATGATAAAAAATGGTAAAATGGTAAAAAAAATCTGAGTTTTCCACCTATTACAACATTGGTGTAACATGCCCGATGTTTTACCTAATGTTTTAACCCAAGTTTAACCCATATGTGAATTCTCCAATACATAGCAATAAAAATTTTCATAATTTTCTTTTCAGTAGTAAAGATGCACATTCGAAATAATCCCATTTCAAACTCCCATTGCATTTCAATAACAAAGATGCATATCTAAAGCTATCTGATTTCAAATTTCCATTGCATTTCAATAAAGTACATTACATAATTCCAAGTAATGCTTACATTTTCATAAAGATATATAAGATCATGATTACATACATAGCTTTCAATAACACAATGGAATTAAGTACAAATGGTCTAGTTTTCCTTGTTGGCATACATCCTCAAATTTTGGTTTCCTATTGCATGAGGGAGAGCATCACCCAAGTGCTTTTCCACCAACCAAACTAGTAAGACGAACCTACCCTTCAACAAAGAGTTTAGTCTGGTATCCCTCACAAATAATAATAGCCTACCTGAGCTTGGTGTTGTGTCCTACATATCTAGAGCTTACCATACAGTGGATACCCGCCTACATGTATGACAATTCCTAGCCTAGTTATGCAATCCTATCCCACAGTGAACCAACAGTGTAATCATTGGCAACTTACACTACTTTGGCCAAAGATTTGATCATTATGTCCAAACTCACTTTAAGAAGTGGTGTCTCACCTCTATGAAGTGGACATCATATGTTCACCCACCCTATTGCTCGATTTGGTAAATAATATGACCATACTAACTCTTAATGAGTTTATTCCATAACATGATTCCATCCCAAAGGATAATGCAATTTCAAGTGATCTAAATGACCATCTAGGCTACTCCTAACCTCAGTTTATCCTAATCCCAGGATTAAACCTCATTCCCTATACGGGTTTACATAACATTACAAAATGGCATTCCAACATGGTACTTAAATATATTTACCATTTTCCCCAATATAATGATTAATGCTATCATATATTTAACTTATGATAACCTAGATATTATAATAATTCCCTTCAATTATCACTATTTTATGTTACCATCAAATGCTACAAATATGCATATCAAACTAATGTGATTTCTCTCTTCAACATGCCCTTTTGATTATTCTCCATTTCTCATGGTTCTTTCCAAGTTATATCCTATAAGGTTTCTATGTTTCCATATTCATAATCAATCATACAACTTTTCTTTCAATAAGACTCAAATATTCACATGTGTACAATGTTCACTAAGTTCATATCTAATCAGGAGGAAATTTCCAGCTAGAGAGGAGTTTGTGCTTATGCACCTTATAGTTTCCTCGCATTACAGCTTTGGGTTGCCGAGACTTAAAGTCCTCTTCTTTAAGACTAGAATACTATAAAAAGGTAGACTCTTGGTCAAGTATAAGATAATAGCATAATTAGAAATATATATATCATTAATACATTTTCAACCCTATTGTTGATTATTAATATAATCATATTCAAATGTATTTCCTAACCCAAGGAATATAATTTTCTCCTACCTTTAAGGATATATGAGTAACCAATCAAGGATGAACTACCATTATGGTTTGCATTATAACCTAACATTTTCAATATAGCACTTCAATGCAATATTGTTTCACATACTGCATGATCTATGTAAGCATACAAATGGTCTATAACAACCAAGGAATTATACTAATACTCTATGGTTATCTTTTTTAGTAAACACAACCATATAATTCCAACGGATAAATATATATGTATCAACCAATAAGGTTTCACTAAAATAATAATTTACCAAATATCATGCAAGTTCACCAAAATAAGAATCCATCAAAGTTCATGCAAGCAAGCTCAACATAAAATATAATCATCTTTTCCTAAAACACTTGCAATCATAAGCAAATATGGTATCAAACATAAAAGAATAGAGAAGTAATACTAGCATGCCTGCAATATAGCTCCCAATGAGAATTTTCCTTCCAAGCTTGGTGCTAAACTATGTTTGTTGCTCCTTCTATTTTTAGCTTGCTCACCAACCTAACTCTAATTCCAAACACTCAAACTATACAAGCGAAACCTCTAAATTTCTCAATCAAATACTCTCTCACACCTCTCCTCAACACTCAAGAACTCAGCTTATGCTCATGAAATTCTATAGAAAAATGGATTGAAACAATGAAAAGAATGAATTCCAAAACCCAAAAAACTACCCTCTATTTATACAAAACGTTGAGAAGCTTAATGCTACAATTCAATTCTTAAATCTGCCACCTTTTCTCTTTCATCTGCCACCACTAAACAACAAAAACCAACTTCTCCTCTAAATGAGTTGACTAAGCTAATATAAGTGCAAAGTGGTCGCTCAAATAACTAAAATGCAAACACATAAATAGTCCCAGCAACTTTAGCCTCTTCTACTCAGTTGAGTCACCTCAATAAACTGCCAGCAATAGATCTTTTACTCGATCAAATGCGGAAATGGTGTACATTATGGTTGTGGGTTGCTTTCCACAGCAAGTTGACCTCTTCATTATCTTCAGCCAACTCATGGCTTGACCAAGTCTTATATTTATGTGCTTTTATTTGCGATTGAAATCCTCACATGGATGTGAGCTTATACGCAGCCCATGGTTTATACGTTGTTGGCTTTATGCAAGCCATTCGCTATTTATATGGTCCAAAGTTTACTTTATAATATTATATATTAATGTTATATACATTATATAATGCTTGACCATTATAATATATATATTAACATATATATATACATGTATATTAAAATCATTAATTGTCTATATATATATATATATATATAACATTTATATCGTTATTTTAATATTCATAATAAACATGCATATGTATGTATTCATCGATCGGTATATACAAAATATATATATGTATGTGTGTCATAGATATCTAATTGATATCCTCATGTATATGATATATCTGTGTATGAGTATGTGTAAGTATTTTTACCTACGTATATGCACACATGTATATACTCACATGCACAAGTTATTGCATTCACATGCATATATACATATACATTTAATATTGTATATGCCTATTGATTAATCTATAAATATAAATACATGAAGAATAACTTAAACTCAATACAAAAATTCAATCACGTAATTCAACATAAGAAACAATCAAGACTAATACTAGAAATCATTTCAAATCATTCCCCAAACTATGACCAAAAGTTTACTTACCAATTCCCGAACTAACTCGACTCAACTAGACCAAACTAGGATGTGAGTGTGTGATAGCTCAAGTAGGTACATTAGGGGTTTACCAAACCAAATTCCTCTCTTGGGTGATATTCTTCCTCTCCTAACTGGAGGACTTGATTCTTTCCTGCATCCTACTTAGTGCACCATAAAAGTAGTCAGCCAATCACATGAAAATCATATCCATCACATATCATTTGCATCATTAAAGCAATTAAAAATTAATAACATCATAATGCATATTCATTCATTTCTTTCACCGATTGAACATATTAAAGTCATAATTTTGCATTTAACATCATATTTACTCATAAAGATAAAAGTAATCTGGTAATTCAAAAACGGGGTGTAACAATTAATGGCATTTCTATTCTATAACAATTTATGTTCTTCTCATCACTATTTCTCGCGTCCATGTCATGTTGAACTTCTTTTCTATAAATTGTTGGTCATTTGATGCATTATTTTGTACCCATTTTCAACATATTTCTCTCATGTTCATGAGGACCCTCACCAACCCCATTGTTCCAATACTCATTTCTCATGACCTCCAACCTTCATCACATATATTTGTCAAGGAGGGGGGTTCAATCATCATCAAGCATTGAGGGGAAGTAATCTTCATGGAGGGTTTTAAAAAGAGAAAATTCAAAACACTTCTAACCACAAAACTTGTGATTTTTTCACCTCCTCTCCTTATCTTGTAATGCTCTTTTACACTAAAACCTATAATTTTAATGTGTTTGTGTTTGTGTGTGTGCAGGCAAAAGTTGTAAATGAAAATTACCCACTATATGGTTTCTTGTGGTTTCACCACCTTATCAAGATACCCTTTCTAAATCCTCGGGAACTTTCTTATGTCCATTGAGTATTATAGATCAAACTTAAGGTATCCATATTAAGTAACCATTTTTGTTTTGCATAGGTGTCTTTAAAGAAATGTCCAATTGCTAAGGAAATAGTAAGAAGGTAATTATTAAGGAATTTAGTAGGTGCCTTTATTTCAACTTTAAAAATATTGCCATACCTCATCTTCCAAAAAGACCAAAAATCTAGTTGATGTGACTAGCCATTGTTTTTTGTATAAAGGACTAAGTTTGAGAAAACTATTATAGCTAATGACACCAATAAAATTTAATTCTAACTAGTTTTGTTTTTAGAAGGGATTAATCAAAGATTAAGTTTGAGAGAACTTTTACTTTCTAATTGATGATAGATTACTAAATAGGGGAGGTTACAATATAAGACATGTTAAATATACCTCATTGGCTACCCAAAGAAAAATGTAAAATTATCTAGGGAGATCCTTGTCATCAAAATAACAATTATAAATGCAAGGCTTATAGTCAAAAGCCTAATTATTACAAGGTGATTAACAACAAAACATGATTACAACAACAATTCAATAGTCAACCTTGAAAAAGTATCTAAATAAGCTATTCAATACCAATAGCATTTGGTAGTATTACTTTACATGCACATGTCAAACTCTAAGGCACCAATAGGAAGAGATGAACTCATATTATTGTTGTAATTAATTTTGACATTGTTCTAGTTTATAATTTCAAGATCAATAGGTTGATTACTTATTAGTATGTGTGACATGGTCAATAATAACATAATTATGTGCTTTTATGTAATCTTTCTAGAACTCCATATAGTCATTGACAAACTTCTCATTATGCTTCCTCAAATCAATGAGGCCAAAATCAACATTTTTCAATTTTTTTATAGACAATGGTTAAACCTTCATCCAATAGCTTAGAAATTTTGTCTTTAGAGATCTCTAAAACTATAGCAACATACTAAACTTGAGATTAAGATAGGTGAGTCTATTATAATACTCTATAAGGTGTCTCTATATGTCCTAAAATACCTCATCATTTCTCATCTTCCATAAATGCTATTAAACTTTAGTAATTAGAAATAATCATAAATTATTAAGAGACATCCAAATAATTGACATATCCAAACAAAACCTCTTACCAAGAAAAATCATTTATATTTTCCCAACCAAAGTTATCCCCTAGGAAATAAGACCAAATACCCTTTGCATAAGTGCAATAAAAAAATATTCACAATTTTCTAATTGCACAAAATAAAAAAATAAGGGGATAGACCAAAATCAAAATTGATAGAAATATTATAGCTAATGGCACCAAATAAAATATCATTTTAACTTTGGTTTGAGAAGTGATTGAACAAACAATAAGAATGCTCTTTCAACAACTTGAGAAAAGTGACTTTGATTAAAGGTGTGCTTGATGAATTCTTCTTGACCACATACATTCATAACACTACCTACAAGAGATGGAATGAGGTTGGATGGAAGCATAAAGGAATTTTTTTTGGCCCAGTGAGTATATGTGGTAGAATTCAATGGTCTTGAGTTCAACTAAGGCTTTAATGTATTTTTTGCGGTGTTGTTTTGATTTCATATTACACCTTTGACACAGGAGATTCTTAATTCTTCCACATGTATTGTGTAGTTTTTTATTTTTCCTTTTTTAATGACCTTAAATTTTATCAACCCAATAGTTTTTGTTAGTGTTAAAGGTTTGACATTTTTGGATGATGGGTCCTCTTAACAAGCACCCCTACAAGTTTGTTCCCAAGGTGTTTCATAAGGTGTGAACTTTGATTCTCCTCTGTATGTAGTTTTGGTGCCTATAAATGACTTGAACATTTTATTTTAAAAGGTTACTTTGTTGGGATAATTCCCCCTAAAATAATGCTTAGGAATTGTGTCAACAAGAATTTATTGTACACAAAAAAAGGATGAAAATTCTTGAAATTCAGTTGGGTAGTTTTTCTTGAGATGTTTTTTTGTAAAATTACTATTTCACTCTTCATGAGTTGGATATTGGTGATATGACTTGATTCTCATCAATGAATGTTCTCTCCTAAAAATTTGAGGTCTTATTGGCCGCCCTAAGAATTATGTGTGAAATATGTCATCAAAAATACTTAGCTTTAGATATCCTTTTCTTGCAAGAAGTTAAGGCTACTAGTGTTTTTCTTTCTATGCATGTCTTGCTATTTGGCTAGCTAGTTTTTGTTTTGTAGCAATCACAGTGAGAGTCATGGAGGGGTTGTCACTTTTCTCTCTTCTAAGTGGTATGTGCATTCGGTTGATCATGGATGTGACCCAATCAACCAGGTGATTTGGACCCTCTTCAATAGTGAAAATTATTCATTTAGAGTTATTAATGTTTATGCCCTTAATGATTATGTTGAAAGATATTTGTAGTGGCATTGGATCACTAATTCAATGCATGTTGCCACTTGAGTTTTGTCTAGAGACTTAGATAGTATTATTTCTTATCATTATCCCATATAGTTTTGCATTGAGTGGCAAATCGTTCATCCCAAGACTAGAAAGACATTTTTTATTAACATTTCTTTACTGACTCATCAACCCATGTTTTCCCACATTTGATGTGTGCAAGACCTTGAGCCTAGGCCTACTTAGTAGACAGCTTAGATTGATTGGAGGAAACTATCAAACACACCTCGTATTTCCTTTAGATATATTTTCACTATTTGGCTCAATTTCATCATCGTGCATACAAGGACACCACTATTGCAATTGAAGCTAACCCTTTCGCTCCTACTTTTCAATCACAAGTGGTTGAGCTCTAACATTAGAATAAAATTATTGATAATCATACAATTAGATTTTCTTATATTAAAGTTTGATTAACTTGATACAAGGTAGGTGATATAGTGCATCTAAAGAATTTTTTCTAGCTCTTCTTTCTTGACACACCTCTCAAGGTATCAAATACATTAGAGGTGACCATCAATTTTCTTAGAGACTTTCCTACTAGTATTCAACCTTTTTTTTCAATATGAATGTGTATTTAAAGTTCGATATACTTCTCCTAAATGTGAGTATGCTTTACAAGAGTACCTCAAGGTTGTTCCTCATCAAATCTCTTCTTCTTGGAGAGTTTTTTGTGATCAATTTATCTCCATTGCTAATCTCTATGAAGTTGTCTTTACTATGGCCAAGGAAAAATCTCCTAGTTGTGATGGATTTCCTTGTCATTTTTGTAAGACCCTCTGGGATATTTTTGGAGAGGATCCTCATAAATTTTCTCTTGAATCTTTTCGTGTTATTTCCTTAGGAGAATTTATAAACAAAAGAAATAGTAAATTCATACCTAAGCTTGGTGACCCTAAGGATATCTATGACTAGAGAACAATAATTTTGCTTAATGTTTCTTATAATATCATAGCCAAGGCTCTTGCAACAAAGGTGTATCATTTTCTTGCTCAAATTTTGCATCCTAAACAAATAGGCTTTATTAAATCTAGATATATTCTAAATAATATTACTACAATTTGAGAAGGTATGGAATGGTCCCAGTGATCTAAATAGAAATTTATTTTCATCCAAATTGGATTTGTAAAGCTTATGACTATTGAGTGGCTTTTTATCCTTTCCATGCTTCAAGCTTTAGGATTTGACCCTCAATTTGTGTAATCTACTCACTTGCTTTTTACTTATGTTTTGGCATGTCTTACTATCAATGTTCATCAATCCAATAATTTTAGCCTTTTTAGACCTATCTATTGGGGATGCCCTTTAGCTCCTACCCTTTATGCGCTTACTATAGAAGGCTTTAGATATATTTTGGTCCATTATTTTTCTCAAAACAAATTCAAAGGTATCTCTTTACCTAGTTTGACAACTTAATTTATTGAATGGTCATTTTTCAAATGATTCCTTTCTTAGTTTGGACTAAAAGAGCAAAATAGTATCAAATAGACTCTCCATTATTTGAATATTTTTTAAAAATATTCAAGCTCAAGCATTCTATGGAAAAACTTAATTTTATAGGTTTTTGGGTATCCCTTTTACTTTTCAAGCCTCTCTAGTTGCTCTATGCCAAGTTGTTTTATGTAGAATTGAGAATACAATAGCATACTAAGTTACTATATCCTTCGAAGGAAAGTTCTAGGGTTTCTCAAAGATACTTGTGGCTACTCATGTTTATTATTCTTCCTATTAGGTTCCTTCTAAAGCTTCTTACTAGAATCTTGAAAAACTTCTTAGAAAATTTCTTTCAACATAATTTGATAATCATAGAGGTTTCACCATCTGAAATGGGAGTATTGTTGTCTCCCACATGATCCCAAAGGTCTAGGATTAACTTCCACCAAGCAGTCAAGGTTTAAAATTTTGTGCCAAATTGAATATTTGAGATTTAGAAGGTAATGATACATAAAAAATATTGGTTCCACAATACATTTCTTCTAGTGTCCCTTCTAGAAGACATGCTTGGAAGGGGATTGGACTTTATTGAAAGGGAAATGGAAAACTCAGAAAGCCTTCCAAGATCCAGTATGCACCTTCAGTATCTTATGTCTCTTTAAACAAAATAGATTTCAACAACCTGATACAAGCACATACTACTATGCTTTAAAGTAGAAAAAAGCATAGTTTAATTTCCCATGCATTAACCCTTAGAGGAAAGTTGATGTAGTTTCATATCTAATAAAATTTCAGCAACATAACGGCATGTATATTAACATTTAAGAATGATAAACATAAAGAATAGAAGAAAGATAGGAAAAAGAGAAGACACGATATACGTGGGGAAAACCCTTTTGGGTAAAAAAACCCCACTCTCCAAAGCATCAAACCAATGTATTAATCTGCAACAATACAGTTACAATACATTTGCAGGTTTGCAGCCTTAACATGGAAACTATATCTTTCTCTTCTAGAGAAAATCTGACAACACTTCAATACCTGCAATATTCAACATACAAAACCCACTCCAAGACATCAATATATAGAGAATACAAGCATGAAGGTAGCTTCTAAAACAAGCTACAAGAGATGGGCGTCCAAATCCATGTGGCACATTTTTCAAACCCATATTGACTCATGTGACACTTGTCACATGATTCCTAACGCCCCTTACATGCCTCCATACTTGGGCACCCCAAATTTTCCCCTAATAGGTATGATAGATGCCTTACAATGTCATTGAATCTGTCGTATATGGCAATTCTTACATCTGTAAGAGAATCTATCATAACTGACTAAATATAGAAGATGCCTCTTACATTCTCTTACAACTCGTCATAGGTCAAACTTGAGTACCTAGATTCCCCATGAAAAGATGCCTGCCAACACTTGACCAACCTGATATAGAATCTAGCTCTTACGCGTCATAAGATCGTCATAGGAATATGTCATAAGAATATGTCATACTTTGTCATAGAATCCCTCAAAGATGCTGACACATGTCAAGGAAATCTCTTCCCAAAGTGGGATGCCTACATTTCCATGTGGAGAGCACAACATCCATGTCACATCCCATGTCACCTCCCAATATGCTAACAACTCACCGTGCCAAGTCATATTAGATGACAAATTAATGAGCAAGAAATTACAATATAAGCATTAATAAATTAATTATTTAATGCTAGGAAATTGTAAAGGTTGAGACACCTTAATTCCCAACATTCTCCCACTTGTCGAACACCTTTCAAGAGCCAATATAATTAGGTAATCAATTTCTAAGGTCCAAACAACATCATCACAGCCATCCATGAAACCACATGAATCTCCATCATGCTCTCGTGCACTAACAAGATACCTATAACAACATCTAAGATGTCCACCATATCAAGCGAAAAACTCTTGTCACCTCCAATCATGCCACCTATGGAAGAAAAGGAACAAACCAAGGTGTAAATGTGCCAATCCAAAGAACACAAGCATCAAAAATCCAAGTGATAACAAAGGCTCCACGCTACTATCGTAACTCCACTGTGCTCTCAAGCTAAACAAAATCTCAACCAACTCCAATTCTGTAACTAGAACATAATTATGAAGACAAAGAATCCTCCAAAGAACAAGATAAACCATCAACTAGAACAACAACCAAACCAAGTTGCCCTCATCTAATTGATAAAACCACGAGATCGGAAATAGCACCCACAACGAATTCTAATCCATCCAATTGGCCATACCTTAAAGGTATCCAAAACATTAGTAGAACTTATTCCAACAACATATCCAACCCATAAACTGCAATCAAAAACTCCATGTGTCAAAATTGTCACTAAAGAGCACACACATCAAGAACTCCCACTGCATGGGTAATGTCAAATCTGAAAAAGATCAAGGCATACCAAGTCTACCAATAGCATCATATAGAAAGTGCAAACAACATCATGTAGTACCAAGGAATCATCCACAATGATATGCAAAACCTATAAACCAATAACCTATAAGAACAACTCTCACCACAAGTCTCCATAGCTCTCCCAAGTTCTTCACACCCAACAAAGGAAAGAGATAAAGGAACCTTCATGTCATCACCCAAGAACATAAGCGAAAACACATGATCACAATCTAGTGATCACAATAGCTCCAAAAAAACCTCAAACCAATGTAATGTGAAACCAAACATACAAGAAGATAACCAAGACCAAAGAGAGAAACTTTGCACATTATATACCTGTAGAAAATCTTCCTGTATACACCTCTAAATTCCAACTGTGTCAAGTATGATCTCCTCCACAAAACCCCAAAAGAAAATCCATAACACCCAACCATTCAATCACCAAGATCAAACATAACATATGTATCATGTAATCGACATGGATGTCCTCTCAAGCCAAAGAAGATCAAACTAAATCCATTCCTAATTAAGGAAATAAGCCCAATACATCTCCTAAACTCAACATCAATGAATTTACTCATAATGTATAATGAGATAAACATTCCAACACTCCTAAAATATTGAATCCTCCAAAACCATATATCCACAGCTCAAGACCCATATGCATGAGAAGACAAAGCATAACATAATGCACCTAAAAGGAACAATGGGTGATACCTCTCAAGTAGATTGTCGAGTAGACCAAGAGTGGGGAATGAGAATTCTCCTCCAAGATATCCAAGTCATCATGACTCATCCAAGAACGCTCTCCTCATATGTCCATGTTGAACTCACATCCAACCAAGGTGTAGGCTCCTCGGACTTCCTGTTGAAATATCATCAAGAGTAACCATCTCAACACATGTCTCTAATCACAAGAGATCTCCTTGCCTCACCTATGTCTCCAAGAATCCATAAGTACCTGTAACCAACCAATCCGTGCCAAACTTCAAATGCCACATAGCACCATCATGAAGTAATCAAGTAAACGATCAATGTACCCAATACCAAGAGAACCAACCAAGATAAAAGTCAAAGTCCCAATAGTTGAATCTGGAATATAACCATGACATCATGATCTCATACTTCATCAAAATAATATCATATGATCCAAAGAACATAACAAGTATATGTATCATACCAACACTCTAAGCTGGTAATCAAGAGTAAACCATGACATAATAACATAGCCATCTTATCAAAACAAGGATCACATATCAGAATACAAATCATGACACCTCAACCAAAGACTAAAGAAGTCCTAAATGGAAAACCAAGATGTCAAAATATCCATTCACATGAAAATAACCATCTCTGAATAATGTCCATGCAAATGTGAAAGAACCCTTCTATAGCAACAGGATCTAAGAGCTCCTCCTAGTAACATCTGCAACACTAAAGAAGATCATCCATCACCAAGTGATGAATCCACAATCACTGCTAAAGCTCACACTGAATAGTGATACTGAGCTCTCCAAGCATCATGACAACCATCTCCTTAATGAAGATTCTTCATGGCTCTAACACAATAAAATGCAATATCAGTAACACCAAATAATAATTAGAACCAAAATCTCCAAGCCAAGAAGATAAACAACATGCTACAAGTCCCATAACCGAATATCCAAGTACTCAAAAAAGAATCATCCTCTCATCTCAAAGGAAAATACCAATGCACAAATGACCACAGACAAGGCCAACTAATGAAAGTTGCATCAACACTAAATAAATCTCATGGATATAGACATTCCACATCCAAGTCATCCCACTGTAGCCAATGGGTAGTTAATCCACAAGCTGCATAACTCATAGATCCCATACACTGAAGCATGCAAACTCATCATCACATTAGTAACATGCAAAACTGAGATATCAAGAATCAAACACCAGATCACCAGCAAACCCAATTTTTCAAACAAATCCACTACTAAGTACCATATTCAAGGAACTAAATAGGAATTCTTGCAAATTTGCAATTGGTCTCATCCAAAAAACTCTAAGAGTCTCAACACAAAATTTTCCACAGATCTACAAACCACAGATTTTTTATTAACATGTAGAACTTGTAAAAACATCTCTGTGAAATCTAAAATCATGTATACATCTAGAATAATAGATCACACACATTTCATCTGAACAAATGAATACTCTAGATCTACACAAACCCGCAGCTTTTAGAACAATAGGAAAAACTGTAAAACCTTCTCAAACCATGCATAAAACATACATACAAACCTGCAACTATCTTACATCTATAAATACCCCAAGGGAAACATAATCTGAAAAAAAATAGTTCATCTACGAATATGCAAAATCGCAAGTTTTGATTAATCGTGTAAACCTGCAAACCCATGCAGTGTTTTTGTAACACACATGCAAATCCACATCCACTTAATATCTGGATGACCCACAAGTCTGAAAAACAACCATGATAGTTAAACCAGAACAATGGAATATCATGAATATGCATAACCATAGATTTTTAAACAAAAAATTCATAAAACCCTAAAATCCAAGGAACATGAATTTGAGCCATGCAAGCACAAACATCCATCAGGAAAGTAGAGGTCTAGGAACTTCAGTCTCATTCATAGGCCAAATCCACCACCATCATGTGCATGCATTTGAGAGAGAAATAGGCTATTCCAAAAGCTTTTAGATCATCCAATGATCAACTCCATAGCCTTACATACATTCGAGGTTATTCAACTATCAAATTGGAGCTCCAAATCAATAACATATCAAATATAACCACATGATCAACTCCATAAAACTCTATCTTCTCCATCCTTCACAATTCCTACTGTTTCCAGAAAACAAGATCAACTGCAAAACTTCCACTCAAACAAGGATTAACAATCATCCAATTCCTTCAAAATAGATTCCCTCAAGCTTACCAAGCTAAGAAATCATAACAGAAGAAATACCCAGAACCTCAAACACCACATGTATCACCATGCAAGCACATGCAAGTCCATGCAAGTACATTCAACTCACATGCAAGTACATGCAACTTATACATGCATACATACACATGCAAGTCTAGAACTAAGCTCTGACACCAAATGAAAGGGAAATGGAAAACTCAAAAAGCCTTCCAAGATCCAGTATGCACCTTCAATATCTTATGTTTCTTTAAATAAAATAGATTTCAACAACCTGATACAAGCACATATTACTATGCTTTAAAGCAGAAACAAACATAGTTTAATTTTCCATGCATTAACCCTTAGAGGAAAGTTGATGTAGTTTCAGATCTAATAAAATTTCAGCAGCATAACGGCATGTAAATTAACATTTAAGAATGAGAAACATAAAGAATAGAAGAAAGATAGACAAAAGAGAAGACATGATATACGTGGGGACAACCCTTTTAGGTAAAAAGCCCCACTCCAAAGCATCAAACCAATGTATTAATTTGAAACAATATGGTTACAATACATTTTTAGGCTCACACCTTAACATGGAGACTACATCTTTCTCTTCTAAAGAAAATCTAACAGCACTTTGATACCTGCAATATTCAACATACAAAACCCACTCCAAGACATCCAATATATAGAGAATACAAGCATGAAGGTAGCTTCTAGAACAAGCCTCACCTAGGTTATTCTTGGATTTCACTTTGTTTACCTATGATAGTGGGTTTGAGGATCCTTGATGTCCATTTTGTGGTCATCAAGAGTCTCTTAAGAAAAATTTATGGTTTTGTCCTATAACTCAAATTGCCTAGACCTAGATTCATGATTTTTAAGCCTTTCATTTTCTTGGCACATGATTTTGTCAAGGGAATAGCCTAGAATCCCTTTTAGATTCACTAAAATTTGGCACGATTTCAAGGTGGAAATTATTTTTTAGCATTTGGAAGGATAGAAATGTTTTTATATTCTTTAGATATTTTGTTGATCCTAATTTCTTCCTTTATACTAAAGCCATCATTTTTTTTATTGCACTTATGCAAATTTAGACTCAAGCCAACTATTAGAGTAAAAGGTATTTCCTTATTAATTATTTACTTAATTATTATGTCCATTTTTCTCTAATTACTTAAGCTTACTTAGGTCATGTTCTTTTTATGTCTCATGTCATAGGATGAAGACACATGCCATGATCTTGTTTTATCCTCAAGTCTAGGGTTTCTAAGTTTATTATCCTTTTATAAGGATTATTTATTGTGTAATCATTAAGATGCACATTAATTATGATTCATGTTTTTTTTGGATCAATAGCTATTGGCCTCCATATCTTTGCTATTCTCTCTTTCTATGACAGGTGTTTGATTGCAAGTGATCTCTGGGAGCTATGGAGTTGATATTTTCCAACTTCAACATGGTATCAAAGCTCCAAAATTGTAATCCCTTTTTTTGAAAGATTTTTTACCTTGAGCTATCATTTAGTGTGTCTTTGACCAAAATATAGTCTTCCATTGGATTCAAAGTTGTCAAAAAAGTTAGATTTGCCTTATGTTTGGCCTGATTTGTACTCCAGATGTCAGATCTACAAGGGTTTGAACTAATTTCTTTTTTTCCAGATTTGGAGGGTAGCTGCAATTTTGGAGCATTTGAAGTCACAATGGACATTGTCATCGCACTCAAAAGGCCCAAAAATATTAAGATCCTCTGTCAAATCGTCAAAATCTATGCCAAAAATATTTGGGGGAAAAAAAATTGTCAAGTCAATCATATGACCTCCCTACACGTAGATCAAGGTATTTTTATTTTTTTTAAATATTTTTCTTGTCAATTTTTAAAAATTCAAAAAATTCAAATAGAAAAACCCTTTGGGTACCTACCCCCCAAACGGCCCTATTGTGGCAGAGGTGGTAGGCCCCTTAGACCCCTCCCCATGGGGGGTACTGCTCCCTACCATTAGCAAGGCAACGACCCCTTAGGCCCCGCCCACGGGTTGGCACAGGTGGGCTCTACCCCCCCGCCACCCCTCATTATATATTTTTTTTTTTAAAATTGAAAAAAAAAAGTTGTTTTAATTTTTTTTTCTTATAAAAAATATATAAAATATATTTTTTTTCCTATTTTTTCACTTTAAAATAAAAACAGGCTATAAATGATTTTTTTTCTGCAATAATTACACCTATACCCTCGACAAGTTTTTTTTAACCAAGGGTTCTAAAATTGGTGGATCTCCAAATTTGGAGGTATTTTTTCTCAAATTTGGCAAAGGTTCTTTTGTTTGGCTGGCCCTACCCCTCTCTATTGGGCTTCTCAGTTTTGCACTCCATCTTCTAGAGGTTATATCTCAACCATACGTTAGTCTTTTTCAATGCAATTTATTTTGAAACATGGTATAATTTTATGCTCTTCGCAATGGTGCAAGTGGTTTCTAGTTTTAGCTTTTGGTTTTTTCCAGAAATCAATTATCTCAATATTATTGTGTAATCCTCATTTTGGAGACTTTGATTAGCCATATCTTATGCATCTGGACTCCTTTTTGGGTCCCTTTTTTTTAAAGTGCATGATTTTTCATGTACTTGATCATGGTGCTATCAGTTTCCTTATTTTCTGTTAGAGAATTGTATTTTCAACATGTGGTATTTTTTGGACATTGTGAGCTTCCATTTAAACACTTCTCATATGTAAATGCATTGAAATAAAGTGTCTTCAATATATATTATAATTAATATATATTTTTACTTATAATTTGTAATATATGTATATGTATATGTATATGAATATGTATGTGTGTGTATATATATTGATTATATTATATTATATTATATAGTATTATATTATATAATATAATAAATAATAATATAGATATTAATATGCCAATAGTGGCATGGTGTGATTGTTAAGTTGTGGTATTGTTATTCTTGTCATCAAGGTTCAAATCTCGTTGGGATGTAATTGTTGAGAATTTATATTGGGGATGAGGTCCCCCATTTGTGATCTCATTGATTCATAGCTTTGGGTCGAAAGCATTTACCCCTCTTAATAATAAAAAAATATAGATATTAATATATTATTTGATATTATAATATATGTTATATTATAATTAATATATATTTATAATATATTATATAGTTATAAATATAATATTATATATATATATATATATATATATGTTTTTTTTATTCGTAATACGTAGCCAAGGTTGTGAAGATTTTTTTTAAAACATAAAAAATAAGGTACAATAGGCCAGCCAGGCCAAGAAAGAAGAAGAGAAGGAGAACCAAGATACTCTTAAGAAAAGAAGGAGAACCAAAGAGAAGCTAAGGATAGAGCGAAAGATACGTAGCCAAGGTTGTGAAGATTTTTATTAAAACATAAAAAATAAGGTACAATAGGCCAGACAGGCCAAGAAAGAAGAAGAGAAGGAGAACTAAGATACTCTCAAGAAAAGAAAGAGAACCAAAGAGAAGCTAAGGATAGAGCGAAAGACACTGAACCCTGCAAGAGATAGAAGAGAAACTAATTACAAAGCTCATGAGCAATAACCCAAGCCCAAGATAAACTAGGCTTTTTCCCCATGTCGTGAGAGAAGAGCTTCCATAGTCCACTGAGATCCCTCATCCACAGTATCCATTCCTTCAATACGGAGTTTTTCTGCATCCGATTTCCGCCCTTTCTTTTTTACTGTCCTACAATCAGGTTTGGTTTTGCTGCAGTCCCTATGAGCAATCCCAGACTCCATGAGAGAGCCAAAACAAAGTCAAGTTCGAAAGTATCAAAATTCTCTTCTAGATCCTCCATAAAGGGATAAGTGCCCTCTGAATCGAAACCACCCTCCTCCAAAACAAGTAGTGGGACATCAGCATTATTGAAGACTGGATCAACATTATTGATGACTAGAGCAACATGAGGAGGGGAATTGGGCACAACATAAGGCACAAGATCAGACCCAAGGGCAGAGTTAGAGGGCAGGAATTTCCTATGATTCCGCCAGATAAAATCAGCATTAGGGACTCTAGATTTTTTCACCCATTTTTTGAGACTTGTATATCGTGTACTAGATAAATGCTTAGCAATGTAGGCCTCAACTTTATGCCCCAAATTGTTGCAACGGAAACCCCTGAAAGGGAGCCCCTAAAAGTTTAGGGATTCATCCAAGTTCCCATAGATGAATGAATCTGCACGAAATGAGGAAGAGGTTTGGAGATGTCCACCACAGTGCAGACCCTGATGTACCTTCGTGAGGGAACAGCCTCCTCCAAATCCAATTCAATGAATTCTCCCACCTGATTGATCAGATTTTTAATGAGGTTAGAAGATCGTAAAACTAGAGGCAAGTTGTAGAGCCTGATCCACATAGGGATGTCTATGATCTTGGCAGTGGTAGGGTCAAAAAAGGGGGTCCATGGGAACAGGAAAATGCTAGAGTTCCCAAAAAGCCATGGGCCATTTTGAACCACAAAATTACAATCCTTAATCGATTTGAAAGAAAACAGGAAAAACCCAAAATCCAGAGGATCAACCACAAGAAGGGAGAGATTATTCTAAGTGCGTTTAGCCCAATCCAAAACTGAAACAAGAGACGGGCGCCCACACATGAACCTTAGAACCAAGGAGCAAGCGCTGATATCTGCAGATATGTTACGGATGCAGTCGTCGGAGATGAGGAGATCGGCGGGATCATCAGAGAAGGTAACAATCGCATCCCCAACAGAGAAAGGAGAGCCCCCAGCACATTGCCCAGGCTCCTTAGTAGGAGAAGCATCAGGAATCGGTGACGAAGAGGGAGGAGAAGAACTAGGGTTTGCTTGTCGAATCTGAGCCAAACAGAAATCATTGCATTCATGGTACGGATTCGATCGATTTTTACATTTTGATAAGGATTCAGAAGCTAGGTCGTGAGAAGCCACCTCCACAATTTGTATCGAGCCCCTTCCAGCACTTAGAGGGTCAAAGCCTGGAACGAAGGTTGGCAAGCTCGCGTTCTGCTGTGAGAGAGGACCAACGGAAGACCTAAGAGCATACCACACTTCCCATCCCTCGTTTTCGCGCCACCAAGTTTCTTCCTACCATCCACTGATTTCTTACCTTCGATCGTAGCCTTGTTCCTCTCCCCTGCGTGCAACACCTGCTTAGCAACACTCGCGTTCGCGCCATCGCTCATAGCATCACAAGGATTCACAGAGGCCCCGTACATATTCGCTCCCTCCAATATCTTAATTATATATATATGTTAGTTATATTATATTATTTATATTATATGCTACTTATATAATATTATATATTATTTATAATATATTATATAGTATTATATTATATTATATAATAAAAATAATATATTACAAATTATAAGTAAAAATATATATTAATTATAATATATAACATATGTTATAATATTAAATTATATATAATTATAATAATATATAATATATTTTTATAGTTATAATAATATAATATAAATAAATATATTTACATAGAATATAACATAATAAATATATAACTATAATATTGTATGAATTATAGTAGTAATATTATATTTATATAAATATATAAGTATAATATAATAAACTTATACTCCATCCATATAATCTAGGTAAGCATGGTGAGAAATATAATATAAGCATAGTAAGAAAATAATACACGTGTAATTGTGACAAACAATGAAAAGGAATTAAACTAGGCTTGTGTGCTTTGGAATGAAAAGACATGTGAGTTAATAAATATTCTAACTATTGTCGTAAACTGCTTTTCCCAATACTATGTACGGCATACAGAATGGTGGTGGCTATGGACGGACCATTAGTGGCAGCACTGATAGACATTAGCAACAGCATGTGGGGTACATCCACCAGATGCACATGGTGCATCTTGATGGCTGGATAGCCATGCCTAATCAGTGTTTATCACCATAATCATCATTCACCTATATGTAAGATAATACACCTACATAGGGATAAAATCTACTTTGGATCATGTTTCGGGTACAACAAAGCATGGGAAACCTCTTCATGCAACTTCATACAACAGTAGATATTCTTACATAATTTACTCTAGCCTTGTACACCCATCAGCAATAATAGACCACCCACACATCCTCTTAATAGTTAAACCACGTTGCCTTTGCCATATTATCGATGCAGCCAACAGAATGCACATTTGATTGTATTTATCAATTAATTGAAAATCAAAATAGAACGCATTTTTTAGTTTCAATTAATTAATTAATATAGTCAAAAGTGCATCATGTTGGCTGGGTAGATGTCACCACCGCAATCATTAACTTATCCATCATTCATTGTGTGAAGGAGAGAATCCCCAAATTACTATGCATAGAGCATGGCTACGACATGGATGGAATGGTGAATGTGAGCCACAATACACACCACAAGAGCCATCAATGTGTATACTAGGACTAAGGGAGTGCAATAATGTTGACCAGAGGCCTAATCACTTGCCTACATGAATACAATGGTCATTGAAATCATCTATATGTGTGAAAAATCCTAGAGGAGGGTGTTTCCATTCATATGTATAATAACGGGTGGATGTATAAAACTTTGAAACTCTAGTTAAATCTTCACCATCCACTTTGTATCCACCAAGATTGTGGAATCAACATAAACAAAAAGTGTCGATATTATAGTTGGTTGCAATTGAATGGGAAGAATCATGGGCTTAAGACAAGCAAGTCAACAATGAGCATAGCAAGAGTAGGAGGTCAAGTGAGTGACTAGGAGCTAAGGTGGTAATGCCAGTGGCAACGATGGGTAATTGGCAATAGCAAAAATTGACCCTAGCAATAATATGAGTGATGATGGAAATAAGTGTGTTTTAAGTTTCTTTGTAACTAACTACTACAAGTCAACTTAAAATTAAAAAAAGTGCATAGAGGGCTACGCACAAGCTAAGCATTTGAATGGTGGCACCACTTGGAATATAAATTTGCAAGTTAAAAGCCATGAATTTAGGGCTTTAGGCTTTTAGGGTTTCAAAACAAACTATCACAAAAGCTTAATGATGCATGAACCAAGCATAGGAGGTATGAAAACTATACATAGACACATCATTAGGAGCAAGAACATAAACCTTGAAGTGATTAAGGCCAATCCAATAATGTTATTAGATTGGCCAACAGTAAAGCTCATGGCACAACTACAAATAAGGATATACTCAAGACATGATATTCAAAGCAAAGACCAAGACTACTTATGTAACCTCAGTACATCATATCTACAAGAGCAAGGAAGACAAAATTTGTCAAAACTAGAAAGGGTGCCAACACAACCATCCATATGTAACCTTCACTATGTTTTGTTTCTAATGGTACCATGATCCATATTTTGTTGTCGCATTATGATTTCATTCTACTCTAATAATTTACCCTTTTCTACTATGAGTAGTAATTACTTTAGTGATGCTTATAAGGTAAAGGCCATGGATCTAGGGTTTTAGGCTTTTAGGGTTTTAGGGTTTCAATCCAAACCATCATAAAAGCTTAACGAAGCAAAAACCAAGGACAAGAGGCATGACAACCAAACACAAAGACACACAATTAGGAGCAAGAACACAAACCTTAAAGCAATTAACACCAATCCAATGATGTTATTGGATTGGCCAACATTAAAATCCATGGCACAACTACATGCAAACATATACACAAGACATAATATTCAAAGCAAAGACCAAAATTGCACATGTAACCCTAGAACATTAAATGTTAAATCAATTATTTGCATAAAGCTATATGGGCAATGAAGACAATTTGTCAAAACTACAGGGGGTGCCAACATAACCATCCATATGTGACCTTCAATATGGTTTGTGCCTTATGGCACCTTGATCAATATTTTGTTGTGACATTGTGATTCCATTTTACACTATAATAATTCATCCTTTTTTACTCTAAGTAGCCATTACTTTAGTGATGCCGTTGATCCTTGTAATTGATCATTTGGTTCCATGTAGATATATAGTTATGGTTCCATGTAGATATATAGTTATTGGCTCTCTTATTCCATGTAGTACCACACCTCAATAATAGTTGCATCCATGGTGCTACTATTCAAAATGATGGGGATGCCTATATGTTACACAATTTCTAACCTTAAAGCCTCCCTTGATTCTTCACCATTTTCTACCACTTA
Organism: Sequoia sempervirens; assembly: GCA_007258455.2. Taxonomy (NCBI): domain Eukaryota; kingdom Viridiplantae; phylum Streptophyta; class Pinopsida; order Cupressales; family Cupressaceae; genus Sequoia; species Sequoia sempervirens. The sequence continues at coordinate 51,849,737 of VDFB02000007.1, forward strand.
TTTTGTTGGCTCATAAAGGGAAATAGTTGTTTCCTCTTTTTTTATTTGCATTATGCTCCTCTTGTTTGTCATCTTATTCTTCAATGCATTCTTCAATTATTCTTCAACTTGCTTGACCTTGATTTTCCTTCAATCACAATTATGAGTAATATCCTACACTGTATATACCAAAACTTCATAAACTTCTTTACACATTCATTTTAGTGTTCCTAAAGTATTAAACAAAGGATATCCAATGACAATATCCAACTCATCCATATCTAAAGCATAAAAATTTGAATGCAAAATATATCTATCCATGGAGAGCCTTGATTTTTTTAAATGAACATTTTTACCCTCTATTTTACTATTTTGATTTTCTTTGCTTGCACCTACAATTTTCTTGCTAAATCTATTATAATAAGGTTAGACTTATATTGTGATTTAGAGAACCAATAACCTTGTTTTGTGTGCATCCATAAAATTAAAATATTGAATTTTCTTTTTTCTAAGCTAAAGTTCATACAATATTATCTTTCATCTTCTCTTCATCATTCTCTTCTCCTTTTTCTAATTTAATCATTTCTTTTGGAGTCCATCTATAGAATAATGTTTTTCTCCACTTCATCCAAAGAAGAAATATCATTATACAATGGTGCAAAACCATTCACTAGCTTCACCTTTTAAGTTTAAAGAAAAAAATCTTTTCCATATTATATTTTTACCATAAGCTCTTTTATATTGGGGCCACTATTCTAATGCATCTCCACTTCCATCAATATTAGGACACAAACATTGAAAATTAAGGTTTAAAAAATAAATTAACCACAAAAAAAAATGTAGAAAAATGAACTTGATTATTTCTATTCACTTGCAAAAAGCAAAATTTCATTTCCTCACCTAATTACAAGATATAATTTTCTTCCCAAAAAACACACATCAAAAAAAATTGAGAACTATGAATAGCAAGGTCAACTTCAAATCGCCAAATCTCCTTTGATACTACTCCAAATCTTTATTATGACCATTTTTCAAAAAGCAAAGTCCTCTTTCTAATAAATCCAAAATCTTCTTTTTTAAAGTCCTCTACAAAATTTTCCTTCTTTTTTTTTAAATAACAAATTTCTCCCACTTCACCTTGAAAATCTTATATAAAAAAATACAAATGCTCCAAATAAGATAGACCTCACAAACTAATAATTGACATGCTCTAATGTAAACAAAATATAGATCAAACCCTTGAAATAGGGCAATACCATACAATACTCCTTATTGGAAAAAAGTCACTCAACACTATATCTCAATATGAGATCTAGACAATACTTCACATCTCATCCAAGTCTATTTCCTTTATTATATACTACTCAACTACTAACCATTGCCACTTATGTACACATGAATTAAATACTTCTATTTTAATTAACTAGTGAAATGACTTGCACATCATATGCACCCTACTACATTATTTATTACTACCTAATACACAATGATATTTTATCTCTCAATACATTACAAATTTGTACTCGCTCCATTTTATTTTCTACAATTTAATTTGGTTTGCATTATTTTTTTGTTGTTTTGCTTCTATTTATTGTTCTAAGCACTTGCTCGATAATTGTTGATTCAACCCTCAATGAGTGGTTGCACCACATATGTTCATGGTATCTAGTCAATTATATTGAAAGTAATTTTATTTAGTTATTTTATGACAAATCAAAGGATTATCTTCCACTTACATTTCTTACAAGAAGATAAACTTGGTATACTCTACATGAGCCAAGCATATTCACTAGTAAATCAAAGGCACTACGACAATTTAACTAAGTTGGTTCACTTTACTTACCTAAGCCAACATGGATAAGCATGTCCGGTTGTTGTGATCCATAAACTACCAAGAATATTCCTTAGGTTAGTCACCAAATTACAAAATTTGTTAAGAGTGAGAGCAACAAATAACTAAATTACTTGCAACAATATAGCTAGAAGAAACCCCTGAAGGATTTAAAAAAAATAAATCCAGAATACTAAGAGTTGCACTCAAAGTAGTACTCCAAATGACAATTATAAATGATTTTTCATCCCATAGACCTTCGGAAGAGCTCTCGACGCTCTAAAACACTCTCAAGACCAATTACAAACTCTTCCAATTAACTCATTGCATGAGAGAAATTCTCACAAACAACTCGTCAGGCTTGTCTTAAAAGACTCACTTCACTCCATACATCACAATTCGAACATAAATACAATATATATAGATACCCAAGCGTTCTCGAAGCTAAAATGACTACTAAGAAAGGCAAGGAAGCTGAAAATTTTGCATTGTGGAAAACCCAAGGATGTGATTTTCCACCTATAACAAAACCACCATTTCTACCAAACCAGAGATTTTGCATTTGTCACAGTGAGTTCACATTCACCACCTGTGCATACCAGTAAATTTGCCACAAAGGCAAAATAACACATCTTTAACTATTTTCCCATCAACCTAAGCCCACGCATTGATGTCCACTTCCACCCTACACGTACTCCAGCATCAAAGAAAATGTCTATTGTCCATAATCATGCCAAAGAGTACAAAACGACTCATTTTCAGATCAATAATCTTCATTGTCCATAACAGCCAAGAATCTTCATTGGTGAACGAGGACCACTACGATAATTTTATTCAAATTATTTCACTTTATAGCCAACAAGGGAAAACATAGACAATTACAGGAGAATATTCAATGCTAGTTCATTTTTGGAAAAATAGATATCAAACAACTAGATTAATTCTAATGCTTTGACTTATATATCATTAAATATTGTGTGTTTGCACGTATTAGTACAACCCAATTCCTTTAGATGGGTATATGTTCGTGGTATCTAATCCTTATATCGAAGCTGATATTATTTAGTTTCAATGGAGCATCTTTGGATATACACTTTCAAGATTCATTACATCACAAGTCAAAGGTGGCATTTACATTTCTCACGAGAACGTAACCTTGGTGGACTCTACATGAGCCAAGCATCTTCACCCCTGAACCAGGGAATAATTTTAGTAAGTTCACTACATACTTCAGCCAACAGGGGGAATCATGTCATGCTTGCTGAAATCACAATGTTCTGTGTTCAGTACATTGTGCTTCATTGAAACAGAGATTCGCAGTGATTCATACAAAATAATAAGAGAATATTCTATATTCATTTGGAGGGTGTGTCATGCCGTGACATTAAAAAGAATATTAATATTTACAATTTCTTTAGCTCTTCTGCAAGGGCTCTAAAAGCTGCTTTCCAATTTGGGCTACAAGCTTCACCGCTTAAAACTTTATGCAATGTCCATAGTTCATTAGGTTTTGCTCTTTTGAATAGTTTTTCAAGTACAAAATAGACATTTTCACTCGAGGACAGGCTTACAAGGTTGGGCTCCTCTTCTGCTTGTCCAGTCCGAGTTAATTCATCCTTGTCAATTTCAGAAAGTAAGTCATTGTTTGGAGAAATATTTGAATCCTTTACAATTCCAAAATCTACTTCTTTATAATGTTTCGCAGGAGTTCCACCTCTGCCAACACACTCCACATGACTTGTGTTGGACCTTGCTGCCCAGTAGTCAGTGCATTGATGACCATGGTCAAGTGTCTCTATTGCCTGTAAGAAATTTCTCAGTACTGGAAAGGCTGAAAAAAAATTACCAAAGCTCCAGAAATAAGATGTAACAGATTGTCTAAGAATCTAATGCCTAGCTTAATTCGGTCACCATAAAACTTACATGAACAACTGAAGGTGATGTAAAGCCAAACATTTCAAGTCCATTAAGACTCTCAGGAGGTGGCAAGTGAGGAATGTTCTTTTTTCCAATGCTTTGTTGCCGCGTGATTTCTTTGTTCAATCTCTCCACCACTAATTCCCAGCACTTCTGAATGGATAGATGCATGAACACTTCTGTTGGGTGTCCTGCAATTGTGACCTGCAAAATTTCCGTAATTACAGATTCCTGAATTCCAATCAGCAATGATGACACTAGTGCTAATGGTTCAAGTCCATTCAATAGCATCACCTACTCAACAAAGACCTTCCACCTATTTCTTCTTCCCATGGAGATTAACGTAGCAATTTAACATCCATTCAATGTCATATCAGTTTTCAAGCTAACATTATCCAAAAAATAGCAATATTGTGACCATGAAAATATAAGTAAACAAAACAATCTAGTAAGCAAAGCAATCAATAATTTGAAAGAAACTTTTTTGGAAGGTGATGGAAGCCAGCTTGAATACAAACCCCAAATCTGTTAACTCTCATTTGACCTCCCTGCTTTCCACAGGTTTACATCGGTTGCTTTCAAATGCATATATATCATCATTTCAGTTTTCATGTTAACATTTTCCAAAAAATATAGCAATATTGTGACCATGAAAATTGAAGTAAACAAACAATCTAAATTTCTAAGTAAAGCCTGCGATTATTTGAAAGAAACATTTTTTAAAGGTGATGGAAGCCAAGTTGAACACAACCCCAAAAACGTCTATTTTGACCTCCTAGCTAGCCAGAGGTTTACATCAGTTGCTTTCAAATGCATATATATTCACGTGTGTATGTATGCACACACAACACACGATTGCAAAGAAGAGATAGGGGAAAAATGCAACATTCCTAGTTTCTAACAAATCAAAGAATATTCTAATATTTGTTGAGTGGGTTTATTATTTCTCTCATCAAGCATCAATCTTCAAGCAAATATTTAAGGAGATGAACCCCTCTTGTAATCAACACACCAATATATCATACTATATATTATATTTTTGTCTATATACTTCAAATGTGCTCATAGCTCTCTTCTTAATATGGTATCAGAGAAACATTTTTAGTGAGGGTTTTAGCCCAGTCATGTGGCAAATACAATTTGAAGGGCACAAGCACAATGTAGGAAAACACAAATCTAGTCACCAGTTGCAGACATCTGAGTAAGGTCATGTTTTTCAGAGTCTCTGATTACCATGGAGTCACCAAAATTTGCATAGGATTTGCAGTCATGGCCAATCAAAGATTTGCATAAATTCTGCAAGCAAGGACAAAATCATGAAAGTTTGCAGAAAGCGACACACGGCAAGGTCACATGAGTAATAGCAGAAATTTTGGGTAAAAGTCTGCATTTAAATTTTAGTTTTTTGGAAATTTCAAAAAGAACTCAAAATAAAAGTAAAGTTTATTTTTTCATGAGAATATTTAAATATTAGAATATTTAAAAGAACTCAAAATAAAATTTGAGTAAAGTTTATTTGATCAGGAGAATATTAGAATATTTTAAAGTGTTGGGAAAGGATTTTTCTTATTTTTTTAGAATGGAAATTCTATTAGAAAAATATTTTTTATCATTTTTCAGACCTGGAAAGTAAAAATCCTAATGCCATTGATGAACAAAAGCTTGTGGATAGTAGTAAATGAGAATGAGAAATCGCCTACAAATTCAATTAAATTACTAAAATGGTAGAGAGGAGATTGTAAAGCCAAAGTCATTATTGGTCTTCCTCTCTCAGATTTTGAGTTACATCATATAGATATGGAAAAATCATCTCCAAGAACATATGGGAAAAATCTAAATAAACTATTTGGATCAAAAGTGGTTAATCCAGAGTTTGCTTTAAAGCTTTCATTATTCAAATTCAAGATGACTGACAATGTCACTATTTCTAGCCACATAAGTAATCTGAAATCTCATATTAGATAGCTAGAAGAAATAAATGCTATGGTAGATGAGGAGGATGCCAAAGATATTTATTAAATAGTCTGCCTTCTAAATATTCCAATGTCATTTTACTCCCAATCAAATGCCTTCTCAAACTTTGGAAAATGTGATTTCAACTCTCTTAGTTGAAGAAAAGAGAACAATTGCAGGAAACAAAGAAGATAATATTCAACATCAAAGAGTTCTATATTCAAGAAACAATCATAGACAACTAGATAAAGATGAAAGGGAGATTGATTATTATTATTGTAGGAAAATAGGTCACACAACTTAGAACTGTAAAATTTGAGCCAATGTTCTCAAGAAAAAACTTAAATCAAATGTAGCTTATGTAGCCATTATTGAAGGTCTACCAAATGCTAATAGTAGTGAAGATTTCATTTATTAAGAAGTGCACATTTTGAAGAAAGGAAGGAATCTATGCCTAGATGGTTTCAGTGCTTGTGGATCTTAAGAATTATACAAGGGTTATATGACAACTTGATGGAGCACTGTGGATATAGCCCAACATGAATGGTTGTCCAATAATTTGGGAGGTTCGTAATTCGAGAGTTTGGGGAGGTCGAATCTAGGGACTTAGGAATTCAGCTTGAGAGCTACAACTTCACAAGTGTTATGCAGCAACTTCATGGAGTTCTACCTAATCCAATAATTGTTTTTCCAAAAACAAGCTTCTGAAGAATATGTGGTTTTGTTTTTATTTTCGAGCAATGAGTTTTGTCTTCAATTAGTATGTTTTTGTTTTTAGTACTACAAGTCTCAAGAGGGGGTGTTAGAAAATAAGGCTTACCTTTTCAATAATGACATTCTGATGAATTAGTAGTGTGTTATAAAAGTTAGTTATTAAGTTATTGTCAATTAAATCTCTCAAACTCTATATAAACAGATGAACTCCTTTTATAATCAAGAGAGCAATATATTACTATGTTACCAGTTCATCCTTGTTGCCTAGTTGGTTCGGGTATGATCAGCTCCGGTTCCTAATCTTGGTCAAGTGCAGGCAGGAGTGCAGCCAAGTGTGACTATTTTTCCTGTGGGTTTGTTCTAAATGAACCCAGGAGAACCCATGTCAAATCCCAGGGCATTGACAGATTCTGCAACAAATTTGTCTATATTTTTTTAAAATTGCATTTTGAAAGGATTGTCTGTTCTCCTTATCATGGAGCTACAAGACAGTATCCCTGGACGAAAACCCTCAGAATATATTCACAACTGAATAAGTAATAAATATAATCATGTGTTTGAGTTTTTACCTCATCTTCAACCCCTGCATTTTGCAATTCAAAGTCAATCTTGACAGACCTGGACCGTTGATGATTACCAATAAAATTTAACGACACCCAGCATTTACAAAATTTAATATAATTGTGAATTTATTATACCTTTTATAACAGACACTGCATATTTTAATATGGTCACGACAGCATATAATTGGATTTTAATATGTACATTGCCTTAACATAATGTAGCACCCTAACATTGCCTCTTTGATTTTAATATGTACATAGGAATTAATTAATTAGCACACTATATTATAATTACAAGGTAATGTTGATTAATTTGTAAAATTAATAATATTTATTAATATTATTTGGATGGATGGCGCGCGTCTGCTCTGCATGCCGAGCTAGGGCATCTGTGCCCTAGCTCTCTTCCTGCTCTTTGCTTGCTTCTGCGTTGGGAGGGAGGTCTGTTCGTGCGTTTGGGGGCGTGGGTGGCGTTTTTCCTTCCTGGTGCTTCCTTCTTTCTTTGCCTGCGTGTGAGGATTGGTCTCTGGTGAATGCAACGTGTTTGGTGTCGCTGGTAGCTGCGTGTATCTTGCGAGGAGCGACCCTTGGGGCCTGGTTTACCTCCCTGGTTCGACCTCTTTTTGGAGGTGCTTCCTCTTCTCTTTGCCTGCGTCTAGTGGTGCAGGTGGGCTAGGGTTTTTTGATACCCTTGTTTTGGCTTTTTTGGAGGCTTGTATGCTCGTTGTGACTTGGGTTTAATGTCGCCTGGGGAGACCTCGGGTGCTTGTTCCAAAATGGACTTTCGATCTGCAATTGGCATGAAGTCTCCTACGCCTGCTTCAAAAAATTTCAATAATAATTTGTTTTTGTCGGAACCGGGGCTAGATGGAGCGGGTTTGTCTAGTGGGGCTCGGATCACAAAAATCAATGGATGCCTGGAACGTTGTAAGGAGAGGCCGAAATTAGTCATCCCATTGGAGATGATTGCAGAGGATATTGATTATTATTCGAGGCACTCTTTTTATTGCAAGTTTTTGGGTATGCGGTTATCGATGCAATTTTTAGAGTCTTGGGCCCAACGAACTTGGATGCCGGAGGGTGAGATGGATATAAAACTTCTGGGGAATAATTATTTCATGGTTACCTTTGACTGCATGGCGGATCGTAACAAGGTTTTTGAAGGGGGCCCCTATTTCTATAACCAGGTTGGTTTGTTCGTTAAACCATGGCATGCTGGTTTTAACCCTGCTGAGGAGCTTCCGACTCGGGTCCCAGTGTGGGTTCGACTTCCGAGGTTTCCTGTGGAATGTTGGCGAGATGATGTTTTGCATTTGTTGGGGTCAATGCTCGGGAAGCCAGTTGGTTCTTCACAGCAGACTCAATTTAAAAAGGTGATAACTTTTGCTCGTATCTGTGTGGAGATTGACCTAAGTAAGCCATTACTAGATTCTTTGGATATGTCTGTGGGTCCTCATTCCTGGGTGCAATCATTGGATTATGAAACTCTCCCATTTCGATGTCGTCTCTGCCATGAGTATGGTCACCTGCAGTGAAGATGCCCTAGGGCTAGGCCTATTGAGACCCTTTTTCCTCAACCTCCTCTCAACCCACCTAAGGAAGATAAGGGAAAGGATCCCATTCCTGGGGATGGGGTTGGTCCAGATGGTTTTGCTCCTGTTAGGAATCGTAATAGAAACCGAGGTCAAAAGAGGACCTTGAATGAAAGACAAGATGAAGATTGTTTTAATAGATTCGAGGTTCTGGAAGATCTTGGCCAGCAGGAAGTGAATCCGGGCTTGGTTAACTTGGATCAGGGTATTGTGTGTTCTGGGCAGGAGGATCCTCCTTTTGCGGTTACTCAGGATACACATGATTCTGGAGCTTTGCAAATGGTGACTGACCTTCCAATGGATGTCCAAGTGAAGCCAGTTTCTACGGTGGAAATGAAGAAGAGTGGGGGAGACAACTCTATTTTGGCTTTGCATGCAAGTTCAGATGTAGGTAAGAATCTCAAGTCTTCTCCTTCTCCTTTGGGTCTACATCAGAAGGATCTCAAAAAAGGGGTGGGGGAGAAATCTTCAAAGCTTGGCAGGAAAAAGGATATGGAAAAGATTAAGTTAGCTGGGGAAACTCTGGTGGAGTCTGGGTCGGTTAAGACCTTGGATTCACACTTCTCAAGCTCTTTGAAATGATTGTTCTATCATGGAATGCAAGGGGCTTGAACAGCAGCCCTTGACAAAAGGCTGTTCGTGAGTTGGTTAGAAGTCAATCTCCTGATATTTTGTTCTTGCAGGAGACTAAGTTATCTGTTGAATGCATGATTGGTTTATCTCCTAAGTTGTGGAGAAGCGGTGAGTGCCAATGCATTGGTGCTCAAGGGTCTGCGGGTGGAGTGGCTTGCCTTTGGAATCCGCGGAAGATCCGTCCTCTTTGGTGGATGTCCAGCAAGTCTTCTATCTCGATGATTGCTTCTTGCTTTGAGACTGGGGAGTCTATCCTCCTCACTAATATCTATGCATGCTCCTGTTGATTTTCAGGGTAAGCAATTGTTGTGGGCTCATATTCAATTTGTCCGGAGTATGGTGCCTTTTTATCCTTGGATTATGGCTGGTGACTTCAATGCTATCTCTGAGTTGGCTGAGAAGCGGGGTGGTATTGCAAGGTTGGAGCCTTCTACATTGCTTCTTCAGGACAATATTTTTGCTTTGAATCTTGTTGATGTAAAGCCTAATAATGGTCTTTTCACCTGGAGTAACCGAAGGCTTGGGGATCTCTGCATTTCTGAAAGACTTGACCGGTTTCTGGTGTCTTGTTTTTGGGTTGGTGGCTTGTGGTCCTCTAGCTCAGAAATTTTGGATTGGAGGGGGTCCGACCATTGGCCTATCAAGCTTGTTGTCTCTTCACCTCATGTGCCTCGATTGCCCCCTTTCAAGTTCCAGCTTATGTGGCTACATGAACCTTCTCTTCATGATTATATGGCCGAATGGTGGAGAAATGGTAGACCCACTTTTGGTACAGCAATGTATACTTTTGCTAAGCTGCTCCAATTTGTTAAATATCAGCTCAAGCGTTGGAACCGTCAGTGCTTTGGGAACATTTTTCAAGCTAAGTTTGCTGCCCAAGCTGAGTTGAATAGTATTACGAGGGTGATCAGAGATAATGGTGTGACTGCTCATTTACTTCAAGAGGAAGCCAGGGCATTGAGAGTTTTAGAGGAGTGTGAATTACGTGAAGAGATCTATTGGAAACAGAAGGCACAAATTGAATGGCTTCAGGAGGGAGATAAGAATACTGCTTTTTTTTTCAATTCAGTTAAAGCTAGGCAGCATGGGAATTCAATTTCAATTCTGGTGAAAGACACTGGTGAGTCTCTTTCCTCTTTTAAGGATATTTCGTGTGAAGCAGTTCAGTATTTCAACTCTTTATTCAGGGAGGATCCCCAGGGGGCTCCTAATGAGGAGGCTCAAGTTTTGTCTTGCATCCCTTCTTTGGTCACTATGGAGATGAATGAGTCTCTTATGAGTGATATCTCGTTGGATGAGCTGGAGAGAACGGTGTTCCAGATGAAGAAAGGGAAGGCCCCTGGTCCTGATGGCTTTCCGGTGGAGTTCTTTCAAGATTTCTGGGAGATTATCAAGCTAGATTTATTGGCGGTTGTCCAGGAATCTCAGAGGAACAAGCAGATGTTACGGGCTCTGAATTCTACCTTTTTGGCTCTTATCCCCAAATGTGATGGGGCTAATAGGCTCAGTCACTTTAGGCCCATTTCTCTTTGTAATGTGATTTATAAAATTATCTCTAAAATTATTGCGGATAGGCTGAAAAAGTGGCTCAAAGTGTTGATCTCTGAGGAGCAGAGTGGCTTTGTGGCAAGCAGACAAATTTTGGATGGGGTGGTTATAGCTACTGAAACCATTCATTCTATGGCCATTTCCAGGGATAAGGCAATGTTCATCAAGCTGGACATGGCAAAGGCTTATGACAGAGTTCGTTGGTCATTTCTTCGAAAGATCCTTAGGGCTTTTGGTTTTGGGGATGAATGGGTTCATTGGGTTATGAGTTGTGTTACTTCAGTATCCTTCTCTGTTTTAATTAATGGTGAGCCCTCAGAGCTGTTTTGTGCTTCCCGGGGTCTGCGTCAGGGCGACCCGGTTTCTCCTTATCTGTTCCTGCTTCTTGCTGAAGGTCTCGGCTGGTTGTTGAAAAGGAATGCTGAGATGGGTTTCATTCAGGGGTGGCAATGGGGAGGTAATATTCCCCCACAGTCTCATTTGCAGTTTGTGGATGATACTGCGCTGATGGGTATGGCTACTATCAGGGAGGCTACTCATTTGCACGTAGTGCTGGATGTCTATCTTCTTGCCTCGGGTCAACGAATTAATGAAGATAAGTCCTCAATCTTCTTCTTCAATACTCCTGGTCCTATCCAACGGAGGATTGCTAATATCTTAAGGTTTTAGGTTGGCTCCCTTCCTTTGACCCATAGTTGGAAAACTCGGACTCGCCGCGGACTCGGCAGCCCAAAAATATGACTCGGACTCGGGACTCGGCACGGACTCGGGAAAAGACTCGGCTAGGACTCGGCAAAAAAAAAAACCGTAGTTTTACAAAAAAACAAGAACAAATTAATGCATTTAGAGAACATAAGAGCCTAATTTGATTATCAAACACTCATAATTCAAATATTACATGTCATATGATCATCAAACACTCAATAATTGAAATTTAATCATTCATAGTCATCAAATACTCATAGTTTCAATGTATAACATCATAAGATTATAAATGTTTACATATAATCTTGGCTTCTTTCAACCCCAATTCAATTTGCAGACCTCTATTTCACAAACTTGAGTGTTAAAATGAAAGAAAAAGTTAAAAAAAACATGGGTTTTTAACCCCTTTTGACTCCCAGCTACACAGGAGAGTTCTGGGTTGGGACTCCCGAGTCCAACCTCAGGACTCTTTTCAACCCCTTTGGACTCCCAGCCACACAGGAGAGTCCTGAGTTGGGACTCCCGAGTCCGACCTCAGGACTCTCTGAGTCCTGAGGTTGGACTCCCGAGTCCCGACCCAGGACTCTCATGGACTCGACTCCCGAGTCCGCGGCGAGTGGACTCGGCCAGGGTAGGGACTCCCGAGTCCGCGGCGAGTCCGCGGCGAGTCGGCCGAGTCCGCAAACTATGCTTTGACCTATCTTGGTATTCCTATCTCTGTCAAAAGGATGCCCAGGGACTCATGGCAGAGTATTTTGGATAAGCTTCGGACAAAAGTGAACTATTGGACCCATAGATGGTTGTCCTTTGCTGGCAAGGTTCAGCTAATCAAGTCTGTGGTTCAAGCTCTCCCCATTTATAGATGTATGCTCCAGGTGGCCCCGGTTGGTTTTGTTCAAGAACTTGATGCTTTAATTAGACAGTTCCTTTGGGCTGGTAATTTATTATCCTCCAAATGGAGTCTGGTTAGATGGGAAATTGTATGTAGCCCGAAGCATTATGGCGGTCTTGGATTAAGGCAATCCTCTTTGTCTGGGATAGCGCTTGCTGCTAAACTGTTTTGGAGGTGGTGTGTGGAGCAGAGTCAGACCTGGGCCAGGATTTTATCCCACAAATATTTCCCGGGAATCCCTCAGATGGATATTCCCCGCTATCCTTTGGTGGGGAGAGGTTCGGTGATTTGGGATACGCTCAAGAAAGGGGCTGCTCTCGTCAAGGATGGGTTGTTCTGGATTTGCAAAAGTGGGTTGGAGGCTCACTTTTGGTTGGATTCTTGGGATGGTTTTCCCCCTATTGTGTCCCAGTTTCCTCATTTGTTGCCCCTCTGTCAAAGATTCACTGCAGTTGGTTGGGTTAGGGTGAGTGATTTTAAGTCTATGTCTGTCCATGGCCAGTTAATGGTGGCTAGATGGAAGAATCATGAGTGGCATGTGGTTGGTATGGAGGAGGAGTGTGTGGAATTGCAACGCATCCTTTCTAGCAGGAGTTGTAGCTCCCTCCCGGATGGAGATGTTTTATCTTGGTCCCCCAACCCTAAGGGTGTTTATACTGTTGCCTCTGGCTATCAGGTTCTCTTATCTCACAAGTTGGACAGGGTGGAGGTTTGTTGGTGGCAGAGAGTTTGGGATAAGTTTTCTTGGCCAAAGTGCAATTGTTTCATCTGGACTTTGGCCTGGAAGAAGTGCTTGACTTGGGACAATATTCAGAAGCGGGGATTTCAGGGCCCTTCCAGGTGTGTTTTGTGTGGGAATGGGGAGGAGGATTCTGCTCATTTGTTTTTCCGCTGCTCTTTCTCCTTGAGGCTATGGCATTTTTGGTGAGAGGCTTGGAAAAGCCCTTGTGTTCATGCTTCCTCTTTGGTGGATTTTTGGAGTAGTCTTGGCAGACCTCCCGCTATGGCAACTTTCTTATAGAATGTGTGGTATGTTGGGCCTACCTTCATTCTTTGGCAGATCTGGTTGGAGCGGAATCGTAGAATCTTTCGAGGTGAAAAGATGGTCATTCAGCAGATTTGGCAGAGAATTATGGGTATGATTCGAGAGACGGTGGAAGCGAAGTGTGAGGTGGTGTATCCCTTGGAGAAAGAGGATGCTAAGAAGGTGGAGAGACTGGGACTTCAGGAGATGTCTTCGGCTTCGGCTTGTGTCCGAAGGGGAAGGCAGGCGAGGAAGAAAGTGATGAGAATAGGTAAGTGGCTTCCCCCTCCTGTTGGTGTTCTAAAGATTAATACTGATGGTTCCTCTAGGGGAAATCCTGGGCCTGCAGGAATTGGGGGGGTTGGTAGGGATTCTTCAGGGACGGTGGTTTTCTTCTTCTCTGTCTATGAAGGGGTGCAGACTGTTAACTTTATGGAAGGTCTGGCGATCCTCTTCGCTCTTGAACGGGCCTATGCTTTGGGGTGGAGAAAGGTTATTTGTGAGTCTGACTCACAAGTTCTGGTTAATTTGCTTAATGTTAGGAAGATGGTTGATGTCAGTTGGCAGTTGTCTAGGATGGTTCAGCAGATTCTGCAGATTAGTTCCTTGATGGAAGTGGTGTCTTTTGTCCATATTCTGAGGGAGTGGAATAGGGCTGCGGATTGCTTGGCGAAATGGGCTTCAGAGCAGCTTGATGGCTGGAAGATTGACAGGTGGGAGCAGACGTCCCAGGAGCTTCGTCGTGATCTGGAAATGATTATTGCTGAGGAAAGAGAGGAGATTGATGTTGGATGTTGATTGGCTCTTGCGTTGTTTAATTGTTTCTTTTGGGTTCCTTGGGGCTTTGGCCTTTTGTTGTGATGTAATGCTATATTTCTGATCTTCAATAAAGTTTTTACCCCTCTTTTTCAAAAAAAAAAAAAAAAAAAATTATCTATAATTTATTATTATATTATATATTAATTTTATTACTGTTGTAGAGGGTCCATAAATATATCATGTGTCACAAGATTCGAATTCGAATTCGAATTCGGCAACAATGAAATTCGGATGAAATTCGGCGAGGAAAAAATTTGAAAAGTATAAAATTCGGATCAAATTCGCCTTATGTAAATTTTTTTTTTTTTTAATAAATATAAGTAATATATCCATAAAATTGTATAAATAGTTTAACATTGATAAATAGATTTGAAATCATTACAAAAAGATGACACATTTATAAAATATAAACCATAAGAAACATGTGAAATCACGTTTGCGAATATGTTCTTTTGTCAAAAAGGTACAATAACAACCAAGACTTTAGAACTTCAAAAAAGCTCCAAGTCATCAAGAGCACTTGGCTGAGATGCTAGATCATCATCATCTGTATCACTGCTCAATTCATCATCTAGAAAGTCAGGCTCATCTGCAATTGGCATTGCTATGTCTTCAAAAATTTCTTGTGAGGAAGATTTCTTTGTTGCTTTGTTCATGAATAATTTTAAATTGCTGCGAACATAGACAAGATCTCCCAACTTTCCAGACAACAATTTATTCCTTTTTTTGGAATGGATGTGTTCAAAGCAACTCCAGTTCCTCTCACAAGCCGATGAACTTGCTCCCTGACTCAAAATGCGAACAGCAAACTCTTGTAGCTCAGGAGTTTGTCCTCCATAGTCCAACCACCATCTATATCCAGGTATACGTGCCAAGTCATATTTGGCTGCTGCCATTCCAAACATCCCTTCTCCTTTCTTGTATTCCCAACATTGATCTCTAATTAGTGCTGAAATTGTTGCATTTGATGCATGCTTTTGAATGGCTTCAAAAAGCCCTCCCATAATTTCAGAATCACCTTTTCTATTAATAGAAAACAACTTAGGCTCCAAAAAACAAGCTGCTGCATGTAAAGGTGTGTGCATCATTTTCCATCTACAATCAACTGTCTCCCATATCTCCATGTATTCTGCTTCTACATTGTTTAGTGCTTTTTGAATAGATTCCTTACAACGGTCCATGCTTTCATAAAGCATGCCAAGGCAAGGAGTGTCACCATCAACCATACGAAGCACATCAACAATTGGTTCACATATAATCAAAACTTTTGCTACACTTTCCCAAAAATTGCTATTTAGAATAATTTGCTCTATGTTCTTCCCCTTAGGACCTTTTGAAAGCACAGAATTTTCCCACTGATTGGAACAAATAACAGCCCTCAAAGCTGCTTTTTCTTCAACCACTCTTTTCAAAGTGATATAAAATGATGCAAATCTTGTTTCACAAGGCCTCAACAACTCCTTGGATGCATGCTGCCTATAAAGACTCAATGTGAGACGATGATTCCGTATGAAATTTGCAATTGCTCTCCCTCTATGAATAGCTTCATGTACCCATGGGAATTTAGCCAAGTCATGAAGCAGCAAATCGAGACAATGGGCTGCACATGGGCTCCAATATATTCTTGGGTACTTCTCTGTAATCAGTTTCCCAGCTCCCACACAATTTGCTGCACTATCAGTTACAACTTGAACCACATTTTCCACCCCTACTTCAAGAATGGCTTCCTCTAATATTTGGAAAATATACTCAGAAGTTTTTTTGTGGTTCATGGTGTCAATCACTTTCAAAAACACAACACCATCAGGAGAAGACACCAAAACATTAATCAATGGCCTTTGACATATATCTGACCATCCATCACTCAATATAGTGCAACCTGTTTCATTCCAAGAGGCTTTGACATCAACTAATTTCTCAGTCACTCTATCTTTTGACCTCTGCAAAAGAGTTGTCCTAAAAGCCTCTGAAGTTGGGGGTGTGTACCCTTTGCCAAACTCTGCAACTTTCTGAATTGCATTACGAAAATGTGGATTCCTTGCAACATTGAATGGAATCGCACTTGAGTAAAACAAATCAGCTAATGCATCATCCACCTGTTGTTTCTCTACCGGTTTCCAAAAGCTGTTCAAGGTTCCAGTCTCTTTTGATTTACCCACATGCCTAGGTAAGGTGGAAGAGGAAGACATGATAGATGCTGTAGGTCTAGACTGAGCCATTTCCTCTTCTATTCTCTGCTTTTTTTGTGCATTCTTCATCTTTCCTACAATTGAAGAGGACTGTTCTTTCTCTAAAGCAGCTCTCATTTCTGGGGTAACGTTTGGACATGCTTCAACACCTCCTCCTGCACCCCCTGAAATACCAAGTAAATGGTCCATTGCCCTTGTCAAACCTCCAGTAAAAGGTTTGTGACACTTGTTGCATGTGAGACTTGTACCATTGCGAGTGACATATTTCCATGCCTCGGCAGTTGATTTCTTGGGAGCCATAAAGTAACAATCTGCACGTTTCAAAGACAAAATACAGATTTTATTTTTGACATAATACAAATGAAAATGATGTAATCGAATAAATGCAAATGCCAAACAAGATTCAACTGACTTCATACATAAAATCCTATGACTGGCTGTAGCTGTACTCTGTAGGCTGTAGGCGAGTAGACAAATAAAATGAGAGTATACAGCCTACAGGTGTGAAGTGAGCAAAAGCATGACTGCATACAGTTCTAAAGTGAAATCATGCATATAGTTTTAAAATCAAGAACATGTCCTTTTTTTAATCTTTCAAAGAAAAATAATGCAGTTTATTTTTTAAAAGAAACATTTACAATCAATTTCTTTGCAACTATGAAAGAAAATATACAGTTGTCGAATGACGAATATAGTATTTTTTTATTTTTATTTTAATTACTAAAATTTAAGGCATAAAATAAATATATATTAACTTTTTATTTTAAATTTTAAAAACAGAATAAAGTTCCCGCATTTGTTTAAGTTTAATTTAAAAAAATTGAATATGAAAATAAGATAATATTAAATTACCATATATTAAATATTAATTTATTAATATAAATTTAATACAAACAAAATAATAAAATATTTAATATATCACATTTTATAAAATATCAAAGACCTAATATATATAAAATAATACAATATTAAAAAAATTAATTTAAATCTACCTGATTGATTTCTGAATAACACAGTATTAAAACTAATATTAATAAAATAATAAAAACTAAAATAACTATTATCTAATATTAATAAAATAACAAAACCTAAAATTAAATCTAATATTAATAAAATAAAAATTAAGAAAATAAATAAAATATGCACTATGCATTTCAAGAGAAAAAAAAAAAAAAACAAATCGTCTACCTTAGCTGAGACACGCGAATGGCGGCTGGCGGCTGAGCTTGGACTAGCGGGTGAGCTTGGACGCGACCTGCAAACTGAAGAAGGTCGAGCTCGATGCGGCTTGCAGATTCGCGGCTGAGAGCTTGGACGATTTGCAGAAAGGGCGCCGTCGACCTTCAAACCCGAGCTTCTATTTGCAGAGGGCGCTTGTTTTTCGACCTTTAAAACCTTCAAAACGAGTGTGGAATCGTCAAAATGCTTCCTGACTGCGTTCTTCAACAAGAAATTTCGTCGAAAATCAAAGCCGTGATATTTACAAGTCGGGCCTCCGTATTTATTAAAAATCCCGTCAAAAACCCTAAAAAGAAAACGCTTTTTGAGATATTTTTTTAATAAAATTTTAGCCAAACGAATTTTTACGAATTTCATTATTTTTTCAGAAATTCGCCGAATTCCAAATTTCATGCCGAAAATTCGGCGAATTCTATGACACAGAATATATCTATACATTAAAAAATATTAGGAAATATCAAATGTTTATTGCCTCTAATATTTCTGATTTTAGGCCACAAATATGTATATATTTATCATTTTTTGTATGTTTTTTATATGGGAAAACCCAACCCCAATTTTTTTTGACTGAATCCACAAACCAGTACTAGAATTTGTATCTTGGCTTTTACACCAGTGGATATTGAAATGCTTGAGACAGATGTTTTTCTCAGTGATAAGAGGCTTTTTTACAGCAGGCTGTGTATCTTTTGGCAGATTGTCTTGCATTTTGAGTAAATGGTACAGGCTACATTAATAATGTGCAGGCAGCATACCAAGAAAAGCATTATATCATTGGGATTCTCACGTTGGAGGGTCAAATTCTCAGTTTCTCCTTGCAATGTGGAATTACTTCATGATTGTAGGCAAGAAACTTTACCTTGTTGACATCCTAACCAGTTATATGTGAACTAGCATAAATTAAACTACAACATACAAGATGTGAAGGAACAAGCATGATTACCAGCTGCCAAAGAGTATCCATGATCTAGACCATTTTAACACAATTAAATAACATATTTATTACCTTGAACACAGGTTGCTTAAGTCCAGCATCCAGAACTTCTGAATTATAAGTGCACATCTGTGCTGGATCCAAAACACTGTAGAATGTTACACAACTCTTAAATCCTGCAGAGAATTAGAATCTCTATCAAATGCAGTAATCACAACGAATAAATAATGTGATGAGACAATTGCAAAACCCAATATAAGCCTTTAAAAGATATAAACCTGGAAATGCCAAAAACACAAGAAAACTTGAAATTCACAGTACCTCTGGGAAATATAGTCTCACTGTCATACCAAGGCTTGCAAGGCTCAATAACCCCAACATCAAGAACACGAACATCATAACTAGCAAAGGCATGAAGCACACCGGCAGAAGAATGATCTGTATGTACATCTAATGGATCTATATCGCCTGAAATTACCTTGCTATCATTCATCACATGATTTGTTCTGGGAACTGCCTCATTATGTTCCATCGTTTGGATTTGCAACTCCACATCTTGCATAAATGGAGCTTCAATATGGGATTGAGATTTCATTGGTATGGAGTCTACATCCACATGTCTATTAGAATTCAATAAAATATTGGGAACTCTCCCTTGTTGGGGTTCATGCTGCTTAAGTTGGTCTTGATCTGTTGACAATTCTTCAAGTGCTGCAGAATCCATGTTTAAAAAATGCTCTCTTCGGGTAGAGGTATTCACCATATACTGTTCCTTCTGTTCAATTATGTCTTTGTTACAATGCTTCTCAGCAGATAAAATATCAAGTGCTGTTCTGTCATTGCAGTGATCTACATTATCAAAATCTCCCACGGTATCAATTTTATGCATGTTTTCTTCAATTTTTTCTTCTCTACAATGAATATCTGCAGCTTCTTCATCATCACTAAGTATTATAGTTTCAACACAAGTTGCTGATTGTGAATCCTTTGTCCTTGGTAGATCTTTGCGTATTGATCTATCTTGATCAATTGCAGCTTCACAGGTCCCAGGCAGATCCCTAAGAGAATTTTCCTTAAGTGCAGGCATAGAATTGGAAGAAGAAAGAGGAGATGTAGGTTCTTGCAAAAGTTCTTCTTGTGTTTTCATCAAGTTAACATAAGAAGCCAATGTTAAGCCTAAATCTTGAGTAGCCCATCTATTGATTGAACTTCGTTTTCCTCCTAGTGCTTCAATGAGTATATATAACTCACTCACATCATATCTGTAGAGGAAAAACTTATTACTCCAATCACATGCACAAAGTTGACTTACATGTTCCAGGCATGCAAAAATTTCAGGACAGCATCCACATCCTACTGCTGAAAGATGCAAATCATAATAGCAGGCAAAGCATTCTCTTTCTTTCATGTCAAAGTGCCTGTCCATTTTTCTCATAATCGGGAAATTTGGAAGGCATGCTCTCCTTGCAGAGTCTCTTTCTACACGAACCTAACAAGGAGAGAAAACAAAAGAAGAAAAGAATTAATTAGTACATGCAAGAGTGGTAATGTTTGTGGCAGCATATTTCAATTCTCTGCTAAAAATGCTGATTTATTTAGCAATTTCTACCTTAAGAGCCTTTGTAAGTACGCCATCTTTCCCACAGAATCCATGCCAACCTGCACTGGCAGACGTATATTTTCCTAACATTGAAAACTCCCAGAGTATTTTTACGGCTTCCCTTGAGGCCCCCAGAAGTAACTTGTCATGTGATACAGATGTTTTACGGAAGAGCTCTTGGTAGAGCTCTGTTGCAATTTGCCCATGTGGTAACCAATCAACTGGTGCTACATTTACAGCTTCAGCACAGTTAAAACCACAGTTAAAGCCTGCATGATATGCTCGAGGAAAAGTAAGTATGAACTCCCCTGCTTGCTGAACACACCTGTAAACTGGAACACCTTCACACTTCAAAGTGGAAGGAGACAGTTGTGTTACCTGTTCCAAAATAAAAGTGAAAATATTAAAACTCACTTCTCTAGAAAAGAATTGAAATTTTAGACTTTTTCAACACAACCCATATACGTTCCACTTTCCAGCAATCAGTTACATATACCAGTAACCAAGCATAGTGGTATATCACAACACTTCATACATCCCCTTATTCAAACGTATTTTCGAATAGCAAACTCTAATCCTCATTGTTGTCAGTTTAGACAGTAGCATCCACTATAATTTGGCAAGCTATTGTAAACATATCCAACTCCATATAAGTAAATGAAATGAAAGTTCCAGATGTTACAAATCCAATGGCACTAATAGTTGAATAAGGTAAAGTAAATTATTAGGATGACTGGTAACAGTTCAAAATTTCATAACATCTATGCAAATTGTTGATTTCATTCAAATGTTGGTGTGTAAAAAGTTATTCCCTAACCAATTTCTCTCTTGGGTCTTTTTCACACCTAGTTAGTTGAACTTACTTAGGGTACATTTAGGTTATTTATATTTTGTGTCTCATGTCATACGATTGTGACACTTGTGTCATAATATCATGTTGTCCTATGTCTCACCCTTGCCTATATAAACAAATGTTATCTTGTACATTATTCATCTTGTATGCATTGTACCATTTGGCAATATAGCATTCTTCATAGCTTCTTTTTTTTGTGGAACATTCTTTGATGTTGCATAAGATGCCTGCTCCTATGAGTCCTTGAGGTGACTTCAACATAATATTAGAGCTCTAAATTTACAAGCCGAATCTCATTTTTTGGGAGATCTTGCTGAGCGCATCTTGGTCCAAATCTGACCCCATAATTGAGTCCAGAAGGCCCAAATCTGCATAGATTGATTGTAAAGTGTAAACTCTATAAGGTTTCATTACAGTCTCCTAGAGGCCTTTTTCCTAGCCCTTTGCCCCATCGTATGGTCCATACTGTTCTTGCACAGGCACTGAGTATTTGATTTTTTTGCTACATACTCCTAAGAGTATTCATTCATCTTCATCATTATTTGCAGAGGTATATCTTTTACAAAGTTTATGGTTTTATTTTATTTAAAATCTTAAGTATTTGATTAGAGTACGAGATCCACAAACCTCATACCCCCAAAATCAGTGCACAGTACACATGAAGCCCATTGGCTTAGGACCCTACCACCAAACACTATTCACAGCTCAAAGAGTTGTTTTTGGCAATCCGTGGATACAACACACAACTAGCAGTCACTAAAAAAAAATTGAGTTTGTGGTTGATAGCTCGTGTAAGGCAAAAATTCAATCTGAGGACCTTGGAGGTGCATATCCTTTCCAAATCCGTAGATCTCTGTCAGCCCTCTTTCTTTTGTAGCAAGTTTTCAACCTTTGCACAGTCTTTGCAAGGCATTATTAAGGGTACTAGTACTGAGTTGCAGGGCCTGTCAGCCACTTGCCAGTTCTTTTGGGTTTTATGCCCAATGCTAAGTGATTAGGCACTACACTCAATGCTCAGAGGTTGGCAGCACCACCTCACACCTCCACCTCCATCATACCTCCACTCTACCAACAAACACCACCCTACTCAAATCATACCACATGCATGCTGCTCAACTTGAAGCACTACCTGCACAGCCCTAGGGGCCTTTTTTTCTTGCACAAAGAAGTTGATTTTTTCGATAGGCCATAACTTTCACCCAGGAAGTTAGATTTTTTACTTCTTACAGGTGCTAGAAATCTCTTTTCACCCTCTTTGTAGTGATCCACGTAATTTCTTCAAGACTTTGCTACAAGTAAATAAATATGCTGTTTGAAGCTCTTCCTATGATAAAGCATAACTTTTGCCCACAACATCAAAATTGAGCAAACTTTTTTGAAACTGATCAAAAATTGCAAGGAATCTAATTATAACCTCCATTTTTCTATATAGAAAGTTCATTTTTCTAAAAAATTGTAAAAATCACTGTATATCATAAATAGTTGATTTAGGCTTGTTATTAGCAAAAAATACACATCAATGCCTCTTGCACTTTGCTAAAGGGTTATAATTTATGTTAAGAGTTTCATGTCTGTAATTTGGGAGGATCTATCTTAGTTCATAATGGGTTTTTAGTTCATCCTGTTGTAGACGTCTCAAAAAGAGGGAACTATAAGCAATGAAGAGAAGGTATCTTGATGTAGAAGAATCCAGAGTGTAAGGAAAATCTTGCATCACCCAAAAAAATGTTTTCTTTTGATTTCTGTTTGGTTTAGTGAATATTCATGAAGCTTATTTCCTTTTAAAGTCCTAGTGAACAATTTAAAACTTTCAATTTTCAAAGAAGCAGGGTTTCTATTTTTAGAAAGTTTTTATTTGAGCACGCATGGACCTGAAAATTTAAACGGAGCTTCAAAATTGTAAAGATAGCCTATGGTTAAAATGTTCATAGATCATTTGCAGATAGTGAGATATTAAAGTTTCAAGGTTCAAAAATCCTATAAAAAATATTCAACTTGAATTTTAGACTTTTAAATGATCGAATGGGTGGTCAACGCTGATTAATTCTTGATCTAGAACAATATGTCATAGAGCACTCCAAGCTCTTTGGTTTAAAAAAAATGGGCTCAATCAGGTGCTCAAATCAAAAGTTTTGGCTCCCAAAAGTTGTGAGCGAGAGTTATGAATTTCAAATTTTTGCTTGAAGGCACCAAAGGGCTATTTATGACCATTTTTTGGAGCATTTTTCAGTAGTGGAATGATGAAGAGAAGGAGGTAAGTTGTGAGGAAGGAGGGAAAGCAGGATTTGAAGGTGGATTTGAAGAAACAGAAGGAAAAAGGCTCCAAAAACCAGGGGAAAGAAACTGTAATGTGTTGCAGCTTGTGAGGATTTCATCCTCTATTTTCAATTTTGTTTTCTCATTTTTGTAATGTAATATGTGTTCAGTTTAATATAAGAATATTCATATCTTCCTGTGAGAAATCTGTGTGGTTGTGTGTTGTGTGATTTTCCCCTTCATCATATCTTGAAGCACTTGTGTCAGCTTCATCTTTTGCCCCATCTCTATGGGCTTGTTCCTCAACCACGTAATTCTAGGAGGTATCTAGTTTGGGCTACCAAGAATGATCGTGTCCTAAAGAGTGGTTGGTTGTCATGTTGATAATAAAATTTTGTGGGCCATTCAGCACATTGAATGCCCTTGAGTTCTTTGGACCAAAATTTGGGAGATGCATGGAAATTCTAATACTCAACCATTCCTTAATGATTTTGCTTTGGATTGTCCTATACCTTTTAATGATTTAGAGAATATACTATATAACTATGATACACTTATGGAATTTTCTTATTTGGACATGCTTGAATGTTGTGATGACATTGAAGCTTCCCCTAATGCTTCTTCTCCTCCTACAGAGACTCTTGTTAATCCATCAACGTCATTGATTCCTAGTGCAAACTCAGAGGATCATCCTTGTTTTCCAGATGTGGATTCTTGTTATAAGTACTTCATAGACATTTCAGGCTTGTTTTGTGAGTCTTATCTTATAGACTTGGAGGACAACATCAATGACAATTCTATTTCTACTACTATCACATCATGTTTGAATTTTCTCTTCATCAAATTCGACATGATTATAGATTGTGACACTCTTTAATTAGGCATGGAGCTCCTTTTTTTGTAGCATTTTTTGGCACCAACAAGGTGACATTCAAGAAATTTTCAAAGACATACATTCTGAGATTTCTTCCCTCATATTCCTTGGAATCGGAAGATCTTTTGCATACAGCTTTGGCTGTGTTTCTTCCCAAGGAAAAAAAATGTTTTGTGGCATTCTTGGATCATTTTCAGCATTCTATGTCGAGCATCTACCATCAATGTATGAGACTCTACATTTAGGGGGGAACTACATGGTCTCTCTTCTCTCTCTTCTAGGAGGATTTTTTTCTTGACATACGGTTTTATGTTTCTCAAATATGACATTTTGTACATGGGTGAAAGAAATTGCCGTTGGGAAGTCACCTTGAGTCCTCCTTCCTTCACTTATACATGTTTTCTTTCATTTTTTTCTCTTTTAAGGAGGAGTTTTCAGTTTTTCTACAGTTTTTCCTTTCTCCATCTGTGAGAGATCTTTTGTACATGGTTACCTCATCAAGCCTTGTTGTCAAAAACCATCTTTGAGGTTTTTACTCTCTTTTTTCCTTCCCTAAGTTGCACTTAAAGGGGAGTGAAAGTGTGAACAGGGTTACACCCTAACCAGTTCCACTCTTGGGTTGTTTTCACACCCAATTAAATTTACTTATGGCACATATAGGTTATTTACCTTTTGTGTCTCATGTCATATGATTGTGACACTCATCACAATCTTATGTTGTCCTATGTCTCACCCTTGCCTATACAAAGGTTCTCTTATACATTATTCATCATGTATGTATTACACCATTATTAGCAATAAAGCATTCTTCATTGCTTCTCTTGTTGATGTTTATGATAGCAGCTTCGGTTGTCTCTTCCAACCGATTTATCTTTTATTTGGATAAATTAAATAATAGCAAGCAGCTATTTAATTTATAAGACTCCAAGAGGTGCAATTTAATGAAGAACCTTATTCATGATTAAGCCGACTTGTCATTGGATGCGATTCCTCTCTAAGGCACGATCTTTCATAAGAAGTTTCATTTATTAATTGTGGCCGACTCTTGGTGGAGGCCGACTTGTTGATATGTGAAGAGACACGTCCTCTCTCCTTGTATATATATTAGATGTTTCTCTCATTTGTTCATCATCCAATTCACTTCATTCAGTTCATTCGCATATCTTACATTCACCTTCAAGAGCAGTGAGAGATATTCTTCAAGTGCAGATTGTTGAAGGCCGAGTTCATAATCTGAGATTCGCATCTCGCTGTATCTATGTCGCATCATAATTTTGGTGCTTATATTGTGGCCCTTCATATCGGCCTCTTTGTAAAGGAGTTGTTTTTGTGATTCAATAATATAAGAGATATTATTGGCTGGGTTTTTCTCCCTCAAGAGGAGGGTTTTCCCAGGGTATCTGCTGTGTCTTGTGTTAAGTTGTGAATTAATTTCTGTGCATTAAATCTGATCATTAAATTTAACATGGTATCAGAGCGGGTTTGAGAGGATCGTGATCAGATTTGATTCTACAGCAATACTCTATTCTCTTCGTCATAATTCTTTGTCTATCTCTACCTCAATCAAGATGGTGAACGGATTGAAGATCGAGGATAGACTCAAGGGAGCATCCAACTATACATCATGGAGGTTTAGGATAATGCTCACCTTAGAAGAGAATGATTTGGCTGAATTCGTGGAGACCAAAGTTCCCGAACCTGAAGAGGAAGAAGAGAAGTTGCAATGGAGGAAGAAAGACATCAAGGCGAAGAAGTTGTTGGTTGATTCCGTCAAAGACCATATTGTTCCGATTGTCTCCAAGTTGAAGACTACAAGGGAGATGTTCAAGACATTAGAGGAGATGTACGAAATCAACAATACCAGCCGGGCTTTTGCACTGAAGCAACAACTACACCATGTGAAGATGGCTAAAGGAGAAACAGTGATTGCCTACTTCATGAGGATCTCGGAGTTGAGAGATCAGCTCTCTACAATTGGTCATGTGGTTGATGATAAAGATCTAACGATGCTTGCTCTCAATGGTCTTCCATTATCATGGGAGTCCTACATTCAAGGAATCAGTGCAAGATCCAAACTTCCGAAGTTCGATCGCTTGAGGGCCGATTGCATTCAAGAAGAGTCAAGATTGGTGGCTAGAGGCGTTGGTCAAAGTTTTTCTAATGAAGATATTCATGTTCTTGCCTCCCAAGCTTCGAAGAAGAAGGGAAAAGATGGAAAGAAAGGATTCTACAAGAGGAATCGAGATAAGGGAAATGATGGTGCTCCCCCTTCCAAGAAAAAGAGAGACTTGTCCAAGATCCAATGCTTTAGGTGTGATAAGTTTGGCCACTTTGCTAAGCATTGTCCAACTAGACCTAAGCAACAAGCCACCGTTGCAGATGTTGATGATGCTTCTCCACAAAAGGATTCAAGTGAATATTTGTTCTACTCGGCTTTGTCAAGCAGTGTACCTACCGACACCAACACTTGGCTGATCGACAGTGGTGCTTCTAGACACATCACTAGTTTTAAGGAGCACTTATCAAGCTTGGTGGAGAGAGATTCTTCCGAACAAGTCATCATTGGAGATGATGCTAGCTACTCCGTAAAAGAGATTGGGACCTCTACACTTCATTTGGATTCCGGCATCACACTTCAGTTAAGCAATGTCCTTTATGTTCCAGGAATCAAACGCAATCTCATTTCAATTTCAGCCTCAGAAGATAAAGGATATCAAGTTGCCCTCTCCAAAGGCAAAGTTCTAGTGTGGATGGAGAATTCTAGCTTCAAGGACGCTCAGGTAATTGGAGTTAGACATGAAAGTCTTTACAGGCTTTGCACGCGTCCTCTACAAGCATTGGTCCATGATTCTTCCAGTCTATGTGATCTTTGGCATCGGAGATTGGCTCACTTACACTTCCAAGCCTTACCTATTATGGAGAAGATGGTATCGAGTCTTCCTAAGTTCAATCAGGAGCATGAAGGAACTTGCAAAGGTTGTGCATTAGGTAAGAATATAAAAGCTCCTTTCCATAGTAGAGAAAATAGATCTAAGTGCATTTTAGACCTTATTCATTCTGATTTATGTGGACCTATGTCTGTTCCGTCTTCGAGTGGATTTTTGTATTATGTTTTGTTTATTGATGACCACTCTAGAAAGACTTGGATTTATTTTTTGAAAACTAAAGAGTCTGAGGAAGTGTTAGTAAGGTTTAAGGAGTTTAAAGCCTTGGTAGAGAATCTTTCTGGTAAAAGAATCAAAGTCCTCAGATCAGATAATAGTGGAGAATTCACCTCTGGCAGCTTTAGGGATTTTTGTATTGGTGCAGGGATTAAAGGAGTTTTGTGTCCCCTATAATCCTCAACAGAATGGTGTTGCAGAAAGAAAGTACAAGACGATCATGGAAGCAGCAAAGGCCATAATCCATGACCAAGATTTGCAAACCTTCTTATGGGCAGAAGCTTCCAGGACGGTTGTATATGTTCAGAACAGAAGTCCTCACAAGGTCTTGGAGAATACGACTCCGGAAGAAGCCTTTATAGGAAAGAAACCTGAAGTCAATCATTTGAGGATCTTTGGATGTCCTGTCTATGTTCATGTTCCAAAGGAAAAGAGAACTAAGTTGGAGCCTTCTGGCAAGAAGGGAATATTTGTGGGCTACAGTGAGACATCAAAAGCCTACACGATATACATTCCAAGACAGAAGTTGATTGAGATCAGTAGGGGTGTCACATTCGAGAAAAATGTTGCATTCAGGAGATCCAGGGGTATTCATATGGAGATCGATAATGAAGAGTCTCCTTAGGATATGGAAGTTGACCATACTCCTGAGATTCAGAGGGAGACTTCGGAACCAAAGGAAGATCTTGATCCAGTTGAATCCTTGGAACCTATTGATGGACCTACTGAGATTGTTATTGGGAGAAAGAGACCTCTATGGGCCAAGCGTACTATGCAAGAGGCTGAAAGTTTTGCAGCTCCTAGAGGCACATTCAAAGAAAGTAAAAGGCCACATAAGTTCTCCAGTTATGTTGCCTTAATGAGTAAGATTATTGAATCTGAGCCTACCTGTGTTGAGGAAGCATCTAGTCAACAGGTTTGGAGAGATGCTATGGCAAAGGAGTACCAATCAATTCTCAAGAATGATGTTTGGGACATTGTTCCTAGACACGAGGGAAAATCAGTGGTATCTTCGAAATGGCTCTTCAAAATCAAGCATGCTGCAGATGGGAGCATTGAGAAGTACAAGGCAAGATTTGTGGCTCGTGGGTTTTCACAGAAAGAGGGAGTTGATTATGAAGAAACATTTGCTTCTATTGCTCGCTATACTTCTGTTAGAACCATCATTGCCATTGTTACATCTAGAGGATGGAAGATTCATCAAATGGACGTGAAGACAGCTTTTCTCAATGGTGTGATTGAGGAAGAAGTTTATATCGCGCAACCTAATGGATTTGAGGTTCATGGGAAGGAGTCTCATTTTTGCAAGCTGAAGGCCTTGTATGGTCTTAAGCAGGCTCCTGTCAAGTTTGGACTTCTTGAAGAATGATGCTGACTCAAATCTCTATTTCAAGGTAATCAATGGTGATGCATTAATTTTGGTATTATATGTTGATGATTTGGTTCTTACTGGAGAAGATCACTTGATTCTCAAGTGTTAGAAGGAGTTGACTTATGAATTTGAGATGAAGGACCTTGGGCTCATGCATTACTTCCTTGGATTAGAAGTCTAGCAGAAACCAGATGAGATGATTCTAAGTCAAGGAAAGTACGCCATTGATATACTTAAGAGATTTGGTATGATGGATTGCAAATCCATGTCTACACCTATGGAGACCAACCTACATAAATTGAAGGAGGCTGCAGCTAGTTCAGACTTGGTGGATCCTACATTGTACAAACAATTGATTGGGTCCTTGATGTATCTAGTTAACACTAGACCAGATATCTGTTATGCTGTGAGTGCACTTAGTCAGTTCATGTGTGAGCCTAGACAGATACATCTTGTTCCAGCTAAACATATCCTGAGATACTTGCGTGGCACAGTTGGATATGGGTTGAGGTATTCTTCAAATGCAGACTTGGAGCTACTTGGTTATACTGATTCTGATTGGGCTGGGTGTGTCACAGATCGGAAGAGCACCTCTGGTTGTTGCTTTAGTTTGGGTTATGCTATGATATCCTGGTGCAGCAGGAAGCAGTCATTTGTGGCATTGAGTACAGCAGAGGCAAAGTATATTGCAGCTTGTATGGCAGCTCGGGAAGCAGTGTAGCTTCGTAAGCTCCTTGCAGGATTGTTTGGACAATCAATGGAGCCCAATATCATTTATTGTGATAATCAGAGTTGTGTGAAGCTTTCTGTCAATCTTGTGTTCCATGAGAGAACCAAGCATGTTGAGATCAAGTACCACTATATTAGAGATATGGTACTACGGAAGGCTATACAGTTGAGGTACATCAGCACTAGTGAGCAGACGGCAGACAGTCTCACCAAGCCTCTCTCCAGGATAAAGTTTGTGTACTTTCGAGATAAGCTTGGTATGGTGGAGAATCCAATCTTAACTGAGAAAGAGTCTCAGTATCAGTGAGCCTGATGAGTTCTTCTTTGTGAGAGAAGTTTGAGGTGAAATCCCTTGTTTAATGAGTTCTTCTCTGCGAGAGAAGTTCGAGGTGAAATCCCTTGTTAATGCATTTCTCTTTGAGATTTGAGGTGAAAGCCCTTGTTTCCACCCTCTGAGAGAGTCATGGTGGATGTCATGTGTGTGACTCCATGACACATTTTGTACTTGTGTTTCACCCTCTAGGAGAGCCATGGTGAAAGTCACGTTGAGGTGACAACATCACGTAAGTGATGAACACTTGTACACACCATAGTATGGTTGTAGCCATTATGGTTGATATCGTGTTGAGGCGATATCTAATATCACAATGAGGTGATATTCTTCTTTTCACTTATAGTTGTAGCCATAGTGGTAGACATCACGATGAGGTGATTTGTCTTGTGCAGCTGGAAGTATCCTCCCTAGCTAAGAGGGAGTGTTGATGTTTATGATAGCAGCTTCGGTTGTCTCTTCCAGCCGATTTATCTTTTATTTGGATAAATTAAATAATAGCAAGCAGCTATTTAATTTATAAGACTCCAAGAGGTGCGATTTAATGAAGAACCTTATTCATGATTAAGCCGACTTGTCATTGGATGTGATTCCTCTCTAAGGCACGATCTTTCATAAGAAGTTTCATTTATTAATTGTGGCCGACTCTTGGTGGAGGCCGACTTGTTGATATGTGAAGAGACACGTCCTCTCTCCTTGTATATATATTAGATGTTTCTCTCATTTGTTCATCATCCAATTCACTTCATTCAGTTCATTCGCATATCTTACATTCACCTTCAAGAGCAGTGCACGATATTCTTCAAGTGCAGATTGTTGAAGGCCGAGTTCATAATCTGAGATTCGCATCTGGCTGTATCTGTGTTGCATCATAATTTTGGTGCTTATATTGTGGCCCTTCATATCGGCCTCTTTGTAAAGGAGTTGTTTTTGTGATTCAATAATATAAGAGATATTATTGGCTGGGTTTTTCTCCCTCAAGAGGAGAGTTTTCCCAGGGTATCTGCTGTGTCTTGTGTTAAGTTATGAATTAATTTCTGTGCATTAAATCTGATCATTAAATTTAACATCTCTCTTGTGTGGAAGGTTCTTTGGTGTTGCAGAAGACTCATGCTCCTATGAACCATTGAGGTGACTTCAACATCAACGAGATTAGATCCACCTCAAGTAAATGAGATTGCTTCTTGCATTAATACGAAGTTCATGTATTTCCGTGGTGGTGGGTAATAGATGGCTATGAATGTGTCCAGATAATTTTGCGTCCTTGCACATACAGATTTTTGTTAAAATTATAAGAACCTTTTATGAGTCTTGTGCATTGAGTGCCACTATGCCTCTATGGCTTTTCATATTGAGTAAAACAGAATAGAAATGTCATTAAGGACTGGCAACTGCATATGTAGGCAGATTTTGTTAGAATTAGGTGATCAGATTTAATGCACAGAAAATAATTCAAAAAATCAGACAAAATAACACAGCATATACCCTGGGAAAACCCTCCTCTTGAGGGAGAAAAACCCAGCAACAAAGATCTCTCTTATATTTGATGCAACAGTGACAATTTTACAATTTACAATAAGGTCTAACTCAAGACCGATATACTGCACCTGGCAATATGGAGTGACAGATATTAACATGTTAAATCACACTTGGCAATTGACAGATCTGGCACTGGATGATCTTCAAACTGAGATAGATCAACACTGTGAATGTTTGCCTTTGTATTCTGAACTCGCACTTTTGCATAATATATTCACACTTGAGTATATTGTAAAGCTGATAAGTATAACATCAATCTGTACCTTATGTTCTCATTTGATATCACCAAACTGATGTATTCGCTTTTGAATATCAGAAAAAAATTCGCACTTGATTGATCTGATGTATTCGCTCAGATAAGTTTGCACTTGAAGATCTATTCGTCTGATGTATTCGCTCAGATAAGTTCGCACTTGAAGATCTATTCAGCCTTGATGATGAATAACTGAAGTTCGCACTTGATTGATCTATTCGCCCTTTATGATACAGAACATATATGAGTAACCGAACTCGGCTTGTGTATGTACAATGGACGAAACAGAAGTATATATACAGATGAGATGGGATGAAGCTAAACCCTCATGTCGGCCTTATAAGAGATTGCCTATCTAATTGAAGTTGGCCTAGTTGGCCTTGATAAATGTTCACACCTCTTCACAAGAGGTCGGCCACCTTATGAATATTAGATATCTTCTAATAAAAGATAAACATCAAATTCTTTTATGTCGGCCCAAGGCATGAGATACAAAACAATAAAGTAAATTGAATAGCCAACGGCTATAAATTCAATTTAAGACTTTCTCGAAAGAAGTGAGCTGGAAGGATCAACCGAAGCTGCTATAACATTAACAGATTTAAACACTAACCAATCATCAAAGTTGTTGTCCTCATTTACACGTATGAATGTAAGCCTTTGATTGATTGTATGACAAAATGACCTAAAAAAACTGTCTTATAGAGATGACACATTAATAACAATATCAAAATAAGACAAGTCTGTACCATTCTTAGAAAGGGCTGCGAAATTCTCAGTTGATACCAATATATTGTAAATTTAATGAATTTTCTACATGAAAAATAAGGAAGAATCAATATAACTATATGACTTATAATCTTAACGTAGTCTTTTCCTTTATTTTCAAATGAGATGTATATGTACATTTTACCGCCTTGTGTTGTTCTTTTTCTATCGTATCTTCTTCTATGTTATTTTCAAATAAGATACATATGTAAATTTATTAGCCTCGTGTTTACCATGTTCTCTTTTCTATCTTATCTTTATTGAAAAGAAATAAAGTTTGTGGACATAGCTTATACTCTCTGATATATAGTAGCAACATATGGCAATTGAGCTAGTATCCTTTTGGAATAAACTGTATAAGTTTTGGTTTTGGAAAGAAATAAAGTTTGTGGACAAAGCTTGTACTCTCTGACACATAGTAGCAACATATAGCAATTGAGCTACTATCCTTTTGGAATAAACTGTATAAGTTTTGTTTTTGGGAATAACTTACACGGGATTATTTCAAAGGCATACTAGCTCATCTTCATGGACAGCGAAAATAATCATGTCTACTGTATGGTAACTTTCATTGATGAACATGACAACAATATACTACTTATCATTTTGAATCAACAGTTCTCTCCTTTCTAACACTTCAAGGTTGATTGGACCAGAACAAACATGGCAATAACTAAAACCCCAACAACAAAGAATTACAAGTGATAAAGATAAAAAAGTGGCAATTACCAGCTTTTGCAACAAGTCAGGTTGC
The DNA here is from genome assembly GCA_007258455.2 of Sequoia sempervirens. Lineage (NCBI taxonomy): Eukaryota > Viridiplantae > Streptophyta > Pinopsida > Cupressales > Cupressaceae > Sequoia > Sequoia sempervirens. The sequence continues at coordinate 51,882,759 of VDFB02000007.1, forward strand.
TCTTCAAATAGATGAGGCAAATGTTTTCTCATTGCATTTTCCAACTTCACAGCTGCATATCCTGGGACACCATACCAAACCTTTGGAGCACCCCAATGCAAATAATTCAGTGAGTAGAAGTGATGATCCTCTACATGCTGCAACCACAGATGTTTGTGTCAGTAAGAAATTAAATCCTTGTTTCTTTACAGTGTTCAGTATGCAACTCTGTAAAGTTTTAAATCAATTTTCTATTATATCTTATTTAATTTCATCATGTATAGTTCTCCTTGGACTGCTTTTAATGGGCAGTTTAGACCCCAACTGCTATTTAAGTTTTCTGTCATTCCACTGTTAACTTCATTTCTACACAATAAAATTCTATAAGATGTCTCGGTAAAATGAAAAGACATTCAAAAAGCATAAGTATGTTTAAGAAATCATGTGACTGCAAAATAATGTTACCAGATTGAGTCTCCTGCCTGTACACAGTCAGCATGCAATGCAACTTACACAAGCACTAGACACTTAGTATGATGACCATCAAATCCATCAACTAGAGTTCATTTGGTCGGCATCTCTTAACATTCATTACTGTACCCACCCACCTCCCCCACTTGGATTCAGATCACTCAATGTGTAGATCCATACATACATCATAGCATTCTAATACAAATATGGAGGGTACAATCCATTTGAATCATAATAGACGTATAGCTACAATATATCAATATATTTATAAATATGGGCGTATCAGTCATCAAAATAGTATAAGAAGCCAAAACTAATGAAAAAAAATAATTAAAAAAGAATGGATGTACACAACACAAAAATTAAGATAGCTATGAGACTACAATCCATCAAAGTAAATAAAAAAGGGGTAGCATGGGCAACACACAAACATCACTAAGGCCAATTCCAGTGCTCATGAAACACAAAGAATCTTTAATATTCAATGTATGGTCATGTACACGAGTGCAGAAACTATCATAAAGATGTATAAATGATATAACATATTACAGAGCCATCAAGTAATTTTCCAAGATCCTCAAGTACATTGACCCTTTCTTCCAGCTTCTAACATAAGGCACTTGGTATCAATTAATCAATTTCTGAGTTTCTAGAGACTTTCTGCGCTTCGAAAAGGAAGATGCGAATCACTGATTTAGAAAAGTTTAGGCAGTGCTCATCTAGGAGTTTTACACTGTTTTACATGTTAAACAAGTCAGCACAATTCCTCTTAAGAAATCACGGAATATATCTCAACCGCAATATTCATGATAGATGCCAAAATCAGGAATAACTTATGGTATTAATGATCACTTTATGCATTTTTTACTGCATCTAATTTTTACTAGGTCTAACCAAGCTCAAAGTGCCAAACCGAATATTCTTGCGTAGTCCTGAATTTTCCAGGTTTACTTTTAATTATAAATTTTACATAGTTGAGACCTAAGTCACCATATTCGACAGAATTTCAACATGAAATTCGAAATTCATCGAATTTCAAAAAAATGTTTCAAATTCGATCAAATTCGACTAAATACGGCAGTCAAATAAGGGCGTTGAAAATTCTCATAAAGCGATTGTTTTATTAGGGTTTTTTTTAGGGTTTTTTTGTTATATAGCTGAGGGCGACATTTGATATCATTACACCTCTTTCTTGCGTCTGCAACTCGTCTATTGTCTGGCGTCTGCAAGTCATCTCGTTTTTCGGTGTCTGCAACCTGTCTTTAGCTTTTTCTTGTCATCTCTCGCGGCGTCACTCTCTACTTCGACGACTCAACTACTAGCAGTGGCCGTCACTTGCGTCGGCGTCTGAAGCAGCGGCCGTCACTCTCTGTGTCTAAAGAATCCCCTGTAGGTTGCGGCCATCAACGAATCTTAGCTTCAACTTCGACATCTCCAACATCAACTGCAATCCGCGAACGCCGTTTCCTCTGCAACTCCCAAATCACCCGACTTCAGCCTTGAGTCTTCGTCGAAGGAGGTAGGAAGATATTTTTTGTTTTTTTTAAATTTAGGGTTCAATATTTTTATGCCGCCTGTAGAAAATTATGCGAATGATTTTTAATTTTTTACTATTATCCAAAGTTCTAAACTATATTTAATATTTTTCATTTGTTTTAATATTTAATATTTTATTTTGTATTTAATATTATGTTTACTTATTAGTAAGTTATCAGTAAAGTATTTTTTAACAAAAATATATAGTAATAAATTTTGTCAAATTAATAAAGTTTACATTAATAGGAAGGTCTTAATGAAATCAGCCCAAGCTGGTGAAACTGATCAGCGAAATTCACATTTTCAGAAAAAAAATTATAGACTGGATTTAGTTTTACGCTTTATTTAGGACGGTCTTGAGGTTAAATTTCGTCAACTTGCTGAAATTTATTCTAACAGGACAATCTCAATGAAAATGGGTCCAATTTAATCTTATTGACCTTCAAAATTCTTATTTAAAAATGATTATAATCTTATTTTTTTGGAATTTCGCTTGAAGATTAATTTATGATAACCTTGAGAGTAAAGGTTAGTCATAAGTTATAGTCAAATTACCTTTTCTTATAGACCAATGGGACAATATAAGAAAAAGGCCCTACTTGTTCTTACTGATTTTAGAGAATTCATTTGAAAATGTACAGGTTAAAGTTTGTTTGAAACTTTATATATGATAATATTGAGGTTAAATGTCAATGATAAGCCGGTCATTCTTTTTCTAACCTTAAAATGAAAATCCGTGGTAAATGTTCCTCAAGTTGTTCTTACTAAACTGAAAATCCATGGTAAATGTCCCTCAAGTTGTCCTCACTGAACTAAAACTCCATAGCAAATGTCCCTCAAGTTGTTCCCACTGAACTGAAAGTCCATGAAAAATGTCCCTCAAGTTGTTCTCAGTAGTAAATAATGTGTCCAGATCATTTTTATTGTAAATGTAAAATACTAAAATGTAAATTATATTAATATATTTATATTATTATAGACTTTCAAAGTTTCAGATATTAATTTTATTAATATTTAGTATTTTTTATTAATATTAAGGGCTTCTTAATATTTTAGTATTTTTATTATTTTATATTTTATAGATTTTAGGTGACTGTAAATTATATTTATAAAATTATAGATTTCCAGTACTTATTAATATTTAGTGTTTTCATTTTATTTTTATGTTAATAAAAATATGTTAAATATATTTATGTTTATTAAAATTAAATTTAGTATTTTTTATTTTGTTTTTAGATTTAAAATAAGAAATCTATATATTTTGTCTCAATGTTGTTTGAAATAAAATTGTGGATGTTTTAACTTTCAAATATTAAATATTATTTTGTCATTCAAACATACAAATTATGGCTCCCAAGAAATCAACTGCGGAAGCATGGAAATATATCACTCGCAATGGTACTGACCTCAAATCCAACAAGTGTTAGAAACCTTTTATTGGCGGTTTGACAAGGGCAATGGACCATTTACTTGGTATTACAAATGGTGCAGGAGGAGGTTACAGCATGTCCTGACGTTACCCCAGAAATGAGAGCTACTTTAGAGAAAGAACAGTCCTCTTCAATTATAGGAAAGATGAAGAAAACACAAAAAAAACAGAGAATTGAAGAGGATATGTCTCAATCTAGATTCTCAGCATCTATTATGTCTTCCTCTTCTGGTTAATCCAAACTGGTGAGGGCATCAAAAGAGAGTGGAACATTGAAAAGCTTCTGGAAACCAGTAGAGAAAGAGGTGGATGATGTTGTAGCTGATTTGTTTTACACAAGTGCTATTCCATTCAATGTTGCAAGAAGTCCACATTTTCGTAATGCTGTTCACAAAATTGCAGAGTTTGGCAAAGGGTACACTCCCCCAGGTTCAGAGACTATCAGGACAACTCTTTTGCAGAGGTAAAAAGATAGAGTGACCGATAAACTAGCTACTGTCAAAACCTCTTGGAGGAAAACAGGTTGCACTATATTGAGTGATGGATGGTCAGATATATGTCAAAGGCCATTGATAAATATTTTGGTGGCTTGTCCTGAGGGTGTTGTGTTTTTGAAAGTGATTGATACCATGAACCACAAGAAAACTTCTGAGTACATTTTTCAAATATTAGAGGAAGCCATTCTTGAAATAGGGGTGGAAAATGTGGTTCAAGTGGTAACTGATAGTGCCGCAAATTGTGTGGGAGCTGGGAAGCTGATTGCAGAGAAATACCCACAAATATATTGGAGCCCATGTGCAGCCCATTGTCTTGATTTGTTGCTTCATGACTTGGCTAAATTCCCATGGGTACATGAAGCTATTCACAGAGGAAGAGCAATTGCAAATTTCATAAGGAATCATCGTCTCACATTGAGTCTTTATAGGCAGCATGCATCCAGGGAGTTGTTGAGGCCTTGTGAAACAAGATTTGCTTCATTTTATATCACTTTGAAAAGAGTGGTTGAAGAAAAGGCAGCTTTGAGGTCTGTAATTTGTTCCAATGAATGGGAACACTCAGTGCTTTCTAAAGGTCCTAAGGGGAAGAACGTAGAGCAAATCATTCTGAATAGCAATTTCTGGGAAAGTGCAGCCAAGGTTTTACTTATATGTGAACCAATTGTTGACGTGCTTCGTATGGTTGATGGTGACACTCCTTGCCTTGGCATGCTTTATGAAAGCATGGACCGTTGTAAGGAAACTATTCAAAAAGCACTCAATAATGTAGAAGCAGAATATATGGAGATATGGGAGGTAGTTGATTGCAGATGGAAAATGATGCACACACCTTTACATGCAGCAGCTTGCTTTTTGGAGCCTAAATTATTTTCTATTGATAGAGAAGGTGACACTGAAATTATGGGAGGGCTTTTAGAAGCTGTTGAAAAGTATGAATCAAATCCATCAATTTCAGCACTAATCAGAAGTCAATTTTGGGTATACAAAAGAGGAGAAGGGATGTTTGGAATGTCAGCAGCCAAATATGACATGACACATGTACCTGCATATACATGGTGGATGACCTATGGAGCACAAACTCCTGAGCTACAAAGGTTTGCTATTCGAGTTTTGAGTCAGGGAGCAAGTTCGTCAGCTTGTGAGAGGAACTGGAGTTGCTTTGACCACATCCATTCCAAAAAGAGGAATAAATTGTTGTCCGGAAAGTTGGGAGATCTTGTCTATGTTCGCAGCAATTTAAAATTGCTCATGAACAAATCAGCAAAGGACTCTTCATCACAACAAATTCGTGAAGACATAGCAGCACTAGATGCAGATGAGCCTGACTTTGCAGATGAAGAATTGAGTACTGATACAGATGATGATGATTTAGCATCTCAGCCAAGTGCTCTTGATGACTTGGAGCTTTTTTGAAGTTCTAAAGTCTTTACTGTTATTGTACCTTTTTGACAAAAGAACATCTTCACAATCGTGATTTCACATGTTTCTTATGGTTTATATTTTATAAATGTGTCATCTTTTTGTAATGATTCAAATATATTTATCAATGTTAAACTATTTAGAGAATTGTATGGAGATATTACTTATATTTATAAAAAAAATAAAAAATTTACATAAGGCGAATTTTATTCGAATTTTATACTTTTCGAATTTTTTCCTTGTCGAATTTCATTCGAATTTCAATGTTGTCGAACTCGAATTCGAATTCGAACCTGGTGACTTAAGTTGAGACAATCTAACTTCTTTTCCAGCCAAGTTAGTATCTTGATGCTATGCTCTCATAGGAACAGCTAGGTGATGCCATCAAATAAAGTGGTTGCAAGTGAGTTGCACGTGTGGAAATTGATATCTAATGTAATAGCTAGGCATCCAAGGATGGGGATTCTTTCAAGATTTAATTTTTGAATGTTTCCTTTTTCATGTTCAAGTTTCATTGCTAATTTTGAACCTTATGTCTTGCTGTCACAAGGTTTTAGAGCAGTTCTTTCATTCCTCTTTCTACCTTATGCAAAAGAGGACAATTGTAACTCGTTTTAAGAATTATAGAGAAGCAACTTTTATGTATTTTCAGTATTTTTTCAAAGATTTGTACAAGCAAACTCCTTTTTATCAATAAAAAGCAGCATTTTTGCCTTATCAAAATTTGTGTATTGAGCGATATTGTGAATGGTTTGAGGTAAATTTTGTCATTTTCAATACTGAATCCTTGAATTATGTCTCATTTGAAATCATTTTATGCAAGAATATGAAAAACTTATGCAGGCCATAGGTTGTGTTAACAGTTTTTAAAGTTTGTAGTTGTGAAAACACAGTTTTTCTTCAACAAAACCTTAAACATAACCTTCCTTTGAAACATTTTTGTATAAATTTGTCAAAAATTGAGTTGTGCATAGAATAGAGCAGTTTTTTGAGAAGAACTGTGAGTTAAGACAGCAGGTACAAAATCATTTCATCATTGGTGCATCACCTCCTAGATCCAGTATATCTCAATTTCAGTTTTTCATCCTTTTTCCTATCAAACCAGCAAGCTTTTAAAGTTTTACGAAGTACATCAGGGGAACCAGCCCTCTCTGGAGGTTCTTCACCATAAGCAACCCACAGCTTGAAGATGATCCCATGTTTCACAAGATAGCTGATTCTACACTCAGTTAGGGTGCAATCCTCACGACAACATGTCTATCATTAGCACATTAAATCAAGTTTTAATTACCATAACTGAGGCCATAGTAGAATAAGATTCTTACCGAATAAAAAATTTTCAAGCAACATAATTTTAAATTAGTTGACATAATTTTTAAACTTGAGTGAAATTTACAAAAAGGACATAATAAGAGAACAATGTTGAGAAATTTTGTAATGGATACCCCTAATTTATTTTGTTTTCGGTTTGTAGAATAAGACAGATATGTAGAATGTTTGTTTTATATTTCATTCATCATAATGAGTACATACATAGATAATTTCATAAATTTGCAAGGAAATATGGAGGTATTACATCAAAGTTTAATAACACTCAACTTAATATCAAAATTCAGAAGTTTAGGGACTTATATCAGACATGATAAGACACTTTTAACAGCAGTTTGCACAACTCAGAAAGTGCAGAATCAGAACCAAGTTTGCAAACCAAACCCCAAGGGAAAAGGCACAGCTCCCTAGGAGGGCGATTTACTTTATAAAATCAGAGCTTCACCGATAAATGCAAGTGAATAGTCACCTTAAAGCGCCCAGCAATGAGGAATCCATTGGACCGATACCCAGAATAATGTCTTTTCACACTGCGTAGATATGAACTGTTTGTTGCTTCCTGGCCACTAAGAAATAGCAATTTCCAGAATTTAGAAAACTCATATCAGACCTCAGAAAATGGATTAAACCAGCTCCAAACTCACTCCAAAAAATGGCACACCACACACCAAGCCAAGAACTCTAAACCCAACTCAAAATACTGAAAATATCTTCATATTTCACCATCCAAAATGCACTTGAATTATCAAAAATCTCTGAAAATGTGATGAACTGAACTTCAACCAGCTAGGGTGGATATTTCACCACCAAAACCAGCAACCCAGAAGATGGTTTTCGTCCTCAACCAGCGATCTAGAAATATGGAAACAATCCAGTAGAGTATCCTTATGTTGTCAAACTGCATACCTCAAATGAGAGCTCCAAAAGTAATAAATAGAGAAAGAGGTAAAAATTAGGGCAACACATTTTCAAACTCTCATTTTCCCTCCAAAAGCTACACCCCTTTCTAGCTCTCCATATTTTAACATTAAACTTAACTTTTTTGAAATTACATGAAATTCCCCCCACAGGGGTCATCCACCTTTTGAGGCATAAATTAAGCCTTAAAAAATGATAAATAACCCTCCTTTCTAGGCGTCATATAAAATAAAGCATCGCCCACTTTTTTAAAACAATGTTACTTGACTAGGCCAAGGGGGCCCCTTATGAACCCACACCCTCCTCACTTAAGTTAATTAGCAACATTATAAATCTTAAGTGGCAATAAATCAAATATTAATCCAACCACCAAGAGAACTCACCATAAGCTGTTGGATGAATGGAACTGAGACCAAGTACTAAAAATAGCACTTACTAAAAATAGTGAGTTAAATCACCAAACCGACCCAAACAGAGCTCGATTGGAACTTACTAAAAATAGCCACTACTAAAAAATAACCATTTCTGCAGGAAAGGACCCCAAAAAAACCCGCAAAACTCATCACAAGACGCCGAGTCCCCTAACCAAATCCACTTAGCCTACAGGAACCAGAATAGGATAATGGAAACTCAAACTGACTATGAGCAAGAAGGGGACATTACAAGTTCTAGGTAGGTATTCAAGAGAATTTGCAATCCCTGAATAAAACAATGCATTCACATGACATCAATGTCCATCATCTCTCTACATTGACTAAAATTTAAAAAAGCTGAAATTTAGTTTTATTCTGTTAGGTGTTATTGTGCAATATTATGAACTAAAATTGTTCTTGCATTTACTCTGTGTGATATCAACAGTGGTACAAAAAATTCTTCATTAAATTTAGTAGTGATTTAGAGTTTGTATTCCACTTCAAATGGTACCCAAATTTATAATTTCTTCCAATCTTATAAGTCTTTTTATGAGTCTCCCTGAATCTGTCAAGAGATCAATTTCACTACAACAACATCAAGAGTATTTCAAATGACAATCATGTGAAGATTAAAAAAATCTCTGATTCTATAAAATAACTAGCCTTAGAACAAAACTGACATTTCACCTAAAAAGATACAAGAGCTGCATTTCATAAAGTGAATAAAATACAGAAATATGCATTCAACAAAGAGATCTGAAGTTTGTTTACCAAGCAGCAAAACTCCAACTTCACGACAACAAAAAAATTCTGCTGGCATCAGCCATTCTTACCCAGCAAAATGATGAAAAGCACATTCCTACATACACCCACGGTACTACCACACCAGAAATATCTCCTTCTTCAAAAGAAAGCATTGACCCTGGGAGTCGTGCAATGTTGTTTAGATTCCAACCTGATGTCAGGTATGGATCTGCAAGTTCTTTTGGTGCCCCCAATTGCTCTTTTGGAAATCCACTTCCAAAGCTCCTAGTCTCCAAATCTGCTCCATATAACACCTGAGAAACAGTAATGTCACAATCAATACTATCACAAGCAAAATGCACTTCTAAAAGGAAATATTGGCCCTTTTTTATTATACAGATCTGTAATTACTAAATGGAAGGCTGAAAGTATTTGCCAATTTGTTTTAGTCGTTGCTATGAGCAAACCTCTATTTGTTCAGTCGGTTTCTCAACCACACGCCAATATTCCCCTTCAATATTCTCCACAGAAGGTGCGAACCTTCCTTTTGACCCTTCAAGTACAATACAATCTGAACTGGACTCAACTTCCTGAGACCTAAAATAATGATCTTTGAATTCAGTAGCATATTTCTGAAATGCCTCTAATGTAAATTCTGGTCCAGGATCAAATCCAAAGTCATCTTCCTTAGATGCCAAACATTCTTCTCCAAAATTTGTAACATACAATTGTTCCTGTCTGAAATCCCTTGTCATTCGTGAAAGCCTTCTCCTCTTATGCCTTCGACCATCAACACTAGTGAGTGTTGCCTGTCTCATTTGAAGCTTGTGAATTTGTTGAACCCGTGTATGGAATTGTTTGTTTTGCCACTTAACCTTATCTCGAAGAGGGCAAGGTGGCTTCCAAGAAGGAGGAGGTACAATCCGGCAAATGCCATAAGGCTCAGCTATAGGACGTATACTTGCAATGTACTTTAGGGTGTCCTTGAACTCCTGAAATCCAAAATATCATCAAAAAATCAAAATTAAATAGTCACCGAAAAACCAGTAGCACCAATTAGCCACCAAAACTATCTCAAACTTCAAACATAATATGAATTGCAAACCTCTTCATTGGGATAAAATGCAGGGGCTGTTTCAAGTGTGGACCTGTGTCCTCCTTCTGGAAGCCATCTTGCCAAGACCTGCATATCAAGGTAAAAACCACCAATCTTTTTTTAATAACTGTCTAAAAATAAACTGGATATATATTCAAAATACCTTTAACAACTACCTTTTGGCATCCATCACACCTAGGGCAACCACGAACGACTCCCCTTGGTAAGGATGGATTTGTAGTGTACATCTGCAAAGCACATGTTAAAAAGGGAACCTCAATAAAATACAAATGAATTGTTTACCCCAGGTGAAGTCAAAGATTTTGTACTAGCTTCTGGAACTTGGCAATATATAGTAGCAATTTCCAATAACACCAGTGTGAGTAGATATTTCTTATACAAATTGCTCAATGAAATCAGACTAATAGAGTCCCCCATAGAAAGAAATTAACTTTTTCAATCATAGACAGAGGACAACAAATTTTCGGTGTGAGATACAAACATGCTAGCAATTTATTGATAAAAATATTCATAGAGAAGGTTGCCAGCAATCCAAATACTATTGTATTTAAAAAACAAATATTATATTAGTTTTATGATAACTCAAAGATACCTTAATCTGTAATGATCTCATTACATTATAATTTATAATCTATATCAGTATACATGTCGTGAGAATAGATTTTTGGACCTCGGACAAAAATAAAACTGCATTTCCAAATAACACTTTACGATGTAAGAATTGCTTGTGACAAGCTTACCGAATTTGATGTTTCATCCTCAGTCATGCAGGCCTCTGCATAACATGATCACATTGACATGAATCGGCAACTAGGACCATTTACAATTGAGTCACACTTCTGCAAAGCATTGCAATTATCAAAAAGATGTGCACCATTGCAACTGCAGAATAGTTTGCCATCCATTATGCTTGAAACTAAATAAAAAAATATTTTACGTATTTTGAAGTCTATGTAAAGCAGATTTAAGTGAAGCAAACAAAACAATTAGAGGCATGTAAGAGCTACAAGTGAACTTCAATTCTTGCAAATGCAGAACAACCATTTGCACATTGTTTCCCCTTGATATAGCTAGCAAACTGCCAGTAAAAATGAGAATTAAAAATCCCAAAACAAGTAAGATAGAATAATGCAGTATTTTCATCAAGCCAGAAAAAGATGGTTGACCACCATTTTATGATGTCTGTGCTAGAAATTTTGCAACAAATATAATCAACATTAATCATTTTTATGTTTTCATTAAACATGTTCAAGTTTTAGGAATTTCAGCATTGTCTAGCATTAAAACTTAAACTACCAGAATTACATGAATGAATTATATAGTTGTGTCACTTTTCCAAAGCTAGAGAAGTTAACCTCAATGACACTTCCATCATGGAAATGAGAAGTCTTATATGGATGCACTACATTTGTTTGCCACTATGATCATAATTCATAAATCTTAAGGTTCGTTGTTAGCAGTTAAACAACTAATCATACATAAAGTTGATGATTCATCAAATATGATGGATGTCAATATTGATATTTAAATGCTAAATGATTATTTCTTGATTCATATATGCATAGAAAACTAGCTTTTATTGATTAATCTCCACTGAACTCCTCTTAAATCTATTGGCTTTTCCTTTCGGCAACAAGACAATTATTGACCATGAACACTAGGAGAAGATGCAGGTGATCTAAGTGACAGCATCACTTCTATCGTCGACATCAACTTCAGACAGAATCTTCTAGCCAGAAACCACCCCCACTGCCTATGCATCCTTGTCCTGCTCCTTGCCTAGCAGAGCCCTCTGTAACTCAAGGGGCCAAGACCAACCATTATTTCTTGATGTTTCTCATCTGCTAAAAGACAGGCTCACAAATGGAAGAGCAGCTATATCATCTTCCATAACAGTTCCTTCATCATATGCAATTTCTAAGCATCCATACACACCTCTTATGGCAGAACCAAGAAGAGATTTTTCAAGTAATTTTTGCCACATAATATTCAAGAGTAATTGCCCCCCTCCATTTGAGGTAGAAATGAGATCCAAGAATGTTGTTTTAGGATAAACTGGTGCAACTACAGATTGTCAAGAATGTTACAACACAATTGCACACACCCCTTCCTACCTATGCCACTTTATCCCCTCGCAAGGTGAGGCTCCATATAACTCAAGTGGCATGGATTAACAGTTAACCTTGATGCTGCTAACCAATAATAGCCAAAAGATAAAGCATCTTACATGGAAATGCAATTTTTCATCCTCCATAATGGTTCCTTCATCCTAATCAACTTTTATGCATCAAACATACCATCTCAACTCATCATAAAACAAAAATTTCGATTTTCTAAAATCTCCTCAGTTTTCTAGGTTTTCATTTTTTGCAATTTTTGGACCTTTTTAGGTCGTTTTCAAGAATCAAACTTAGCCAAACTATCACCTACATCAATATCTAAGCCGCCATTTTTCTCCAACCCTTGGGTCTCTAACAAATTTCTTGCCAGTGGCTCTCATCTCCTTGTTTCTGTCTTTTTAATTGACACAATTAATGGATGATACTTGGCCCATTCCATATTGGGGTTCTCTTATCCCTTCTAATATATTTCTTCTTATTGCTTCAAACACAAATAATGCAATTTTTAATTTCAAATAAATCATCCACACAAGTGATTTTAACTGAAGCCATTGTAGGGACCCACCATTGGGCTAAGAAACTTTTCTATCAACACTTTGTATGTTATTTGACCTGCTACTTTGCAAGAATAATTAAAAACCTACAGATGAAATTTTAAACTCGTTAATTTTACAGAAAACAAAGTTGCATAGGTGGTTGCACCCAATCAAATCTCTTCTACTGGATTATCACCCTATCAGATTTACCAGATAGATTGCAATCTCTTGATACAAACCCTAAACCCAAGATGTGTTTCCCATGCCTAAAGAGAACCTAACTAATGCACCCTATGCAAAAAGGAATTTTAAAACATTATCTAAAACTTAAGAAAAACAAATACTATATCAGAGTTTTTAACCCTAGCAATGTTATGTTGTAGCTTACATATAGTTTGGTTTTGATACATCTTATATCATATAATCAATTTTGAAATTTGAGCATTGGACAAATCTATACTTCTAATCATTATAGATGTGTCTTGGTGTTCATTATTATGCTTTTTTGTGCTTTGAACATTCATTATCTTTTTTCTATAGATTTAAATTAACCCCTTGTGGGGCGAACTTCAGCTTAGATGCCACAACCGAGGGGTATCCCTTCCATCAAACTCACCCAAGATTTGCACCCAGTCTCATCTTTTGAGGCATGCCACACTCATAATCAGATGCGGTACTTTACCCAGTTGAACATTCAATGTATGTACATTTTCAATGATGTAAAATGTCTCTAAGGGACACAGGGCTCTATTATGAAATCCCTGACCTCATCCTATTTAACCCTTTTAAATGTTTATATCATTCCTAAATTCCTTCTCAACCAGCTGCTCTCTCAAACTCAAGTTCCAAGTTTTCAGGGTTCAGCCTAGATGATCAATACCCATACCTTGTGTACCCCTGCACCTTGCTATAAAACAAAATACACTGAGAATACATGGATAGCAGCATAAGCCTAAAATAATCCAAGGGCACCATGGACACTTTCAGAAGGTTTGGGATAGCTTGGTTTGTTTCATTAAACAAATATTTGATCATTCTATAAAGAGTCACCAGTCGAAGCCTTCACTGCACTTGGTTCCACCGAGGAACTGTGTAACCGTAAATATTAAATATGGACACTAACCTTTCATGTTTGCAATCTCTCTCATAGAATGATTAGAATATTGACCTTTCTTGCACATGATGTTGTGAACATAACCATTGAGTAGACAGGCAACACTCCAATAGACCAGAGTCCCTTTCTGGCTTAAAGGATCGCTTTCTCAAAGTTAAAGGTATCTATGTTTTTAACTTCTTCAATTTAACATTTTATCATTGAACAAAAAGAAATTGAAGAATAAAGAGAGAATGCAAAAAAGGAGACATTTTGCTTCGTTTCTCTTTTTCTTTTTTTTTCATTTGAAAGAGTATTATCATGGATATATTTTGGTAGTCCTGATGGTCCCTTACACACAAATTAAAACTCCAGCTTGGTGCAGCAACTGGCATGAGATCTGCATGACCAATGACAGAACAAAATGAATCTCAATTCAAACTATGCAATAGATGGTGAGCATTTTTCAGCATCTAATGGAAGAATAAGAAGTCAACAGCATTACTCCCTTGACCATCCCATTGTCCAACTTGCTATCAGTTTTTAATAATTACTATTATATTAAGAGATGGAAAAGTATTTACAACAGCAACATACTTCCAATCTAGATTGCCAGATTGACTGCAGGGCAAAGAAACGTTGGGATCTGAAACATCCTAAAGGTATTTATTTACCAGGCTATAACAGTTACATTCTTGAACACAACAGTCCTTAAAACAGTTTTGATACCACTACGATTGTTATACTTACAATATAAACTACACAAACCTTGGTCCCTTCATTAACCCATTATGAGGTCCAAGTGAAACATGTAGTCCTATAGATTTGGATGCTTCACTGTCTGTTGTTACTCGCTTCTACTTTTTTGCAGAGTTATTTGCTAAATAGATCCCTCTAGAGTTGGCAGTATACTTAATCTGGAGGTAGAATGAGGCAATTGATAATGGCAGGGATCAGCTTGGGAGTGCACAGTGGTGGAGGATCATCCAATAGCAATACAGGACCTGGCAGAAGTGCTGGAGGAGCCACATTTAATCTCTGGCAGAGAAAGAAAGGAAATTCCCTTCATAATTTTGAGATTTCTCCCTGCTCTCTGAGAAGGACCGAAGTAAGGTAATTTGGGAGGGTTCTTTTCCCTGATACCACTTGTATCTTGTCAAGTCCAGTGAGCATCTGAGTAAACAATTACTCAAGCTTCATATGGATTCTATCCAATTGTTAAGTGCTCAACAGAATTGCAGATTGGATATTCCTTAAGCCAATTTTTTTTAGTAGATGTAATATCCTTAAATAGGGATAATAGAAAAACAACAATATCTCCAAAAATATGCAATAAAAAATTCTGAAATTTTATTTGCAAATAGAAAACCCATCAACAAACTCAGATCTATGCTCAAAATATTTTTCTGATTTTTCTATGATTTTATAGAAATTTCTGAATATTTCTGAATATGGAAAAGTTGCAGAAAATCCACTGATACTGCCCAGAAATTTCTGAAATGCATTACAATGATTTTTCTTCTATTTTTCTGAGATAAAACTGAAATGGTTACGCAGATTTAAACATACAATACCTCAAACCTTGATCAAACCCTAGCCATCTTCCAAATATGGCATCAACTCCCAAAATAAATCAGCGCTAGGTCTGACTTTTTGTTGCCATTCTCAAGAATGTTTAGAAATATGACAAACCATTCTGAAGTTACTCCAAATCTAAACCTTGGACTCTCAATTTTATCTCCAATTTGGCCTCCAAACCTAATAGACAATTGCAGCCCTGAAAATTGATGTGCTAGGGTTTCACAAACCAAAGCTCTTCCACCAAAACACACCTTTCTGACTAGGGGGAGCACATATGTCTCTCTGAAACTAAGGATACTCAAGGGTTTCAGACCTTAAGCCAAGTTGCAGCTCTAAAAGACCCCTAGAGAGTTATATAATAACTCCCAAAGAGAAGAATTAATCTCAGCCCTTGAATCACCACCTCTTGATCCAAAGCTTCACATTAAAAACCTAAAAATTGATCCAATAAGCTCCTTGAAAACTCATGCCCCCTTTGCCTTTTTATCACATGCTTTTTAAAATCACTTAAAGTACATAAAAAGGGGACAACTTAAGTCTTTTGGCTAGGAGTTACTTAAGTTGCCTAAAAAGATGTGCCCACAACTTAAAATAACTTAAGTTCATTTAAGTTGCATAAAAAGACATGCACACAACTTAAAAATAGAATTGAGAACAAGCCAAAGACTCCAATACTTACCCAATGATGCTCTAAGTCCTCTTCCTCTTGGGTAATCCAAGGAAAGGACAGCCAATATGCTGTTAATCCTCATCGTTTGATTGGGGATATTACAGTAGATTTGGCTCATGCATATCTGATGGTGTCATCCAAGATCTGCAGTGGCGGAGACTAGAAAGTGGCAAGATCAGAATGTGATATCACAATCTTTGGAGGAATATCATGCCCACTTGATTGATAGGCTGAGCATTGCTGGAGAAAGTCCTTTGAGCTCCACACAATGGCACCTGAGACAGGAAGAGGGCAATGCACAAAGGAAATATTTTGCATTCCAATCATCGTTTGTATGGCATTAGGATGTTAGGATCACAATTCTGGTTTCCAGCATGCAAAATTCCATTGTTGTCAACACTCAGACTGAGCTCTGTTTTCCTCTAAGTTATGACAGAGATAAATCTTAACACTCATATATGCTTTTCTTTGGCATTCAGAGAGTTGTTGCTGGGCCTCATGGGACAGAAATTCACAAACCTCCCTCTGCTTCTCCTTCATCTATTGGAATTGTGACCTCTGAAAAATATAGAATATTGATCAGACAACTTGTGATTTCTAATTCATCATCACCTCTGTTTATTCCTCTTCCATTCTGTACATTGGTGTCCAAAAATAGCCATAAGTGGGTGAAAAGCTATATCAAAATGAGAGAGGAAGGGACAAAAGGATGAGTAGTTGCCAGATAGAGCTCATGGTAGAGAATAGAGAAGATTTGTACCACTTCTGCAGAAAGATTGAAAGAAGCTTTGAAAATGTATAGGGATTTGAATAAAAGTTGATTGATTTCTACTATAGGAGCCAAGATAAGGGAGTTTGGCCTAAAATATTGACAATCCATCCTAGTTTCTGTACAACAAAATGTCCATATGTTTTGGGCCCTATGTAAGAATGATACATCCATTACTCTAACAAAGATGTTGACTTTAAAGCACCAAGGACTTGCCATAGAGGTGTTGAGATAGTGAAACTAAGTACAGAAGAAATAGAAGCATATAGACTATTATCTTATTTACCTTACTGTTGCCTTTATGGTTATTTAAGAAACCCATTCAAAACGATTGTGGCAATGGATGTCCTGTGTTCATATTGTGCCCATTTGCCTGCAAAAGAAAAAAGTGGGGCAGAAACAAAAGAATGACAACTTGGCGACCCACCTTCATATCCAGGTACTGAAAGGTTTGTTGAAAGATAGTGGAGTGATACATTTGCAGAGGGAAGAACCAATAAATATAGATTCAAAATCAATTTACCAAATTTAAGTACACACAGAAATCACTATAGGAATTGTTGAACTATTGAATGGAGAGTAAATGAGAGCAACATAAATCCCTTCAACTTTTGATAAGTCCCTAATTCCTTTTATTTTCTTTTGGAGAGGATCTCATCCATATAGACTTTTACTATTCCTTCCATCTGTCCCTATCTTCACAACATGCCAGCATGAGACAAAATAAGACCAAATGGAAATCCCAGCAGCTATGGTTTCTGGATCCCTATTCTGGTACGATGCAGTATGTAATGTTGTGCAGGACTGATGACATTTTTGTGCACAATAATGGTAACGATCAGATTTGATGCTGAGATTTGGTTAAGCATTCTTCACTAAGTGTGTAGTCCAAATTAAGTGCCTCCACAGCCCATGTGCCCTAGCTGTTGTGGTTTCAGTTGGATGTATGTTTCAGTGAATGCACAGATATGAATATTACATTCCAAGTCACTATGTTGACTCCATCTTTCCAACCATTTTCAGACTGACTGTACATCGACCAAATCAATCACCCCTCTATCAAGTTAATGGTACAAAGCAATAATTTGGCAATTCAAATCAAATATCTCAGAGTTGTTTTCTCATCTTTGAACAAAGATAGAACTTTTCGCCATCAGATTTTTGGAGTATGTCATCCAGCTTGCTTTAAAGGTGGAAGCCAAGCAACATAAGGGGCCATAGAAGCTCAACCAATTCTATTCATCATCTATCCCTGCCAAGTCCTCTAACCTTGGCAACTTATTCTAACAGATTGGTTATTCTTCATAAATGAGTTCCACTAAGGGTTTACTTTCTTCATTTGACAATTGGAACAAAATGATTTGTGCTTATCACAAAACAGTCCACAAAAAAACATCGTGTTCTACAATCAAAGAAACCAAAGGCTCTTCTATCTGAGAAAAATTCACATTTAGAAGACTCGGAGATATATTAATCCAGCTCAACACTTCTAATCTTTAGCTTATCCTTGTGACCATTAATTATTCTGCCAACACCAGGGAAGCTTGCTCACTGGTAACCATCAAGTCACAAATAGACTAGTGGAGCTTATCCTTAACAACAGCTAGAAGAACTTTATTTCAATAAAGTTGATAGGCAATCTTCTGTTGCCAGCTACAGCGATGCATATCCATACTATCTGGGATGCATTAAGAGATATTCCATCTTCATGTCTCAAAAGAGTTTTGTCACAGTTGCCACAGATTCATTCCAAAACACAAATGATTGTGACACCATTCCACTTAGATGTTGGAGTGTAAATTTATTCTTATTTTGTCCTTTGCCCTGTGGTAGGTTAGCAACTAAGCAAGCCAATTCGTATTAGTTTTTTGCTTAGTGCCTCATTCAAAAAGCAAAGACAGATAAAACTGGCATGATCCCACCTTCAGCAATTGAATCTCTTGTTAAAGTTCTTTGCTCTACCTAGAAGCTTCCCCTTCGCTAACTTGCAACAACCATTTGAGTTTGATACCAAAATTTTGCTATTTGCCATAGGCATGGTAGTTAAGCAAAGATGTCATGTCCCCGTTTTAACAAGGACCTAAATTTGAATGGAGAGGGAAAATAGTTTTTGTAAACACTAAGTTTGAATTTTAAATATATTTTAAATAATAATTAAATATTAATAATAATTATTATTTTAAATAATAATAAATAGAAATAAATTTAAATTATTAAATAATAACATTTAAATTTATTTATATTCCTACTAGTCGACCCAATTGGGAAGGCACCAATAATGCATATATATTGTGAATCTTTGGTTTGAGTTGATCATCATGAATCGAAGGAAGAAATCCGAATTAGTCTGCTGGGACGGAAACCTCCACATAGCCAGCACCTTGGGGAGATGACCCCCCTCTCTTGGTATCTAATTTCTTCTTGCAATTCACTCAACCACCTTGCTCACTGGTTCGCATCTTTTTGGCATAGATTGCATCGACACAAAGGCGTCATCCAACTTGGAGGGAAGGAAAGAAACGAATACACTCGAGGCAAATTAATAGTTATCGAAGCAACTCCACCTCAACACCATAGCTATGACCCGAGCATCATAATCGGAGCATCTTGGTTAGCGAGGAGGTGCCACTCTTTGGGCACCCATTCATCACTCAATCGCTCTACCTCAACGATCGAATGTTATTAGCATCGCCAACTCATGTATTAGCAGCAACCATGGCATAGCTTTGAATCAACCCTCAGGC
Organism: Sequoia sempervirens; assembly: GCA_007258455.2. Classification (NCBI taxonomy): domain Eukaryota; kingdom Viridiplantae; phylum Streptophyta; class Pinopsida; order Cupressales; family Cupressaceae; genus Sequoia; species Sequoia sempervirens. Next base: position 51,902,124 of record VDFB02000007.1, read on the forward strand.
GACACCCCTCTATGCATCGTGGGTGACAATCGTTCATGCTCAACCACACTATACACCATGATCACACCTGGAACCTAAGCGAATGCCATCTGAAACACCAGTGGGAGACAATCAACATTACCTGTAGATCCACATTCTACAGCCTACGAACTATCTGTAAGCCATGATTTATGTAATATAAATAAGCCTGGACTTGTTATTATTTCGGGACTGTGAGATTACATCTTTATGTTTGTCGTATGTCATGATCATCAGTGAGGATTGATTCCATTATGTATGGTCTATGAACAGTTCTGCTTTGCTACATCAATCTAAGAAAATAATATTTGATCAGCTCTTAAATGCTGGAGTTGTCATTTCTTAGTATAGTCATCTATTTTATCTTCTTAAAATCTGAGATCAGAAATTGCCACTATTGTTTGTTGTTATTGAGCTTGTAGTTGTGTGGGACCTTTACAATCTACTCTCATTTTTGTGTGATATCTAAATCTAAGTGTAAAGGAGTACATTTCTAGGCTTGACATTTTACATTGCTAAATTTGAGTGCAAGAAAATACATTTATGTTCTTTATTTGAGCTTGGCATCTTACAGTGGTATCAGAGCCTCAATCTTGCCAGCCTATGGGTTCGATTATGCAACTAAGTGAGGAAGAGGACGATGAAATTGTGATCTCCAAAATTGCTAGATGGTATGAAAGGTATCAAAAGTATAAGGATCTTCTAATATACCAAGAATATGTAAGATTGACAGGAATAGCTATACCCGTGAATGAGGAGATTATCAAAATCTTTGATGCGTACTTAGGTGAACCTAAGACTATCAAGGATACACAATCTTTTGATGTTTACTACATGAGGAAACGAAAGGAAGAGGAAGAACAGTCAAACAATGATGAAGACATGATAGAGCAACCTGAAGAAGAACAAACAATGTGTGTTGAAGATGCCATGATTGTTAATGTCCAAGAGACACCCACTCACTCCTCAAGTATGGAAGTAATCAAACCTTATGATGACAATCTACAATGCTTGGAAAGGTTTGATGATTTACAAGATAAAGGTTATGCTATTGTGAAGAGTGGTTTGACTAAGAATAGTCAAACAGTGATGAAGACATGATAGAGCAACCCGAAGAAGAACCAAGAGTGTGTGTTGAAGATGTGCCAATGATTGTTAATGTCCAAGAGACACCCACTCACTTCTCAGGTATGGAAGTAATCAAACCTTATGATGACAATCTGCAATGCTTGGAAAGGTCTGATGATTTGCAAGATAAAGGTTATGCTATTGTGAAGAGTGGTTTGACTAAGACTAACCCCTGTGAGAATGGATGGCAAGTTTATCATGAAAACCCTAAGGATAGTGAATAGATAAGAAGAGAAAACTCCATAGAGGTTGACCAAGAAACATTTGAGCTCCTTTGCTCCAAGATTAATGAATTTGTTGATTGGTTTATTTGTAACCCTGAGAAGGAAATTTCTGGTGTGCACATGATGGGTCTAGGAGAATTGATTGAGTTTGGGAAAGACATTGTATTGGAGCCAGAGGTAAGGACTGATTTTCTGATGTATGATAGAAGTCCTTTATCTTCACACTATCATGTAATGACAACCAGAAAGATCAGCTTTAAGATTCATGATTCTCATGGAAGAATTCATACTGGACCGACACTAATTGGAGAGCATGAAACAATAAGGAAGGAGAAGTTTGAGGTGGATGAAGGCACCACAAAGGTATGATGATAATTCTGATTTTTTGATTTGGAACAGCAGTCTTTGGGTTTTGCTTAGTCTTGAGTTGGCAACTCCTACTCATGAGGGCAATAGTAAGAAGTCTTCTTCCCTTGTTTTGCACATCCATGGGAGATCACTCAGAGTTGGGGAGTTGGTTGGAGTTGACGACCCTTGGAGATATAACTATCCTCTCGTGACTGCTGGACATAATAGTGTAATGTGCTAGGATCCGAGTATTGATATGCTTGGTGCATTCATTCATCGGGATCATGATAAGTTGTGTCACAATTATGGGCCTGATGATGTTTATATCAGAGTGGAGCAATGGAAGATTTTGTACAAGTGGTCACGCCCCTGGAATCATATCTTTAATCACTTGTTGATCGACTTAGCATGCATGGACACAGACTTGCAATTGCTTGAGGGCAAGCAACATCTAAGCGGAGAGGACTGTCATGTCCCCGTTTTAACAAGGACCTAAATTTGAATGAAGAGGACAAATAGTGTTTGTAAACACTAAGTTTTAATTTTAAATATATTTTAAATAATAATTAAATATTAATAATAACTATTATTTTAAATAAAAATAAATTTAAATTATTAAATAATAACATTCAAATTTATTTATATTCCTACTGGTCGACCCAATTGGGAAGGCGCCAATAACGCATATATATTGTGAATATTTGGTTTGAGTTGATCATCATGAATTGAAGGAAGAAATCTGAATTGGTCTGCTAGGACAGAAACCTCTGCACGGCCAGCGCCTTGGTGAAACGAACCCCCTCTCTTGGCATCTGATTTCTTCTTGCAATTCACTCAACCACCTTGCTCACCGGTTCACATCTTTCTGGCACAGATTGCATCAACACAAAAGTGTCATCCAGCTCGGAGGGAAAGAAAGAAACAAATACACTCGAGGCAGATTAATAGTTATCGGAGTAGCTCCACCTCAGCGCCATAGCCATGACTCGAGCATCATAATCGGAGCGTCCTGGGTAGCGAGGAGGCGCCAACTCATCACTCAATCGCTCTACCTCAGCGGTCAAGTGTTATTAGCATTGCCAACTCATGTATTAGCGGCAACCATGGCATAGCTTTGAATCAACCCTCAAGCAACACCCCTCTATACATCGTGAGTGACAACCATTCGTGCTCAGCCACACTATACACCGTGATCACACCTGGAACCTAAGCGAATGCCATCTGAAACACCAATGGGAGACAATCAACATTACCTGCGGATCCACATTCTACAGCCTGCGAACTATCCATAAGCCACGATTTATGTAGTATAAATAAGCATGGACTTGTCATTATTTCGGGACTGTGAGATTACATCTTTATGTTTGGCATATGTCATGATCATCAGTGAGGATTAATTCCATTATGTAATGTATGGTCTATGAACTGTTCTGCTTTGTTACATCAATCTGAGAGAACAATATTTGATCAGCTCTTAAACATTGGAGTTATCATTTCTGAGCATAGTCATCTATTTTATCTTATTAAAATCTGAGATCAGAAATTGCCGCACTATTGTTTATTGTTATTGAACTTGTAGCTGTGCAGGACCTTTACAATCTACTCTCATTTCTGTGTGATATCTAAATCTGAGTGTAAAGGAGTACATTTCTAGGCTCAGCATTTTACGTTGCTGAATCTGAGTGCAAGAGAATACATTTCAGTTCCTTATCTGGGCTTGGCATCTTACAAAAGATGACATCTAGTAGCATATAAAGCAAAGGCCTTCTCATAAGCCAATCCCAATTATGGATTACAACCTTTGGTACCTTATGAGATCCTGATGGTTCTTTGAGCTCAAGATATGTCGTACCAGCAGAACAAAGCTTCTTCCTTTATGCATCATTTGACCAAGCTTAATTTGCAATTCACTTGGCTATTCCAATGTACAATTCTTAAACATGGATTTAAAGTTGCTTATGTGTTGAGGCAATGCAAATTTCTACTAAAAACCAACAAACATGAGGCCAGAAAACCTATGGGCTACCATCACATCCTTTATATTGGTTGCATGTGTACATGCCCAAATTCATGCTTACAATGCTGCTACCAGTAAGCAATTTTCCCCTTACACAAAATCAATGGTGACACAAAAGAAATATGTTAATGTTTTAACATGTCTATGTCTGATTTTACTTCTGTTTGTGGTTGATGTTAGTGTAAATAGTGTCATTACATATCTAGTTAGGATATCACCTTTCTAGGATTGGCCTATTCACACTTAGCTTAAGTTTACTTAGGATTTTTCATGCTTTTGTCTCACCTCATGTGGTTGAGACATGTGTCCTCTGTTGATGTTATTAGCAGCGTCGGGCTGCTTCTTCCAAGTCCACACAAATGAAAACAATTCAAAAGCTATTCTAACGGCTATTTGAATTTTGATTATATTCGATACCTTGCTCTTGGCCGACTTGAGATGAATTGAAGAGACACGTCATTTGCTAATATTAATTAATATTTATTTATGAGGCACATTATGAAGTGGCACGACTTTCTAAAGGAGCTGACCTCTTGTGTAGAGGCACGATTATTTGCTAAAGGCCAACTTGTGTTTATTGAAGAGTCACGTCCATCCATTCCATATAGTATTTATACTCCTTCATTGTATCTCTCTTGGCATTCATTTTCATTCATATTTCATCCTTCATCACAAGTGCGAGTTCTTCTCAAGGCAGATCGACATTATTGGTGGCTGAGTTTTCAACAGCAAATTGTCTCCTTGTATTGCTGTGTTGCATCACTCTTTGGTGCATGTATGTGGGCCTGCATATCGGCCTCTTGTAAGGAGATCATTATTGTGATTGATTCAATATATAAGTGATATATTGTTGCTGGGTTTTTCTCCCTCAAGAGGAGGGTCTTCCCAGGGTATCTGCTGTGTTCTTGTGTCTGATTTTGAATTAATTTCTGTGCATTAAATCTGATCATAAAACTAACATCCTCATCATTTGGGACACCTAGTACATGCATACTTGCCACTTGCTAGCACATATGTCATTTGAGTGAGACAAGTGTTTCATCTTTGAAGGGATAGTCAATCATTGTATTCTACCTTCCTACCTCCTCTAACTTGCCTATATATGCAAGGCCTCTATGTACATTTTACACTTACACACTCTTCATGTATTGATAGACATCCTATTGTGCTTCATTGTTCACTGGTGGAAGGTTGTTTTGTGCTTTCAGATTCCTAGCCAATTCCAACAGTTGAAACCCAGGAATTATGCTTGAAATCAGCTTAATATTGAATAAGAAGCTTGCTTAAGTGCTAGAAATGAAATTGGCATGAAAGAAATGGGCAATGAGAAAGGAATAAACGAAGAAAAAACATGAGTGTGAGTAACACAATATATACCCCAAAGAAACCCACCAATAGGAAATCCCAGCACCTTGGGGCAATGCCTCTTTATGTCAACTGAAATCAGCCAGCTTCCAAGTCAAAAACCTCTTCAATAATTACCAAGAACATCATGGGAGTACTTGTTTTCTCTAGCACAGCTTATTAAAACTACCTCAATTGTCACCTACACTTAGATGGAACTCTAGATATGCTATTAGGTTCCATTGCAAGATCTTAAACAACACTTTGATTCATACATTGGATTAGCAAAACAAATCAGAAGATCCCAATGTCAGTCTATCTCAACAATGTGTATGGGGAATGCCTTGGCTTCCAATCTAGGTGGTCAGTCCTCCTGTTTATCACATTCAATGAATTTTGACACACACCATATCTACCTTAAGAATTTGCAAGCCCTTAAATTTGCTTGACAATTTCAGTGGCCGTCATTGGCTGAAAAATCTGCCTCATATTTTTTTTATAATATCAGAGATGCTATAGAGTTTCAAACCATGTATGCTGTTTCAGATGGAGTTTCTTTGCATCTCTATACATCTCCTGGAAATTTCTATTGAAATTTGGGAAACTTCACATAGAGGTTTCTTTGATACATCATGTAAATTACATTGGTCATTTTCCTCAGGTACTGATAAGTGACTGACAAGAGCTAAAAGCCTAAAATAATTAAAGAAATACAGTAGGAATTGTAATTTTCTGTTTTTCACAAACAAGTGCTTTTCTAGTAAATATTTTTCTTATCAAAGCCTAAAGAGATACTAGTAAGAAGAGAAACAATAAAAAGGATTACGATGTCTATGTGCACTGAGGTTTTATCAATTGACTGTAAATATAGTCATCTCTGAGTACCCCTATACCATGTTTTTGAATAATGATATTCCCATCCCAATTCCCATTAGCTGCCTTTGGGTGATTATGGTTTAAAATTTTACATGTCATCTTGATGATTATCAACTATGATTTAATTGATTCATCTTTGTTTTCACTGACCATTTATTTTTGCACCCTAAAATGTTAGTTCTTACACTGTTAAACATTTTACATTTTTTATAGTTTATAGCTATTGTGTTTTCTTCTAAATTTAAATATTTTTTTATCAATTATTGTCTCCAAGCACCCGTCTCTCCCATTTTTCAAAAAATGGTGTATTGGTACCCACCCCCATCTTGCATATGAGTACTAGTGCCCATCTCTTGGTAACTAGGCTTGCAACATTCTTTCTTCATGTTTGAATCTTTGGCCTTATCTTTCAAAGGGTCAGTTTGGTTGGTTGATTCTTATGTCTTCTTGGTCATATGGGCCATTCAACTGAATTACACCAAAATCTAATTGTTTCAACTGACCTATTTGGAATCAACGAGAATCTGGGTCCCCAAAAGCTCATATATTGAAAAAATGAAGTAATACCTTTTACCTTCTCTGTCAAATTTCATTTCTCAATCAAAGTGAATCTGATTTTACTCTTTTTAGAGTCTTATTTCAGTGCAAGTAGTCTTGAAACTAAAGAGCATACATGTGTGTTTATGGCCTCAATTTTGGGGAGAATCAATTCCAAAAATATAAATATCTGGAAGAGGTGACAAGAAGTAAATCAGGAGAAAGGAAGTTGGGAAGGAGAACAAATTGTTGCTGATACATTTCATTGTAAGGAAGGTAGATTAAGTTGTGGAGACCTTAAGATCCAGTTTATAATTCAAAAGGCTGAAGCCTAGTGTTAGGTCTCAATCTCTTCTGCTACTTGTGTAAGTATCTGTGTTCCCAAATCTATTATTAGTTTATAGTTTCCTAATCTCCTTCATGATACTCATACAAATCAACAATGTTAAATACTAGTGATATACCAAGATCCTATAGCAATTCCAACCCATAGCCATTTCAAGAATCAAACAACTTAATAATCCTACAAGATCCAAATTTCTTCATTTTCAGTTTGTTATATGTTCCTTGTGGATGTCTTTCCTTCCTCAAGCAAGCCATTACTTCATCTCCAATTTCATATTCCTTTTGTCTTCACCTCTGATTAGCATGTTCTTTATATAGTCTTCTCCAACTGTTGTTGGACTTTTTGATGCAAATTCCATATGTACTTTGCATATCTTCAGCTATAGCACTCTTTCTATGATTAGTGATAAAATCTCTTAATTTTGAAACACTGTTTAGAGTCTGTCCATATACAATTTCAAATGGTGTTCAACGTCTGCTTTTGTTTAGTGAATTATCATAAGCAAAGTCAACTTGCAATAAGATTAATTCCCAATTTCCTATTTTATCACCTAATAAACATCTCAATAAATTTTCCAAACATTTATTCACAACTTCTAGTTGTCCATCTATTTGTGGGTTGTATGCTAAACTAAATTTTAGATTTGTACTCATTTTCTTCCATAAGGTCCCCCAAAAATGTACAAAAAATTTCCCATCTTTACCTAATACAATGATTTTACGTAACCCATGCAATCTCACAATTTCCTTGTAAAATAAATCAACTGCGTACTACATCAATAGTTTTTTATAAGCAATGGAATATGTCATCTTAAAAAAGATGTCAACAACTGCAAAAATATAATCATGTCCTCTTTGAGTTCTTGGCAATCCTAACACAAAATCCATGCTATTATCCTCCATGGTTATTCTAGAATCAGTAATCACTTGTGCAAACTAACATTCTGACAACTGTTTTTCACTACTTAAAAAATAATACAATTTTGCACATACCTTTTGATATCCTTATACATCTATGGCCAAAATAATATTCACTAACCACCACATGTCTTATCAACTCCAAATGTCCTACCAATCCACCATTATGTTTCTCCTTGATCAAATTCTCTCTCACTAAACTGTAATATCCCCAAATAGGGATAATAGAAAAATAACAATATTTCCAAAACTAGGGCACAGAAAAATCTGGAACTTAATTTCAATATAAGAATTTTTACAATAAACCCAGATTTACAATCAGATTAGTGATCTGATTTTTCTGCTAAAAGTAATAAATTTCTGAGTATTATCAAGCTCAGGAAAAGTACAGGAAATCCTTTTATTTCTGCCTAGAAAGTTCAGAAATGCATTACAATGATTTTTCTTCTATTTTTTGAGACAAAACGGAAATTAGTATGCAGATTTAAACACAAAATACCTCAGACCTTGACCAAACCCTAGCCGTTTTCAAAAATGGCATCAACTCCCAAAATAAATCAGTGCTAGGTCTGATTTTCTATTGCCGTCCTCAAGAATGCTAAGAAATATGAAATACCATGCTGAAGTTACTCGAAATCTGAACCTTCAACTCTGAATATTATCTTCAATTTGGCCTCCAAACTCGATAGACAATTACAGCCCTGAAAATTGATGTGCTAGGGTTTCACAAACCAAAGCTCTTCCAGCGAAACACACCCTTTTGACTAGGGAAGCCCGTATGTATCTCTGAGACCAAGGATACTCAAGGGTTTCAAACCTTAAGCCAAGTTGCAGCAGCAATAAACAGAAAACTCACAACATAATAATCTCTAAAAGAACCCTAGAGAGTTATATAATAACTCCCAAAGAGAAATTAATCTCAACCCTTGAATCACCACCTCTTAATCCAAAGCTCCACATCAAAAACCTAAAAAAATTATCCAATAAGCTCCTTGAAACCCTACACCCCCTTTTGCCTTTTGTCACATGCTTTTTAAAAGTCACTTAAAGTACATAAAAAGGGGACAACTTAAGCCTTTTGGCTAGAGGTCACTTGAGTTGCCTAAAAAGGCGTGCCCTCAACTTAAAATAACTTAAGCTCACTTAAGTTGCATTAAAAGGCATGCACACACCTTAAGAATAGAATTAAGAACAAGCCAAAGACTCCAATACTTACCCAATGATGCTCTAAGTCCTCTTCCTCTTGGGTAAACCAAGGAAAGGACAGCCAATATGCTGTTAATCCTCATGGTTTGAGTTGTGGATATTACATAAACACTTAGGAATACATAATTGATTACCCTTGAAAAACATATCTCCTTGAATCAAGTAATTCAACCATCTTGTCTTTGTCTCCATTTATTGGTTACTTAGATGACTTCCATGCTTGACAAAATCAATATCAATCTCATACAAATGCTTCAATTCATCAAACCCAACAATTTGAATTCTCATTTCCATCAATAAATTGTCTTCTACTTAATGCATTTGCTACCCTATTAGACTTTCCAATTCTTTGTCTTATAGCACAAATGAATAACTCTATAGAAATTCAAAAAATTTAACATGTCTAGCAATCAACTTACTTTGACTATTCAAATATTGCAATGCTTGATGGTTAGTATACAAAAAAAAATCTTTGATAACAAATAATGTCTCCATTTCTTCAATGCTTGCACACTTCCATAAAATTCCTGATCGTAAACAAAAAAAATCCTTTTGGCATCATTCAACTTCTCACTTAAATAAGTTGTAGGTCTTTCATCCTAACTTCAATTGCATTTCTACTTGCGTCACAATCAACTTGAAAATAACTTATCAAAATCCAGCAAAGTTAATATAGGTTATTTAGTTGCTTTCCTCTTCAATAAATCAAAACTCATATCAGCCACAACAACCCACTTTAATTCTTTCTTATCACTCCTCATGATACCAATAATTGTTGCAAATATTCCACTAAACTTTTTGATAAACTTCGGTCAAAAACTGGTCAACCCATGAAAAGATCTAACTTCATAAATACTTACCAATTCAAGCCATTCAACAAAGTTCTGATTTTCTTATGATCAATCTTATACCCATCAACTAAAGTAACAAAACCCAAACAAACCAATTCTTTCTTCATAAAACTAAATTTTTCACATTTATCAATAACTTTTCTTCCCTTAACCTTAACTAATACTAATTTGATATGCTCTAAATGTTCTTCTTCACTCTTACTAAAAAACCAAAATATCATTGAAGCATACAACAATAATTTTACAAAGATATGTTTTCAATACCTCATTCATTAACCTCATAAAAGTACTAGGTGCATTAGTCAATCCAAAAGGCATACCCAACCACTCATGCAAACCTTCTTTTGTCTTGAATGCAATCTTCCACTCATCTCCTTTAATTCTGATTTGATGAAATCCACTCTTCAAATCTATCTTACTAAATATTTTGCGCCACTCAAACAATCCATAACATCATCCATTCTTGGCAAAGGAAATTTGTACTTCACAGTGATCTTGTTTATAGCTCTAGAATTTGTACACATTATCCACTCTCCTTTCTTTGGTGTTAAAATTGTTGGTACCACAAAAACTCAAACTTTCCCTTATCAATCCTTTCTTCAATAGTTCAGCAACTTGCTTGTTCAATTCCTCATTAGTGTCAATCTATGTGCTGCCTTATCAAGTAAACATGCTCCTAGAATCAGACAAAACCTAATTTCTCAATTTTAGGTTTACGTTTCCTATTTCTTTCTGATTGAATTTCTTTCCATCACAACATGACCTTTCAGTTTCGTCTTTGCAAACTTCACTCACCAAGGTTAGTAATTTCCTCATACTCAAAATATTCCTCAAGATCATTAACCCAATCAAGTAATTCTTCAATATCTAGTTTGCCTAAATAATTGGGCAAATCAATTCTACTTTTCTTACCAAGTTTGTAAATAGCCTTCAACATTCTTTCTTCTCTATCTCCATCTTCAACAAGTCCATTATTGTGTTCATCATCACTATCATCTAACCTAGGGTTCACAATACCTCTTTTTGGTCCTTTTCTACCACATCCAACCAAATCTGGACATTTATCATCATATTGAACATTTTCTCAATGTTTTTTGCAACCTGAAGTATACCTTGACCACTATCCATCCTTCTAGGTGGCATCTTCAAATTTGATGTGAATTGCCTCAACTATTGGGTACTCTTGCTCCCAACCAATTCAAGTCATGGTAATATTCCACCCAAAACTCACTTGTTGGAAGACTCGCTTCTATAACCTTCTTTGTTATTAACTAATGTCTCACTTCACTAACTTCGCAAGCCTTGCTATGATATCATCTAATGCAATCAAGGTCAAGGGTCCAACTAAGGACTATCTAACCTTGCAATGAATTGACCTTTCAAATATAAACCTAATTAACAACGCAATGGAAATCAACATAAACTATGTGTGAAGAACAAATTTGTTTGATTGACACAATAGCTTCAAGAGCTTGATTACATGCTAGGCTTCATCTTTTTGAATTACAAACTAGATTTTAAGATCTCAACAGCTTAATCTACCTTTCTTACAATGAAATGTATTGGGAACAATTTATTCTCCTTACCAACTTCCTCATTCCCGATTTACTTCTTGTCAACTATTCCACTTGTTTTCTTCCTTTATCTTTTTCCTCCCTTTTCTTCCTATATTCCTTCCTATCCTCAAATCATATCAAACCTCCCAATATATAAAAGATGTAGAAATGAAGTGTGACAACTAGCATCACAATACACAACCATAGATTAATGTGATAAGGATCAAAGGCCCCAAAATTAAATGTTTCTCATCAAATGGGCTTGGAAGTTAGTGCATCATCCTTGTGTGTTGTGTGGCATTATCATTTATGAGATACTTCGATCTAGGGGTCTCCAAATTTAATGTAGTTTCATATATGACCCTGTGCAAATTCTAAATACTTGCCATATTGTTCAAATGAATTACCATTATACAATAAATAACTCACTACTAACCCCAATCAACTCCTCAAATGGACAACATGGATGCAATGTTTAAGAGCACATGAAAGTTGAATGGAATGTTCGAGACACATAATGCAATCTATGGTCCCAGTTGAAGCAATGATTATTAACTATGGTGTCTTGGGGCAGCACTATTGGCTTGACTATGCCTACATGACAAATATAAAGCGTTGAGCTAATGAAATCACAAGTGTGGTGAGATTCAATGCTACAAACTTGGCTCACACTACTGCAATTATCTAGAAAACTAGTTAACTATCTACAAAACAAACATTAAAGAAAATATTTTTGGTTGATGCAAGATTGCTCTTACACCCTAGATGCTACTACATCAATATGTATATAACTCACAAACATTTACATATCATATATATATGCATGAGCATATGTATCTATACATATATTACATACACATGAGTATGTGTATTTATACACATATATACATATTATATTATATGTGTCCGTATGGAATCATACCTCTCCAAAACGAAAGCTTTGGGTCCCAAAAGCTCATATATTGCAAAATAAGGCATTTGTGTCTTACCTTCTATATGAGATTTCATTTCTCCTTTCTCAATTGAAGTGGATCTGATTTACTCTCTTTAGAGTCTTGTTTCACTATACGTAGTCTTTAGGGCACTTCACACTGAAGTGTGTGTATATTTAAATACTTTGGAGTCATATGCCCTTTCCCATTTAGAGTGCTTCTCTTGAACTGGTATGCCATAGCAATCTATACTATGTACTTGTGTTCAATCTTATTGGCTTCTCATTAGAGTTTTTTTCCTCAAGTGATGTCCATACCCTTCTCTACAGAATATTTTCCCAAGCATTTTTTGGTACCTTGGTCTTATTCCCATGATATTTCTTGTGGCCCCATTCTTGAATTATTGCTTCAAGCGTGCTACTCTCCAATGTGGAACAACTGCTCATTACTTGTGCTTTTCCAACTACATGATAATCTATACTCGTGCTTGTCAATTTACTCTTTTGAAATAGTAGATTTGCACCATTTTGGTCTCAATGAGTGCTTCACATAGTTTTTCCTTGCACACTAAAAAAAAAAATGGAATTAGCAGCAATGAACCAAAACAGCTTGAATCCCAAAAAAAGAAGATCAGAGTAACATCCATATGGATATGATTTGGATGCAAAGATTCAATCCTAACTCTTATTTGGCTTGGTTTACCCATACTTTATGACATATGCACATAAATGAAATCAGCAACTTTACTAACAACTTAAGTGCTACCAACCTTGAGTGCTTTCTCATCTTGCATGTTTTTCCAATCATCAAACAACACCAAGCTCCATTGCTTTAACATGAAAGCAAAACTTCAGTTTCTAGAGTATCCTTGTAGATGGAAACTAAAGTGCACAATACAATTGATGCATAAATAAATCAGCTTTGTGAAAACACGGTAGTCATTGCCATCTCTATTTCAGCTCCATATATACGTACAACAACCAATGTGATGATCAAACTAACTTTACACATATGTGCTACAATCATTGTGATTTTTGAATTAATACTTTTCAATCTCATCTTCCAAATGATCTGCCTAATAATGACTTCTTACCATTAGTGTCACTAGGCAGTGGTGGTAAGCATACATTTGAAGATACCACTACTTCCTTACCCTCTCTTTCAAGGTGGTTCCCACCCCTTCCTCAAATATTTGCACAACGCCTTTATCTTCATTGTCGTCGTTTCTCTGTCTTTGGAATCTTGTATTCTTCCTTGACCACATGGAGTGATGGATGTTCTACCTTCTCCTTCAATGAAATTTTGCCCTTTCTTCAAAGTTTTGGTCTATATTCTTCTTCAGACTTTACAAAAATAATCTTGGAGGTGTTGCCACCTCCTTTGAACATATTTTATTTTTTAATCAAAGTTACATGGTATAATTTGGTACCAATTATCTCCATTTGTATAAGCCAGTTTATAGGCTATTGCTTTGAATATATATTGCAACAAACACAAACTAGGGCAGTAGTTTCACATTTTAATGACCCACAATAGGTTTTGAGTTGGCAATGCCTGTTCTTGATCTTCTTAATACTTTTTTATGTTTTGTTTATTCGAGACTTGAACCTGGGAAGGTACAATAACAGTGCGATTGATAGCAATGCACTACATTCTCAATGGCAAAAGTTCAGGGCAAGTATGGGGCAGATTTTAAAAAAGACATGGGGGTGAGCTTGTTTCCTTGATATAATTACACTCAACCATACTTCAAGGTGCCCTCATGACAAAACTGTCATGCCCCCGTTAAACCTTGATTAAGAAAATCAGATTGCCGCCTATATCCTGGGCTAGGAAATTAAATTAACAAAAAGGTTGATTAATATTAGACAAAAGAATGTCATGGGTGGCGACTCTACAAAAGCATATAATTAACAATAAAAAGGTTTTAAGGCAGCGCTTGGTTATGAAGGTATGTATCCCTCACCAAGCTAAGGATGTTAATGAAAAGATGTGGCTTTCCCCCACCATTGAAGATATTAAAGGGAGAACAAATCATTTGTGAGAGGCATCAGGTGGATCGAATGAAAAAGGAGAAAACAAAAAGGGAATTAAGAAATCAGAACAGTAATAAGCAGAAATAAATATTTATATTGGCAGCAGTTAAATCAAAAAGATAAATCTGTGGGAAGAAATAAAATTATATATATATATATATATATGTTCATACAATAGTAGTACTTGCAGAAATTATTGATCATTGTGAGTGATGTAAATGTTTCTTTTGTTCTAAAAATAGTAGATTCATATAATAATCCATTTTGAATTTAGAGAAACAGATTGCAAATAGGAAGAACAGCCAGCCTTACAGGTTCACAAGAGATGAAGGACGACCAGCCTTCATACTCTTATCAAGTATTCCACCCAAAGATGGAATGGACGACCAACCTTCTATGATCTTGGGCTGGGGGGTGGAATGTGTTAGAAAACCAAGATCACCTGCATGCAAGATGGATGCCTGTCACATGCAAAAGATATGAAGAACCAAAAAAGATGTTATGTAAACCTCTCAGTAAAAATGCATTAAGAGAATCAATGATTACAAAAGAGATCAATCCTTATGAAGGAGATCAAGAAACCCTAAATGAAACCCTGGCGTGCACACTTAATAATTAATAATTAATTAATTATTAATGTGCCTAAGTTTAGCTTAAGTAACAAAGAGGAATAAGTGACTTAATTAATTAATCAATATGATATAATTAACTAAGCATAATAACTTATTACTCTAACACCCCCCCTTAAGATGAACTTAAGAAGAAGCTAAAACACTAGAATAAGATGCATGAAAGCAAAGATGGGTCCCGGCAACTAGGCCTGATCAGGTACCCATTTACAAATGCAAGAAAGAGTAAGAGAAGGAAAAACCCAGTGGGACAAAACCCCCCTTACAATGAGATGTCATGCTGCAAAGAAGCACTGGAAGAACTTTGTAGAGTAACACTGGAACCGAAATCTGGCAAGCAAGAAAAGATATTTCTGTCTACTACTGAAACCGGATGAGAGTCACTGATTGACTCAAGGAATCATGAAAAAAGCGACAGCAGACCCGATGCCTTGGAACACTTGAAAACTCCAAACGGGAACAACCCTGGAATCTATGAAGCAGCAAGCAATTATTAAATGATGTATTATTGAAAACGAAGTGCAAACATGCAAGATGCACTCTCCCAACTGCCAAAACATCCAAGTAATCACCAAACAACCCATCGGGCCAAATCTGGACTAAGTGATAAACTTGGGACAGATACAGAAAAAGTGCATGGACAGCAACCTAGAGCTCCTCAATACCTTTCCAACGCTTCAAACGAGGCGAAAAACAGAGATCGTGGCAAAAAGTTATGAGCTCGGAAGCATAAAAAGTACATCTAACTTCAAACAGCAATAAATGTAGTAAAACAGAAAAATACTGTAAAATAAACTGCACCAAATGAAAGTGCTCGGAACCAGCTTTCCGGCAATATCTCGTTTGCCCAATTTCGATATCGTATGCCCAAGTTATGACCAAAAGAAAAAAATAGCTCCTTTAGGGCAAATTAGGGCTAGGAGGGGGCAAAGAGGGCCGGCCGTATGTTGACGTCATGCTGATGTCAGCAGTTCGCGAGCGTAAAATTGACGGCCGTCGGCACAAAAAAATCTCCCCCCAGGAAAAAATTCGACGACCGGTATATTCTGTAGAATGACAGAATATTCTTTCTGGCAGGGAATATTCCCTGAGGACCGCTGCCGAAATATACTCTGCGTAGTCCCGAAATATTTGATGTACCCTGCCGGGAAATTTCTATTGCCGGGGTGTCGGTCGGTCCCGGCTCAGAGCTCCTCCTAGCCCTAATTTGCCCTAAAGGAGCTGTTTTTTTCTTTTGGTCATAACTTGGGCATATGGTATCGAAATCGGGCAAACGAGATATCGCCGGAAAGCTGGTTCTGAGCACTTTCATTTGGTACAGTTTATTTTACAGTATTTTTATGTTTTACTGCATTTATTGCTATTTGAAGTTAGATGTACTTTTTATGCTTCCGAGCTCATAACTTTTTGCCACGATCTCCGTTTTTTGCAAACGAATAGGCGTTGGAAAGGTGTTTCTGTGCTATTTCCAGATCTGTCATTTATTTTTCCAGAATCTGCCCCAGGTACATTTTATTCAGTTTTTTGTGTTTTCACACATCTGTCAATTATTTGGACTTTTTGGCACCTGGAAATGATTTGTTTGCGTGGGATGGATTTATTTGATTTGATTTATCAGTATTGAGGTCAGTAAGTCTCAAATTTTTTTTTGAAGAGTTACCATGGGTTTTTCTACTCACCCTTCAGTTGTAATTCTAAAACGGGGTAATTATGAGTCATGGGCAAAAGGCATACCTACACATTGTAGGTGGCTTAATATTTTGCCTTATTTGTATGATCTCATACCTAAACTAGCCACCTCAAAGGGAAAACTAGCTTGGGATATCATTAAAGATCACATAGTAGGACTTATACGGTCTAGTGTTGATGATGACACTGTGTGGGCTATATCGGACATTGATTGTCCCCACCCACTTTGGACACATCTTTGGGAGATCTATGGAGACCCCAATCTCTCTCCATTCCCAAAGGATCCTGCTTCAGATTGTCTCTTACCCATTGCTTGGAGAGAGAATACACCCTTTGATCATGATACTTTAAAGGAACTTCAGTATTTAGACACCCTTACATATTCCGATGAATCAGAGGCTTGTCTCACAGTTCCTACTCTTCAGACTGAGACTTCATCAACATCTCCTGTTGTTCCTGATTCAGTGCAGCAGGGCATCATTCACCTTCCAAACATAGCTACTTTGGACTCTTATCTTGCAGACATATCTTTCTTGTTTGTTGAGTCCTATATTGCAGATTTGGAGGATTATTTTGAGGACAAAAGAATGGACCAAAAACCTTTCCATACTTCCGAGCTTGATTGAGGAAGGCTAGCCTCCAAGGTGAAGTGAGGGATGGAAGGGCGACCCACCTTCCATGCTCTCGCAATACAAGGGCGACCAACCTTGAGATTGCAATTTGCAAATGTTTCAAACGAATTCCTAATGGGACTATTATAGTAATATACTTTGGAATGGCTATTGCTTTAATTTGGATTTCACTGTGAATAATGTTTACATGATATCATTATGCCGACTAATGTTTAGTAAAAATAGATGTTATCATGGCTTATGATTTAACGTCAAATTCTAGTGTCTAATATTCAGGGGTACACGAGGGCACATCCCCTAAGGTTTTGGCCCCCGTTCCCGTCCCAGGGATGTTCCAGGGACAGGGGATGCCTTGGGGACGTTTCCCAGGCATCCCAAAAAACAAAATTGCAGGGGGCATCCCCAATCGGCGAGGATGTCCTGGGGATGGCGTGGGGACAACTGGTCGTCCCTAGGATGGTAGGAGGACATCCAGGCATGTTGATGTTCATGGCAGTGTCGTGGTCTTCTTCCAGCAATCTCCTTTACTCATGTGATAAATTAAATATAGCCTAGGGGCTATTTAATTTATAAGAGATTTCTATTTATGAAAAGGCTCGATTATGAAGAGACTCGAATTTAATAAAGAAATGTTTTATTTAATGAGGCCGGCATCTCTTCATGAAGGGTCACGATTTCAAGTGGCCGACTTAATGAAACTTAGAGGCATGTCTTTCTAGAGGAGGCTGACATGTTCAACTTGAAGTGATGCGTCTCTCTTCCCCTTGTATATATACACATTCATCCATTGCATTGTATCATTCATTCATTCAGTTCATTATTATTCTTTAAAGTTCAAGTGCGAATCATATAGAGGAGATAGCGATTTCTGTAGAAGAGCATATTGCTGGCTGAGTTTCTAATCAGTGATATACATCTGGTTGTATCTGAGTTTGCATCAATTTGTGGTGCTTCTTCTGGCCTTCATATCGGCCTCTTGTAAAGGAGATTATTTGTGTTATCATTCAATATATAAGTCATATATTGTTGCTGGGTTTTTCTCCCTCAAGAGGAGGGTTTTCCCACGGTATCTGCTGTGTTATTGAGTCTGATTTTGAATTAATTTTCTGTGCATTACATCTGATCATAAAACTAACAAGGCATCCCCCAACTGTCCGAGGACGGTCGGCCATCCCCTAATTTCCAGCATGCTTTGGCAATAAAAAACAATCTAAAATTTTAAATGTTCATTTTTTTATTCTTTCTAAGTGGACCCCACACCCTCCCAACCCTAAAATGAAACATAAAACTTGTTTTCAAAGCCATTTGAGTTTATTTTTACATTCCAAAAAAAATTACAGCTAAGAGGAAAGTGAGCAAGAGACTCATACTCATAGTGGCAATGACTCAGACTCTGAGTCTGATTTTAATGCAATGTTGGCAAATGCCAATTAGAGGCAGCCATCATACTTTCTATTACTATGTTTTTGACATTTGTGACTTTGTCATTTTGACATTTGTAGTGCAAACTTGTAGCCTTTGGGAATTTTATTTTTAAAATTTTACATCATATGCACATTGACTGTTTGACATGAATTATGGAAGCAATTAAGTAGCTGTAGTACTATTAATTTGTTCAACTCTCATCACTCATGTGAATTATGTGGTTGTGTTTTACTAAGTACTTTTGATTCTATAATGTATATGTCAATATGATTGCATTTGCAACTTTATCAATGTTCATTGCTATCATTATTCATATGAATATCTGAAATTTGAAATTTCCCTATATTTTTTAAATTTACATATATAGCCATCCCCTTTGCCATCCCCTGCCGTCCCCAAAAATCCCCTAAAAAAATCTCATCCCCGAAACGCATCCCCTGTCCCGGAAACTCGGTTGAACATAGCTAATATTGTGTGCAGGACCTAAACCAGGATTTATCTTATAAAGGGCATTTCAATTGGTAAATTTATACTCTTAAATGTATCACATTGCTTATGGTAATTGGAATTGTGGTTTTAGGGAAAAAATTAGGAATATCCCAAAAGAGGACATTACAAAAACATAAAGGTTGGCTTTGGTCCATGAAATACTGTAAGTACACCCCATACCTCCAAGTGTCCCCGTAGCTACTTCAAGGTGCCCCGCCAATAGAAATTAAACCCAATGGGCTAAAACTTTGGGGAAAGTTTGGGGCAGGGTTCATAGGAGACATGGGGCTGGGTTTGGTTCCTTAATATGGTTACACTTGACTGTACCTCAAGGTGCCCTTCTGGCAAAACATAGAGGCAGGCTTTGGTCCAAGTGTCCCCATGCCCACTACAATGTGTTGCCATTGTCATTTCACATTACTCATTTCTGTTAATATAGCTTTGAATCCTATGCTTGCAAAAAATGTTTAAATCAATAATTTGGCTATTTCTCATGCATGCATATATAATACCAATCAAATTGGAAGAGAACTCTCCCTGCGAACAGACTGCAAACCATTCAAGGGACCAGGTCCTTATGTATCATAAATCCCCATGGGATAATCATGTAAAGTTCAAACATACCTCATAAGCCCTTAGGACTTCCCTCAACCTCCCAATGTTGGTTGAGTGCCTAAAGACCCCCATTTGGGAGAGTTCATTTGTGCAGCCAACCTTTATGTTCAGGAAACCAGAGGACACATGGGTCCCAAACCCCACAGGATTATCATGCAAACACACAACATAAGCCTTTCGGACCTCCCCTCAAACTCCAAAATGTTGGTTGAGTTCCTAAAAGCCCTTGTTATAGAGAGATAGGATGAGGAACGCAATAAGCATAAGGGTTCAAATAAGAAATCTAAGTCCTCAGCTCCTCTCTCCATGCTTGATCAATCAATCGAGTGCATAAATCCTTAAATTAGTGGAGTACCTAGCAAGCTCATCGGAAAAAAGTGAACAACTGCAGGAATGGCTAAGCAAAGATTCTCTATCATCCAAGCAGCTCTACTTCTCAAAATCATCAGACAGATAGTGATCAGGCATAAATTCAAAGCTAGCTATTTTCACATTTCTTCCACCTTGGCATTCAAAATCCATAGAAATCAAATTATGCAGATAATTGACAATCAATTGAATGAAATGATAGCTCAAAGACTCACCTCAATCCAAAAAGAGCACAACAGAATTCGAACAGCTTAATCTTAGACAGTTCAGACGAGATGTACCCTAACTGCCATTAAAATCACAATACCAGAAAGAAAAAGCAAGAGATCTTCAAAAATCTGATCTGTTCTAGGGTTTATTTTAGCCAGGGTTGGTTCTCTGGGTTCGATTCGGTTAAGCTAGATTATATGCACAAATAATCCATATACATATTTTAATGATTTAATATCAATATAAAAAACAGAAACAAACTGCTGAGGGATGCAGGTTAAGCCATGAGCTAAGTGACGATTAGCAGCTAAACAAACAGGGATACTTTTTTAAAAGTTCGGTGGAGGTTAGTTAGTTATACCTGTTAGTTATTTTGTTCGTTTTCTGACCACCTGCGAAACCCACTTGAAGTTAGGAGTTCATATTCGTGCACTTCTTTGGAGCGCCAAGATTGGAACCAAAGTTGCTTAGTAAACCACAGGCTTTCCCGATCTTGAACGTCTTAGTGATCATGACCTGTTGAATTTTAAGTGGTTATTACGATGTTCCGAATTTACTCTGTGAAGGAAAGAATTTTACACATTACAATGTTCCGAATTTACTCTGAAGGAAAGAGTTTTAACACCACTGTGGAAACCTCATGAATTTAACCCCGTAAGGAGTTTTATAATTGGTTCTTGTTTTGAGACAACGTGGCAGGGATATAGATTTTATTTTTATTTTATTTTCTATTTAAGATTGTTTAAAATTAGTCGTCTTGAAAGGTTGTAGTGCAATTGATCAAGTTTTACTATTTTTTTTACTATTTTTTTTTGTGAGAGTTTATAAAACTAGCATATATATATTAAATATTAATATATATAAAATAAGCTCAAAGTTATCTTGTTTGAGGTGCATATTTTTCATCATTAAGGGTATTTTTTATTTAATTTCAAAATGTGATATAATTTATTTTTTTTAATAATAAATTCACTTGCAATTATATAATTTTTTCCTTAACACGTTCTAATAATAATATCTATGTTTGATATAAAAGTAGTTGTTGTTTACTCTTATATTTATGTTTAATATAAAAGTAGTAGTTGTTTAATATTTATAACTTTGTAAGTATTTGTTTTTAAGTTTTATAAAGATTAACTTGAAATCATAGGAATTTATATATAGAAAAACATAACATGAATATCAACCATTTGCATTAAATTAGAACACACATACTTTCAATTTGTTAACAAAAAATAATATAACATAGTTTTTCTTTAACACATTCTAATAACTAATAAAATTTATGTATAATAAATAATTTGTAGTTTTTTTAATTGTTATTAAATAGGTATCTTAAAAAATGCTTACATCTTCATTAACATTCATTTCAACAGTAATATATATGATTTCATTATATTTTTCATCATTGTTTATTTCAATTGCCATATATAATGCTAGACACTAAAATTTATTGGAATTCCTCCCCAAACTTAAAATTTAATGTTTTTATTAATGATAGCTTTGTACGTATCTGATTTTAATTTTTATAATTATTAACTTAAAATTATACCAACTTGTATATAAGAAAAGATAACATCAACATCAACCATTTCCATTTAATTAGAACACAAATAGTTTTAATTTGTTAAAAAAATATAGTTTCACTTAGTTAAACATTTATGCACTAGTAATAAGTTTTGAACAATATTTTTAAAATATTTTCGAAATTGAATTTAGCCATAGATAAAATGTATAAATATTTTGCAAACATTTGTTAAATAATAATTCAAAAATACTTTCACTTTGTTAACCATTTGTGTACTGTAACTGTTCATTATCACTATCATGAAGAATATTTCAAACTTTAATTGTCACATTGGACTTGACAAAATGCAATGTAGGTATCCCATAGTGTGCATGTAAGAACCTAAATGATGGCATGACTTGATACACCGTGAATATGATGGAGTAGTTGAACTTTAAAGTAGCAAGCAACCATTCCTCAGGTGGTCTCATGTGATAACTAATCTGTGATTGTCCTTTAAAAAATCTCATGAATTTCATACTGAGCTCATCACATAGACTATGTTTTTTAATGGTTATTGTTGGTCTGATAGTGACCTTCCAAATGCATCCTGCAAGGTAAAGATCACAAACCTCATGGTATAGACGAACTGCCTAGTCACAAAAATCTACAATTTCGATTTGAATATTGTTAAATTTTATATCCAAGTTCATTTTCACTGTGGATTCATAGAGAAAATTAAAGTACATAGCATAATTATTAAAAAAAAAATGGCTATTTTCTAGTTCATTATTGATAATTTTCTTGGCCATCTTCTCTCTCAACCAATAACAAGCACTCAAATCCTCTATACAAAGGAGGACAATGAATGGAAGACGACAATAATACTTCGATAACCAAATGGACACCCATGATGTATGCACATTATGTGATATCTTCCTCACTTGTAGGAAAATCATTATTATTTTTTATATTAGTATTAAATAGGGGAAAATATATATTTTTCAACTTTTGAGAAAATTGCATATAAGAGATTAAACATTAAGCAAATTTATGATATCAAAGAAACTCAAAATATATTAAATTCAAGTAGTAAAAAGTAATTGAATATGTGAGAAGCATATGAAACATACCAATTTTTAAAATTATGTGGTGAAATATGAAGAATCCACATGGGTAGCAAATGAATTTTAGATTTTCTACAACTCATTAGAAACATTTGAAAAGTATCATAATTGTTTTACATTAGGAACATTTGTTGTTGAATTTTCAATGCATTAAACATAGAAGAATTTTTAAGTACCATAACACATAAAATCATACAAATACATTACATTTAGAAATTTGAGTACATAGTCATTGAAACAAAATTGAAGAAAATATATTTCATCAATTATCTTCTAAAATTTTAAGTCTATTTTCTTTAGCCTTTCTTTTGGCAAGTTGTCTACCCTTTTTCATGTTTTCATAACGGTTATATGTGAATGATAGCATAATTCTTAGGCCTTGTAGAGACTTTACACGAGAAATGGCGACAAATCTCAATCTTGTTCTTTCTCTTGGTCCAATATCAATAGTGGCTTTTGAAAGAGTCAAACCCTGTGATTTGTGAATTGTTAATGCCCAAGCCAATCTTAATGGCATTTGGATTGTTCTCCCCCTCTGTATTGTTGTAATTGGAATTGTATTTGGATTACGGTCATCAAATGGTATTCTTGAATAGCGTCAAACTCAACCATTAAATATGTTGGTGGTTTTGGTGGACCACTTCTAGGTTTGTATACAGTCTTTCGAATATATCCTAGAGCTCCATTAACAAGACCTTCTTGTATCCAAAGATTTGAAGTCAACATTACCCTGGCATCTTTACTGATCAATAATTCTAGATCAAGCTCATCATTTGAGCATCCTTCTACTACATTAATACTTCCTGATTTTGTTGCAAGACTACGTGCAACAAGATGCTTCAATGAGTATAGCATTTTCTTGTTATGTTTATGAACATTATCAATTGAGAACAAATGAACACCATTGTCAAACTCCTCATTGCTTGTTGCATCAATGGTAATAGCAGTTCTTGTCATAAGCAATCTCCAATCATCAATTGTTGGGTTTGCATCTCTAAGATTTGTCAAAAGTTGACGAAACCTTTGTTGGTGGATATTTTCTCCATCTTGTCTAAATACTTTATCTAAAGTAACCACAGTTTTGAATTCTTCCCATAGAAACCTAGCTCTTTTGTTGTTGTCATATGCTGGTCTATCATTAACAGGAGGCAACTAACCCAAATCTCCAACCAAACTTATAGATATACCTGAAAGATAAACAATGATTTTTTTAGCTAATATATACCTTCATATCTATATAAACTCCATAATGTGAATTACTTGTATTAGAATATAAATTAGTCATTTTTGTTAATCATAATCATGTGTATACCTACAAAGTTAATGTTTACATTTTGTAGGAATGCTTGTCGGAGTTGAGAATTTATGTTCTCTAGCATGTTCTGACCTATAAAGCTCATTTCATCAATCAAAATGTATTTGATGTGTGTTATCTTTTCTTGAAAGCTTGTTAGCCTTGCTCCTTCTAGTTGAGATAAATCTCTTATTGGGATTCTCAATTTTGAATGTATTGTGGATGTGCCAATGTTGAATGTTGCAACTCCAATTGGTGCAAGTAATAGAAGGGGAGAAGAACTCAAAGTCGTTGCATTTTCAAGAGTTTGTCTAATAGCACCAATTAGATATGACTTTCTTGTTCCTGTTGTTCCTTGAATTATCATCTGCAAGGGTTGTGGATTCTGATTATTATGGTAGTGTACCATAATTATGTTGAGCGCCTTCCTTTTTTTATCACTAAGATTTGAATAGTCGGTACACTGTGGTATCTCATCATGTATGAGATAGCCATGTTCTCTCATGCTGTTGATGAAATTCATTGCTTGATTTGTGTACACTTCACCTTGGTATTCATTACACCAATTTATTTGTCTATCAATATCTCTTCTACCCAACATATCTATTTCTGAGATTTTGATATTTTGACCATTATGTAGTCTGGATATTATTTCCCATTCATGCTCAATAATATTTTGTTGAACAGTTTCATTGTCTTCAATTTCAGAATAACTGATGTTTTCAATATTTTCTATAGTTTCTCTTCGCTCCATGTGCCAAGGTTTATACAGAAATGACTCCCAATTTTCTATTATGGAGTTATTATTGTGACCAATATATCTTTGTACATCATGAAATGGTTTGTACAATAATAACTCTGATAAGCAAAATTCATTCCATTCTTCTAACTAACGTGGAGGAATGGATAAAAATCTAGGGAATACTTTGACAATAGCAGTTGTTTTTCTTCGTTCCCATTTGTTATCTCTTTTTATTTTACGGTTATATATCCATGACTTGGATGCATCAATTAGTGTTATAGATTATGTACATAAAGGCCTTGTTTTGTATCCATCGATGAAGTTTATCGACTGTTCTTCATTGTTTTCTTCATCATTTATACTTACAGGTTTAAACACCTCATGTGATACATTTAGATTAAAAAAAAATTTGCTACTCTATACTAATGGAAGTTCTAGTAACATGTGACATGTTTCTTGAGCTCCAATATCCATTTCTATAATAGTCTCTATCAAAAGCCTTCTATATGCTCTTGCAGCTAAATCATCTGCATTTTTTGTGTTTGCAAGACGCATCAACATTTGTTGGTATGTTTTAGAGCTTTTCTCTACTTTGTTGCATACTTTGCAATATATTTTATCACGACATGTTTAGAAAGAACGGGTTTCCAATCTATATTTTCTCTTCACAATTGCAATATGTAGCAATTGTGTGAGTTTACTCTATCATCATTTCTGGTTGGCTCAAATTTCTTTTCACCTGTTTCTATGTCTTCATATAATTTTGAACCCTCTAAATTCAATTCCCAAGTAGTATTATACCTACAATCAATATAAATATGTCATCTATTTTAGTATTTGACAATTATATTATATTCCACTTTGATATAAATATTTTAACTTGTTAAAATAGTTACCTGCAAACCATTGTTCCTATCTTTTTTCGTAGGCATGCACCTTCCCTACACATTGTGTGTCGATGTAGACAATTTAGGATTTCTTCATAGTCCTAGTCAACATCTATCTCTGTAAGTTGTCTTGTATCTATAAGACATGGATGTAGAGAATAATTTTGGAATGCCTACAATTGGAAATGAAAATATATTAGTCATATTATAGATTATAAATAGTTTATTTAATATATTGCATGTATACATCCAAACTTTTTTTAAAATGCCTACATGTTTGGTTGATGTGGATTTGCTCTAGGATTCCATGCTTGAACAATACAATGGAAATATCTTTCAACACTTTTTTGTTGTTCTTCATTTGACCAATCAATATTATCTATATTCGGTGCTCCATGTATCCATATGAAACCATGGACATGTGGTGATCCCCTATGTTGCCACTCATATCTGCACCAATAATCTTTTACTTTCATTCCTTTTTCCAGTATTTCTTTTCTGAATATTGAATGTCTTAAGTGCATGTAATGTGTGACTATATGAGGATAGTCAATAACATTTTTTTCTCCAATTTTGAGCCTCCCTTGGAGTAGATGGTTGTGTTCCTAGCATTAATGCATTCAAATCAAGCCAATACATATATGTAGAACTTAAGGTGAAGAATATTGTAGGAGAACCTATTTGGTGAATCATGTTAGTCATTTTTGCACGACATTTTGTCCAGTATGGCCTTGTACCCCTTAATTTTTTTCCAAACCGCATCAACCTATCGACTAGATGAGAGTGTGGCATGTTTTCCATATGCTCACGTAAGTCATTGATGGTGAGTGGCATGTCTTGAAATTTTCTTTTTACGATTATAGCTAATGAATTTTGTGCACGATGTCTCATTATCATGTTCATCATAAAATATTTAAACCGTGGATGACTACCAAAGTGATGATCCTTGTACAACATTAAATGCTTGAAAAATTCATGTAGATGCAGTCGCCTCATTCGTGGTTCTAACCAATCACATCTAGCATCAGGGAATAATGTTGGAAATGCCATATCAAGTAATCCTAAAGTGACATATTCATTTATAGGAGATGAACCTATTCCTGGCCAATCAATCGATGTTGTTGAATTTGTTGCACTAGGGTTATTAACCCATGCACGAATCAATTCCATTTATGTTCAGGCATTAGGTGGTTTAGAAACCATTGATGTTGTATGCTCAATTACATTACCTTCATCTATCTCAATGACTGGATCAACAAAGATGATTTGATTTGTATCATAATCAAATTCCATATGTACTGTTTGTAATCTGTTGAAAATATTTTCATCATAATTTTTGGTCAGATCATTGAGAGCATTTTAATCAATTCTAACATATGCATAATATTTGTCATGGTCTACTTTGTACTTTAGTGCCTTATAGACACGATCCCTATTAACTGTAAAGTTATAATTTGTGCCACGTTGATCCCTTCTTCGAACAATAATGATTGGAAAATTTTGTATTGAATGTGGCAAAACTTTTGAAACATGTTCCACATTTTGGGGAAAACTAATTGTGTGTCCTTTGTATTTATACTAACCACCTATTGCATGTGTAACTTGTATTATTGGGTTGACATGTGCAATCAACATTTCTTCAACCTGAATCAAATTTAAAAGCTCTTGTGGTTGTGGCCCAGGGTCCATATTGTTTGAAGCTGAAAATCTATTATTTCCTCTTTCTTGTCGGCATTTAGTGCATATAGGTCCTTTAGAGGTCTAAGATACTTTGATTCCTAGATAGCATTCTTGACAAACATAACATATGCTTGGCATTTTGAAGCTATCTAATCGATGTCAAAATTTCTTTTGAAAACTTTGAAATTCACCATGAATCGTTCCATTTGGGTTTGGTATGTTTTGTACATTATCTTCTACACCTAAATTCATATCAATTTGACTTTCATGTTGAGGTGTTTCTAGTACATGGTCTATTGATCTTGAAACTTCATGTTCAAAATTCAATTAAATGTTTGCATTGGATGCATTGTTGTACATCTCACTTGATTGAGGATCAACTTGTCTTTCGTGTCTTTCAAAATGAGATATTTCTTCAGAAGTTCATTGATGACTATTTGTAATTGTATTTGCCTCTTATCTATTTTGAATTTCTATTTCTTGTAGTGTTACTCCTGCTCTTCATATAACATATCTTCATCTTTTGGCTTCATTATGTCTCCTTCTTTGTTCCTCTCTTTGAGCATCTATCATTTGTTCCTGTTTCCTTCTTTGATATTCTCTTTGATACTCTCTCTAATATTGCCTCCTTTGCTCGTCCGATTCAAAATTCAATCTTTGTTGACCCATATCTATAAAATAGATTAAATTTTTAAAATTTATTGATGTATTCTTCTAATGTTGTATTAGGAAAAGTGATTGGACTCTATAAATTCAACTAAAAGGATGAAACTACATTTTCAATTTGTAGTGATTAATCTTTCGATAAAGCATAATAATGTAATAAGCAAAATTGATTAAATCAAAAGTAGCATATAAACCATAAGTAAAGTTTCAATGTTTTAGATATAAAAGAAACTATTATTTGACACATTGAATACTTTTGAATTGACTAAATTGAACATTGTTTTGATTATTTATAGAGATTTTTAAAGAAAAATTATAATAGTGAAATTGGAAAGTAACTGACCTTCCAACACACTACAGTCCTTCTTGCTCACAAAAATTGAAGACAAAATTAAGTCTATGAGGAAGACAACAATCCAAGCTCTACATGACAATAAATGTTAGTTAAAATAAAGATTAAAATTATTTTTAGAAAAGTTAAAATTTATTAAACTATATTAAAGATCCTTTTATATGATTAATAAATTATTGTGTATGCTCATAAACAAAGGATTATATGTGTAGTCATTTGAAATAAATAATTTTCTCGATAGCAAAAGAGACTTTGGAGTCAAGGTAAAAAAATGACTCTGCAAAACTCTGCAGTAAGTGTAAGATGTGTATTGCCTTAACACACAAAATAGCCATGCATAAACAAAAAATGTAGGAATGCATAAAAATTAAAACGAGATGTAGCTTTTTAAACCTACAAAAGCTGAAATTTTCTTTAGAGATTATGACCCACCATAAGATATTAACAATTTAATATTGAAAAGATCCATCAAGGTTCCTAAACTTCTAAGTTCAAACCATGTGTGCTTTCTTAAAATTACATCCATTTTCCATACATTTATGGCCAATTGCTTAGGCTAATTTAATTTCTGTAGTCAATGTTTTATTTGTTTAAAAATTGCTCTAACATATACATATAAACTATTCTTATTATATCATTCACACTTTTTGCAAGATCTTGTTAGTGTTCTATCTCTCTGAAAGTGCTCTAACATACATATATACACAAAGCTTGTGTGAAGAGTAATATTGACTACTTTTTTTCCCCTCAGTTTTTCACCTTTTGCATGTATCTTATTCTACAAAGAAGTACCAGACAATGTCCAATGTTCAATTTTGTTATGTATGTCTAGCATACAGTCAATTTTTGTAGTTTTTGTTTCTAAAGAGCAACATGATGCTTAGTAGACTGTAATTATACTATTTTGAAAATGTTGATACAAATTATTTGTCATTACATTATTTTTCTTTTCTAATTTTGTCCCAAAGGACCATCTGATGCAGAGAAAACTAAAATTGTATTGAATTGATTTATAGATACAAATGAATTGTTAGTACAAAGATAAAAAAGACAAAAAGATGTTTGTAGTACAACAAAACAGATGAGGGAAACACAAAATGTTGTTCCATTTAGCCGATAATCTGTTCTTATCAAGAATGAATTATATAGGCCAATTTTAGCTGGTGTGTCCTCTTTGTTGGAGGGTAAACTAGTTGACCTCCTAAACTTGGACGGTTTGTTTACAAGTTATTATGTTTATTGGTAAATTGTGGACTTGGCATTCACTCAAATTAAAATATACTATTAAATTTTTAATAAATCTTATGGGGCCACAACCCTTCATAGAAAAAACTCTAAGATCCATACAACCATGTCTAATGAAGTCCACCTTATCGAAAACTCCTAAGAAAACTAAACCATCTAAGAAAGCCACTCATCAATGCCATCCAAGATATGTATTTTCCAAACCAAGGCTGATGAAGCCATTGTTAAACTTGTCAAATCTCAAGGTCTCATCTACGTCAGCTTCCTCCCTTTTCATGTTACAAGAGCATCCATAGTCCACTTTCAAATCACCAAATGTTTCCATTTTCCTACCTCTCTGCTTACCAAAGTGGCTTGAATTTTTTTCTCTATGTAGGGAATGGTTAAAATATAAGAGATGAAAATCTAATTTTCATCATTTTTGAGGAAGTCATTGATTTCAAGCTCATGCTCTTCTAATAGTTTTTGAAGAAAATGAACCTCATCATCAACAATCTAATTTGCTCAAAGCTAATTTGGATTAGGAGAAAACAAATCTACGCCAAAGGCTCAGGAGGCAATTCAAGCCCACTATCATGATATTTTTGCTGAGAAAGTGGAGGTTCAGACTGGTTCAAGAAATGTCCATGGTTGCACCGAATGAATATTTTATTAGGGTTGTCAGATTTCCTCACCCATTCTTTCAGGCAAACAGATTAGTGACCTAAAGAAATAGGAAAGGAATATACCATGATTTTGTGGCCAATCATATTGTACTGAAGTCCCTAAAAGGTAGACATTCGTAATACATGAATTGAGAACAAGTGCCCTTTGAGGGATGAATCTAGATCGAATGGATGGTTGGCTTGGAAATGGAAATCATGACACATACCCTCAAAAACCTATACTTTGAATTACCCACCCATTCCATCATATTTTGAATTAACCCAGAGTATCATAACCAATGGAAGATTAGAGGTGGAAGCTAAAAAAGCTGGAATTTTCTTTTTAGATTATGGCGTACTGCAAGAAATTAATAGCTCAATATTGAAAATATTCATCAAGGATTCCAAACTTCAAACTGTGTATGCTTTCATAAAAATTCCCTCATTTTTCTTACATTTATGGCCAATTGCTTAGGCTAATGCAATTCTTGTAGTTTGTGCCCTTGAGTTTTGCATTCTTATAATTATTTAGTATGGGCTATATTCTACTTTAGAACCCTTAGATTATCTATGATTGATTGTTTTTTGGTAATTGGTGAGTTGTTATGTTTTTGCACTCTATACTCTACAAAGTTTGTTTTGTCAAATATCTATTAATTAGTGTATTCATGTTGTAGTTGTAGTTGTAAGTTCTTGCTTTGTTACATCTTTACTAACTATAAAAATGAAGTAACTAATTTACATCAAGCAATTAAAATAATACTAACTAAAAATGTAAAAATCTATTACAATAATACTACCTACACCACAAAACGCGAGCATTGCCATTATGGACTATTTAAAATAGTGAAACAATCTTACAACTCATGAATTATTATCAATTCATAAATTTTAATAAATCATCAGATTTACTATCAAAAACAACTAAGAACAATATAAAGGAAAAATCACATCAACTAAGGAAATGATATAAATTAGTAAAAGAACATTCAAAAAGTGGTTTGAACTGTAAAAATGAAGTAACTGATTTACCATCAAGCAATTAAAATAATACTAACTAAAAATGTAAAAATCTATTACAATAATACTAATCACAAATTAAAAAATCTATTACAATAATACTAACTACACCACAAAATGCGAGCATTGCCATTATGCACTATTTAAAATAGTGAAACAATCTTACAACTTATGTATTATTATCAATTCATAAATTTTAATAAATCATCAAATTTACTATTAAAAACAATTAAGAACAATATAGAAGCAAAAATTATATCAACTAATTATGATATTGCTATCAGGATTCAACTGTGTAGTTTTGAGTCAAACTCATTGACCCATGTTTCATGAGAAGTGGTTCAACAAGAACCCATCTCTCATGATATCGAAAGGTCCACTTAGCACTCATTGCATCTAGGTGATGCTCACAGAGGTGAAGCACTGGTCCGTCCCGGGAGGTCACCCATCCCAGTACTGCTCCAGCTCAAGCGCGCTTAACCAGGAGTTTTCTCCAAGGTTAAGCCCGCTTGAGTTGTTACCCCATTTGCAAAACCTTTAGCAAGTGTTGTGCCTTATGAACCATTCATAATAGAGCCCCTTTAGCTCATCAATTGATAAGTAGGAGGTATTTTTCCACAGCGTCAAATTATGATATTGCTATCAGGATTCAACCGTGTAGTTTCGAGTCAAACTCATTGACCCATGTTTCATGAGTCAAACATGAAACATGGGTCAATGAGTTTGACTCGAAACTACACGGTTGAATCCTGATAGCAATATCATAATTTGACGCGCTGTGGAAAAATACCTCCTACTTATATCAACTAAATTAGAGATATCCATTGAATTTATTTGAAATGCTTGAAAACATTGTTAAGAAGATATGCATTGAAGCATTTGAATGTATGAAACCTAAAGCTTAGCAATTGAATCTAATAAAGATTTGCTTTCAGATGAATAATCAAACTTTTTTGCTTTTATGACAGTGCACTTAATCCTATGTTCATCATTATAAGTCTCTCTTTTCACTTGAAGTTTAAATATGTATTTGTTGAAAAGGACATTTTTTATAATGTGTCCAAACTTAATATCATCTTGTTCTTCATGCTTCAAAATGTTCAATTCTTTTGCTGTAACACCCATAATTTCTTTCGCCGCTTCTTCAAGTAGTAATCCAAGTAAAAGCAGTATGGTCTTGGACTTTGCATTGAAGTATATATCTATAATCACATTCAGGGAAAATTTTATCACATCTTCCAAAATACCAATTGCCATTTCCATTAGTGTTGACCTTTTTTTGCATTGCCTAGCTCCAATTTTCAAGGGGCAAGTTGTATAGCAAAAATTGTCTCCCTTTATGAAAGTTAAGGTAGCTTTTATCACAATCGGAGAAGGTTTATCAGATTTACCAAGTTCCTCATCCTCAATTTTTGTGATACTTTTTAACATTTTATCTTCTATTACATATGAGATTTCCTTTGTAATAGAATGAGAATTGAGATTCTTCCCTTCTGTATCAAACCAAAATCTCAATCGTTGTGACTCTGGAAGATCTAGATTTATAAGAAGTTGGGTTGTAGCAATTGTTCCCACAAATTTTCCACCAAAATCACTAATTCGTCTAGCCTTTATAGCAAGAATGGAGAAAGTTCCTAAATCACACATTTCTTGGAGTTGTTGGCCTTCCTTATTGCAGAAACCACCCCACATTGTTAATTCCATAATACAATCTGACATGTCTTTCAGTTGAATGGTTCTCTTTTGATTTTGTGTGGCATTCTTTCTGAATATTGTGTTTGTTGTATCAATTGACAAAACAACACCAATGATATCAACCATCAAATTGCTTTCCATGTTCTCAATTTCACTTATTTGTGTAAAATGGAATTGTTGTTTTGGTATAAATCTATCCTCCTCCAAACACAACTCAACAATTGAATTACTTTGTAATAAAATTTCCCATTCATTCTTTAAATGGTTGAAATTCTTTTGTGCAGGTTTGAGTCTCCCTTTTGAGATGATAAATACTTTCCCAATTTTTATGCAACTACATTAAAACATGTTACTCTTATTTCACCACCATCTGAATCAACCAAGTCAAAATTGAAAACTTTTCCATCTCCTTTTGCATTGTTAAAATGACGAAGTTGGCCCTTTCTAGTGACTCTCGCCTTTATTAACCATCTATTTTGGTACGGATTCAATGCTGCAATAGGAATAGTTCTTGTAGGAGGTTCATTTTTTCCGGTAATTGGGTGATCACATGGATTGTTGGTAGGATTCATGCCTGACAAATCATAATATAGGAGAATTATTATTTAATAGAATTAGAACATGCCCACAAAAATTGAAGAGAACTAAGTTTGCATAAATATAATCAATTTAACCATTTGTATAAGAGAGAACAAACATTAAAATAATAAAAAGTACTCGAGAAAATATAACTATTGCAATGTTTGAATATTTAAAATAGTGGAATAGTTGTACAACTCATGTGTTATTGTATACTCATATAAAAAAACATACATATTTTGTTTCTAGGAAATAGAATGTAGCAAATATGAAGTCCTTGTCTATGTAGACAAGTGCAACAAACATTATAATTAGCCTCCAAATGAAAAATATTTTCTATTGCTAGCAACAAATGAGTTCATTTATTTCAAATTCAAACATAAGATTTACAATCAATACAAACAATTAAAAAAATGGGAAAAGCTTGTTGTTTCTATATTTAATAAGGTAAACAATGCATCCAAATAGACAAAAGCTAGCCCAAAGTTGAAAAATAGACTGGTATAGGCTTGAAGAGTTATGACACCTACATAAAGAGAGCTATCTTAATGAAGGGAGTTTTCATTTCGAATCTTAAAGCTTTACTTAGCATAAGAGTTTTGAGCATCCTTTGAGCAGAGCCATGCTGTTGTGATCAGTCAGCATGTATTTCTTGTAAACCAGTGGCCTTGTATGTTCCTTGGTCTGTGGTAGTTGTGACCTGTAGACTGTTGAAATTTTGTGTGTCAATCTTATGAAACTTAACATTATTAGAAATATGCTTATCTCTATAGTTGCCATACTAATTTCTATTATGTATGTGTTTACCTATGGTTATTAATTTTTATGGCTACAAAGTAAGAATTAATTTTACCCTAGAACATCTATGATGTACAGTGATGTTCAGGTACTTATGCCATTGAACATTTGGTTTAACACTGCAAAAATAGCTTGTAGATTTTTACTATCCCATATTTCTAATTGTATTTCCTTAGCTTATAGACTTTGACTTATCAGTTATCACTCATTAAATTTTTTTTAATAATTATTTTAAGAGCATAGTAATGTTCTAAATCATAAATGTACCTTGAGGCTTGATGCAAGAAATTTTGACTTGTTCCACAGTACACCTTGTTTAGATCTTTTTTCCTGGGCCCTTTATTGACTATTATGATGTTATTGTAAGATTTTTTACATTGAGAAAATGTGAGAATGACTACCACACACATGCTTGTCATTTTGACATAATGATTACTTACTCATATGGTTTTAAATTCACTCTATGGTTTTGATACTGAGTGATGGTGTTGGAATATTTATTAATCTAACAGGCTTATTACAAGGTCAACTATCAGAAGCAACATGGAATTCTCCCACAGGGACCATAACAGAACTTCTAGATGTTTCAATGTTGCTTGGGTCGCTAGCAAGGCTAGTTAACTTGATAGGTAATTACCATTCTTATAGGGTTGTTGCAGTTATGGCAACAAGTGCGTCTAGGAAGAGGCCAAAGACAAATGGTTTTGTTGGACCATTGCCATACATAAAGCTCCCAAGGCAGAGCTTGCCATCTTCAAGGCTTCCCCTTGATGCTTCAGGAGGTGTTTTGATACCACCTCAACTGAGAGGCATGTTAGTATTTCCACCTACATATTCTTCTTATGGCTTATTTTCCTTTATGTTATGAATATTGGGTCGTAATTAAGTGGAAAGCGTCCAAGATCTTTCTCAAGGTATATTTTTCTCATTAAGTACAATAGTGTGTACTGCTTAGTAATAGTGAATCAGCTAAACCACATAAGTATACACGATTAAGCTAAACCATAGAAGTATATGCTATAAATATATGGAACCTATATGTAGGCTGTAAACCTATTATCCACGCAGATTTAGCTCAGATCTACTTAGCTAGAGAGAAATTAAGAACAATTTATATGGTTGTTGAGATCCATTTTAAATTTGTCTTACCTGAAATGGAGAGGAATTAGCAACATTGGGATACATTAATTTGCTTCTACATTATTCTTTACTAAGTCATGAAGATTTTCATTACAGTAAGCTCAGTATAGAAGTGGAGAAGAATTAAATATGTGGGTAGCTACTTGTTGTTGTGGCGCATGCACATCTATTGCAGGAGGCATCTCAAAACAGATCTACGCAATTTGCTTATTGTGGGATATTTGCACTTTCACTCATAATTGCATGGATTTTGAGGGAGGTTGCTGCTCCTCTCCTAAAGAAAATCCCATGTAATATTTTTAACTATTTTCCCCTAATTTCATATTTTGCATTTTTTTATTTTTCAGTTTTACCATATTGGTTTCAATTGCATATATTCTAACTTCTTGCTTTTTGTATATAAAAGCTTCTCCTAATCGGTCATCTACAATTCAAAGAGGGTAATGTGCATTGTCATCATTCTCACCATATCCAATTTTGCATTAACTTTTGTCATAATGAGCACAGGTCATGGGGACTTACTTGAGATTTGCAAGCACGTTGGAAAATTTCTGGAAGTTCAAGGAGTTATATCAAGTGTGTTGAGTACGCCCAATAAGTAGTTAGATTTATAGTTACCTCTATTGCATGTGTGCATTCATAAGTCAAATACAAAAAACACAAAGAGAAGGGTTATTGCAAGATATTTTTGTATCCATTTTTAGGCATATTCTTAGTACCTTGTTTAAATTACTTCAGATATCTATATGATAATTACTAAAGTTATTTCAACTATCCCTTTTAGAACACAATTGGATACACCAGATAAATGACAGGTATGACTGGGGTACCCTAGAGTATCCAATTATTACATAAAAGTTTCAATGCAACATGATACATATCAACGAAATATCGTTATAAGAACCCATCTCAATTACTTCAATAGAGACATGACAAAGGTACCCCAAATATCAAGTAGCTTGGTTAGAAAGTTAAAGAACTTTCAAAAAATTGGAATAGTAGAGGATTTGTGATATCCCCCATTTGGTAATCAATTAAAATACTCAATAACTTGAGGTCTTGTCAAAACAAATGACAATATCAATGTAAAAAAAATTGCAATCCTAATGACTTGGTGACACTAGACATTGAAAGAGAAATTGGGACATCCTTATGATCAAGAAAGGCCCAATAGCCTCATCTCTATGTACTAAACAAAAGGATTTTCCCTATCTTAATGATAATAGCATGTGTGATCAAGTTGGAAATAATTCATTTATAGGATTGTTTCAAGGCATTTGTCTATTGGTACATGCACATTGTCCATGTTCTCGTAATTTGCATACATGTCTATCCACTCAGCTACAAATGAATGTTTCATATTTTCCCCTCCATCATGATTTGAGGACATTGATACTCTATTTCAAACTCCCCTTTTGGCGTACGCAAGGAGAATTCTATCAAATTTACCAGATCTTCCTTCACTCCTTCAATTGCTTTAGAACAAAAGATAATAACCTTTATCCATTGCATGTATATATACAACATTAGTAAAATGATTATTCAATACTATGTTATACCAATAAAGTCTCGAGGGGATATTTTTGTAGTTACAACATTAGTAGAAATTACTACCTATATAAGTTACACTCTTGCTCTATCTACGCTTCCATATTTTTGCATGTGTGTCAACATTTAACTCAAAGGAAAAGGATGCAAGCTTGAATCAAATTTGTTGGAAATTTGACATATTTAGAGATAGAACATCAAGATTTGATGGGGCTAATTGAGATGGTTTACTCAAATTGAAAATATTCCATACCCATACCCATTCCTTTCATCCATTGCCCTTCAAATACTGTTGCCCCTCTAAACTTTGCATTGTCTATCCAATTATACTCCATGATAGAATAAATGTAAGAGATGGTATCAAAACTTCTACCAGTAAATGCTACTTCCTACAATATGCTTCTTAATTCCCAATCCTTCATAGCTTTCTGTTTGCACCCCTGAATAATCACCTGGGAATTCCCTTAAATTTGGGGAATTTATATTCCAAAGCCTTAGTCAACTTTATACCTTCAAGCAATGCCAAGGCTTGGCTTTGTTATTCATCTCCCAAAACCAAGGAGAAGGATGTACCTTTAATTAACAAGCCAGACAGAGAACACAACACAATCCCAACCCTAGCTGGGCTAGGGTTCCCTTTAGCCACTCCTTCAAAATTTAATTTGTAAAAATCCCTTCTTTTTCACTTAATCCTTTTGTTAATTACCTCATTAATGGGGGATTGAAACTTAAAATATTACTCAAGCATTGGAATATAAAATTCCAAATTGTCACATCAAATAATTGTTTCTGTTTCTTTCTAAAAATTGGAAAATAGAATGAAATTCAAAGATCTAACTCTCCATAAAATGGACAAGAATAGAATTAGGCCTAAGCTCGTGATAATATTTTTTCAGGAAAATTTCTCAACTGCATGTACTACCTGAAATTGCTTTATTGAAAAATGTCATAGAAGTTCTATTTAGTTTATAGAAAAAAATTTAGTTTTCCCTTTGTTGTCATTTACTGTAGATCTTTGTTGGAGACTTTACTCCTTATAAGGTTATAGATCTTTATAGAAGCATTTATAACAACCCTGAGTTGATTTTTTAGAGGCGTCTTGACCTAGATTTCTCTAGCATTTCCTCTTGCATGATAACCACAATTATAATGAAGTAATAAAACAACAATTAGTTAAGATGTTCATATGTTCCTTATGAATCCTTTATTGCCAAGAACAAATTCATCAATGCAACTTAACAATTTTCTATACCACAACATGATTCCTTCAAATTGATCATTGAAATAAAACATTCATACCTTTGACAGTTACTAAGGATCTTTCTTCCAATTGAGATCCCCTCGACATTGTTGTTCTCGAGAGCAAGTTGTTTCATGTCTAAGGCTTTGCACTATGATTTTTATTTGGGAAACTGATTGATACAATGTATTTCAATGCCTTTGTTTTGCTTCTTTGTCCTAATTTTGCAAACTTTGCAAATATTTAACTCCATAATGTTTGTAATGCAGTAACTTAGTTATGTAGTTAAAAGTAGGGATTAAGTTGTCTTGCAACTCTTGTTTATATTTAACCTTTTAAATGTCTTATTCTATGATATTCTAATTTACTTGATCTTTATGGATTCAAGTTTTCTCTTTTGGCTTCATTATATTCCAAGAAGAAAACAAGATTCAAAATAAAATATATTAGATTTATAGCAGAAATTTGAAAAACCCTAGATGAGTTGCATCTTTCCAAAACAAATGCTGTTGACAGTTTATATATAATTATATATTAAGTGAGTTGGAGTTATTTTTAAGATTTACAATCATTCAAAAACAATTTGGACAATGGAACCATTTTGTTCTTATGCCTGAAAGGTAATCAATCCATCCACTTAATTTATGCTTGCTTAAAGTCAAACATGGCCTGAAAAAACTTGATCTCCAAAGCATAAGTGTTGTCTAGGTAAAGCAAAAATGAACTTGTTAAAGAAATGAATCAATCAACCTCCCCATATAATTTTGAAGAAAGAAAATATTGGGGTGCAGGACAAATTTTCACTACCTAAAGATGGGATTGGTTCTACGGTAACAATGATCTTTATACCATATTTTCTTTATTTCAATATATTAAATTTCATATTTTGGTTGTCTTTTTTGATAGGCATGGTTAATTTGAAATTCTAGACATGAATGGGACATCTCAGTTGTTATCAGATAACAATGTGGAAACACATAGCGTCAAGTGTAATGTCTTGTTGCATATCGAATCAGTGAGCTCCCACCTCCATTTCCATCTGCCGCCATTGTGGGAAGAGGAACTCCCATGAAAAATTACAGTCCTCAACAATGCCCTAGAAAGAATTAGTGCTAACACAGTGTGACCTGGCCTAGTGAAGGATTGAGGAACCTCATTCTAAAACATAACAATGGATCGGGATTAAATTCATTGCATGAAATTCAAATCACTTTCAGGAACACAAGCACTTTAGTTGTACAAAAGAGATGGTTCAATAATATTATGATAATATTTTTTTATTATAACAATATAGTTTTAAATTTTATTGTTTACGCTATTTGATTATACTGTCTTTCATTGGACCCCTATTTAGACTGCACCACACACAGTGTTGTATATTGCATGAACACATTCACTTTTTTTTTTCAAATGAACATCATAACAAATCCTAATCCTATAAAAGTAATTTTAAATCTATTTTGGCATCCACCATTCCATAAAACAACAATGAGGAAAGAGAAAAGAGTCACAAAAGAGTAGAGCAACAACAAATACAACAAAGAGCAACAGTCAACATAGATTTCGCCTACTTATTGTTTTTTCTAAAACATTTTTCCAGACATTTATTTCTTCTTCCTACATATAAAATCTAATTAGCCCTCTACCTTAATAAAAATCTCTCTAAGGTAATAAATTTCTCTTCTGTTGGTTCGTGCATGCATGTAATGAGCCTTGCTCAAACTGATCACAATTTGCCCTAATTTGCTGCTTGTAATTATGTCAAACAATTCATATGCAATCTTGTACTTGCTGATGTAATGTTTTAGTTTGAAGTTACTTGATTGAAAGGATGCTAAGAGTGAATTCCAAATGATTTTGAAAGCTTGAATGACCTTCCACAACTACTATGCAAGCTCCTAAATGAAATACTATGCTCTCTTTCAATTTTAAATGCATTTATATGAAGTACTAAGAAGGTACAATGCATCTACAGCCAAAAACATTTTTACAAATAATTGGCTTGCAAACTCAAGATCTGATTACAAAGCTTCTTTGATTGCACATTCACAACTATCAATTTGAAACAACTACTTAACACTCCTCTTCTAGACAATGCTAATATCAAATAGCCAAGACTCTTGGCAAATTGCAATGTCAAAATCTGATATGAATGTAAATGATCTTCTGTAGCAGCAACACTTGACTTATAATGCAACTATGAAATGATATAAAATGTGATACACCTTATTATAGTTCTGATATAAATCATTGTAATGCTCTTCAAAATGACACCTTCTCATAGCAAACTAAAAATATCAAACCCTACTGACTGCAACTTGTATTCAGACTTATAGTTAAGGCACAGTATGCAGAAAATACTAAGAGAACCTGAAATATGATGCTGGAACTGAAGTGGCAAACTGTAGAAGACATGATCAAAATTTTTTGAGATTTTATGAGCCTCCCAATGCCAAAATCGCCCCTGTTATTCCAGCGCCTAGGTCTGATTAAGTACCATGAATTTGTGTTGCAATATTGTTGCCTTCTTATCACCAACTCATCCCTATATGTCCAGCGCCCAGCCTCTTGTGAATTTCTAGAAATCACAGCCCTTGTAATGCCTTCTATTCGATGGTATCAAATTTGGAAATAATTATTATGAAAGTCTAAATATGCAGAATGCAGATTGACCTCCTTAGTTGCCAATTTTTGATGAAGACTTGAATACAAATTGTCTCCACAATTATCTCCAATGCAACTAAGTTCACCAAGTTACTATAGCGGATCACTGTAGTGAATCACTATATGCGGCACTGTAGCAAATCGCGGAACTATAGCACGGGTACTGTAGCGTTACTGTAGCAGCCAGCAAATAAAAATATTCCACAATGAATCTTCAATACCTTATAATCTGCAAATGGATATGCATCAAACCCTTGTATTCTTTGTATTTCTTCTCCAATCTAGCACAAATAGAAAGGATGAGATACCTTCCTCCAATAATGCAACCCTTCAAGAGATATTTCACTCCCTCAGTTATGCCATCAATGGGAGTTTTCGTTCCCAAAGACAAATTGATTATCTGCAGACCACTTGGCTCCACAAATACTCAAGAAGAAATCATCAATCATCAACATCAAATCTGCCTGTCTCAATAGTGAGACCTCAAGGTCTATTTATGCTTTTTCCTCTAGAGGTTGGCCTCAATAAAATAATATTATCTTTTTGTTTCTAGAAGATTCCAATATATTTTAATTTTTGCACTTTATAAAATATTAAAATATTATATTATTAATAAAGTGCATCTCAACATCAAATTATAAAATAAGGTTTCCATAAATAGAAACAATAATAATATATGATGGAAAACCTTACTCCAACCAAATACTAAGCCAAGTAATCACCAAATGACTGCCAGATGACTCTCTCACCATGCCTCATTAGCCTACGAGAGCCGTTAATAGGCTAATCCCGCTGATGTGTCAATGTCAACTAGAAGGGGACATTACAATGCAATTCCTTTGATCTTAATTTATGTTAATATAAAAGGCAACTGTGTGTGGATTAATTACTATGTCAATAAACTTAGAAAATCACACAATATTTCTAGCTAGAAATGCAACTTCAAGCAGGGACAAATGAACAGGCATACCTCTACAATATGAAATTCTACCTCTCTCCTAATTGTCAACGCTTTCCTTTTTTCCACCTTTTGTAACATCAATATAAAACAATATTGGCTTCACAAAATCAGCTATAAACTAAAGCACATACATTTTTTTCTTAAAACAGTAAAAGAGAGATTATTCTATTCATTAACAAGAATGGGAGCATGGATGATTTTGCAATAGTAGCTACACAGAAAATGTAACGCCCACCACGAAACCCTAGAGAATGCAACACATTTAAACAAAAGCGAACAATTTTTTTCTTTCTTAAAGTGTAATATTAACATTGATATGAATAACACTAGCGCATAGAATCTCTAAGATACACGACAAGGTATTACATTCGAATTCCACTTATACCAAAATAAACTATCCATCACTTTTATGCATTACTCATAAATTTAAGATCATACATTCAATAACA
Source organism: Sequoia sempervirens (assembly GCA_007258455.2). Classification (NCBI taxonomy): domain Eukaryota; kingdom Viridiplantae; phylum Streptophyta; class Pinopsida; order Cupressales; family Cupressaceae; genus Sequoia; species Sequoia sempervirens. The sequence goes on from VDFB02000007.1 coordinate 51,944,756, forward strand.
TTAAATACATCACATGAGATATATGTACAATAATGATTCATTCTTACATTGCATTTAATATAATAATTACAATACTCATTTCCAAATGAGGTAGATCATACACAAGTGTTACTATTACAGGTTACAAGAATTCTCCTCAAACACAAAAGAGGAGTGATATATAAACAAGATATCCAACTGATAATAATGAGACATATGAGAAAGTACAAATCCACTGGTACACGTGAGCTCTCCAATCAGGAAGTACCCACCATCATGAACAAGAACTGGGGACCCAACGGTGTAAGGTGCACGTTCCACCCAACCAAGTGGTACTCGTAGGTCCACGCTCCGTGCTAGGAGATAGTAAAAAGGTTCCCTAGACTAAACTGACAACCACTAGACATAGACAAACTCAAGACAAATTAACACAAGTACAAAACACAACATGAGGGTTACATTGCTTCCAAAATTAAAGAGTCAAGTACAATCACTATATAATAGAACTGACTGTTCTCGTAGGAAGAGTGTCACACATAATTTGCTATGAGTTACCCTGGCGCAACCTTCCTAGGCTACTAGACCCCCATCTTGGGTTACCCTTGCTGCCCCTACCAGCCGTCAGACCCCCATACAAACTATGTTTCTCATCTCACCTCAAGCCTAAACAAGTGCATGAGTCATGAGAGAACATACATTATTTTTATTTATGTGAGAGTTCCCCATTAATTCTTTTATGTTATCACTTGATTAAACCCTAAGTGAGTTACCCTGGCACCCCTTTGTGTGTCAAACCCCCACAAAGAGCCACTCTCCTACTAACAACACTAAAGTCAAACCACAAACCATGGGTAGACAAGGTGCACAAAAAACTGGTAACAAATATTGACCATACTGCAAAGGTCAATTCAACCCGTTTGTAATACCCGGGTGTTCAAACTAAATCGCACATCCCATTCGTAGTAACCGTGTATTCAATTGATTAAGAAACATGTGCACTTCCCAAGAAAATTCAAAGGGCCAATCCATAACACAAACTACCCCCACATAAAATAAGTTCCTCTCGAAGACTTACTAACTCAATTAATTCAAATTGCCCATAAATGCGAATAGGAGAGAACACAACTTTAAAACAATTCAGGCAATTAAATGATCTAATATTTGGATTTCCTAAATCCAATTAAAACAATAACACTATACTTGAAATTAATTAACTTAAATATAATTTCATTCTCAAACAATATGAAAATTAAAACAATTAATTTAACTCCAATTTCGCAATAACACATACTAACAAACATCAATTTCTCTATTAAAATATTTCATTGTAAATCAAATCAAATTACTAATCCATGCATTTATCACATTCATCATAATAAAATAATCATTTAAATGCTTATATTTAGATATTTATTTAAATACTTATATTTAAATATTTATTGAAATATATATTATTTAGTTATTTGTAATAAATTTACGATTATAAGTATTCTAAACAATTTATTAATATATATATATTTATATATATATAAATACAATATATATATCATATATAAAATATATTATAAATAATATATATAATAAATATTATATATAAAATAAAAATAAATAAATTATAATTCGAATTTAGGCAGGCTGCAGTTGTGGGTGGACTGCCCACACAGCCCTCCCATAGGGGAGGTTCGCTGCTGTGGAAGGCAGCGGCGCTGCCTCCACAACAACGCCTCCTCTATGGGGGCGCTGTGGAGGCAGAACCCCCCCAGCCATACTAACAAAAACTTATATTTTATTTTTTTATAAATAAAATTCTTGCGATTTTACAATTGCGTACGGTCATTTCACTATTTTTTTTTAATATAAAATTTCCAAACAGGAAATTCTACAAATAGCTTCATGACAAAATGCGTTTGTATATATTTGTATATGTATATATATATCAACTTAAATGTTCTAAATGGGTAAATTTTCACAAAAAGCTTCTACTAAATTGATAATCTTTTCAAAACAACAAAATAAATAAAAGGAACCTGTTTTTCTTGCTTCGCCTTCTGAGTTCAATTTCCAAAAGCCCTTTCCAAAATTTCCTCTTCCAAAAAGATGCAAAATACTAAGCCAAAAAAATTCTGAGAACCTCTATCATTTTTTTTAACCAAAAAACCCAAAAACAATTTGCCAGCCAATTTCCTCTTCTTTTTTTTCTTCTGTGCCGTGACTTCTTGCCTTTCACAATTATGGCAATATTTTCTCCGAGAATAATCTTTCAACAAGATTTTTTGCATTTAATTTTACTCACACACATGGCTAATCTAAAATATCTTCTAACAAACTCACAGATATTTTCTTTTGATAATTTTAAAGAATTTGTACTATTTTAATAATTTAAAATTCTACAATTTAATATTATCTTCTATATGCAATTTTAAAATTCAATTCCACATAATAATATCTAAAATGAATTTAATCTAATAAATCTAATTGCCTTATAAAAATAAATTTAATCATAAGAATTAAATTACTTTGCAAAATAATTAGATTTAATTAATTAAATTAAATACAAGGCTTCAAACAATACTATTTAAAATTAATTAAATAACACTAAGATCATTAAAACATTAATCTAACATTAATTTCACAAAATAAACCTTGCATAAATAAATAACAATTAACAAGGCAAACGTAGATGTGACAACCAAACATACCAGACATAAACTGACAACACATTGTGACTAGGTTTGTGGCTAGACTAGGAAAAACCTCATTACTATCTCTCAATCAACAATACCATCGAGCCTGAACATGCTCAAACCTATGAAACCAGGTGGAGTCGATGTCATGTACCTACAATCTTGAAATCAAACAAACGTTGTACAAGTATATACATCATAAGTCAAACACACTGTAAAGAGAAAATCATAGAAATCACAAGGCACTCGCAAGCAAGTGATGCAATACCGTTCTCCTCACCAATACAATGTCACATCAGACTGATGAAATAAATATCAATTAAACTACCATGAACATATATAGCAATATCATCTCAAATAAACATCTATGCTAACATAAAGCATGTCACAAATAACCACCATCCAAATAGTCTATCATCACATCATAAAATAAATCCATCATCGCTCCACTATCAACAATCAAATACATCAAAACAAAGTATCAAGATCTATCAAAGTAAAAACACACTATCAGGAAACATTTAAGCAAAATGAAGGGGTACTACAGAAAAACTCAAAAAATCACACATTAATATTTCTAGCTAGAAATGCAATTTCAAGCATGGAAAAATGTACAAACATAGCTTTGCAATATGAAATTCTATATATCAAAGCAAAGCAAATATTCTTTCTGGTTTGTGCATTATATAGCGATGCACACTGTAGTGACTCCATATTAAATAAAAATAACAGCTTTAAAACTAAAAGTAATACTTAAAAATAAAAGTTTTCAAACAGCTTTAAAAACAAAACAAAAGTTTCTTATCTCCATTGCTAAACAGCGATATATTGATTTGAATATATATATAATATTGTATTTATTTAAATTTTTTTATTAGATATGCAAGATAATCTTGTTAAAAATCTTCTTAAAATTATAAAAGCATGAAAATATTGAAAATTCATATGTATTTCCATGACAAATATTATAAATTAAAAATCATGTATTTTCTAAAAATGTATATTTTTGTTTTTTTAAATATTTTAAATTAATATGTATTTTCATAACAAATATTATAAAATGATATATATTACTATTAGAAATTAGAATATTATATTATATTTTCTTTTTCTTAAAAATTTCAAACAATTTTAAAACAACTTTGAAAAGAAAGCAAAAGTTTCTTGTATCTCCATTGCTAAACAAAGATATATATTGATTTCAATATATATAATATTGTATTTATTTTTAATTTTTTTAATTAGATATTTAAGATTATCTTGTTAAAAATATTCTAAAAATTATAAAAGTGTGAAAATATTGTAAATTAATATGTATTTCCTTAACAAATATTATAAATTAAAAATCATGTAAAATTATATATATTAAAATTAGAATACTATATTATATTTTCTTTAAAATTTCATATATAGTAGAAGTATAAAAAGATGATGATAATGCATGTTTTTAAAGCTTACAGATATAAAAAATCTTAAATATAATATTACTTTGCGACGGGTTAGTAGACATCAATTTTAATGGGGCATAGGACAAATTTTCTCTACCTAAAGATGGGATTGGTTCTACGGTAACAATGATCTTTATACCATCTTTTCTTTATTTCAACATATTAAATTTCATATTCTAGGTGTCTTTTTTGATAGGCATGGTTAATTTGAAATTTCAGACATGAATGGGACATCTTAGTTGTTATCAGATAACAATGTGGAAACACATAGCGTCAGGTGTAATGTCTTGTTGCATATTGAATCGGTGAGCTCCCGCCTCCATTTCCATCCACCACCATTGTGGGAAGAGGAACTCCCATGGAAAATTACAGTCCCCAACAATGTCGTAGAAAGAAGTAGTGCTAACATAGTCTGACCTGGCCCGGTGAAGGATTGAGGAACCTCATTCTAAAACATAACAATGGATCAGGATTCTTTTCTGATACAAAATTCATTGCACAAAATTCAAATCACTTTCAAGAACGCAAGCACTTTAGTTGTACAAAAGAGACGGTTCAATAATATTATGATAATATTTTTTTTATTATAACAGTATAGTTTTAAATTTTATTGTTTAGGCTATTCGATTATAGTGTCTTTCATTGGACCCCCTATTTAGATTGCACCACACACAGTGTTGTATATTACATGAACACATTCACTTCTTTTTTTTTAAATGAACATTATAACAAATCCTAATCCTATAAAAGTAATTTTAAATCTATTTTGGCATCCACCATTCTAAAAAATAGCAATGAGGAAAGAGAAAAGAGTCACAAAAGAGTAGAGCAACAACAAATACAACAAAGAGCTACAATCACCATAGATTCCACCTACTTATTGTTTTTTTTTAAACATTTTTTCATACGTTTATTTCTTCTTCCTACATATAAAATCTAATTAGCCCTCTACCTTAATAAAAATCTATCTAAAGTAATAAAGTTCTCTTATGTTGGTTCGTGCATGCAATTCCTTTGATCTTAATTTATGCTAATATAAAAGGCAAATGTATGTGGATTAATTACTATGTCAATAAACTTAGAAAATCACACAATATTTATAGCTAGAAATGCAACTTCAAGCAGGGACAAATGAACAGGCATACCTCTGCAATCTGAAATTCTGCCTCTCTCCTAATTGTCGATGCTTTCCTTTATTCCAACTTTTGTAACATCAACATAAAACAATATCGGCTTCACAGAATCAACAATAAACTGAAGCACATAAATTTTGATCTTAAAACAGTAAAAGAGAGATTATTCTATTCATTAACAAGAATGGAAGCATGAACGATTTTGCAATGGTAGCTACACAGAAAAACTCAAAAAATCACACATTAATATTTCTAGCTAGAAATGTAACTTCAAGTAGGGAAAAATGTACAAGCATACCTTTGCAATATGAAATTCTATAAATCAAAGCAAAACAAATATTCTTTTTGGTTTGTGCGTTATATAGCGATGCACACTATAGTGACTCCATATTAAATAAAAATAACAGCTTTAAAACTAAAAATAATACTAAAAAAAAAGTTTTCAAACAACTTTAAAAACAAAGCAAAAGTTTCTTATCTCCATTGCTAAACAACGATATATATATTGATTTCAATATATATATTGTATTTATTTGATTTTTTTATTAGATATGCAAGATAATCTTGTTAAAAATCTTCTTAAAATTATAAAAGTGTGAAAATATTAAAAATTAATATGTATTTACATAACAAATATTATAAATTAAAAATCATGTATTTTCTAAAAATGTATATTTTTGTTTTTTTTAAATATTCTAAATTAATATCTATTTTCATAACAAATATTATAAAATGATATATATTGCTATTAGAAATTAGAGTATTATATTATATTTTATTTTTCTTAAAAATTTCAAACAGTTTTAAAACATCTTTAAAAAGAAAGCAAAAGTTTCTTGTATCTCCATTGCTAGATATATATTGATTTCAATATATATAATATTGTATTTTTTTTATTAGATATTTAAGATTATTTTGTTAAAAATTTCTAAAAATTGTAAAAGCGTGAAAATATTGTAAATTAATATGTATTTCCTTAACAAATATTATAAATTAAAAATCATGTAAAATTATATATATTAAAATTAGAATACTATATTATATTTTCTTTAACATTTAATATATAGTAGAAGTATAAAAAGATGATGATAATGCATGCTTTTAAAGCTTATAGATATAAAAAATCTTAAATATAATATTACTTTGCGACGGGTTAGTAGATGTCAATTTTAATGGGGAGAATAAAAATGTACACATACTCATTTATGTGAATGTAATAAGCCTTTCAGCTTAATTAGTGAAATTGAAATGTTATAATTTAATTGGTTAAGTTCTATTGACTTCATGGCGAGCTAATCTCATTTTGTAACAATTATGTTGTGCATGTATATTTTGACATATTTGGCATTGTATCATTATAGCTTGAATATTTATTTGTGTAATCATCTTGTCCATAGCTTTGTGAATGTATATCTTGAGTAAGCATATTTGAGAACATGGAAAAAATATATGCATATATGTTTGTATTATATTTTGTATACATGTGTGAAAATAGATGAGATGAGAAAAATAGAAGAGATTGAAGAGGAGAAGAATAGGAAGAAATTAGAACTAGTTTAAATGTGGTTATATGTGTAATGAGTGTTGTAATTATTATGTTTAATAGCTCTATGTGAAAGGAGTGCATAATTGTTAGGTCAATTATTTTTACATTCATGTTATGTTTAATACATGAGTCCATAAAAGAAGTTAAAGAAATCTTCACATGTTTATGTTGAGTCTTATGATTATGAAGCCAATGTCTAGAAGCTACAACAAGGAGTTAGACATAATTAGAGTAAATTGTGTCACTAAGCAAAATGATTAACATCTTCATTCCACTATCGGTTCTATTGTTGAGGTCTCCTTTGAGACTCTCTACTTGTTTTAATGATGTCTTGTCAAATAATGTGTAGTAAGATATGGAAATAGTTTTCATGCAAAATAGAGTACTTTATTGAAGTTGAAGTGCCAAAAAATATAGATATTCATAAATGGAGAGGGGGAAAATTATTTGGTAGTGATCTATGTGAATAATTTTAGGTTGAGTTATATAAGCACTCATTTGAGTGATTATATATGAACTAGTAATATGAGTTGTAGACCCCAAATCCCTAAGGTTTGGTTTTATCCCAAGTGTCAGGGGCATTAGACCTAGGAATATTACCACAAACCTATCTTTAGGTTGGGTGACTTAGGACCAATTATTGAGGTGGGTAAGACCTCCTTCACTTCTTGCTCTATAAGACCAAGGGGGGTTTTCCTAAGGTGCTAGAATAGATATCACCACATAAGCTCAATACTTAGTTGTACACAAATCATATCCATTTGCATAGTGCACCCCTATTATGATTATCACTTTCTGCCTATATGTTAGTTTATGGAATTCAAGGTTAAGCACCTTAGTAAAATATATAATCTACCATATAAGTGTTTAAAATATGTTTTATGATAACCCCTGTAATGTCCCTAACATAAAATTTTAACCTAAAGACTTATTTGCAAATTGAATTCAATGAACAACAACATATGAACACAAAGATCACTTTGATATAATGATAAAATTTAGAATCTCATCTAGATATATGATATATCAAATATAACTCACTAAGACTGGTATGGAATGATATACAATGCTACCACAATTCAACATCAGTATTATTATCTTCCTAACAGATTTCTTGAATCTCGAATGCAATCCCTGAATGAAAATTCCCTCAAGATCCTAGTGATCATTGGGTTTTTGTCCTCTGATCCTAGTGATCACTGGGTTTTCATCCAATTATCACAAACTCATATAGGTTTTCATGCACTAAAGGAATTTGAACACAAGTGTTCCAAAATGTGGAAGAATGACATAATAATTCGATGCCTATTACAATAATTGACTCCCTATATTTATATGCTAACAATTCCCTCAAGGAATAGGTCGGCCTTGAGCCAACATGGCACCCATAATTTGAATTTCACACACTACACTAGGTTGGCCTTAAGACTAAATTAGATTCTTTTGGAATTAGTGTGCCACCCTATGGACCAATCCACACACTTCCCTGGCCCCTTCCTTCTTCCTAAAACTTTGCAATTGATGTCACAAGATTTGAAGGTGTCATATCCATTATACCTACTAAAGTAGGTGCCAATTGCCTGACACAATCATCTTTTGATAACAATATCTTTTTGGTACCCAATCCATTTCCCTTGATATTTGGATATGGTGTGCAAGTGTCATGGTAGATGTTATGTTTCAAACTACAAGCAAAAATGTGCTCTTGTGGACAAAAGTGAAGGAATTCTCAGAAATGATTTTGCTTCGATATAGCGAGCTTGGACTGGAAACCTTTAGATGGCGATATCTTTCTAGTAAATGATCCTTTTTCTGCAGGCTCTAGATATGATGTGCATGCATCATTTCATATGCTATATCCCAAATCACAAGTCATGAGGGTGTTTTATGATGAATTGTGGTAGGATTCTTAGATTCTACCCTTTATTTGATTTCTCAGAAAAGGGGACATGACAAGTCCTCCCCTCTAGAGATTGCTTGTCCTCAAGCAATGCAAATTGTGATATTCTAAAATCTTAGATCCTGCCCAAGTAGCATCTTCAATTAGCAAATTCTTCCAACAAATAAGATACTCAGTTATATTATGGTTCCTTAGATTTTTGACCCTAGTATCAATCACAGCTTCTAAAATAAGTATGAGTTTTCCCTCATCATCTAGTGGTGTTAACTCAATGGTAGGAATTATATGCAATCCCAAAGCCTTCTTTAGATATGAAACATGGAATACGTTGTGGATTTTGTTGTCTCTTAAAAATTCTACTTCATAAGTGACTTCTCCAACCCTCTAGGTTATCTTGTATGGCCCATAGAACTTAGGCTTGAGATTTTTTGCCCCTAATTTCCTAACAAAAGACTATCTACATGGTTGCAACCTTATGATACCATATCTCCCACCTCAAATGATCTCTCTATGTGTTTCCTATTTGCATACATCTTTTACTGATTTTAGGCAACTTGCAGATGATCCTTAAGAGTTCTCAAAATATCTTGACTTTGATTTACTAAATTTCTCATTATCAAATCTCTACTGTTTGTGAGGGCCAACTCTATAAAGTTTAATGCATCATATCCATAGATTTCTCTAAATGGATACATGCCAATGGACATGTGATGAGTTGTGTTGTAGCAATACTCTCCCAAGTGTAGCCATTTGATCTAGGTTGCTTGTTGATTGGTGGCATAATTTCTCAAGTACCCTTCTAGCCACTTGTTTACAATTTTAGTTTTCCCATCAGTTTGTGGATGATAGATTGTGCTAGGAGTGAGCTTGGTGCCTATCAAATGGAATAACTCCTTCCAAAATGTACTGAGGAACCAGCTATCTTTGTCGCTAATAATGTTCTTGGGTAGCCCATGCAATCGAAAAACTTCTTTGAAGAATAGATATGCAACTTGTGAAGCTTTGTATTCACTAGAGATGGAGAATAAATGAGCATATTTGGTCAATCTGTCAACTACAACATAAATGCAATTTATTCCTTGCACTTTAGGAAATCCAGTAATGAAATCCATGGAAATACTTTCCTATTTGTGTTTCACAATGGGAAGGGGTTGTAGCAACTTGGCCGAAAACTCTTGCTCTCCTTTGTTTTGTTGACATGTGACACATTCCCTAATATGTGTGAGGACATCCTCCTCGAGGCCATTCCAAGAGAACCTTTCTCTTATCTGTTGGTAAGTTTTTTAGAACCTGGGATGCCTTGTCATAGGTGCATTATGATAGGCTTCTAGTATCTTCTCTTTCACCTTGGATCCAAAAACCAATAACACTTTGTTCTTGAATAGAATTAGACCTTCTAACACCACATTTTGGTCATCCTTTTCCACACCTTCTAGAATTTCTATAACAAAAGGATTTATGGCATATTCCACCATGATTGAATCCTTCCAGTTTGTTGACATGATAGACACATGACATAGAGTAGATCTCCTAGAGAGTGCATCTGCCATAATATTATTTTTTCCTTTGACATATTTAATATCAAAGTTGTATGATTGAAGTTTACTTACACATTTCTATTTCCTATCATTCAATTTTTGTCAGCTCAAAAAGAACTTCAAACTGTTGTGATATGATTTGACCACAAATATTCCAAACACTAGGTATTGCTGAAACTTCTCTAGGGCATGCAATATGGCAAGCATCTCTTTATCATATATGGAATATCATCTTTCATTCGCTCTCAATTTCCTACTTTCCAATGTTATGGGGTGTCCTTTTTGGGAGAAAACAACTCTAATTCCTTCACTTAAAGCATCAAATTCTACAACAAGTGAAAGTGAAAAATCAAGTATTGCAAGAACTAAACACGAACTATTTACCTCTTTGGCTTCTCAAAGGTCCCTTGTGCTTCCTCTATCCATTCAAAGGCTCTTGCTTCAGTCAAATTGGTGAGAGGTGCAACAAACTAAGAAAATCCCCTAACAAACCTCTAGTAATAACTACACAGGCCAAAGAAACCTCTTAGCTAAGACAAGTTTGTAGGAGTTGGCCAATATAGAATAGCTTGGATCCTTTGTTGATCAACCTAGATTCCTTTAGCACTTATGACATGTCCCAAATACAATATCTTTGTTGACCCAAACTCATATTTAGACATCTTTGCAAAGAGAGATTATTGTTCTAGAATTCTCAAGACTATATCCAAATGCTTCAAATGTTCTTCTCATGTTTTGCTATAGATCAAAATATCTTCAAAGAAAACCAACATAAACTTCCTCAAGTGCTTACCAAAAACATGATTCATGTATGATTGGAAAGTTGTTAGAGAATTAGTGGGACCAAAGGGCATAACTAAGAACACAAAATGCCCATAATGACACCAAGAAAGCAGTCTTTTGTACACCTTCTTCCCTCATGTGGATCTAGTGGTATCTAGACCTTAAATCAATATTTTAAAAGTAAACCACACCATGTATCTCATCAATCAGTTCATGTATCTATAGTATGGGGTATCAGTTCTTAATGGTCTTCTTGTTCAATATCCAATAGTCTATGCGCATTCGTAGAGTGCCATCCTTCTTCTTTACCAGAACCATAAAAGATGTGAAAGGACTAGATCTTAGTCTGATGTAGTGCATATCCAATAGTTCTTTTATTTATTTCTCTATATCCTCCTTATACATTCAGGGATGGTGGTAAGGAGTGTTCATAATTAGTTTTGCTCCTAGTTTAAGTTCTATGATATGATGGAAGCCTCTATCCAATGGAAATCCAGGAGGCATATCACTGAAAACCAAACTATGCTTATCCAAACTATTGTGTACATCAATACAAATTTGACCATTCTTACCTTCAAAAGAATCTTTGAAATCACCAAACAACTAGTAGTCCAAGCAACTTGGTTCTTTTAGAAAATCCTTTCCATTCTCTTGGTCCAAACTACTTGCGAACCTCCATTAGCCATTCCCTTTAGAACCACATCCTTCCCATTGGCTTTGAACTTGAGTTCCATTGTTCAAGGTAGTTTGTAGTATACTCACCCAGTGAATATAGGCATTGCACAACCAAAACTGCATAATTTTTTCCCAACCGGCAGCATAGAAGTCATCACATATCTCATGATCTCTAAATTTTATGTCTAGCTTTTAAACTTTCTCCTTGTAGGGTGAGTTATACCCATCTACCATAGTGACAATGAAGCCTTAAAAAAAAATTGTGTTTAGCCTTCTTCTCTTCACAAGTCCATCAATGAAGTTATGGATAGCTCCCCCATCAATCAAAATAGTCACTCTTTGTTTGACAAGGACTCCTCAGACCTTGAAAGAGTAGTATCTATGTGCACTCGATAGAGATGCTAGTATATCGCCATTTTCTTTCTCCTTATCTTCCTCCCTTGGAAGGGTGTCTTCTAGATCATAAAACTCTTTGGACCCATCTAATTCTAATTTATTGTCATAAAGGACTTCTATATAGTCAACTTTCCCCTTACCAAGACATTTGTGTCCCAAAACCCATGGCTCTCTACAAGAGAAACAAAGTTTCTTCCTCCAAAGCTCATTCCTAATCTCTTCACTGACCTTTTTTACATTAGGAGTTGCACATTTGGGTTCCAGTGTCGAAGCATGCAGTGGTCTATTTTTAAAACCACCCTTTTGGTGCCATGTATTAGGTTTAGATGGGTGAGAGAATATTTTTTTTTGAAATGGATGGCTCAAGGGTTAAAGCCCTTTTAATAGCCTCTTGTAAAGAGATTGGTGCAAATGATTTCACAAGCCCCTTAAGAGTTTCGATGAGCCCTATAATGAAGAGATGCAATAATTTAGACACCATCACCATCACTTTCTAAAAATCCATTATATAATCATCTACTAAGTGATGTTGTTTGATCATGGCCAACTTGTTGAAATATTCTTCTTCATCCTTCAACTCAAATTTGTCAAGGATTCTTTTTTTGAATTCATTAAATTTAAGTATTCGAACATGGTCTTGAGTGGTATGGACATGAAACCACCATTCATAGGCTTCCCCTTCAAGATGCAAGGAAGCAAATAGAACCACATCTTTCTTTGTCATGGGATTGAACAAGAAATAAGCTTCCATATTTTGTAACCATGCTCTATTTAAGATCTTTTTACTCCCATCAAAACAAGTTGCAACAAGTTTTCCCAAATTATGCTTCAGGTCCTTTCTTTTATGGCTCACTTTTTCTTATAAATTCTATGTAGTTGGCATAATACATCTTTGATTTGATTTATTTCGATAAGGATTTAAATACTCACCATTCCATCTACAAATGGTCTCTGGATTGAAGGAACTGGTGTTCATAGGTTCACTTCTCTCTTGTTTGATTTTTAGTAGGAATATGTTCCTTAGGGTCCCTGGCAAAATATTATTCACTGCATCATTACTTATGCCATTGTTTGATGAGGTGTCACCCTTTTGACCATTATGATTTGAATTTCCACCCATCTTGTCTGCCAAAACTTTCAATACATCTCTTGTCTCTGCGAGGGTTGCGGGTATATCCCTTAGTTCCCTCTTATGATCTCATGAATTTTTGCAATTTTTTCCTTAAATATTTCTTCATCTTTTGACATCTTCCTTTTCTCGAGGTTTGAATTTCCTTCTTCATCCAATTTCTTCAGTTCTCTCCTCTGGTACCTAATGTCCCATTCGCTCAACATTATTCATTACGAAAACCCTACAAGCTGGCAAAGTCATGCTCTGATACCACTATAATGTCACTAACATAAAATTTTAACATAAAGATTGATTTATAGATTGGCTTCAATGAATAGCAACATATGAACACAAAGATCACTTTGATATAATGATAAAATTTAGAATTTTTTGGACACATATATGATACATCAAATATAACTCACTAAGACTAATCTGAAATGATATAGAATGCTACAACAGTTCAACAATAGTATTATTATCTTCCTTATAGATTTGTAGAAGCTCAGATGCATTCCCTGAATGATAATTCCCTCAAGAATCAAAGGGGTTTCATCCTTTGATCCAAGTGATCATTGGGTTTTCTTCCAATGATCATAAAATCCTATGGATTTTCATCCACAAAAGGAATTAGAACACAAGTGTTCTAAAATGTAGAAGAATGACATAATAATTTGATGCCTATTACAAGAATTGACTCCCTATATTTATATGCTAATAATTCCCTCAAGGAACAAGTCATTCTTGAGCCAAAATGATGCCAAAGCCCCAAATTTAAATTTCACATGCTACACTAGGTCAGCCTTAAGGCCAAAATATATTCTTTTGGAATTAGTGTGCCACCCTGTGGCCCTATCCACGCGCTTCCCTAGCCCCTTCCTTCTTCCTAAAACTTTACAATTAATGTCACATGATTCGAAGGTGTCTTATCTACTATGTTTGCTGAAGTAGGTGCCAGATGTCCAGAATAGTCATCTTCTAATAACAATATTTTTTGGTACCTAATCCATTTCCCTTGATATTTGGATATGGTGTGCATGTGTCAATGTGGATACTATGTTCCAAATTGTAACCCGAAATATGTTCTTGTGGAGGAATGTGGAGGAATTCCTAGAAATGATTATGCTTCACTATAGTGAGCTTGGACTGGTGACATCTTTTCGATATATGATCCTTTTTCCTTGGGCTCTAGATATGATTGGTAGGGGTCATTGCAAATGCTATATCCTAAACCACAAGCCAGGAGGGTGTTTTGTGATGAACTATGGTAGGATTCCTAGATTATTTCCTTCAATTGATTTCTCGAAAAAGGGGACATGACAACCCTTTATGATGTTATGCATATTTAGATAAGGTAGTTGGAACACACAAATGAATAAACTAAAAAAATGTGTAAATTGATGTATTTTGAATGTGTTGAGGATGATTAGGAGAGGCATCCAGTAATAGACCGGTGCCTTTATCTAGTTGGCCAATAGAGTTTATGAATTCAAACAAAAGATGTAATAACTAAAACCAAGGTGATGCATTAATCAACACACCACAAAAGACTAGGTTTAATAGAATGCATAAACAAGTTGAGATATACACATACATTCAGAAAAAACCCAAGATAGTTGCAAAACATTAAATGAGTCTACTTAGTGGTCCATGAAAGTACCCATACATTTGATTTATTATTTTGAGAAGATACCTCGTAAAAGCTTTACAAGGATTTTACAGTATTCTATTTAGAAAACTAATCAAAACATATAAAAAATGTAAACCATGCACAAGGAGACACTCAATAAAGACCAAATTTTCATTTAATCACTTGATCTACAAAGGTTACATAGATAATTACAAATTTGGGATAAACCCATATCATTACAATTCAAAAATGACTATACCTAGAGCTAAAGTAAAACCATAGGGCCTCTTGTGAATATCTTTATTTCGCTAGTTTTGTAACTACTCTCTTGTCTAAAATTGTTATCATATCCTTCGAAAATGACCAAGGAAAATATACCTCTTGTAGGAAGGCGTGCAAGCTATTAGAGAGTCATGCCACATAAGGAAAACCCTAACCATGACCCCTTCCAATTCCTAAACAACAAGTGTCCTCTATAAATGTGATCCAAACACCAAGAGGTGTGAAAGAACATTCTTCTAACCCCTTCCATACTCTTGTATTGATGATTAATGGTTTTGAGTGCAATAATGAGTGAAAATACCCACAAAATATATTAGAATTATGTCTAGGAGGTGTGATTATGACAAAGGGGGTCTTCAAATCATAAATGAGATGTGGGCATCATTTTTTTTCCTTGAATCTACACTAAATAGTATTTAAAACCTTTTATAAAGCTCCATGGATTGAAATTTGGTAGTTGGAGTTGATGGTGTAGCGTTAACGCCAATGCAAAGGGAGTTAATCACTTCATTCTAAACAATTGCAAAAATGAACCCCATCTAGATGTGTCCAAACATCCTCAATTTTTTTGCAATAAATCCTTGTCCCTTTTTCACCTTCTTTCATCCCTTGCAAAAAAGGACTTGGATCAAGACATTGCAAAGAAATGGCCATTGTTGAGATATGCAAAAAATCGATTGGAGACAAAATGCACAAAAAATAGGTTACCATTGGATCATGCAAGGAAAATACCGAGGAAGTGATATTTTTGGACATCCCTAAGTTTGCAACATTATTTTGTCCCCTGTCTTTATGAAAACACCTCTTGTGGGTAATCTACACTCATTGGGATATGTAAGACATTAACATCAATGTGGATATGTTTGGATAGCTCTAAAACTTTTATGATAATCGATATTGTCCAAAAACATCCACCATAACAATGTGATAACTCAATCATAAAATGAACTTCCTCCTTAGCACTATGTGAATATTTTATACACTACTAAATTGCACCTTGTAATCAATTAAAATATTGGGTCGGTTCAATTATAATTTCTAACAAAAGGTCAGTACTAGATCAAAACCACACAAGTGGACTGTAGCAAGCCAAACCCTGCAAGCATGTAATTGAGTCAATTTTCATCCAATTTCCCTAAATTTGAGCTAGAGACACCCACTTGGAAGTTCTACAAGGTGGAAGGCTCAAACAAACTCAATACTTAACCTATTTTTGTGTTTTTTTATTTGATTAACTAAGGATAAGAGAGAGGAACATACAATCAAGATCACATTTTGACATGATGATCCTTATGAAATTTCTTGGATTAGTTATTAATAGGGTGATCATGGTCAAAACACAACTCATGAAGCATAACAATACAAAATAAGAAACACAAAATGAGGTGCCAACATTGGGTCTAGTTGGGGAATGTGTCTCGTGTAGGCAAAACAATAATCTAGATCTTCAGGAGAAAAACAAAAATATGGAACAATGGGGATTGAGACTAACTCAAACAACATCATGATATAAATAGGGGTCATGATAACACAAAGATAACCATATATACAAGGCAACAAAATAAAACCATGAAATAAAACAACATATATTACAAAGGTTCTAATAACATCACCCTTAGGATAATTAATGCTTGAGATGATGACCATGATCTAGTAGCTCCATGAAATCTCCATTAAGGCTCCTAAGTCCTTGACTAGATCCTTTAGCAATTTGATAAGGCCTAACCCACAAGGCATCAAATTTTCCATGTTTGCCTTTGTCTTCTAACCTAGAATTCCACATGAGGACAAGATATTCAATCTAAAACTCCCTTTTGATAGCTCTCTTATCAAAGAGGTACTTAATCTTTATTTACTTTGATAAATTCCTCTCATGGTCAACCCTCCTTGTTTCTTTCAATTTGGTCGACTCATGTATCCTTTAGGAAAAAGTACTTTCTTCTTTTGCTTCAATCTGCTATAGCAATTTGTAGACTAGTAACTCAATACTGATTAGAAATTTGGCCTCAATACCATATGCTAATTCCAATGGACTCTTCCAATAGCCTTCTTATAAGTTACCCTATATATCTAGACAATAAATTTTAACTTATCATACCATCCTTTCTTATTCACATCCAAAGTTTTTCTAGATGATATTCATGGTGTATTTATTGCTTGATTTACCTTATATATTTCCTTGCGGACGATAATATGATGAATGTGTTAAAGAGATCCCATATTGTGAACACATATCAACAAAATCTTGATATTTAAAACACATTGCATCATTAGTAACAATTCTTGATGGCACATGAAACCTAGTGATTATGTTATTTAGAAAAAAAATTAATCAACGCCTTTGAGGTTGCATTCCTTGTAGGGATCACCTCCATCCATTTTTGTAAAGTAATCAATGGCCACCAATATCCCTTTGTATTCATTTCTAGACTTATTTGTTTCTTCCCCTATGAAATTCCCCATTCGAACAAAGCCTCTACTGAAATGGTAGTAAGGGGAAGTGCACCTACAATTTTCAACTTCTTGAAAAACCTTTGGCAAGCATTACATATTTTCACAAACTTAGCCACATCTTTAAATAGCATGGGCTACTAATAACCCATCCTCATAATCTTATGACCATTGGTCTTTGACATATAATTCCCACCACACATTCCATTGTGGTATTCCTCAACAACTCTCACATACTACTAATTTAAATCTTAGGATCACACCATCAATACTTCTCCATATTCACTATCCTTTGAGAAACACTTATCTTTGAGTCTCAATTTTTAACGTCCTCTTTTGTTTTTCATTCAAATCAGGAGGAAAATTAAAGTTTTCCAAATAGAATACAAGGTCCTTATACCAAGAATAGATCTTCAACTGACATAAGATAAAAGAAGATTTAGAGTTCACCTTATATTTCAACATCTAAATTTGCTTCAGTCATTAATTTTGCTAGGCCCCGACCTCTAACTAGCTTGGTTGTCTATACCTTCATGTCATATTCCTAGACCTTATTGATCCATCTACATCTCTTTCCTAATAACTCTTGTTGCATAAATATATCTCTAGCAACAGTGTATGACACAAAGGATATGATCTTGGAACCAACAAGATAAGGTATAAATTTTTTGATAGCCTTAACTAGAGCATAGATGCGATTTTCCATTATAAATTATTTCATCTTAGCATCTTGTAGGGGCTTATTGAATAAATCTATTGGTTGTTCATATCCCTCATCATTCCTTTGAAGCAAAACAACATCAATAGTGTAAAATGATGCAAAGGAAAACAATTGGAAAGGTCTTGAGTTATCTAGGCTTGTCAATATAGGTGCCTTCTTGAGTGCCTCTTTTATTTTTGAGAAGGAATCACTTGAATCCTAGCTTGATGAATTCCCCTTCTTTATAACCTTGTAAATGACCTTAGTTTTCTTTATAAAGTTAGGAACAAACCTCCTAACAAAATTTATTTGTCCAAAGAATGACTGGACTACCATAATTTTTTTAGGTTGATGGATAAGGTCAATTGATTTGATACGTTCTAGATCAATCCTCACCCCCTCCTTGGACAAAATATGTCTAAAGAGCTTACCCTCTTCCACACCAAAAATATATTTTTAAGGTTTAGAGATATCTTGTATTATAAAAATCTTCAGAATATTAACTCTAATAATTTTTAGCGATCATTTTGATCCTTGAAGTATGCAGTAAAATCATCTTGGACAACCATAATTTTATTTATAAGGCTTGAAAATGCAACATCCATGGCCCTTTAAAATGTGGCTCTAACATTCTTCAAACCAAATGAAATTCAAACATACACAAAGGTTCACCATGGTGTGGTGAAGGTTGTGTAGACACTAAAAAATGTCCTATTCGATATCATACACTTAAAACAGATTTACTAACATCATTTACTCTTTAACCCATCCTCTTTTCACTTAATTGATTAAATTAGCCTAGTTATTTAATTAATTGCATCATTTTCATCTATTGGACTAATTAATTAAATTGGGTTAATTCATCCCTTTTCATGCTAACGTTTCATCTCATTAAATTAAATAAATCAAAATATTTAATTTAATTTCCTAAGTCATCTTGTTTAATTAAATAAACCTAAGTTATTTAATTAAATATCATTTCATCTCCTCCCCCATTTATTAAATCATTTAATTTAATAAATATTCTTCAATTCCTCCAAATCCCCTAATTGCATGATCAAATCTTGTTTAATTAGCAATTAAACTAACTTTCCTCTAAGCAAACAAAATATTCCCATAGAATATTCCTTATCCCCTTTTTTGCACAATAAAAACTTTATTTTAATTTGCAAAATCCTTTTTCCTCGCCCATGAGAATATTCCAAAAGAATATTCTTATTCCTTCATCATCTGAAAAAGGGATATTTTCACTTGGCTTCTTAAGCAATTTTTAACCTTCAACCTTTTGAACAAGTCACCTTTGACCTGTGTGAGTAGGTCAAAAGTGTGTTTCTTTTAGGCAAGTGTGAACCCTTGATTAAAATCCCATCATGCACTTGCATCCATTGATGAGAATCCATGATCCATGCCTCTCATCTCCTTCATCTTGGACCGTTGATTAATCTTTTTAATCTCCACCCTTCATTCCTCATTTGCTCTCCTATAAATAGGTAACTATTTGGAGACAAATGGATCCATCTTTTTCAGAGCAAACTTATGCTGTTGAAACTTGTCCATCCATCTTTCAATTGCAAACTTATGCTATTGAATTCACTCATCCTCCCACTCATGCTTTGCACACATTTAGCATATTTTAGTTCACTTTTAGTTGCATAATAGCTTTAATCTTCCATTAATGGCTTCCTTGCATCCATTTTAGCTTGTTTATAAATTAGGGTTTGAATCTTTTAGCTCAGAATTAGCTTAGATTAGCTTAGATTTTGCATAACTAGATCATTTTTTAGCATAAAATCATGTTAATTTAGCTTGCATCGTGCTAATTTAGCTTTAAATAATGTTTTCATACACATCTCACAGTGGTTCCATCAATTTTCTTCAATAAAACTGACTAGAACAAGCTCATTTACCCACGAGATTGGGAAAGGGTCGTCGTTTCACATCAACACAACACCAATCCCCCAATAGAATAAGTTTCAATGGATTAGAGTAGGTATTTCAAAAGCTTTTGTAGTTTAACATGTTAAGTTTTAATGGCTTCCACTTCAATTTACATTGAATGATTTTATTGGGATTGAGTTTAGTGGCTAAATCACAATTTGATTCCTCATGGATCAAGTGTGGTTAACCCATACTAATCCATCAGTCACATTTTGGTGCTATAAGGAGGGCTTTACTAACTTTTTTTGATGATTTTCTCTTAAAAAATTTATGAGTTGCAGGTTTCCAGGCTAGAGCGACGCTTTTGGAGGCTCCAGTGATGATATTTTTCAACAGAGCGACACTATTATTCACCAGAGCGACGCTTTTGCAAAAGCATCGCTATATTACTATATCGACACTATTATTTTCTTTCTTTTATTGTCTATCTTAAAATGGTCATATCTTGGTCATACAAAGGTCTTTTTCAAAGCTTTTTTTTTAAATTGGGTAGAATTTCATGCTCTACACAATGGCATAAGAGTTTTTCAATTTTTTTGGAGTTAAATTTTCCATTTTTGCATATAAATTCAAATCACATTGCAAATTGGTCTAGGTTTTAGGGTTTTAATGCTTAATCATTTATCTAACCCTAACATCTTCTTGTTTTCTTGATTTAATCTAAAATTTGGAACATGGATTACAGGTTTGAAGATGAGCATGGAGCACTTAATTGAAGAAAAAACATTCTTGTCTTTAAATCTTATAATTGTAACAAGTGTTTCAACACTTTTGGGGCAATTATAAACCATCATATGCTACTTTGGTTTATGTTTTAGGACCACTAAATTTCCATTAGGTTTTAAAAACTTACAATCTTAGGACCAACTAACTTTCAATTGAGCTTAAAATTCATTTTCAAAGTTGGCTAAAATTGAACCCTCATCATTGTTTTCTGGGTTTAAAATGAACGCTCAAAGTTGGATAAAATTGAACCTTCACATGATCATTTTACTTTGGGCTTAAAATTGAACAAGGCAACTTCATTTTCCAATTGGTGCTTAAAATGAACTCATCATTGCTTTGAAGGGTTAAAATTTATAACTGTTTGCTATGTTTTGTGATTTTCAACATTGTTAGTGGATGTGTATGCAATTCTCTCACACCATTTGGCAACCTTGAGAAATAGAAACATTCTTAACACTTTACAAAAATTACCTACATCTTTCAATTGGGTTTAAAATTGATCAATCATGCTAGTGTGAGAAAGAGACATTGAGTGTGTTCCCTCCTTGTGCTTTACACAAACTGGGCGATCGAACTACAAGTGTAATCCCTCACTTTTGTTATCTTTAGAGGGGCTTGCCTAAGAACAATTTGAAGGAAAATCCAATTGGCTTTTCACTCGGGCCGATATATAAATGGATAAGACTAAACTATCAAGTCCTCATGGTATGTAGGCCTTAGTTGTACAGTGTCTTTCAGAATGGGGTACTATTGTAAAAAATATAAGAGCCCCTAGTAGGATTGATTAAATCCTTTAGTGGCTTGTTGGATGCTTGCAAGGTGCCATGTCCCCGATTACCCTTACTACAACCTATTTGTTTAGCAAGCTAAAATCCTAAAATATTTGTTGGTGCAAGAACTTTCATTCTGAAGCTACCCCACATTTGTACTATTCAATTGTAGAAAAAAAAAAATCCTTTTAATCTCTGAATTTTAAGGATTTTGAGATTTGGTGGTCCCAAGAAGTGTGTGATGTGGAGGGGAGATACTGTCACCAAATCTCTAATTTTTCGTATTGTCTAGTGTTTGGAGAAATCCTAGTGGGGACTCAACAAATATGGCCATTTCTATCCTAGGATTGTAAATGATTGAGAGTTAGTTTAACACTTTGCTTGGTTTCAAAACGATAGAAAAACAAACATTACTATCATCTTCAAAATTTCAAACACTTTGGTTTAAATATGGACTTCTTGAGTTAGCCTTGATATTATTGCTTATACTAAGGATTTATCCTTAGCGATTTCTAAATATCTTGACATTAATCTCAAATCCATATTTTCCAAAGACAACATAGGCAATTGTGGCTTTAATCTCATATTTTTCATGAAATGGGCATTATGAAAGTTATGATGTTTTTGACATAAACATCTAGTTTGAAAACAAAATCAAGACAAGTGTTTGTAAAATCAATTCACTTAAGCAAGATAAACTTGACAAATTGAGCCTCACATGTCCATTTGGCGACCAATCGTGCCAATTGAACAAGCCAACCTTACGCCCACTATCATATAAGGAAAACATTGCAAACATTGAGTCCAAAACCATTGGGTCCTATTTCCAAAATTATTTGAGTTCTATTTTACCAAAATCATTGCGTCCTTAGGGTTTGATCACTTTAGAGGTATAACATGTTTCTCACTACCTTGGTCTTGGAAAAAAAAGGTTCCTTATAGGTCAACATTGGGTCAAACATTTCATCCATCCTTCATCATATTTCATCCTTCACTTCACCAAATTTTGCAAACTTTTGAACACACCAACACTTTGGACTTAGACATCAATCAATCCAAACCCTAACTTAGCTACTTTGTATGTGAAATGAATCCTTTTCCATGCATTTTGTTAAGTTAGTTATCATTTTTGAACTAGTTTATCTTGAAGGTCATGAGTCTACCCTAAATATTTCCAAGTTCATTAACATCCTTTATCAAACATCAAACATCAAAACTCTTAAGTCAAAAGTGTTTTCCCAAAACGTTTGCAAAGATCACTTTCCATATCATTCACCTTTTTCATCTCCTATTGTCACCATTGGCCCAAAAAACCTTAGAGGTTCACTTTTGCAACAAGGTCAAAACACAAGAAAAACATGGAATATAAACTTGATTCATCCATCATGAGTGGTCTAAATCAACCAAACTATCAAAACCTTACAATACCAATTGATTATCAAAGCTCACATTTATATAATTCACACATGGGATCATTATATCCTACAAACCTCAATGCTACAACAAGTGAGTATGCCCAATCTAAATTTTGGAACACCGTTCCCTATGGTAGATTTAAATCAAATTCAAAACCTACAAATCTATCAACCAAATTATCAATACATGAGTCTTCAACAAAACAATATTATCCCATCAAATCAATTCATGCCAAATGTGAATATAACAAATACAAACTTACCAAACATGAACATATCAAATCCAAACTTGGTGAACTATGGGATAGATATGTTTACAAATCACACTAATGTTGTTCAAAATCCAAACAATATACTGGCAACTCAATGTATTGATCCAAATCAAGGTAACACCATGCAAAATCAAGGTTACCTAAATCAAAGCAATGTGTTTCCCAACCATAACAATGTTCAATGCCAACCTGTAATGTAAAATATAAACATCATTCCAAATTAGAACATGATCCAAAATCAATTTGTGCATGATCCGATACAAATAATACAAGTGTATATTCTAAATATGCTTGACCAAAAACCAAATCCACTACACCAAGGGTATCAAGATCAAAATCAAGATCAAATTATGCAAAATCAAGATCAAATTATGCAAAATCAAATTGCTACACTTAGAAAATTCATTGATTCATATCACCAAGAGACATCTCCACCTCAAAATAGACACATTCCCCCATTTGTTAAACCATGTCATCAAAACATTGAGTTGTGTCTGCAACCACATCAAGAACATCTTTAATATCAAGAAGTTTGATATGAAAATCAGCAACCTCAACAACCAAATCAATCACCACATCTCTAAGATGAATCACAACTAGATAAATCTCAACAAGCACAAATCTCACAAGATGAAAAATGTGAATACACTCCTTTGGGAGAGCCAATTGAATCAACATTAAAAACACTAGTCCATGCTAAACTTATCAAACTTCCAGAATCATTAAATGGAGGTGTACCTAGAATCATGTTCCCATGGGATGATGATAATGCTTATTGTGAATACCATGGCACATAAGGTCATGATATGTTAGATTGTATCAAAGTCAAAGATCTCATCCAAGACCTTCTTGATCAAGAAAAAATAACTGTTGAAGACAATGAGATTCAACCATTAATGATGGTAATGACAATCTCTCCACCACAATTGTTGAAAATAATGATCAAGATCTATCCATCAATTAGCACCTTGAAGATGTTTCTACCACATCCAACGATCAAATCAACATACATCAAGAGTAATATTTTAATCATGATCAAGACCCATCAATAATATCCAACAATGATTCATTTCAAGAAGCATTAACATCATTTGATCCTATGATTGAAAACATTGACAATATCCCCACCACCATGTTTGAGGACAAAATTCAAGATTCATCTACCAATGGTCGTGTTGATAATGTCTCTACATCACCTAACAAGTTAGAGGACATATCTCAAGAATTTATCCCAAAGAATGATCAACATCTTTCACCAAAGTCTAGAAATGGTCCTTTGCAAGACATATTTACATTCGTTGACCTCATGGTTGCAGATATTGAGGGAATCCTCAACTCAACACTTGATTCAAATTCACTTGAATATCAAGAAAATATTGAGCCAATACCCATGCCTAATGAAGACATTCAAGAACCATTTGTAAGCAATCCATCCTTTGAAATTGACCCATGTCAAGAACTCGATCCAAAGCACGTCGAAAGCAATTCCAAAATTAATCAAGATCAAGAATCTATATCTCTAAGATACTACCATGATCTAATGGGTATTTTACAATCTATACAAGATTTCATAGCTAATGATCATATCCATATATCACATACTCCTCCATCTACCCATGAGATTCTTACTCCTAATGGGCATGTAAATGATCTTCATCCAAAACAAGTGTCTCATACTCTTGATATCATTACCAAGGAACAAGAGTCTCCTACTCTTAATATTTTTACACATGATCAAGGCATAACAAAATACATAGACATATCAAAAATTGATCATTAATAAGGCCTCTACATAGATGGTAAAACAAAATCATCCTTTGAAGAGCAAGCATAAATGTATCATGAAGAAGACTCCTATATGGATTGTATAGCATCAACACCTTTTGAAGAAGCATCAAAATCAGACACATCCTCCATACAAATTAAAGAAAGTGAGTATGAGGATATCAAGCATTATAAAAAATTGGCAAAGCAAAAACATCTTGAACAAGAAGGAAATGGTTTGACAACAGCAGAATCAAAGCATGTCAGTAATAATCCCATAATACTAGGGGCAACTTTATCTAGTGCAAACACCAACATGGGGAGCACAAAGAGTCCTTATGATGAAATGGCTACCAACACTTCAACCATTCATATCATGAATCATCATCCACGTATCTTTCCAGCCACTAATTGGGACCAAACACAAGAAAGAGGTCTATATCAAAGAAAAGAGAAAATTATTGAAGCAACTAATTGACAAAGAAAAATGGACAAGAAAAAATCGAATGGATACCAAAGCCAAATAAAGAAAATCATACCTATCACACTCCATTAGTTAAAGAAGCTATGGGGAAATATAAAAAAGGGAAGTTCATCCATCAAAAGTGTCCATCAATACAAAAGAAAGCTTCAAGAGTGACCTACAAAGTATATGAAGAAGTTGGTCCCAAATGAATCTCCATATACACCCATCATTGCTCATCATCCCAAGGTTGGAGAATCAAAGATTCCAAATTGTCGACCAATCTGTATCCCTCAACGCATTCCACTATCCACTTCAACATTCATGATATCCAACTCTCATATTGATTGTGTGTTGGAAGCAACTCTTTATCATAAGGATTGTAAGGGAACTCTATCATGATGTGTGCATCTAAGTAAGGTTAACTTTGGTATCAATAAAGAAGATGAAAAGATCCAGGGGTTACATTCAAGTGGTTGTATCTTAGCAAAACAACTCTTCCAAGAAAGATATCATTGGCACATCATGACAAGAACATCTATATCAACACCAGTAGTGTCTACATCAACACCTCCAAGTGGTTCAACATGAGCATAAAATTTAAAAAAAAGTCAAGAAAATCAAGAAAATAGTAAAGGAAAAAATCGTCCTTTAGTGAAAACCACTTCGGTGGCGCTTTGGACAAGTGCCATGATGAAAACCTGGAAAACAGGCATCATGAGTAGAATCGAGCATCCGTGTGCACCATTTCAGGTGGAAGCATCTCATCTCATCCATAATAAATCCCGCATTCCATCCATCTTATCCATAATAAATCTAGGAACCCTTCATTATCCAATCCATTTTTCATCCCATTTGACTTATCTTGATCTTGGCAAAGGTTTGGTATGTACTTCACACTTGCTTATGGTAAAATTCTTAACATGGGTCACTATTATTGGTCCTATCCTAACCAACATTATTTGAGCCATAAGGCATTTTCCAAAGAGGAATACTCTATCCAAACATGTTATCATATCACAAGATAATCCTTGGCATCCTACGCATACCTATCCATCAATCGATTAATTTATCCATGCATCCACCCATGGCATTCCATACATTGCTAGACATTGGGGGTAGATACTTACATCTTGCTTTAGGAATAAATCTTGAGCTATATCCTATAATGCATGTTGTGATCTAAACATTTGCTAACACAAAATCAAATT
Organism: Sequoia sempervirens; assembly: GCA_007258455.2. Taxonomy (NCBI): domain Eukaryota; kingdom Viridiplantae; phylum Streptophyta; class Pinopsida; order Cupressales; family Cupressaceae; genus Sequoia; species Sequoia sempervirens. The sequence goes on from VDFB02000007.1 coordinate 51,971,571, forward strand.
GGTCAAATCATTTAAAGAAAAAATCCAAATCACTAGCCGATGGCACATTTTGACGAGAAGATGTTCTGTATCAAGCTCTATCTTTTATCAAACATCAATCCAAACAATCCATATTAGTTGAATCTACCTTGCACTCCAACATCACATCAAATCATTCCAACAAAATTTGTTCCATACCAAGCTTCAAAATCTTGATCAATCTTATCCAATCAAACCATCACCATCTTGGGATATCCTTCCCAACCCTTGTATTGCTTAACACTATCCTTGCATTGTGGTGTATCCTTAACAATGTTATCATCATCAATCCATCAATCAAATCAATCAATCCTAGCTTGGTTTTCAACAAAATCCTAAAACAAATCACTAAAATCATCACATATCCATACACTTGTCAAGATCATGTGAAAAATCCAAAAACACTTGCAAAATCCACCAAAAATCCAAAAACATTTGCAAAATCCTGTACAAGTAAAATCCAAAAACATTCAAAAAATTGTAAAGGCTAAAATCCAAAACATCGAGAAAACATCAAAAACCCTAAAAAGGGTCGAACATCGAAAATCCAAAAAATAGATTCCTCTTGTCAAACTATGTCGTCTCTGAGCTTGAACGTAGGCAAGTCCATCATTGATGTTCCCTTAAGACACCCTAGGTCATTCCTTTAGGGGTTCGTCATAATAAATTGACATCTCTCATCTATTCATATCTTCATCTTGTAAATGGGTCAAGTTAGTCGAACTATGTCGTCTCTAAGCTAGAACGTAGGCAAGGCCATCATTGATGTGCCCCCGAGACACCCCAGGGACTAGTCCTTTAGGAGTCCATCATAATAAACTGACATCTCTCATCTGTTCATATCTTCATCTTGTAAAAGGGTTGAGTCGGTCAAACTACGTGGTCTCTACATGTATAACTTAGGCAAGGCTTATCTTTGATCAGCCCCCGAGGCCCCTAGGATAGGTCTTTTAGGTTAGGTTCTTGGTTGAAATTCAAAAATTCTCATAAAACCCCTAAACATTCAAATATTTGAAAATCCCTAAACATCCTAATATTTTGGAAAACACAAAAACAATAAAAAACATTCAAAAGACCTAAAAAGCCTCAAAATATTCATAAAACCCTAAACAACCTCATAGAAATCGAAAACATAAACATTCATATAAACTTTCAAAAAGCCCAAAAACAACCTCAAAAACATTTCAAAATACCAAAAACATTAAAAAATTCTAGAAAATCCAAAACCATCTATCTCATCTCGCTTTCACCCATAATAAATCAATCGCCACCTTCAACCTTTGGCAAAGCAAATAGAAAACAAGTGTAACAAGTTGTAAAGTGTGAACCTAAGTATCAAAATCTAAAGTCTAAATCATAGGTAAGTATGTCAGTAGAGTTTATGACAATGACTCATCTTAGCATCATCATCCCAACATCAAACAACAACCTCTGATCAGCATGTCCTAGGATGTATCCTTCCTGCGATGAACATTAGTATCAGACATCACTTTAGCTAAACTTAAACTAGTCAAGAGCTATAGATGACACTGACTATTTGTTGATCTTTTCTTATTATTTATCTTAATGACACATTCCAAGGACCTCTCAATGATGTCTAACAAAACGATTTAGAGAGAAAGGAATGGCCCACCGATCATTATCTTTTTTTTACTGTGCTTGTGGGTACTCTTGTAAAATAATCTTGGTGCATACTTGCTTAGTTGTGTGTAGGAAGGTCATTTAGGGTATGTTGTTGATTATTGCGTATTCTTTGGTCCAATATGTTCTAAGCTTATAACTTGCATTCCAACGATGTTTCCATATGTCAAGATGTGAACAAGAACTATCCTATATGTTTGTCGAGTCAAAGTCCATTACACTAGATTCAACGACGTCTTGGTTATTAATACCATGATGCATCGTGTTTGTGTTATATCAAACAATAAGGAACAACAGAAAATCCCAATCCTGAAGTGTGAGCATCTCATCCTACATTTTGCATTGTCTTGTCCCCATCCCTAAGAAAGTCTCGATGGATCAAGGACTTGTTGGATCTTTTTAAGCAATGATCAAAATCAGTGGCCATCCAATATTTATTCTTCTATCTTCTCTCCGTGCTAGTTTGGTATCATGACAGTAAAAAAAAATATCATCAATGCATCCATCCTGCATCTACAAACCATCAACATACATGCATCTCATAATCATAGCATAAATCATAACATCCATCAGCATAATCATTGCATATCACATCATACATTTTGCATAATCATTTGAGTTGTGATGAATAATTTATTATTCTAAGCATCTTAAATTGTTGCATATCATAAGCATTTGCATCCATACATCCACATGCATACATTGTCATCATAAATTTGCATAGAAAAAATACAAAAAGAAATGCATCAACATTATTTACATATCATAATCATTCATCCATATCATATCACAAAAAGATAATGAAAAAGAAAATAGCATTGCATCCATCTATATCATGGTCATCACATATCACATAGGCATAAATAAAATGCATCCATATCATATCCATCCATACATGAAATATAGTGAACACATCACATCATAAATCATTCATATCTGTATCATATATATATATCAAAAAATGAGTATCATGGTACAAAATCTAGATCAGTGTATGAACATCAATCAAAAGTACAATATCCATGAGGCTATCAAAAAGGAGCCCATGAATGTATATCTATGATAAAGAATGGGGAAAAATCAAAAATTCTCTATACATAATAGCTAGCCCTAATGGCTACTACCCTCTCCAACCTACCTCTTAGGCTAATCCTCTGCTTGTGGTCGTGCATCACTGTGCTATGAAAAATTTGGCTGTCTCAGTGTTGTTGGTACATCACGATGGTAATGTTTCCTGTAATACATAGCCTATGTAATGGCCTCTGTATAGAACCATGCTAACACTATTCAATTGTGTGTGGCCACCATCATCACCTCAATTTGCTATCGCCTAGACACCTCCTAGTCTCTCTCTCCTGTCACAGCCTATACTCTCTATAATGCTTGATCTCTCTTGACTGTGACTACAACCACCTGCTACCGAGCTTGGTTTTGCTTAGCAGTAATAACCAAAACCTGTTGGCAGGCCTGATCCTGCTCACTAGTCAATATCTACACTTGCTGTTGTAGCTGTTGTATCTGAGCATCTCGCGCATTTGGTGGAGGTGGTGGTCCTAGCTAAGGTTGTACCTAAGGCTGTACCTATTGCTATTGAGGAGGTTACTATTGTACAATTGGTGGGGCCCCCAAAACCTGACCATCCTGGCCATCCTGTCCCCTGCCTCTTCTGACTCTTCTACCCTTGGGTCTCCCTTTGGGAGGAACACATGCTGGATTTGTCAATCATCAAGGAGGGACAAAGCAAGCATCTTATGCAAGCATAGTTGGAGCTACCACCTATCCTTGATCATATGCCCAAGGCTAGGCCACCACCTCTCTGAAGCTCTCTACTACCTCTAGAGCTGGAATAGTCAGCCCCCATGTGGGAACTTCTCTAGCCGATCTTGCAAAAATGGCGTTGTATGCATCATCAGGTTTGTCTTGGACCTCTCTAAATTGTCAGGCTAACCCGTTTGGTAGATATCTCTCAATAATGTGGTGCTCTCCACTTTGCATGTATTGGGTCTGTCTGGCGAAATATAATTGTTGAATGTCGTCAAACCATGGCGACATCTGTAGCCATGGGAACCAATGAAAACCTATCATATCATCTATCATCCATCTCCAATACGGGAGCCCAATCTGTCCAGTGTGCCTGAGGGTAATGGGACCTTTGTATCTCCAAATGATGGGATGATCTGGCTCCACATCTACCATCTAAACAATAGGCCAGAGCATGGCATTGTGCTCCCATGCCCAAATATGTAGCAGAGTCACCCTTGCACCAATGGCTTTCCCATCGCAATAGAAAAAATCATGCAAATCATGATATAAGGAGGCTAGCATCATGGGCCCCCATGAAAAAAGTGTCCTCCTATGCAACATTTGATGCCATGCCAAGCCCCATCCTGGGTTGAATCATTTGCTGCGTCTATCTAGGGCAACCAAACCTAAAATGATGGCTACAATGATCAATCTAAAGGTTGACACATGACCTCTATATGACTCGAGATTGATTTGTGAGGTAACCAAATTTGATCCATCTCCATGACCTCAAGGTAGGCGTCAAACCCGACATCAATATTATAAATCACATGATCTCCATGAATCGGAAAACACCGTATATGCCAAACATTCTCTAAAGTAACCATCACCTCAACTATTGGAAGGTGAAAGGATGAGGTCTCGTTGTGCCATATCTCACACAGAGCAGTCATTAGCACTAGATGTGTTCGAATCATAGGCACATATGTAACATACCAAAGGCCGATCTCTCCCAAGTGCTCTTGGCGCAACACTGAAAAATCATCTAGTCTCTCCAAAATGGTGGGCCTATGCTCCCACGACATTAGCGGTGGAAATACCTCTTGCATCCATGAAGCACATGGCATCAAGAAATCATCAAAATTTGACTCAATTTGAAATTCACAGCTCGAAAATCACAAAAAGTGTCATTGTTTTCAATAGCATCGCTATATTCAAATTTCAAATTGTGACGCCCCAAGCATTTAAAATTGTAAATCAAAACATGCATCACCAAATAAGATGGCGTCGTGATTTAACTTTTGGCATACCCTAACCCTAATTGCTAAATCAACAAGTGCGTCGCTAAACAAGCATGTGTCGCCATTTAAATTAGAAACCCTAATTTTAAATTGTGAATAGTGTCACCATATAAATATGCATCACTATATTTCATTTGGGCATTGCTATATAGCGACACCGCCAAAGTTTGAACTTTAAAGTGTAATAAATGCATCACAAACTCAAATTTCAAATCAAGTTTGGAGTTAGATACTGGTGGTCCTGTACTTGGAAGCCACTAGAACTCTTGAACTCGGTCGGACATGTGTCAGGGAAGCTCTCAGCATGCCATTTTGTCGGAGGGTCAGAGCTCAAATTGCAAGAATCTCTTAAGTGTGAATGCACAAATGAATTGAAAATGACCCTTCTTGGCCTATTTAAGCTAGAGAATTAGGGTTTTTTGCCCTAATTTAACCTTGAAGATAGGGTTTATTATCATTTTCACCAATTTTGCCAATTTGGACCTAATTTTGCATCATTTTTTGTATTTTTGGCATTATTCTTACATCCTGGAGCCTTTCTAGACCCTTTGGGAAACTTTTCATCTTTGTCAAGAAATCAACCCAAAATTCAAAATTTTTGCCCGATTTCTTGAGCGGGCAGGGAGTCATCGTTATCCTTCCATTGGGGCATCCAAAAAAATCATTTTTTTTTTTGATTTAAGCAATAGTTTTGATCCAAAAAGCATTATTCTTTGAACTGAAGTAGCATGTACCTTGCTTCAAAGAGGGGAAAAATGTAGACACTGAAAAATGTCATAATTGATATCATACACTTAAAACAGATTTACTAACATCATTTCCTCTTTAACCCATCCTATTTTCGCTTAATTGATTAAATTAGCCTAGCTATTTAATTAATTGCATCATTTTCATCTATTGGCCTAATTAATTAAATTGGGTTAATTCATCCCTTTTCATGTTAACGTTTCATCTCATTAAATTAAATAAATCAAAATATTTAATTTAATTTCCTAAGTCATCTTATTTAATTAAATAAACCTAAGTTATTTAATTAACTATCATTTCATCTCCTCCCCCATTTATTAAATCATTTAATTTAGTAAATATCTCTTCAATTCCTCCAAATCCCCTAATTGCATGATTAAATCCTGTTTAATTAGCAATTAAACTAACTCTCGTCTAAGAAAACAAAATATTCCTTATCCCCCTTTTTGCACAATTAAAACTTTATTTTAATTTGCAAAATGCCTTTTCCTCACCCATGAGAATATTCTTATTCCTTCATCATTTGAAAAAGGGATATTTTCACTTGGCTTCGTGAGAAAGTTTTAACCTCCAACCTTTTGAACAAGTCACATTTGACCTATGTGAGCAGGTGAAAAGTGTGTTTTTTTGAGGCAAGTGTGAACCCTTGATTAAAATCCCATTATGCATTCTCATCCGTTGATGAGAATCTATGATCCATGCCTCTCATCTCCTTCATCTTGGACCATTGATTAATCTTTTTAATCTCCACCCTTCATTCCTCATTTTCTCTCCTATAAATAGGTCACTATTTGGAGACAAATGGATCCATCTTTTTCAGAGCAAACTTATGCTGTTGAAACTCATCCATCCATCTTTCAATTACAAACTTATGCTGTTGAATTCACTCATCCTCACACTCATGCTTTGCACACATTTAGCATATTTTAGTTCCTTTTTAGTTGCATAATAGCTTTAAGCTTCCATTAATGGCTTCCTTGCATCCATTTTAGCTTGTTTATAAATTAGGGTTTGAATCTTTTAGTTCAAAATTAGCTTAGATTAGCTTAGCTTTTGCATAACTAGATCATTTTCAGCATAAAATCATTTTAATTTAGCTTTAAATAATGTTTTCATACACATCTCATAGTGGTTCCATCAGTTTTCTTCAATAAAACTAACTGGAACAAGCTCATTTACCCACGAGATTGGGAAAGGGTCATTGTTTCACATCAACATAACACCAATCCCCCAATAGAATAAGTTTCAATGGATTAGAGTAGGTATTTCAAAAGCTTTTGTAGTTTAACATGTTAAGTTTTAATGGCTTCCACTTTGATTTACATTGAATGATTTTATTGGGACTAAGGTTTAGTGGCTAAATTGCACTTTGATTCCTCATGGATTAAGTGTGGTTAACCTGTACTAATCCATTGGTCACAGGTTGTCTTATGTTTCTTAGATTCTTTGACGAAGATTTTATTCTAAGAATTCATTTGTCATGTACATCAACTCTAACCATGTAACCCGCTGCAACAAATGGTCCATACTAGGCAATGGATAGTTTTCCTTGAGGGACTTAATATTCAAATTTCTAAAATCCATGTACAACCTGATATCCCCATTCTTTTTTTTGATTGGAACAAGGTTTGAAACCCATTTTGAATGTCTAGTCAATTTAATAATACCCCCTCTTTCAATTTCATTAATTTTTTTTGCATTCAAGGGGCAACAGTAGGGTTGATATGACGTTATTTATATTTAAATGTATTTGTAACAAGATCCAATGGAATGGTGTGATGGAACAAGTCTTCTCTATAAGCCTTTAGTTCATCATAAGACCAAGCAAAGCATTTTTTATACTTCCTTAGTAATGCTATCAACTTTTTTTCTTTGATGGTTTTAATCTCTTACCAATATAGATCATTTTGGGAGCTGATTCAATTCCTAAATTCACACCTTCTATATCTTCTTCACTAAGAAGCTTACTTCTTGTTTTATAATAATAAAAAATATTAAACGTTTTTTTCTAAATCAACAAACCTCTTGGAATAGTATTTATTTTAAGTTGAATGATTTCATTTCCAAAGAGACTCTCATTGCCTTCTTCATCTTTCGCCATCGTGGAATTCTAATCAATCTATTGGTTCTCAAAGCGATCAATACAATTCAAGAACTCATATATCTATTGATCATCATTGAAGACTGCCAATTATAGATGTTATTTGGAATAATAGGCTTGGTAAGAATCTCAACATCATACATGCATTGGGGAGAGTTAAAGTAAGCATCAAACCTTGAGGTTAATACAAGTGCATAAGCCATTACATTATTATCCTTTCTAACCCAATTAATGTGAAAAATATCAAGCAATTCAATAGTGTCCTAAACAACATTCCTATACATTCTTAGTCTTTTTTTTTTAGTATATGTGCCTCTAATTTGAGATACCACAAGTTTTGAATCACATATGTTCCCCTATTTGGAAATTGCATTAAACCAAAAATAAAAGCTTCATACTCTACCACTTTATTTGCACATTCAAAGTTCAATTTGAATGTGAACTTTAATTTTTTCCTCTTAGGGACACTAATACAATTCTTGCACTATTACTCTTTATTGAGCATGCACCATCAAAATGAATGTTCCAATTACCATCATTTCTTTGATACTCAAGTGGGGAAACTAAATCAAGATCAACCTAATTTTCACCTTCATCATCACAAGATCCCACAAAATAATCAGGTTCCACATCAAAGTAACAAATCTGTTTCTCTACCTCATTTGGATTCTCCATGATGTTAATCATTTTCTTCTCTCTATGAAACTATACTTCTTTGTCATGTAGTGGTATAGTAGCATAAGTTAATCCATTTAAATAAAAATAGCAATTGAGGTTGCCCACTTCCTAGAGAGTAAAGTACCCCACTTATCTAGACAATCAACTATGATAATATCCATACAAAAAAATATTTGGGTATGTAGCAAGTTGGACCTCAATATTATTCACTATCTCAATCACATTCACTTCATGAGAATCCATGGAAAAAAACTTGTCGTAAGAGTTTGAAACTTGCATGCCTAGTTGGTTCGTGAATTCTAATGACATTACATTGTTTGATGCCTCATAATCCAACATACAATTGAAATAAATAAAAATAGGAATGGTATAATGGACCTATTCTTTTTATTTCATTAGGAAAATAGATCCCCATAAAGAATTGACTTACAACCCTTAGGTGAGTCAACTCAATGAGGGAATATGTTGGTTTGCTTATGATTGAGGACAGGGGTATTAGTCTAAACAACACTTTTTGGAGAAAAACTAAAAATATTAAATCACCAAAATTATGCAAGCTAACACTTGGGTCTTTAATTTACAGCATAATAGAGATAGAAACCACAAAGTTTTAGAAAATTTGGGAAGGTATGAATATTGTGCACCTATCATAAAAAGCTTGTTTTGGAGGGATGTCAAGGACTTATTCGCCTATGGGTGAATGGATCCTTGTGCAAAGACTTAAAATCTCATTTTATAGTCCTCAAGCCCTATTTCTACACTCCTGATTCCCCCAAATCCCATTGTCGGAAAGATGGAAATAAATTTAGGATCCGAGTTTCCCTAGCTTGATAATAAAGGTGACATCAAATACAACTTTGCAAAATTTATATTTTAAGATCTTTAACTTTTCTTCAACCTATGAACCTACACATACACAAGAGGGAAAAATTGTTTGTTTTTGGTGGATGGGGGTTTGCCTTGACCAAAACCCGTTTTATAAATTAAACCTTGAATTGAAACAATGAAACATGAAAGGAATGATGAATGAACAAGTGTTATGTTGCAACTCACCAAACCCTTGACTTGAAACCCTAAAAGGACTAAAATGTAGTAGATCTCTCCAAGGTCTTGATCTTGCATGAAATGGCTTGATTGATGATATGATCTTGATACATGAATGTTGACTTGAATGTTGACTTAGATCTTGAAACCTACATCACAATGTTAGCTCCAAAAATATGCATGATTGCAAAAGACTTTGACATGATGTTTGAGATATTGATTGATGATGTAGATGAATGGTAAATCTACCCTTGAATGCTCTTGACAATAATATTTTATTTTAGGATTGATCTCTCAAAAAATCTAATGTTGATTTGATAAAATAACCTTGTATTTATAGGTATCTATCCTTTATTTCTCAAAAATTAAACATTACAAGCTAACATTGAAATCTGAATTTGGGATTATAAAATACCACCAAAAACATGTTTTTAAAAATAGGTTAAAAGGCTTAGGGAAGACCCATTTTCCCATGGCCGAATGGGTCCCTGGTCCCTATTCTTGGAACACACATTGCTTAAGGTAATTACTTATGTGTTGGCATTAATTTTTGTCAGGTTTCCCCTTCAAAAAATGTAATTTATTAGGCTTGTAGATGTAATATAGGGCTTATTAAGGCATAATTAAGTCCATTTTAATTGAGGGGCCCAAAAAAAGTGTGATAATGTAAAGGAGTACATTTTTCTACACTATATTTAGCCCCCACTTTGGTGAGAGGATGAGTGCAAGCGCAAACTCACACTAAATTAGTCAAATAAGTGTCAAGAGGGGTATACGTGTACAAATTCCAATAGAATAGGATGAAAAGGATCAAGGAGGTTGTGCAAGCCTCTAGGATCTAAGATCCCATGGAAAACCAACATAATCACAAAGGGACACACACAAGATATATGATATGAAGCATGCAAAGAGGAAAGAAAGATGACTGGCAAGTTGTATTATGCTGCATCAATCAAATACACTCACAAGGATGTAAAATCACTTATGAAACACATGGCTCCATAGGAAAGCAAGTTGTGTTATGCTCGATGGACATGAAAAATGCACTCACAAGGGCTAGCGAAATATATTTTCCACTAGGTGAGCCCCAAAAAGTGGCTAATGGGAAGTCATGCCTCTGTCTAGGATCCAATTGTATTAACCATACCAAATTTATACCTCCTGATAACTTTGATAAGGAACCACAACATGATCAATATGCTTTGCTAATGCTACACTAAATTCAACTTCTATGAACAAAGTGAAGAAAGAAAAGTCAAAACGTTAATGACAACATTAATAAAATAATGCTAATGTAATGGTCACACTTCCTAGGAGATGTATGCTAACATCACTAAGAATAGAACATACAAACAATGAATGGGGGACCATATGCCCCCCACTTAAAATGTCAACATACTTGCTATGTTGGTATTTTAAGTATTTTAAGTAGAAAGAGAGGAAGAGGTGATCCTTGAAAAGAATGCACACCTCAAAAAACTAGTTATCCTTGCCCCCCAATCATAGAGACAAAGACAACCACCAAGAACTATCATGTTGCTACCAAGAGAGAGATATGGTTGCACTTAATATTGTACCACCATGAATGGCAATGAGAAAGGCATATAAAGCTACCAATGCCACATAGTGATGAGCAACATGATAGGATGAAATTCATTATCAAATAGAGGAACTAGGTGCATCAACACAAGGAAGAGCACCATAATCCTTATGATGTTGAATTTCATTACTTAAAGCCTTACATTCATTAGTAGAATGGCCATGCACTTGATGATATGCACAAAATGGGCTCTTGTTGTAGAATTTATTTTGTGTTTGTGGAGGAAGAGTAATCAAGAAGGCTTTGATAATCCTTGAGAAATTTAGTCTCTTGATCAATAGTAGGGGACATTTCTTTCTTAGCACAAGATGCCATACAATAGATGATAAGGCATTATATGAAGATGAAGATAAAGGTTGGAAACCTAGACCCTGCTTGGAAAAGTATGGTATAGACTTCACTGGATTCTTGATCATTTTGTGCCATGTTTTCATTATATCCATGTTTCGAAAGGATTTTGTATCCAAGACCATAACATGCTTCTACCTCAAATGAAGATATTTGATGCTTCTAATAAGTATTGGATTCTTCAAGAGCACACAAATCCTTGATAAGCTTTGTAAAGTTATGTATCTTCCTCTCATGAGGGATGGGAGTTGAAGAGTCCCCATCACCACCATGGGGTGATGTTGTCGATGTAGAACCAAGTTGAGAAAATGAAACAAAAGGCTATTTTGGTTTAGATTGTGATATTTTTTACTCTCCCATAAATGAGGGTGTAAAATCTAATGAACCCCAGTCATCCCTAAAACATGTATTTGAGGGTGAATCATTTGTATACGACTCTTTGGAATTTGAGGGTGATATTTTAGACTCTTCTTTGAAACAAGGTGTAAAATCTAATGACCCCCAGTAATCACCTAAGAGTTTTATTGTAGATGAAATAAAATTAGGATTACCATAAACTTGTATAGGTTCTACCTTTTAGGTTGGAATCAAAGTATTAGTGGAGTTGGAAGTGTTATGATCATGTTGAACTTGTGAATTATAGCTTTGTTCATTTGCTTCAACCATGTATATCTTGTTGTTGTATTCAAATTTCATCTCATGGTGAAGAGTAGATGGGAATCCTTTCATAACATGGATCCATGGTGTCCCTAAGAGAAGGTTGTATGAAAGAGGTGCTCACATTATATGGATAGGGGTAGCCAAAACTACAAGTCCGACCTCAATGGATAATGTGATCATTCCTAATGGTTTCCTATTAACATTGTAAAAGCCATGAATATTAACATCATTGAGTTGAAAAATATTCTTGTCCATACCATTTTATCTAGGAGATCAATGCTACAAACATTAAGACCTTCATTGTCTATGAGGGTGCATCTAACTACAGTTTCATTAATGATCACCTTTGTCATTAAGGCCTCATGTTTATTTTGGATCTCAAGTGAGGGTAATTATTTTGAGGGAATGTGATATCTGACTTTGTCACTTTCATACAATCAAAGGAGGTCGCTACATCATTCAATTTAACAAAAGATTAGATATCATTTTTTGCAAAATTTCTTGGAGCATCTTATTATATGTAGGTGATGTTTGAATCAAATCTCAAAGCGAGATGTTTATCAGAGTATGATAAATTTTCTCAACAAGATCATTCTCTTTACCATTACTTTGAGGAATGTCATGTGTGCGATCAATTATGTGATAAGTTGGCTGTTGTGACACAGGTTTACTAGGGATTTTCCTTACAAAATTCAAGATAACTCTTAGAGGTAACTTACCCTATGGTGGGAGGTGATTTAGGAGGCTCACTAATTAAAGGAGATCCAATTTGTGTGTTCATAACCTCAACTGAGTTACCTAGATGACCTTCAAATGAGGGTGGATCTAATGTGAACTTAACATCTTCATCTATGCCATCCATCTTACTGTTTGTTAAGATAAATATAGCATTGAAAGAGGGACAAACAAATTTATCATGATGCTTATTAATTGGGTCTTCTAACACCAAGATACCTTTGTCACAAGTAGGAGAGGTATCAGGAGAAGAACAACTAGGATCATCATGATTGTCTATAATTGCATCCTCTTGCACTAAAGCTTTAGTGGATGATCTAGGTGAGATGAAGTCCTCAAGGGCTCCATCTAACATATCAAAGTCATCACAACTAAAGGGTTTGAAGGATATGCTTTTTCCAAGGTTTACCATTTAGTTTTTGTTTTATTTTATGCTTTCTAATGATTACAAAATATAAACCAATCCATTTAAGCTATGAAATGATGTTGAAAATAAAGAAAAGTGCACAAATCTAACACTATCTACAACTGAAACATGCAAAAAATATTTCCAAAATGTTACAATATTTAATTAAAGAAGCAATTACTTGAATGCATAAAACAAACCATTTTTAAAAATCAATGCTCATATGAGAACATAAATAAAAAGGAAAAATAGAACCTGAAGATCACTCAAAAACTTGTCTAAAAAGCCTATATAGGGATTGATTGGCCCATGGGTGAATGGGTCCTTGCTCAAATTTTTTTTAAATTTATTTTTCCAAATTCTGAGTTACTGTGTGTGATTTTTGTTTCTGGTTACAAACTGAGAGTTTTGTAACAGGGTTTTTCAGATTAGGGTGTCTAAATGGAATTGCAAATGAGGTCAAATGATGAAAAAGTGACTATTTTTAGAATACAATTTGAACCTAAATCTGAACTTAAATGATTGAATAATGATTTTGATGCAAGTACAATGCAAGATGAATGCAAACCTAATGCAATTTTTTTGATTTTCTATATATTTAGGTGATGCAAACATGCAAAATTACACCCTAAATGCAATTTTCACTAATGCAAGTTTAAAGAACCCTAAATGCAATGCAACTAATGTAAATCTAATGCAAACTTAGTGCAAAACTTAGATTTAGGGCTAAAATAAACTCCATTTTTTAGAATTTTGTTGTACAACATTGGGTTCACCAAAATGAAACATAGAAAAATAGGTTCACCAATTTGAAATGGGGAAAATGGAGTTGATGAACCTGTCTTCCTATTTTCATTAGGAAAAGAGACCCCCACAAAAAATTGACTTGCAAACCTTGGGTGAGTCAACTCAATGAGGGAATCTGTTGGTTTCCTTATGATTGAGGACAAGGGTATTGACCTAAACAATACTTTTGGGAGAAAAACTAAAAATATTAAATCACCACAATTATGCAAGCTAACACTTGGGTCTTCAATTTAGAGCATAATACAGACAGAAACCATAAAGTTTTGGTAGATTTGGGAAGATCTAACTATTGTGTACCTATCATAAAAAAAAAAATTTAGAGGGTTGTGAGGGACTCATTCGCCTATGGGTGAATGGGTCCTTGTGCAGAGGTTTAAAATATGATTTTACAGTCCTTAGGCCCTATGTTTATACTCTTGATTCCCCCAGATCCCATTGTCAAAAATCCAAAAATAAATTCGAGATCTGAGTTTTCGTGGCTTGACAACAAAGGTGACAACAAATGCAACTTTACAAAATTTCTCTTTTGAGATCTTCAACTTTTTTTCAACCTATGAACCTACACATACATAGGAGGGAAAAATTGTTTGTTTTTGGTGGATGGCGGTTTGCATTGGTCAAACCATGTTTTGGTAATTAAACCTTGAATTGAAACAATGAAACATGAAAGGAATGATGAATGAACAAGTGTTATGTTGCAACTCACCAAAACTTTGAATTGGAACCTTTGAAGGACTGAAACTTAATAGATTTCTCCAAGATCTTGATCTTGCATGAAATGGATTGATTGATGATCTAACCTTGATACTTGAATCTTCACTTGAATGCTAACTTAGATCTTGAAACCTACATCACAATGTTAGCTCCAAAAACATGCATGATTGCAAAAGAATTTGACATGATGCTTGAGATCTTGATTGCTTCTATAGATGACTGATAAATCTGCCCTTGAATGCTCTTGAGAATAATATTTTCTCTTAGGATCAATCTCTCAAAAAATCTATTGTCGATTTGATAAAATAACCTTGTATTTATATGTATCTATCCTTAATTTCCCAAAAATTAAACATTACAAGCTGACATTGAAATTTGAATTTGGGATTATAAAAATACTACCAAAAAAATATTTTTAAAAATGGGTTCAAAGGCTTAGCATGGGCGAATGGGTCCTAGGCCCCTATTCCTAGAACACACATTGCTCAAGGTAATTACTTATGTGTTGGAATTAATTGTTGTCAAGTTTTCCATTTGGAAAATGTAATTTATTGGGCTTGTAGGTGTAAAATAGGGCTTATTAAGGCATAATTAAGTCCATTTTAATTAAGGGGCCCAAACAAAGTGTGAAAATGTAAAGGAGTACATTTTTCTACACTACAAAAATTATGTACCAACCATTTATAAAAAAAGATGTTTAAAATGGGTCGATTGTTTGTTTGTTACTTGTAGATATAGTGCCCAAGTAAATTTTAGGGGCTCCTTAAATATTGACTTTATTTTCTCTATCATTAGGAATCATTGTAGGTTTATTTTGTTGATCATTTATTGAATTAACATCCCTTATTCTAATCCATTAATTAAATAAATATTTATCATTTATTTAATTAATATCCATTGCCATTATCCTTTAATTAGATAGATATTTATTATTTATTTAATTAATATCCCATCATGATCCCATTAATTAATTAAGTACTTTATTTAATTAATTAATTACATTTTATCATCTATCCTTGTCCATCCAATCCTAGCCCTCCATCTCCTTCACACGGATCATAATCTAAATTTATCTCCATGTGATCCTTCACATGTCTAACTAACTCATTGCCTAGATTCATTGAACCTAGACACTTGCCAAAAGTCAAACTAACTTTTCATCTTGTCCATTCATATCATTTAAGCTCTTAATTCTAACCATTGTCATTAGGATTTGTGTCCTTATCCCTATCCTAAACCTAGATCCTACCTATCATTTGACACTTGTCATATGATTGCATCCTTGATCCAAACCCTAACCCTCCTTCAATCTTAGCCATCCATCATTAATCATTTCTAGCCATTGATTTTGCCTCTTCAAGACTCTATATTTAGAGGCTCTCATCCTTCATTTTCACCTACAAATATCTTGAGCTATTGTACTTACATGTCATTTTGATCTTTTATCGTGCAATCATTATCAATCATATCAAGGTTATGATAGAGCATCAAGTAATCCACATATGAACATCAAGAGAAAATCAAATGAAATAAGGGTGCACTCTATTTCTACTCATCAAGGGGAGAAGCAAAGATTCTAGGTGAAGGTATTGTGATTTTGTATCGCTTTTATCTTCCTTTGTTTTCCTTCAATATTTTATAACCTCTTTATTTTGGCACACTCGATGGGACCCTCAAGTCCCTAAATTCAACATTTTTTCTATGAGTTTCTTGCATTTTTAATAGTTTCAAGCTACTTTGGCATAATTGTTCCAAAGTGGCGCAATTGAGTTTCTTACATTTTTAACAGTTTCAGGCTAGTTTAGCCCACGATTGTTCTAGAGTGGTGCAACTATCACACAAAGTGGTAAAATTGTTCCAAAGTGGCACAATTATCACATAAAGTGGTACAATTGTTCCAAAGTGGCACAAATGTCACACAAAGTGGTGTAATTGTCACATAAAATGGTGCAGTTGTTGGGTAGAAAATTTATTGGGTTTAAGCATCAAGTTTTCTTTCTATCACTAATAACTTATAGTTCTTTTCCCTCTTTGGTGTTTTATGCTTCATTGTTGATTGTGGTTTTGTAGGTTTCTAACGTTGGAATAGAAAATTTGTTTCTCAGATTAGGGTTTTACCTTTGTTTTTGTAAATTTTGTTGTTTTCAAGAAAATTGGTGCAATTGCAGGAGATATTGGCAGATCTATGGGAGATTGTGGCACACTGTTTTTGCAGAACGACACATTTTTTGAGAAGTTATAATTTAGGTTTCTTTGAATTTGTCTAATTTTTTGAACTTGTTTCTTTTTGTCCTGTATTTTTCTCAAGGTTTGAAACAATTGTTTCACACATTGATACAATTTTTCTATATAATTTGGCTAGGGTTTTTCTTAGTTACTAATTTTATCTATGTAGTTATGAATTTCATGGACATAAGAAAAATATCATCAAACTACTAATATCTTTCTTGCAAATTCATTGGTCCAAGGAGTTATCTTCCACTAATCTAGGCATCTAAAGTAGCTTAGTGGGTTAATGGACATTGTTTACTGTGTTTGAAAGTATGTGTAGATGTATGCTCTCTCTTGCACTTAGTGTGATCTTAGAGATCAAAATTTTCACATTTCTTCTTTTCTTTTATGTTATAAGTGTTATCTCAAGGCTTGCTAGCTTGTGCGTATGCTCTCCCCCTATGCTTCATACAATCTTGGGTGACCAAAAGCACCTAGTATAGTATTTCCTATTAGGAGGCCTGATTAGGGATTTTATCACGTTAAGGACAACCTCAACCATATTTTTTGAGTGGGGTTTAGAAAGGGGGGAGAATGAAAGTTCTACCCCAAAGTATGGTTAGCATTGTTTGAGCCAAGTTGTGTGACCCTTAGTCCACCGAGACATTTTTGGTGAAGATAGCAAAGGAATCCCCTCCAATATCATTACAAAGGGCTCACTTTTCACTAATTCCACTAAGAACCTTATTTGAATAAGCCTTAATACCATCAATCATTACTTAGTGTGGTGCAAAATACAGTTCCATACTCGAAGTTACTCACCATGTACTTTCTCTTGTTGAGGTGACACATACTCCTTGGTAGTCCTTGTCCTTCTAAGGTAAGAGGTGTAAACGTGGTATATGACCTTTGTATACCCTAGTTACCCATTCATTTGAAGGTGCACTAGGAAAAAATGCTCTAGACCATAAACCAAATGGTAAGGAGATGTTCCCAAGGCAACTTTCTTATGAGTACGATCTGCCCAAAGGATGAACCTTAAATGGGTGTGCTAGTCCTTAGGATTCTTATCAAGCAACTTATAGATAGCAGTCAAAAGATTTTTATTTTTGGATTCAGCTAAACCATTATCCTAGGGATAATAATTGGATATTTTTCTTAAAAAAATCCCATCATTAAAGGCCTGGTTAGAAAACTTCAAAGATGAAAATGCAAGACCATTATCATAGACTAATGCAAATGGGCAACCAAAGTGAGCAATTTCTCTTCAAGAAATTTAATTACTAACTCAGCATACATTGCTTAGATGCTCCAACCTCTGTCCATTTAGTGCAATAATTAGTGGTAGTTAGAATATACCTATGGCCCATAGAAGGAGGATTAATCATACCAATAAAGTTGAGTCCCCACTACACAAAAGGATGTACCTCTACCATAGGATGAAGTGGCATAGCAACATACCTTTCTTTGCTTGCGATTGTTTGATAGAAAGCACACACATGTAGATGGACATCATGAAATAAAGTTGGCCAATAATATTCCACCCTTATAATTTGATATGCAATGGCAACTCTTGAACCATGACCTATCCCAAATTTACTGTGAAAATTATTCAACATGATGGAGGCCTCTTGTTTAGTTAAGCACCTCAAATAAATATCTTCATGATTTCTCTTATATAGCACCAACCCTTTGAGCATAAAACCATTACTCTTCATCTATAATGTGTGCCTTTTTTCAACATTCAGATGAGGTGGAAAACACTGTTGAAGCAAATAAAAAGTAATGTCATTATACCACTTGTCAGGGGAAACATCTTCAATATTATATTGATTAGCAGCTACAAGACACCGATTTGTCTCAACCATCATATGAGTTAAAGTCTTTCCTTGTAACAACTACATGGGTTGGATCTCTAAACCAAATTAATGTAACATGGTTACCCATTTTCCTCTCTAGTCACCCAATCCATTCTACACGAATAATAACTTAACAACTAGGTTAGGCATTATCACATACACTTTACTCCATAAAATATAATTCTTGAATTTCTTTACCACTTTCATTAGGGCGTAAGCCTTCTTTTCTACGTTTGGGTACTTCAATTCTATATCTTTTAGGGGTATGCTCATAAAATCTATTGGACACTCATGCACTTGGTTGTTGCTTTTGTGTATCACTGCACATGTATGCTCCAATGAAAAGGAATAAAGGCTTGGTATAAATACGACTCACGAGCACCAAGGCCTCAACAATAGCTTGCTTGATTTATTCAAAATCTCTCTTTGCTTGATTTTCGTATCTTGTTTTAATATAACATTCAGGGGTTTCACAATCTCTACAAAACTTGTAATAAAGTTTTGAACAAAATTAATCTTTTTGAAATACAACTTGAGCTCCTTACTTGTTGAGGGTTAGATCTTTAAAATGTCCCACCCTCATTCCAAATCAATGGAAATCCCGCTTTTTAAAATAAAATAACCTAAAATATTACCCTTAGTTACTCCAAAAATACACTTTTTAGGATTGAGTGAGATACCAAATTCTTTGCATCATTGAAACACCTTGCGTAAATCTAAAGTATGATCCTTTCTTTGTTTCAAGAACACTGTCAAGTCATCCATGAAAATAATTATACACTTACCAACCAATTCTTTGAATACAATATCTATGAATCATTAGAAAGTAGCTCCTGCATTGATTAATCTAAATGGCATCCTTTAGTATGCAAATGTTCCCTATTTGGTAGTAAAAAATATTTTTAATCTATCTTCATGTGCTACCATCACTTGATTATACCCTAAATATCCATCTAAAAAGGACATCATTTGTGATCCATTAATAATTTGTAAAACTTCATCTAATGATGACAAAGGGTAATTATCCTTCTCATAAGCATGGTTGAGATTTTGAAAATAAAAAAATAGTCAAATTTCACCATTTTTTTACCTAATTGAAACCAAATTAGCCACCCATGTTGAGTGACATATTAGGAAAATTATCCTTGTTGATAACAACTTCTACACTTCTTTATAAATCAATGGCTCTAGCAATGCACTGACAGGCCACTGCAGTTGTCTGAAAGGTTTAACTTTAGGTCGAAGGGAAATAATATGTGTAATAATGGAAATATCATAAATTTTAAGATCTCCGTAACTCTAGGCTATGATTTCATGGTATAAATGAAGAGCTTTGACTATTCCTTCTTTCTCTTTGGGAGTACATACTTTCCCAATGAGGATATTATTTTCTTCTTTGATCATGCCCATATCAGGAGTATCACATTTTCCACATATAGATTTTGAATGTTTCTCTCAAAATCTTAACTAATCCAAGTAAAAAATGCACTCTAATTGAACCATTTATCTAGGAATTGTATTAGTCTTCAAATTAACCACTCTCTTGAGATCTATCTCCACTTTGTTAGGCTCTGCTTCACCTATAATCTAAGTTGTAAACACATTTGAGCTTGTAATAAAATCTAATATGTTCTTGTCATCCTCAAACACTTGAAAATTAGTAACATTATTTGGAACTGAAGGCGTAGGATTGAGCTCAATTATGAACCTTTTCAAATTACACAATGAAAGTGGTTGTAATGTAATAGCTATTGGTGCCAATACATCAACATAACAATTTTTACATTGAGGAATCAATTGAGTGTTAAAGGTATCAAAACCCTCGATAAAATCCCATATGCGATGGTGATAGCTTCCTAGCCTCTTATCATGAAAAGACTACCACTTACACACTTTCTTTACCACTAATTCATAATCACCAAATTTTTTTAATACCATAACCTTTTTTATGAATAACCATCAAAATTTTGTGCACTAGTGCTTCATATTCTACAATATTATTAGTGCAGTAAAACTGCAATCTATGAGCTGTGAGGAAAGTTTTCCCATTTGGGTTGATTAGTTCAAAAATAGCTCCTATTGAGAAATGTGACTCAAATTTACTGGCTTGATCGACTTCTTGGAGCAGTTGTGTTTTCCTCCTTTATCGGCCTGAGTTAAGTTGTTGGTTTTCAAGTTTTTATAATTGAATTCGTAGGGTTCTAAAGTTTCATAAACTCTCGACTTATAGACTTTGAAGCGAAGGCTACATCCTTTTGTTGTCAACATGTCACGGGTTTTGAGAACTTCACAACCTTTGACATGAGGTTCGGAAGTTTAGGTTTTGAGCGATAGAGTGATCTCCTTCTTGTCGTGGGTTTTAGGAATTTCCTAACCTCCGACTAAAGGTTTTAAAGTTTAGGTTTCTCCCGACTTGGCGATCCCTTTGGTGTCAGCAAGACATGGCATGATCGGTAGGACTTTGGAAGATGTCTCTAAGACACCTGGTAACTGAAGTCTTGGTGAGTTTGATGGAGTAGTGACTTGCATCGTAGTAAATACTTGTCAGTGGGAGATGACATCATCGGTGGGAGCCTATAAGATGTCACAATAACAACCCAATAGGTAGCATTGGATTTTCATTAGTGAGAAGTTATTTCTTCGGCAAGACACTGAAGCTTGTCTCACCGAGGGAATGATGGAACCACGTAGTGGTGAACTCACTTGTCTTTGGGACAATGCCTCATCGGTAGGGCTTCAAAGGTGGTCTCCCTGATACAATAATGGCTAACTTGATGACCTATATAGAATGTCTCGATGGGACCTGATTAATGATTAGCTAGAAAGTGGTGATTGGTTGCATGTTTGTGACGATTAAAGCTACACGTGGTTGGTTGTCTATTGCAATTAGGGTTTCCTAGAATGATTAAGAGCTGAACATGAATGTCTTTGTGGGGTTGCTAGACTGGCTGAGAGGCTAGGTAACTGAGAGAGAGATGGATCTCGTAGAAGGTGAAGGTAGAGCGGTTGTGTGATAGTCAAGTTGAGAGGCTGGTGGTCAAGCCGTGGGGCTGTGTAGTCGAAAGAGATGTCTCTCATCAAGGGAGGTGGTTGAGAAGGGTTATGTTATCTGTATTCTCTAGATGGACAATATGTGTAAACTCCTGTAAAGGATGTAAGCCTAAATTGTATTGTAACTCTTTTGTTGTTGAATAATACAATGGATAGATCTTTTGGAGTGTGGGGTTTTTTACCCATAAGTGTTTTACCAACGTAATTCTATTTGTCCATTTATGTTTCTGTTTCATGTTGGTTGATTCTACAAATTTGAATCTACGCATAGTGTTGAATCTAGTTAATTTTGCATGTGCTTTTCTCAGAAGGGTTAATGTGGGGAATCAACTATGCTTGTTTCCACTTTATGGTATAGTAGTTGTGTCTTTGAGGAAATTTGAAGGAATTAAAATCACTGAAGGCACTGTTCTTAGATGTTTCTATCTAAGATGACCTAATATTTCCCTTATAAGAGGTATCAAATCCTTCTTCTGGGATGTATTTCTTCCTAGTGTGTTGTTGGTTTCGAGTATTCCTTCCATGAAGATTTCTTAGCCTGGAAAGCTTGAGGAGATCTGAAGGAGTCAGCTGATGATTGATCCTTTGGTGAGTGAAAGTCCTTTCTCTTTTAAGACAACACACAACATGAAAGACATTGAAGGTGGAGAAACTAGAGTTGATCATATATGTAATGATGTGGTCTGAGGCTCATGGTTGGAAGCGAATGATCTGGATGCAAGGGGTGTGAGTTTATGCTTATGGTTGTGTTGTAGTACAGTGTGGTTCATACTGGGTGTCTGTGTGAGAGGATCTCTGATGGTATGGAGATGGTTGGGTTGTTAGTACTATGCTTGTGCTGGGTGCTTTGACTTGGTATTAAAGGTGTCGTTCTTTGTTACCCTGATTGCAAGTAGGCTATGGAGTTGATCTGGAAGCTTATGAAATAGCCTATCTCTCTCGAATGCATGTGCATGTTGGTGGTTTTGGAGTTGGCTTGAAATGGGCTTGGAGTTCTTGAACTACTATTTCCTTTTAAGGATGGTTTGTACTTGCATGGCTCTGTGGTTTTGTAGGTTTTACATGGTTAAGAAAAACTTGTGCCTATGTGGAGCTACTGTTAAGCTATTTTCTAGACCCTAGCTTTTGGGGTGTGACTGGATGAGATAGTTGTAGTTTGGCGTGGTGTTGAGGAGGTGTGATGTCTTCTCTACATGGGAGTGTTGGTATGTGATTTGTTGCTCAACATTCTTGTGGTGTTACTTGCTGGGTTCCTTGACTATGGTGCTCGTTGTGGACATGATTGGAAAATTGGATTTGAACTTGATCTAGTGTTTTAGTCAAGTTGTCTACATTGTTATTTGACTTAATATCTTAGTTTTGCAGTTTCCAATATGATGATGGATTTGCATGCTTCATTGATTGAATCTATAGGTTGAGCAATGTTGTGGGTTGTATTTACCCACATATTTGTTGTGGGACAACTTAGAAGTGGACTGTCAATATCCATGAGGTTTGTTTCTATGTTGGTGTAGATTTGTTAGCTGGCCTTGTCTTTGGTCACTTGTGCATTGGTGTGGTTGCTTTTGGATGAGAGGAAGGATGGCGTCGAGTACCTGAATAGTTGAATATGGGGACCTATAGCTTGTGTATCATGATGTAATGAAGATCTTGATACATGTTTTAGTGTGAGCTTTTGATAGTGATGGTGTTGTTTGATTGGTTTGGAGATCTTGGTGCTGCTTGGCATTGTTGTCAGATGGCCTTGTTGTTGAGTGGACTTGGAGGTTTTTCAGATCAACAGATGTTTGGTCATGATGCTTGGAAATCTTGGGTGTCATGGTTTAGTGGGAGCTTTAGCAGTGACTGTGGATTCATCACTTGGTGGTGAATGATCTTCTTTAGTGTTGCAGATGTTACTAGGAAGGACTCTAAGATATTTTTGTTGTAGAAGAGTTCTTTCTCATTTGTGTTATCAACTAGATTTGCACATTTCTAAACTTAATGCTCAATAATCTATTGACACATGGGAACATTCTCAGGTTGTGGGTAACCTATAATGAGAATGAACCTCCAGAGAAGGCCAACTTCCTAAATGGTTATCACCTAGATTACTCTATTGTTTAACAAGGAAAAGGGAAGAGGAAATGCATAAATTGAAATACTAAAAATGAAAATTAAAAAGGTGATACACCAAACTGAAATAGGACACAAAGCTCATATTACAAACACGTGCTCACAATGATTGAAATCAAAACTTGCACAACTTACTTCTAAATGTCCTTGCATCAATGTTTTATAAGGTCCTAATGCTCAAACTCCTAGGAGGAAGATAACTCCATAGCTAAAAGCTATTTGCATCTTTGACACAGATTCTAACCTGCATTAACATACTTTTGCATAAAGGTGCTAAACATGAGACAAAGCTATGAGGAGATGAATAATACCTCACACAATAACTTGATCAAACCAACTGAGTGCACACAATAAATCAAAGATAAAGAAGGAAAAAACTCCAATCATTGATGTCCAAGGTCTTCACCGTTATTCATGTTCAAAAGAGTTACAAAGTATGCCCAAATATGCCAAAGGACTAAAAAGTCACTAAGTACAAAATGCATAATAAGAACTGAGTACAAATGAGTCAACTAAGTGACTATATCTCCAAGTCCCTCCAAAATCCATTAAAAAAGGATCTAGAAACTGAGTTGGGTTGGATGCCCCCAAAAAGCCAAGAATCTAGCAACTGAATCCTCTCCAAGAAGACTCCAATATGTGGAAAAAGTCATGTTTGACCATGTCAAACATGAAGGCACAAGAAACCACCCCCTAGATGCTCTCAAATCCTCCAATAAGGTGAGTAAAGGCCCCTATATGCTTGCCAAATGTTCAATAACCTCTCCAAACCTCCCTATATACTCTCCCTTGGTCAACCAACTATAACAACTAACTCCATTATGTTTGCAAGATGTGAGGACTCAATTAAAACTCATAAAAGCCCTTATAAGGCACAACACCTTTATTTTGCATCTAGAAGTAACATTTATAATTAGATGATTTATAAATTATCACTTAATTAAAAATGTTTTACATTTAAAAAACCATGCAAAAATAAAAGCAAGAGCTCGACCCATGTGGGAAAATAATTGTAAAACATAAGTCTTTAAGAGACTTACACGCTTGGCATATAAATGGGAACATATAAGAGGTTATGAAATTCTCTAAGGCATCAAATGGACCATGGCTTGCATTAGTTTGTGTTGCAAATTTTAAAAGAAAGGTGAAAAACACCTTTGTGTGGTCGGCTAAGAAAATTAAGGTAAAAACCCTAATCTCAAAACAAAGAACCCTTTGATTTTTTACCTCATTTGCATCAAGCCAATTTTTGGAAAGAACTCTCAGCTGCCATGGAGACTTTGGAAGTACACCATTTTTGCTATCTTCTTGTTGATTCTCTTAGAGGATCACTGAGTAAGTTGTTTGAACACTAAATCTAAGAAAATGACCTCCATTTTTGTTGATTCTGGGCCTTCTTGGCCGCGACTACTATGGCTTTTCTTACTCATTCGTTGTGCTTTATTTCCTTTGTTGATTGCTTCATCTCCTTGGCTACCATTGGAGACATATTGATTGAAAAATCTAAAGAGAGACAAGTTTGTAGCTTAACCCATATCTTCTACATCCACAATTGAAGGTAAGCTCTTCAAATCTTGCATTCTACTTGTTTTCTGGAAGTTTGTTCATGTCAAAAGCTCGAAAACTCCTCTTTTTCTTCTATATTTGTGATTTTACTGCAAAACCCCAAATGGGTTTAACATTTGTAAGGAATACGACCTCTTTAGGCCGCGACCATGAAGACATTAACTGGGTTTAAAATTTTATGGAAAGATCTCACTGTTATTTCATTTCTTTTGTATTTGTGTTCATTTTCAGAAAGAAAATCTTCTTTTGTATGACAGGCCGTGGGCTCCCTCGTTGCCATTTGGGTATCCCATTTTTGCAAGCTTAAGGTTTCAGTACTTGCAAGAGCTCGAAACTCTCCTATTTTCCTCTACATTTTATTTTGAGACAAACCCCAAATGGTTTTTTGTATTTTGAGAAGAAAATGTTTCTCCCAGGCTGTGGCCATAAGAGCACAAAATTGGGTTTGTTTAATATTGATGCAGCCTAGATTTTTTCCTCCATCACTGAATTTGCAAAAGATACATTATTTCTCCCCTTCCTATTTTCTGAAGAGGACAACAAAGCTTTTATTTTCTCCAATGTATGCATTTGTAGTTTGTTTCCTTGAAATACAAACTGGGTATTTCCATTTGCAAAACCCACTTCACAAAACATTTGCATTGCTTTTGTATGTTCATTTTCTTTGGGAATGACCATGGCATTTCCTTCTTACTATCATTCACAAATGCTCTCAAGGCTATATTGTTGTTGCAACACAAAATTAATGAGAAATTTCATAGTGACTGTTCATTGTTCCCTCTTATGGTGTATTCATTTCTCCTATGCTTTTAACTACTATAGTAATTGTCCATTAAAGACAACAACACTTAAAATGCATTTATAATGTTATTCTCTTATGATCACAATCAGGATTTTAAAGCTGCCACTTGCATTTTGTACACACTAAATCTATGCAATAGAACATTGCAAGTTCATTTCCTTTGGGTTTCATGACCACCATACACTCCTTAAGAATAAATGTTAGGCTTACCCTTTACAATTTTTTACTATAGCAACTTCAAAGTCAAGTATCTCTTTTCATATTCTGAGTTAAGATCAGTTATAGCCAAAGGTAAAGTTATTGTATCTTGTTGTCATCTACATACTCCTACTCTTGAATAATGGCGTGTAGTGTCATGTGTGCATCCCTTGCTTTAACTACACTAACCTTGATTGCTCATGTTCTTCACCAGTCCTTGCTTATAAGGTACATGACATTATTATGGATGACTGCCCTATACTAAGTATGACCTTGTCATTTGACACCATCCAGTAGGTCCTTACCTTGAAGACTTAACTTCCTTTTATGAAGATACTACCCTTGATACAATTACCCTTAAAATTGTACTCAAACTTTTGTATTTTCTCATTCAATCACAGTCTTTGTGTTGTCATTATGCTCACTGTACTTGATGAGTACCATTGTTTAGTCTTTTAGGACACTATGACTCCATTGAGCATCAATTTATCATTAATACCAGTGAATTCATCAACTTCACTACTATGAATGATGAATTCATCCTTGATTGCATCACAATGTCATGGAAGACATAACAAGCTTATCCCGTCAAAACACAAAATGATAGCAGGCTAGGCTCAACCCTTGTGGGAGCCACATTTTATCCCACATGTTGTAATCAAATGAAATAAAATAGTAAAAAGGATTTCACCTATACCTGCACAAGAAGTAAACATGTTAGATAAAACTAAGCATATGATAGATGTGTTTGATAACTCTCTTGTTTTCCTAGACATCTATGGTATGCTAGGCTATTTCAATGGAAATAAGGATCAAATTATATGTTTACGGATGAATGCACATATTTTGATTGGTGATCCTTCATTTCTCTAACAACACTCTTCTCAAAGATGCAAGGAACCTAGGAGCATCAAGGAGAGCATCAATTAGAAGTAGGACAAGTGGGAGGGACTGAAGATGATGCAAAACAAAGCAACCGAGATTCATCATTCAGGCAATGACAGGTCCCCTTTCTCTTTATGTGCATTCTTTCTATTTTATATCTATAAATGTATAATTTTCTCCATTATATGCATTCAGATAGTTAGTCCCACGGCTTGTGTGGGACACCATTTATCAATAAAGACTACATTTTTGAAAATATTGTGCACTTTCTCCTATGTTATGTTATATGCATTTGCATGATGCAATGTAGTATTGTAGTCTTCTAATTTTTCCTTTATGCACATGAATGTGACATCAAAGTTAAAATGTACCTTCTTTTCACTGGTAAAATATAAACAACACTACCTATTTGGGCTAGTAGCAAAAATAGGTAACAATTTGAATTGGAACTATTTGAGGATGTGCAACATATTGGAACCATGGAGGATGTTTGGAGTCTTTGGCTGAGGTGTTGGTGTTGCTTGACAAGTGATGTTGGTTTAGATTTTTGGCATGATGCATTGCTCTTGAAACCATGGTATGTTCACTTGAAGCATGTGATCTCCTACGGGGATGCGTAGATCATAATGTCATGATGAGTTCCTAGTTCAAATGTTTGGAGCTTTTGACAATGGTCGGGTGTTTCTCTATGTTTTGGGTGCATTGGTCATATTCTTGAGAACTTCATGATAGTGCAGTAATACAGATTGGAGTTCAACATGGGATGATCATTTGTAGGTGCTCATGGATACATGGAGAATAAGGTGAGGCTGTAATTTATCTTGAGATGAGAAAGGTGCTCTTGATGGTTACTCCTGATGAAGATTTCAGCAGAAAGTGTGAGGAGCCTACACCTTGGTTGAACATGAGTTCAAAAAAGACCAATGAGGAGATTTCTCTTGGATGAGTCATGGTGGTTTGTATGTCTTGGAAGAGCATTCTCATTCCCCACTCTTGGTCTACTCAACAATGAAGTCTATATGAGAGGTATTTGCTCATTGTATCTTTAAGATGTGTTTTATACTTTCTTTCATGATATGGATCTTGAACTATTGTTTAATGGCTATGGAGGATTCATAGTGGAAGATGGACAACATGTTTATCTCCTTGTGAATCTGAGTTGATAAGAACAATTAGGAGATTCTTTATGGGTGTGTTTTCCTGAGATGGAAAATGAAGTATTTTGATCTTCTTTGAGAGGCTTACATCTATATGTTATGTTTGATCTCTTGAGGTTGAAAATGTTTGGATGTTGTTATAGCTTTTCTCTTGGGGTTGTGAAGGAGATCTTACTTGACATAGCTAGCATTTAGAGGTGTATGTAGGAGGATGCTACATGTTTATGATTTGTAATCTTTTCTCTTTAGTCTGGTTCTTATTCTTGTATGTTCAAAATCATATGACTTTAGATGTGAGATTTCTATGTGGATCCATGGTGATCACTAGTTTGTGGTCATGTGTTGTCACTTGGGTGATGACATGGAGGTTCTTGTGTCTCTTTCTTCTGACAGATATGGAGAGCATGAGAGAGCTATAGAAGACTGTTGAGAGAGATGTTTTTTGTAGTAGTTGGTTGTAGGTTTTGTAGATCTTTGTGGATGTTTCCTTGGTACTACATGGTTACACTTTCTATGTGTTGTCATTGGTAGACTTGCTATGCTTTTGATCCTTTAGATTTGGCATTGCCCATGTAGTGGGAGTTTCTAGTTGTGCTTTGTCTTCTCCGATTGGTTGACACATGGAACTTTCATTTATAGTTGATGGGTTGGCTATGAAGGTGGCATGAGTTTTTTGATGTGGATACCTTAGAGGTATGTGTGATTGGATGGATTGACACTTGCTATGTGTGCTATTTTTAGTCATGTGGGTTGATCAGTTGGATGGGAGTAGTCAGTTTTCTAGTTGTTGTTCTAGCTGATGTTCTATCTTGTTTCTAAAGAATGACTTCATAGTTGTGTTCATGATTGAGGGCTTTGAAGCTAATGTTGTGTTGCTTCTATACAACTTGTGGGCATAGTGGAGTGGTGGTAGTGTTGAATCCCTTTCCATCTATAGGATCTAATGCTTGTGTTCTTGAGACTGTTGCATATATGCCTTGGCTCATTCCTTTTTCCTGTGGTGGATGGTTGGAACTAATACCTGAGTTGGTGGACATCTTTGATGTCATTGTAGGTGTCTCGGTTGGAGTGTGGAAGCATTGTTTAATATTCTTGAGTTTGCTTTGGAGGGAGCCAGTAAGTTCTTCGCCAAGTGGGAGAATGTTGAGAAATGTGACTCAAATTTACTGGCTTGATCGACTTCCTGGAGCAATTGTGTTTTCCTCCTTCATCGGCTTGGGTTAAGTCGTTGGTTTTCAAGTTTTTATAACTAAAGTTGTGGGGTTCTAAAGTTTCATAACCTTTTGACTTAGTGACTTTGAAGCGAAGGCTATGTCCCTTTGTTGTCGACATGTCGTGGGTTTTGAGAACTTTGCAACCTCTGACATGAGGTTCGGAAGTTTGGGTTTTGAGCGATAAAGTGATCTTGTTGTCGCGGGTTTTAGGAATTTCCTAACCTTTGACTGAAGGTTCTAAAGTTTAGGTTTCTCCTGACTTGGTGATCCCTTTGGTGTCAGTGAGACATGGCATGATCGACAGGACTTTAGAAGATGTCTCTTCGACACCTAGTAACTAAAGTCTTGGTGAGTCCGATGGAGCAATAACTTGCATGGTGATAAAGACTTGTCAGTGGGAGATGACATCATCAGTGCGAGTTTTTAAGATGTCACAATGACAGCCCGATGTGTAGCATTAGATCCTCATTGGTGAGAAGTTGTGTCTTTGGTGAGGGACTGAAGCTTGTCTCACTGATGGAATGATGGAACGAGTGGTGAACTCACTTGTCACTGGGATAGTGCCTCATCGGTAGGACTTTGAAGGTGGTCTCCCTCATACGATGATGGATGACTTAGTGACCTATATAGAATATCTCAATGGGACCTGATTGATGATTAGTTGCAAAGCGGTTATTGGTTGCATGTTTGTGATGGTTAAAGGTGCTTGTGGCTGGTTGTCTATTGTAGTTAGGGTTTCCTAGAATGATTAAGAGTTGAACACAAATGTATTTGTGGGGTTTCTAGACTGGTTGAGATGCTAGGTAACCAAGAGAGATGGATCTCACAGAAGGTGAAGGCAGAGTGGCTGTGTGATAGTTAGGGTGAGAGGTCAGTGGTCAAGCCATGAGGCTGTGTAGCCGAAAGAGATATCTCTCACTGAGGGAGGTGGTTGAGAAGGGTTATGTTGTTTGTATTCTTTGGATGGAAAAGATGTGTAAACTCCTATAAAGGCTGTAAGCTTGAATTGTATTGTAACTCTTTTGTTGCTGAATAATACAATGGCTAGATCTTTTGGAGTGTGGGGTTTTTTACCCATAAGGGTTTTCCCCACGCAAATTTGTGTGTCAATTTATGTTTGTCTTTCATGTTGGTTGATTCTGCAAATTTGAATCTGTGCATAGTGTTGAATCTGGTTAATTTTACATGTGCTTTTCTTAGAAGGGTTAATGTGGGAAATCAAATGTGCCTATTTCCATTTTATGGTATAGCAATTGTGTCTTTGAGGAAATTTGAAGGAATTAAAATCATCGAACGCACTATTGTTCTTAGATGTTTCTATTTGAGATTACCCGATATTTCCCTTACAACTCCAACACCCTATTTAGATCTTGAACCATAAAACCATAATGTCTAGATCCCAACATCACTTTTATTGCTAGGTTATGCCTTACTTGTCTTGGATGCAATTTTACAATTTTGATCTCCCTCTTTATTGGGTTGTTCAATTGATGAAGGTTCTTGATTCAAATTTCCATAAGGTATCTTGAAAACATTCGAATATTTCCTAACCTTCTCTATTGTAGTCTGACATAGGCAACATTCAAAATTTGAATGAGATGCATTATTGATCCTACACTAGCATGGGAGTAGCAAATCCTCAGTGTTGGCCTTGTTTCAAAGACTCAATTGACCTATGATAAATTTAGAAATAAAATCTAAAATTCCTTCAAACATTCCCCACTCGTCATTAGAGGGAAGATCATCATCCATCTCTACAAAAACTTCAATACTACTAGGTACTTGACTTAAATCCATAGGGGATTCATTCAAATCATGCAACATTATTATTTCCTCAATTCAAAAAAACTCAAGAGTATATA
Organism: Sequoia sempervirens; assembly: GCA_007258455.2. Taxonomy (NCBI): domain Eukaryota; kingdom Viridiplantae; phylum Streptophyta; class Pinopsida; order Cupressales; family Cupressaceae; genus Sequoia; species Sequoia sempervirens. Next base: position 52,003,034 of record VDFB02000007.1, read on the forward strand.
CCCCAAGATCAACTTTAGAAAATAGTATTTCATTATTTTGATTGTATTATGTGATCATATGCTCCACTCTTGGTTCCTTGATCTAATTTTCCATTCCCTTCTAAGGGAGCCACATATGAGAGAAATTTGTAGCCATGTAACCATTAAGCATTTTAGACCAATCACTGCTTAAAAGCATACAATACAAATCATGGATGTCAACTACTTGAATGTTCATCATATGTTACACAAGTGGGTTAGAAGCAAGTTGCATATAAATGTGATTCAATTCTCCTACCAAGTTAAGTTTTATCTTATCAAGTTGAGTGTTCTTCCTTGTAGATTTAATAGAAGTCAATCCTAAGGATTTACACACAGTGAGATGCATCTTGTTGGTTGATTCCCCCAAGTCCACCAAACAATTATGTAGGTTCTTGCCAAAAATACGAAAAGTGAGTAAGAATGGTGGGGATTCCCTCTTTTCCTGATATATATTCACTAGAGTGTCTACTTAGGAAACTTGAGCTTTATCCTTTCCCCTTATCTAAGAATATTTGATATAGACTCATTGGATGTAGCCTTAGGTTTGATTGGTTCCTAAATTGAGTTTAAAAAAACATTCCTAACTTTAGGAACTTTTAACAACTCAAATACAAAGAGACTTATCTTCATTTTCTTCAATTTTCCCCGTCCATACAATTTCTATTTTAGTGGAAGACTCCACAAAAAATTGGGTGGGAACCTTTGGGGGTGGTGAATTATTACTAGCATCTAGATTTGAGGGAACCTAAAGGTTATTTGGAGTAGAGGTAGTAAATGGTCCTTTAGGCCTATTGCTTTAGAGGTTATATAACCCCTTGAACTACTGGAACATGTGTACATCATCCTTATCATTGCAAATTAGTTTTGAATTGAATAAAATTCCAAGAGACTCCTCACTTTGAGGCTCATTTTCCTCCTACCTAGGGAAATGATAGCTATTGACAACCATGGTGGAATCATAAGTTGAGGGTACAATTTTTGACCCATAAGAGAGATGTTTCTTGAGATTTTTCATTTTGTGCCTCTTTCTAGAATATGCTAGGTGTGATCTAGAACTCATGACAATTTAATTTTGAGTGCTAACTAGTATTGTGTGATTTGCACCAATTTATCATGGCAGCCTCAACCAAATATACCCTTCTTGGAGGCCTACTATTAGATGTGGGAGGTGCATCCAAAAGTGAAAGAACTCCCCCATTATTGGGTCTTGTATTCCACACCTTATTATATAGTTGATATCCTTGATTTTTCCCTTCATTATGGTTGAAATTAGGATGATAATTCCTCTAAGTATTTTGAAAATAATTATTTTGATTTTGCAAATAACTTACCTTAGTGGTGAGTTTCTTCATTTGCTTAACAAGTTATTTGATAGCATATTTTTCTTTATCTTTTTTGGCTTTACTAGCTTCAATAGCTTGCGAATAAGGTAAATGTGAAGGGAGAGCTTAAGTAATAGGAAATCCTGAATGAAGAACCATAACACTAGTAACCGTTCGAATATGATTGTGCACCAATGTATGATGAGCCAAGGCTTGGTTAATTTTGTAACTTTGATGAGGCATACCTAGATCACCAATATGGTTTAATGGTCCAACCCCTAATTGACCCAATTCAACATTTACTTTAACAACTTCCTTATAGGCTTCGGTGAGGTTGTTAGGTACAAGATTAGCCCTTCTAACAAACACTAATGTAAGATTATATAAAGAGGAATAATATAATTTCCATTCTACTAGGTCATTGAGAAGGTATTGATCCTAAAGTCAAGTAAATGATATATGAAAATATTTATTGAAGTTATTGACGAGTCAGTTATCATTCCTTTTCACATCCACAAACTGGAAATATAAATCTATAGGTTCTATAGGGATCTTGAATCTATCCAAGAAATTATTTTTCATAAGATGGAATAAATTGATTGACCTGCTTGGAAAATGGATAAACTAAAATAATGCCTTTTCTCCCAAAGAATATGGAAACAACTGACAAGCCACACCTTCATGTTAAATCTGTCGGTTGTGTAGAGTTTGTTCAAAAACTTTGATGTGCTCTTTTACAACCCTATTAGGATAATTGAAATGAAATTTGAGAAAAAATATTTGGGCTTTTGGGCATGCCATGATATACATTGAAATAGATGGGAGAAAGGTTATTAGGTATCCAAGCCATTGATGTTGCTAAAAGCAAGACAAATGGAGGGGCTTGATATGGGATTGCTACATGAACTTGAGGTGGAGCTAATGAAGACCATGCTCTTGATATATTCCTCCTAGATCCCATAGAAGAACATAACTCAAATAATAGTCCATAATTTGGGGTGGATATAAGTACTCTCTCAAAAAAAATTGGAGAGAAAGAAACTATACACTCCAATTTTAAGCAAGTTTTCACCAAGTCCTAGAGCCAATTTTGTTGACAAGTGTTTTGCACATCACAACTCAAACAAAACATGAAGTATTATCTATCTATTGAAAGGAAATATAACCTCTAAAATTTTAGAAAGATGACCCCAAGGAAAAATCAAAGGTGGTGATCATCTTAACATCAAAGGCCAAGATTACATTTGCATTTAATATTTGGAGTGCATTAAATATTTGTAACATATTCATCATCCATCTCCAATGGAATTCTGTTACAAATGTACCTAGGGATATGTAAAATACATTATAATTTATATCATTTGTATTCAATATATTTTACAATGTCCCAAAAAATTTGGAGCACAAAATTCTAAAAAATACTCCAACTAGCAAGTTCTACATAAACTTGTCATCAATAACACTTTTTCCTTCTAATTTATCTTTCATAGCGAATTTGACAAATGTAGTCAATGTTGAAGTGACCTCTTTGCTAGGTGGACCTGGGCAACATGGAATTTATAAAAATGAGCATTACATCCATCAATTAGGCAATGATGTAGAGCCATCAAAGAAGGCCTCTAACCAATAAAATCCTATGATCTGACCAAAAAGCTAGATGCCTCATCCAAAAAGTTTGGAGATATATCCTTGGTGGGATCCTTGTGAATTAAAAATTTTCATTTTTTATTCGGAGTATGCTCATTTAGCCCCTTAGAAGCATCCACCTGAATCTTTGTGATCTCATGCAAAAATTGGCCATAGGCAATCAAAATATCATTAAGCTAATTGTTGATCTTCTTTACCTCATGCTCCATCTATATTATGATCTCCCTATGAAGATTGAAAATGTGCAACTAGTAGTGAGGTTACTTCACTAACTATTTATTCAAAATACCTTCCCTTACTATCATTGAAACATAGAAAAAGGGAAACCTAAGTTTTAATGTATAGAAACTAGGTTTGATTGGCTCCTTTTCTAGGGTTTCATTAAGATGGATATCAACAAGGCATATAGATTAAATTTCAACCATGAAATTGAATCAATTAGACTTAGTTCTCCATCCCATTAAGGATTGGAACGGATGGGAATCAATTGAATATGATTAACTTAATTAGATTATGTGCCCTAATATCAAAATTGTAAGAATCCAACAATTGATAAACTGAAACAATGAGTTGTAGGTAGATTTGGGAAGTGCAAAGGACTATGTACCTACCCAAAAAAGTTGATGCTAGTCTGAAAAGGAGGAAATTTTTTCCCTAGGGCATTTGAGTCCTTGTATGCCTATCCTACTTTGTTTTTGTACTCATTTGATGTTAGATATGCATCTCTATTTTTGCTTGTAGAGTTGAACATTGTTGGATAATTATGTAGATGAGTTTTCGTGAGTTGAAAAGTTGTAGGGCTTCAATTAAAAAAATGAACAACTTGTCTTCAACTCACATTATGCTAAAAATGAACAACTTGTATTCAACTTATGCTATGCAAAAAACTCATGAAACACATGGCTCCATTGGCAAGCAAGTTGTGTTATGTTAGGTGGCCATGTTAAAATGGGTGCTCAAGTTCTTAACCTAATAAGCTTCATTATGTTGAATCCATGAAATATCTTGCAAAATATCACTTTAGGGAGCACATAAAACTCACCTCAAGGGGTGCATAAAGTTTAACATCACGGGGGATGAAAAAAATTCACCTTAGGGGGTGCATAAATGATGATAGGATAAGGCTAAAAATTCAAGGGGTGTTATAACAACACAACCACAAAAGGTGATTTAAAAATAAACAAAGGGGATTTTGTTCAATACATGAAAGGTCACACCTTAGGGAATATCACACATGACACCACTGCCAAGAGAGGACTAGTTGTGGAATAAAAGACTCACACCTTAGGGAATACTAGCCATAGCATTACCACCAAGGGGAATGTTATATGCCAAGAAAGGTCACACACTTTGGGGACATCAAGCCCAATATCACCACTAAAGAGCCACTAATATAAATTGAGAATGCCATACTTTTATTGATAAGGTCACACTTCCTAGGATATTTATGCTATCATCACTAAAAATCAACCATTCCTTGTGCAAACAATAAGTGGGGGACTATATGCCCCCCTTAAAATTTTAGTGTGCTTGCTACACTAACGTTTTAAGGAGACACAAAGGGATCCATATCTAGAAGGAATGCACCTAACATAAGGCTATCTAACCCCTTGCCCCTCCAAGTATAGGGACAAAGGTGAATTGAAATGGATTATGATATGTTGCTCCTTATAAGATAAAAGATGATTGCATAAAGCCAAGTTTATACCCCCATGTTGCAAGTATGAAGGAAGTATGATGAAAGTGTTGTCATTAATGTCAACTAGTTACTAGTTGTTGTTATCATTGTTGTCTTAGATATAGGTTATTGGTTGTATATGTCGAGGATATTGAGAAAATTGTAATGAAGAAAGGTTGTAGGGGTTCAGTTGTTGCTCTGGGTTTTGCTCTGAGATTTGCTTCTATGTTCGTGTGGTTTAGATACGTTGATCATGGTTGTTTGAAGTTGCTATATCCAGGATTTAGGCTTTTGGATCGTTGTACAATGTGAGTTATGCTCACCAATTGTGAACAACCATTTTTTAGTGTATCTTGCTGAGGTCTAAGAGAATTGTAGTTGCTTCAGATTTCTTCTTGTTTGAGTCTTATGACTTGCGGTTTATGAGTTAAGGTGATATGATCGTGTTGAAGATAATTTTTTTTATCTGGAAGGATTGGATCATGCTAAGGATGTGTGTGCTTAATTGATTTATGTGCTTAAAAATGGTTTGGTCAACCTTGTGTTTAACACTATTTTCAAAGCTTATGGAAGTGTGTTGAAGCATGTGAGTGGGTTTCCCTCATTCTAATTCCACCTTGGAATGTTTTGGCGCCAACCTAATTTGAATTTGTAAATGCAAATGGTGTATGACCAACTTTGGATATGTTTCAAAGTTGAAGATGGTATAAATATACGATGAGATATTGGTGAAAAAAATAAGTGCAAAAAAATAGAGCAAGATAGATGTGAGATAGATGCAAATCGATCTGTAAGTAATGCGAGTTGGTGCAGATCAGTGCAAAGTCTAACTATTGAGTTTCTAGAAGAAATGAGCTGAAGGTGTACTTTATCATTCAAGCATGTTTGCAAGTGTTTGAGTGAATTGTGGTGGAAACCTATGTTGCATTTATATCTTCTCTGTAACATATCTCTTCTATCTTCTTTGTATCTGTGTGGCAGTGAGCCCTCCGGGTTGTTAACCCTTGTTTGGATAGTGAGTCTTATTTTGGCAATGACCCTTTGTAATCAATTTTGACATTCTCTATATTGTAAGCTAATCCTCGCCGTTGTTTTTCCCTTATTGGGTTTTCCACATAAATCTGGTGCTATTGTGTATGTGTGATGTTTTTTAGTTTCTGCCTTTGCACTTAATGATTAATTAGATTAGTAAAATAAAGGATTTGTGATTGATTTAATTTTTGGTGAAAAGTTTTAAAGGTTAAAGTTTGTTACAACTGATTCACCCCCCCTCTCAGTTGTAATGTTCAACAATTGGTACCAGAGCTTGGTTCCTTGGAGAAGAGCTTAATCGCTTAAGGAAGGTCTGGGATGGCAAGCAAGATCACTTTTGAATGTCCTATGTTAGAGGGAACAAATTATGCTATCTATAAAATACAGATGGAAGAATATCTGGAATATTGTGGATATGATGTTGAAACTACCTATAAACTGTTTATACTCCTCTGAAAAATGGTTTGAGTATAGCTAATGAAATCAAGGTGCATGAAGCAAACAACAAGGTGATGTTCATTATGAAGAACAGTCTTTCACATTCTGAGTTGATTAAATTCCAGAACTTGAAGACTACCAAAGAGGTCTGGGATGCTTTAGAAAAGATGCATGAAGGAGACGTAAAGATCAAAGAAGCAAAGTTGTAGAATTCAGAGGCACAGTTTGAGATCCTGCATATTTTTGAAGATGAGAACATTAAATCTTATGTATTGAGAATAGATGAGTTGGTAGTTGAAATGAGAGGAGTTGGCGCTATAGCAGATGAACCCAAGATTGTGAAGAAGATTCTTAGAACTCTTCATGATGCATACAATGAAAAGGTCTATGTTATTGAAGAATATGTGGACTACAAGACTTATACTTCAGATCGGTTATTAGGTATTCTAACATCTTATGAGATGAGAAAACCAAATTTGAGAAATGGATCCAAATCAAAAAACTATTTTCAAGGCCGCAAGAGCTGAAGATATAGATGAGGAGAATCTTGATGAAGTAGAAGCTAACTTTATGAGAAAGATGAGGAAAGGCTCCGAAAAGTATGAAGGTAAGTTACCCTTTAAATGCTTTAGTTGTGAAGGAATAGGTCACTATGCTTCGAGATGTCCAAAAAGAGCTAAGAGGAATAAACAAATATTTGAGAAAGAAAACAAAGGCAAAAAGAAATGAAGCATATTATGTGAATGAGAATGCTAGTATTTCTAATGACAAGTCTAATTATGGAGATTTTGATGAAAATGAATGCTTGTTCTTGGCTATAAAAGATGAACCTACTTCTGCTAAATTTGAAAGACGGGTGAAGGTGTTGGCACTCTCAAATTTTGCAAATTTGAGATGCTTATATCAAAAAATTTGCCTCTGCACTTTCAAAAGTGTACTTGATGAACCTGCCTGAATGACCTACTTTGGAGGGTCATATTTTCGAGCCCGTTGATTTTCGTGCAAAATCCCTTTGCAGACACACTCATGTGTCATATGTGAATGTGCATGTCAATTTTCAGCTTCCCATGATAAGTTTTGTCAAGGTTTTGAAAAGTGAAGCTAAAGGGTTTTGTCACTTTTCTGTAGTTTGCTAACTTTCATTTCTGCAAAGTAGCTTCCTGTTTGAGCTTGGATTTTGCAACCAAATAACTTTCAAGAGAAAATGAATATTGTTTTGAATTATCCATACCAAAATGAGCTCACGTGTCAGTTTTCAAGGCTTTATGTGTTGATTTGCTATTTTTAGTAGATCAAAACCAAATGGAATTTCTTTAGTTTTGCACCAAAACCTTTATGAGAGGCCAACTTCGAGCGTCAATAATTTTTGATGGGTGATGTTTCAAGCTAATCCCTTCTACACACATGTTCTCTATACCAAAGTGATCTACTGTGTCCAGTGGAAGCTCGCCAGGAGCTGATTTGATATTTTTGCGACGAGGTGATTTCATCAGTTTCAATTGGTTCAAAACAGTTGTTTATTGCAGAAAGTTTAAGTAAGCAACTTTGACAGCGAATAAATTTTTCTTCATGATTGATTTCTCTGATCTGTCTTTTGCATTGTATTCTCGGGAGGAATGTCTACAAGCTTGCAAGTTTTTATGGCTATAGGAGGTTGTTTGCTTAGTTTTCAAAGCTGATTTCGGAGCTAACTTGGCCAGTTTCCACCATTTTTCAAGAATGCCCAAAAGCAAGTTTTAATGAAAACCCATTTCATGTTTTCACTCCAGATACATTCCAAAAGTTGCATCAAGTCAATTTGAGCATGAAAGTTTTTTGAAAATGAATTTTTTATTAGTCAAGCCCACATGGGGACCCGACATGCATTGCACAATGTGAAACTGAAAATGTTGCGTTGTAACCTCCTCAATAAAATTGTTTTAAATAGCTCAGTATGTGGAGGGTCTACTTCATTTGGCATAACGTGGAAAATGAAATTAAAGCTATTTCTTATAGCTTGATGGTGAGGGTAGTGCTCCACTTGAAACTTACCATGGATAATGTCTCGACACCATTTAATCTTGCTGAGTTGTTGGAATAGCTATGGAGAAGGTATTGAAACAAATGTTGTTAAAAATTTATTGCCAATGCTACTCTAGTAAAGCAACATTTTGAAATTGAAATGGGAGGAGGGGTAAATGTATATGACCAATTTAGGACTTTAGAAAGGACCAAAATGCAGACATGTAATGATGGCCTATCACTTGGGTTTGATTCAAATCTCAATAAGGTAGAGAAGACTAGTGTTGGACCAGACTTGTTTAACATTTCAAGTAACATTGGTGATGTTTCTGGCACTAGAGAACTGCGAGGCCTCCAAAAGAAATCCTAATGCAATCTTTTATCCTAAAGGATAATATCCACTTGACAATTGATATGTCAATTGAGTGTATTGTTTTATCCTGGAAGAGTTTGAATCAATGGGGATGCTAGAGATACAATAGGACAATTTTCAAATTAAAAGGGAAACAATTGGTGAGTATTTAGACTACTCCCTATGGCAGATGGGTCAGGGTGTTACTAGCTAGATGGGCTACAATTTCTAACTCAGGCATTGTATTATACTCACCAAAAGAGAGCATCCATCTCATGGCAACAACACACTTAATGGAAAGGCATGCATATGTAAGAGAATGTTTGTTGACAAACTTTGAAACTTTTAAGCAAATACACTGTTAAGGAAATGGGAGGGTACGGTTGGAAACAGAGGTGGATACCCATCAAAGCATAAAGTGTGGGATGCCACAAGCAAAGTAACCAACACATTTTGAAGCTAATGGAAAATCTTTGCCTAGAACAAAATGAAGTTTCAAAGATTGCCATATTCACCAATGTAGAACAAACACAAAATGGACCATAGAGAAGTCTTTAGAGACTTTCAAAGCAAATACAAAGAGGGGGTTCGAGCTCTATGATGAGATGAATGTCATTTTTCAAGTAAATGGGAGATTGATTATAGGGGCACAACTATGAAGAAAGCACGACATAGAACAAGTAAATGTATTTGTTAAAAATGCTTTGAAATTGTCAAGAACCTACGCAAGTTGTAAGGAGATTCAACTGAAACGCCAAAATATAGAGGATATTTACAAAATAGAGATGTTGAAAATGCTTCAGGAACTCTCATGCGAATGAGAATGGAGGAGCCCGTGCGTAGGGAGAAGGGAATGGAGATCCTTCAAAGAACAAATCAACGCATTCCAAATAGGTAAGGCACGGCCTTATGAAGGAGTATGGAGATTCCACAAGTGCATTGGTGTATGGAGCATCCATTCTATCTAGTGAAGCTGCCATGGTTGGGAGAGCAAACAGAGCTCGAGCATTTTGCAGAAGGAACGAAGAGGTTAGGGCAATGAAAATGGAGATAAAATCAACAGTCAGAAATAAACATAAAATGCAGCACGATCATAGCCTTTGCCCGATATTTTGCAATCAGAAGCTACTCACTCTTTAAAACCCGCGATATGGCGGGCTGCTGCCACGTGGCAGTGTTGGATCTAGGGAAAGCTCACGGGATTTCTATTGTTTTAAAAGAAAAACATTTATAATTTTAAATGTGCTGAGATAAATGTTTCAGCCAGAGGAAGGTAAGTAAATGGTGTGGCCCCATCAAAAATTTAATGCACGGGCATAGTTTGAAGGGATATAATTTCAAAATCAAAATAAATGTGAGATGAAATCTCAACCTCACCCCGCTATATTGCAATAAAAACCTGCTCATAGGTTAATTCTCACGAGATGGCGGGATGAGGCCATGTGGCAAGTGTGGGCCTAGTAGAGTTGAGTGCTCTCGTGAAGAATTGAAAGAGGCCTTTAATTTTTAAATGGCATAAAGTTTTATTTTTTGGATGAATTAGGTAAATTGTTTTAAATTTAAACAATGGGGAAAATATTAAATGTCGTGAGCCGATAAAGTTTTGCTCGGTGCATTATTTAAGGGGGCCTTCATGTATTATTTGAAAGAGCATATTATTTAAAGGAAGTAAACATTTAAAATTAAATGTTTATGGGAAAATACACAAGGTGGGCCCCACATGGGTGTGGACTTGTTTTACGCAGCTTGATGAATTTTTCAAAAGCCAAGGCAATTGAAATGGTAAAAGGTGGGTGTGCCCGTAAAATGAGGACTATAAATACTTTAAGAAAACATATTTTCTTAAGTATTTAAATATGAAACAAAATGGGTACAGATAAAATATTTTACCCACAGAGATTTTAAAAGGCCCCATTCTTAACGAAAAATATTTTAACAGTGAAAGTCAAATGCACACGGGCAAAGTGAATTTATTTGCTGTGTAGTCAAATATTTTATTGCTAGATGTAAATGGAAAGAAAAGTAAAAGTGAATTTTATATTCACTATACATATGGAAATAATATATTTTGCTTTGCATAAAGTTAGAAGGAAAAATATAAAGTGCAGCAAATACAAAAACAAAATTTTCACAGGCAGAGAGGCAATTTTTATGCAGCGGGTAGAATGGAGTGAATTTCTCCACATGGGCATTTTTTCTGTTGAAGAACAACTAACATCAAAGGTAGATTGAGAGGCAAAGTTTGTTACAGAGAGAGGAGAGATGCTTTGCATTCTATTGATCAACGGTGAAGAGGATTCCAAATGGCATCTCCAGATTAGCTTTAGGGATTCTTCTGAATCTTCTCTTCTTCTTTTTCTGCTCTTCTCTTCTCATTATTCAGGTTCTAAGATTATTCTAGTTTTGAGGTTTTTTATGGGGCTGGGTAGATAGAAAATGTCAAATTCTAGGTCATATTTTGAATCTATAAGCTGTAAATTTTTGATTTCATGAGCAAATGCAACCAGTTTATGCAAATAAATCATGAAAGTGTGTGCACATTCATGAATATATTCAAATTGTCTCCATACTTGTACAAGTTTAATCATATGAATTCAACAATACAAAGTATCTTTGAGTTTGTCATATCAAATTTCATGAGATTGTGTTATTTGTTTATGGGTCTATTTCAAGGAAATGGTTAAATGCTTTGAGCAGATAACAGTGATTTCAAGTGTGCAGGTTGGATTTGGTAAGGAGAGTTTGATTGATAACAGGAGTGGGATTGTTGGTGTAAGACACTAACAGTTGATGCAAGGCATTAACAATTTAAATCCACTGGTTGAATATCATTTACTAATGAATTCTTTTTGTGTTTGATTCCATGGCCCAGAATTAGGCACTGATTTATCTTGCAACTTAGTGCACCTCAGAAACATTTTATAATTTTAAAATCATTTTAAATCCCTATGTATTGTAGTTATCTCATGCTCCAAATAGTTGATATTACTGATGAACAACCAATTCTATTCGGTATTATCCTATTATGTTGAGCTATTAAATGAGATTATCTGTTGTTGTTAATGTCGTTTATGATAATGGTGCAGAGGTTGTAAACGCATTAAGGGATCACCCTCCCGGGTCTTGCAGAGCCCAAAGTGTAGGAGGTCTTTAAAATCCTTGTCAGTTGGTCGAGGTCCTTCGAGCTGCCCTTGATTGGAATTAGCAATTCCATAGGTAGATTAGAAGACCAACCTGGTTATAGTAAAAACAAACCAACAGAAGGAATGTCTTTTAGAGAAAGAGAAAGAGGAAGATAGAGTAATCTCTGCCCTACATGCTAAACAAGAAAATAACTATTGGGTTGTTGATAGTGGTTGTTCACATCACATGACCATTGATAGGAGTAAGTTTGTTAAACTAGAAAAATATGATGGAGGCTTAGTTATGTTTGGAGATGATATTCGTGCTAAAATTTTTGGGATAGGTTTAGTAAGTTTTGATGGAAAGCATAATACTGATGCTGTCTACTATGTTAAGGGTTTAAGGCATAATCTCTTGAGTGTTGGAAAAATGTGTAGTAAAGGATATAATATTGTATTTGAGGATGAGAGATGTGAAATCAAGAAAGGATCCACAACAAAGATTATTGCAGGAAAGAAGTTTGAAGGAAATATATATCAGCTTAAGGGTGTTGATGGATGTTGCTTTATGACTCAAATTAATGACAGTTGGTTATGGCATTGGAGAATGTGTCACATGAATTTTGATAACTTGGCAAGGATTAGTGCAGTGCGAGTCATAAGAGATTTACCAAGGATTACAAGTCCTGTTAATGTTATTTGTAGGAATTGTTAGTTTGGAAAGCAAGCAAGAAACAACTTCAGATCAAAGGAATAATCTACTACCAGACTATTGGATTTGATTCATACAAATCTTTGTGGTACTACAAGAGTGAGAAGTCTATAAGGTGAAAGGTACTTTATGCTTTTGATTGATGATTACTCTAGGTATACATGGGTTACTTTTCTTAGAGATAAGTTTGATGCATTAGATAGATTCAAGACATTTAAATCTATGGTAGAGAATGAAGTGAATTTAAGAATAAAATGCTTGAGATCTGATAGAGGTGGTGAATTCACCTCCCATAAGTTTAATATGTTTTGTGAAGTTCATGGAATAAAAAGATAGTTATTTGATACTAGAACTCCTCAACAAAATGGAGTTGTTGAAAGAAAGAACAAAACAATTCAAGAAGTTGTTAGATCAATGATTACTGAAGTTGGTTTACTAGAAGTTTACTAGAGAGAAGATATTCACACTACTGTTTATGTGTTCAATTGAGTTTAAGCAAGAGCTAACAATACTAAGACCCCCTATGAGCTATGGTATGGAAGAATTCTTACTGTTAAGTATTTCAAGGTATTTGGAAGCAAATGCTATATTAGACAAGATGAAGAAAATTTAGGGAAGTTTGATGCTAGAAGTGATGAAGGTATTTTCCTTGGATATTCTACTAAGAGAAAAGCTTACAAATGTTTCAATAAAAGATTGAGAAATATTGTAGAAAGCACAAATGTCAAGGTTTATGAAGCAATGAAAAATTCAATTGAAGTTGATGGATATGTATCTGATGAACTTAATTGTGTAAGATTTGAAAAAGTTGTGGAAAATAGGAGAAGCAAAATGAAGAAGAAGCAGCTCTAGTGGTGTCCCTTAAGAAACCTAGATATGTGCAAAAGAATCATTCAGAAAATCAAATCATTGGAGACAAAAGGAAATGAGTATTGAAAAGAAGCAAAGTTGATGTTGTTGGTGAGATAAATCTATGTTTACTTTTTGAGATTGAGCCAAAGACCGTAATTGAAGCATGTAAAGATAAGTATTGGATGGAAGCTATGAAAAAGGAACTTATGCAGATTGAGAAGAATCAAACTTGGGAATTGATCCCTAGACCGATTGACAAAAATATAATTGGATCAAAATGGATAATTAAAAACAAGTTGAATGAGAACAGAGAAGTAGTTAGAAATAAAGCAAGGCTCGTGTGTAAGGGTTACTCACAAGTAGAAGGTATATATTTTCAAGATACTTTTGATCCGGTGGAAAGAATGGAAGCTATTATAATGTTTTTTGTGTGTGCTACTCATAAATATTTCAAGGTCTATCAGATGGATGTTAAGTCTACATTCTTGAATGGTGAGTTAGAAGAAGAGGTCTACATGGAACAACCAGAAGGATTCCAATTGTCAGATCAACTAGATATGGTTTGTAGATTGATGAAGGCTTTATATGGATTGAAGCAAGCTCCTAGAGCTTGGTATGTAAGGTTAGACAAATATTTGACTCAATAAGGTTTCAACAAAGGTACGATATATAGTAATATTTATTTTAAAATTGAGGATGAAAAGATCTTGATAGTGGTTGTATATGTTGATGACATTATCTTTAGAGGAAATGAAACAATGCGCAAGATGTTTGCTAAAGAGATGCAAAAAGAATTTGAGATGTCTATGTTTGGTGAGATGAATTTCTTTCTTGGGATGCCAATTAATCAAACAGAGAAAGGGCTCTTTATTTCGCAATCAAAGTATGTAAGAGAAATGTTGAAGAAGTTTTGGGATGAATGGTTCCAAACCGGTATGCACTCCTATGGTGATTGGTTGCAAATTGAGTAAAGATGATGATTCACCTAAGGCTGATCAGAGCATGTACAAATCTATGATTGGAGGTTTGTTGTATTTGACTACTACTAGATTGGATATCATGCATACAGTTTGTCTTATGACAATATTTTAAGAAGACCCTAAATAAACACATGTTGTTGTTGTTAAGAGGATACTTAGATATTTGAATGGCACTTTGGATTATGGGTTATGGTATTGTAGGGATACTAATTTTACATTAAGTGCTTACACAGATGAAGATTGGGCTGGTTGTGTAGATGAAAGAAAGAGTACAAGTGGTGTATTCTTTCTTGGTTGCAAATTGGTGGCTTGGTTGAGTAAAAAACAAGATTCAGTTTCTTTATCTACTGCTAAAGCTAAGTATATTGTTATTGTATCTTGTTGTACACAAGTTCTGTAGATGAGGCAGTCATTGAAAGATATCAAAGTAACATAGGATGATCCTATTTCTATCTTATGTGATACTACAAGTGCAATTAACATTTCAAAGAATCTAGTGATGCACTCAAGGAAAAAACATATATCTATCAGGTATCACTTTTTGAGAGAGAAGGTTGTGGAGAATGAAGTAAAACTTGAGTATGTGTTGACAAAGGATCAAGTAGTTTACATATTTACGAAGGCTCTTCCAAAAGATGCTTTTGAGTATCTCTAGGAGAAGTTAGGGGTTATTGCCCCTCCTTTCTTGAACTAGATGTATTGGTTTGGTGGATCTATGGATCTATCTTTCTTCTGGACTAATGTTTTGGTGGCTACCTCTCAGGGGGAGTGGGTAGTGATATGTGTTGTCATTGAAACAATATTTTGTTCTTGATGTCAAAGGGGAAATCAATGTAAAACATCCTATGCCTTTTCCATTGATGTCAAAGGGGGGGAGAAAGATATAAAAAGAAGAGAGAAAGATGTGAAAGGAGTATCTACTAAGGGGGAGAAAGTAAAATCATGAGGAAGTGTGTTATCTTTGATGGTTTCTCACATCATGTGTTTCCATCAATGACAAAGGGGAAGATTGTTGCAAGTATGAAGGAAGTATGATGAAAGTGTTGTCATTGATGTCAACTGGTTACTAGTTGTTGTTGTCATTCTTATCATGGATACAGGTTATTTGTTGCATATGTTGAGGATATTGAGAAAATTGTAATGAAGAAAGGTTGGAGGTGTTCAGTTTTTGCTCTGGGACTTTCTCCTATGTTTGTGTGGTTCAGATATGTTGATCATGGTTGTTGGAAGTTGCTATAGCTAGGATTTGGTTTTCTAGATCGTTGTACAGTGTGAGTTATGTTCACCATTTGTGAACTGTGTTTTTTAGGGTATCTCATTGAGGTATGGGAGAAATGTAGTTGCTTTGGATTTCTTCTTATTTGAGTCTTATGACTTGCGGTTCAGGAGTTAAGGTGATATGACCATGTTGAATATAATTTTGTTATCTGGAAGGATTGGATTGTACTAAGGATGTGTGTGCTTAATTGATTTATGTTTTTAACACTGGTTTGGTTGACCTTGTGTTTAACACTACTTTTGAAGCTTATGGAAGTGTGTTGAAGCATGTGATTGTGTTGCCCTCATTCTAATTCCATCCTAGAATTTTTTGGCGCCAACCTAATTTAAATTTGTAAATGCAAATGGTGTATGGATGACTTTGGATATATTTCAAAGTTGAAGATGGTATAAATACAGGATGGGATATTGGTGAAAAAAATAAGTGCAAAGAAATAGAGCAAGATAGATGTGAATTAGTGTGTAAGTAATGCAAGTTGGTGCAAATCAGTGCGAAGTCTAACTACTGAGTTTCTAGAAGCAATGAGTTGAAGGTGTACTCTATCATTCAAGCATGTCTGCAAGTGTTTGAGCGAATTATGGTGGAAATATTTGTTGCATTAAGATTGTCTTCTCTCTGTAACATATCTCTTCTATCTTCTTTGTATCGGTATGGCAGTGGGCCCTTCAGGTGGTTAACCCATTTTTGGACAATGAGTCATGTTTTTGCAATGAGCCTTTGTAATTATTTTTGATATTGTATATATTGTGAGCTAATCCTCATTGTGGTTTTTCCCTTATTGGTTTTTCCAAGTAAATTTGGTGTTATTGTGTATCTGTGATGTTTTTCAGTTTCTGCCTTTCCACTTAATGATTAATTAGATTAGCAGAATAAAGGATTTTTGATTGATTTAATTTCTAGTGAAAAATTTTAAAGGTTAAAATTTGTTACAACTAATTTACCCCCCCCTTCTTAGTTGTCTTGTTCAACGCCCCATGCATGGTAGTGAGTATGTTATGATACTACAACTACCATATGACAAGGAGCAACAAATAATACTATTTTTCATGATTAAGTGAAGGTATTTTTGATTTTTTTTGTTATTTGTGAAGGACAAAAGTGAAGAACTCTTGTTGTTTCTTGCATGTTGGGCTCTATGGGGACACAAATACCTTGTTCTTTTACACCACATCCTTTTCCATTATAGCCAATTTGTTTTAAAAGTTCACAACCTCTTCCATATATGGCTTCCATTTCTTTCAAAGAAGGTGGTTCTCATAATCAGTTTCATCATAAGTGGATGTGTAATTTGTGTTTTCCTTATTGCTAGAAGTTGTATATTTAGATGCTTTTGATGATTTAGTGAGAGATTATGTTGTTATAATCATGAATTCTTTTTCTTTTCCTGATTTTGATTATGTAATCTTGTATTCCCCCACGAATGTAGGTGTGAAATCTAATGATCCCCAATCATCATTCGATAACTTTGTCATCGACATAAGACAATCAAGATCATCATCAATTTGTAAAGGTTCCACTTTTTTAGTTGTTGTATATGTATTTCATTAAATGATGAAGTGTTGAAGGCACTCCTTTAATTTCATGAATACATCGTCTACACAAATAAATATTGTATGAAATACCATGGGGCATGACATGGATGGGATTTTGCAACACAACATTACAAGATTTGATAAGTAATGCTATTATACCAAGTAGTTGTCTTCCCACATTATCAAAACCATGGATAGACAGATCAACTAGTTGAATTTTAGTCTTGTTCGCTCCAATTCTATCCAAAAGGTTAACACTACAAACATTAATCCCTTAAACATTGCCAATAAGGGTGTGCCTAATCCCAGTCTTGTTAATGCTAGCCATTATCATCAAGGAATCATTTTGTTTTTGTGTTTCCAAATGGAGTAATTCATTTTGATGAAAAAATTATCCACATTACCCAAATTCATACCCTCAATTAAGGTTGCTACATTGTTTGGTTGCACACTGGGAGGGATAACAATTTTTTTAAATCATTTTGAAGCATGCCATGATAAATAGGTGATGTTTGAATCAAATCCCACAAGGATATCTTAGTAGGAGCATTACAAATTTTCTCAACAAGATCAAATTCTTTACCACTATGCTATAGAATGTTAGGTTCAACTAGGAGATATGGTTGAGGTAATGGGATGGATGTTGGAGTTTGTTTTGGTTGCTTATTGTTTCTAGTATTCTATGTGTGAGCTACAATATGATAACTTGGTTGCTTTGACACATGATTACTTGTAAGTTGTTTTGTAAAGTTTAGGATATGGCCATGAGGTTTAGGAGGCCCTATAATAATAGGTGACTTAGGAGGTCCAATAATTATAGTACATTTAGGAGGTCTAAAAGGAGTTATAAGAGGTCCAATAATCAAAGGAGATCTAATAACCAATTGTGCATTCATAACCTCAACGGATTTGACTTATTATTGATGATCTTCTATCGAGGGGGGATCTAATGTCACTTTAGCATTTTATTCTATGTAATCCATCTTACTATTTGTTGAAAGAAATGCCAATGATTTCATCCTCCTATGCCACAATATCTTCCTAAGTAGGAGAGGTATTGAGAGAGAAGAAAACAAGATTCTCATGATGCTCAATGGTTGGATCCTCTAACACCAAGATACCTTCTTCACAAGTAGAAGAGGTATTGAGAGAATAACAACTATGATTCTCATGATTGTCCATGATTGCACTCTCTTGCACCAAAAAATTATCACAAGTGGGAGAGACGTTGGGATATGACTGAAGATTAGGCAAAGTGATATTAAGAAATGTGTCAATGATTTCATTCTCTTCTACCAAGATACCCTCACAATTAGGAGAGATATTAGGAGAATGACAAACATGATCGTCAATAGTTTCATTTTGTTTCTTCAAATTGTACTCATAAGTAGGGATATTGTAGTAATAGAAACCATGTGTTACCATATCAAAACCACATATTTGAAAAGGAAACATGTTGCTACTTTACTTATGGATCAAATGATCAAAATCAGATATTTTATAAATAGAATTAAAAAATAGACATCAAATATAGACAAAGGACACTGAGAGAGCTATGTCACAAAAATCTAAACCAAAAATAGCAAGATGGGGGTGCCTAAATAGGATAGAGGAATCCATGGGAGTCTGTGTCTTGGTTAAGGTTTCTAAAACTTCAAAGTTTGACTATGTAACGTACTGCTGAAGGATTTTGGTTAAGGTTTCTAAAACTTCAAAGTTTGACTATGTAACGTACTGCTGAAGGATTTAGGTTATGCTTGCAAATAGGTTTAACAGTGAATATTTTTCTAAATTTTATTGAATTTATGCCAATGTGATGCAAAATGAAAGTGTGCAACAATGTGTAAGATGTTTTGACAAATTTTAATGAAATTTCGATATCTAAAATGCAATAATTGATTGATTCTAAGTTAGCGCAATAAAAAAATGGTGATTTTGATACAATTTTGAAACCAAACAATGCAATGTTTTTCACCTTTTGAGTTATATGAAAGATGCATGAGTACAATGAATTAAGAATTCCAATTTAGAGATCTGCAAGCATAAACAAACTGAAGACACAAAGATAGATATGTATGAAAAAGTTTGTTGATGCAAGTGTAGGGGGATAGAGATGCCCAAGGGCATTTAAGTTCTTGATAGGGGTTTTGAAAATTCAAAATTTAAATGTTTATTAGACTATCTAAAGGTTTTGTTTTTGTATGCAAACAAGTTTGAAAATGATGCAATATGTGATGCAAAGCTTTTAAATTTTTATGTTTTTATGATGTAAAAATAAAACCCTAAATGAGGAATACAAAATAATGTAATGCAAAACCTAGATCTAGGGTGAATTGCTTAAGTTTTCAGAAAGTATATAATGTCAACATGTCAATTTCACAAAAATGAGACATAGAAAAAAGGGAAACCATAACTTAGAGTTGATTGCCTCCTTTTCTAG
Source organism: Sequoia sempervirens (assembly GCA_007258455.2). NCBI lineage: Eukaryota > Viridiplantae > Streptophyta > Pinopsida > Cupressales > Cupressaceae > Sequoia > Sequoia sempervirens. The sequence continues at coordinate 52,022,442 of VDFB02000007.1, forward strand.
GGTTTCATTAAGATGGAGATCAACAAGGCATATAGATTGGTTTTCAACCATGAAAGTGAGCCAATTAGACCTAGATCTCCATCCTATTGAGGATTGGAATGGATTGGAATTGATTGACTATGATGAACCTAATTATATATTATGTGTCATAATATCAAAATTGCAAGAATTCGACAATTGATAAACTAAAACAATGAATTGTAGGTAGATCTAGGAAGTAGAGGACTGTATACTTGCCCAAAAAAGTTGATGTCGATCTGAAAGGGAGGAAAAATTAACCCAAGGGTTTTTGAGTCCTTGTATGACTCTCCTACTCTATTTTTGTAGTCCTCTAATATCATATCTAAGATCTTTTTTTCCCCTTATAGAGTTGTTAGAACACTGTTAGATAATTTTGTAGGTGAGTTTTCATGAGTTGACAAGGTGTAGGGTTTCAATTACAAAAATGAAAAACTTGTCTTCAAACTTCTTTCAATCCTCTTCAAGCTTGAAAATTGCACATCCAAAGAGAAGGAAAGGGTTGTACCATTTAGGGGCTTTCATTAGTCAAACCTCGTGTTAGTGTTTCCACTTCCATAATGGAAATGCCAATGATAAAAATGGACAATTGATAGGAACACGATGAATCAATAAAGTGTTGCAACTCACCGCCCTTCAATGGCTTCCTCAAAGGATTGAATTCATACACATCACTAAGCAAGGTCTCAGATATTTCTTTCTTGAATGTTTAAAATTTCTTGGACACCTACAAGGGTTAGCCCTCATAAATAATGATGACATGAACACACATGAACTCACATAGGATTTGGCATGATGCTTGGATCTTGAATTTCTATAATAGGTCTTTGAATGCTTCTCTTGATAATAATTCTTGATCATAAGTTTTCCAAATTTCTAGATAGTCTCACTTAGAATTCAAATGATGTAATAACTAGGTATTTATAGGGATTTATCTAATTTATTGAAAATTAAATCCCAATAGCCGATATTTGCAAGTTGAATTTCAAATGCTAAAATTTTGACACTGACATATCAAAAATTGGTCCTTTAAAAAATAGGGGGACCCATACACCCAAGGGCATATGGGTCCTGGTCCTATTTTCCAAGACATTAAGTGTCAGAGAAAAATATCATTGGATGCATTTGTTCAATGCTTGAAATTTCTCAGAAAATGATACAAATAGACCTCAAAATATGCAATTCAAGAAGTTAGGTGCTTAATTAGGCTCAATGATTTAGGGGGAGAAAACATAGTGTGAAATTTCCAAGGGTGATGAGTTATGACACTACAATCACATCACTAGGAAGTTACTTTATGGCCTCAACCTCAAGAAATACCATGCCATGATATTTCTCATTGCTTGGAAAATCTTCTACTAATTATCCATGTCTTCCTTAGTAATAAGGAAGTCATTGTGCACTTGGATGGTAGTATCTATTTCCTTATGTTCAACACAAAGCAATGCTGAGAGTAGGGGTGAGTCGACATATATTAAAATTAAGTCATTCCCATATGTAGATAACACATCACATCACATGAACTCAAATAAAAATAGAAAGTGAAAAATGCACCACACCATAACACTGATATTTTTCTGTGTAAAACCCAACGAGGGAAAAACCATGGTGAGAGTTAACTCGTAAATATAAAAGCTCATTGTTTAAAAGGTTTTACAAAGTAGTTGAAGACTCATTGCCTATAGACTTAGACACACTAAAGAAAAAACAACTTCAGGGGAAAGATATAGAGGACCTTATGAGACTCACTATCTCAGAGTAGGGTACATGAAAATTATGACAAAAAACTAAGAATTGAACTATTGTAGATGAGGCATCTGACTTATGGTGATATTGTAGTTCCTTTTTTGCACATTTACATCTTCATATGGATTTCACACACTTCATGTTTAAAATTTTGATTAATTCATATATAAATCATCTATCACACTTCACAAATGATTTTTCCTTCTATAAATATCCTCCACAATAATACAAAACTTCTAATTAGGTAAGCTGCAAGACGATCCTTAGATGTAACAAATGATATTGCACAGGTTGGCTCCAAAAAATATTCAATATGAAATAACTTTGGTTGTGGATCAACACACGTTATTTTTTAGGCCTAAGATCACTTCCAAACATTCTCTAAACAAATTTTAATTGATTAGGGTCAACTAAAAATGAAGAAAACAAGTCATGTCATCCTGATTAGTACAAGTACAATTAATATTGTTACTGCTTGAATTCACACCATAGAGAGATACCAAAAACGTCATGTAGATCAAGATATGAATAATGTAGGTAATATACAATATCCCTACAACATATTCCAATCGTTAAATACTGGTGTAACTAAAGAAGCTTACTAAAAATGCAGAAATAGAGCATTCTAGATCAACTATAACACACTGTTAATTGAAGATTAAGCTTGTGGATCTCCAACACACTTGATAATATTAGATAATGTGTACTCATCACTATTGTTCATATCCTCAAAGCTACAATACCAAACCAACATCTCTGGAGGAATGTGAAGCATTCCAACCAGTCTTTATCATTACATTACATTGTTAGGGCACAAACCAGAACATTGTCAACTATAACTTTGACTATGGAAAGTGTGACGACTTGATTTCTTGGATATAATATCTTCATAGAATGGCTATCATTTCATTTGAATCATGATTCAAAATCTTGTACAATGAATGGATGCAAACCAAAAGGACATGACACTGCCTTAAGGTATACATAGTTAGTGTCTTAGCCAAACTTCTTCAATATGCGGTACATGAACTGTTTAGAAAAAAGGTGTCTCAAACTTACTAGTTAAGGCTCTTTGAAATCAAGAAAATACTTATCCGAGTTAAATTCTTCTACATCACAGTAATCCAGAGGTTTAAACTAGAGTTGGAGGGTTGGAGGGTTGGCAGTAAAGGTTCACCTAATTCTTTCCTATAGGTATCAAAGAGACATATTCTTATCGAAAGGACATCAATGTAAGTTCCTTTGACATTCTGATAGGGATTCATTGGCGAGACTTCACCATATTAGAAATATTCACTTGGGAGTTCCTTCGATGGAATGATAAGCGTATCAAGGTGCCAGTGGGAATTCAAAGAGACAAGATTTCAAGTCCCTTCAACATTCTGATAGGACTTCATCACTGAGACTTCGCCATATCGGAAGGAGTCGCTTGGGAGGCCCTTTGATGGAATGATAGGTGTATCGAGGCGACAGTGGGAATTTAGAGAGACAAGGTTTCAAGTCCCTTTGACAACGGAAGATGGTAACAACGGTTAAGTTTGTTAGTGACTGTTCATTTGGTTTGGAAGATGAAACAAAGAGTCTCTTGAAACATTTGTGAAGTATGTATGTAAGGTAGTAGTGCATTGAGAAGGATGATTGAAGTAATTTTAAGGAAATTTTGTTGGATTCATTATGTGAATCAACACCTGAAAGAGCATAGCTTTGTCACTTGTATATAATATTTGTTTTACTGTAATACAAGAGATCCTTGCTTTGGTGTGTGGGTTTTTTCCCGAAAGGGTTTTCCCACATAAATCCTATGTTGATGTTTTATTGTCTATTTGTGTTTCTTATATGTGCATCTTAAATAAACTGTAATTGCAAAGACAAACAATTTATTTGCTTCTCTCTCCTAAAGATTAGCATTAGGAAGGCATTTTCTGCACTTTCTTTCCTTTTCATTTGGAATCAGAGCTTGGCCAACTTTGTTATCCTTGTGGGTTAGAAGGCTTTTTTGTGTTGATTTGATTTTAGTGGGAGTTTTGCAAAAAAATTAGTTGTAATCTTATTGTAGATTTAAGATGGTGAGCACATCCAGAAGAATAGAAATAAAAAAAATCAATTGCGGTAATTTTGGGTTGTGGAAACTCAAGATGAAAGATTTGCTTATAGATCGAGGGTTGTGGGATGTGGTATCCAGTAACAAACCATCAACAACCTCACAGACTAACTGGGATGCAATGGAACAAAAAGCCAAGGGTTTGATTAGATTGTTCTTGGCCGATTCTTTTCTCTTGAACGTCCATGAAGAGAAGACCACAAAAATTCTCAGGAAAAAGCTTGGTGAAATTTATCAAGGGAAATCCTTGGTAAATAAGTTATTCTTGAGAAATAAGTTATACTATTTGAAGATGGAGGAAGGAGTGTCCATTGTAGATCATCTGAATGCATTTAACATGATCGTTGCTCAGTTGGAGTCTGTTGGTGTGAAGATAGATGATGAGGATGTTTGCATGCTCCTGTTGTGTTCTTTTCTTGACACATGGGATCACTTGGTAATGGCTATTGGGAGTACAACATCCAATTTCAAGATGGAAGATGTGGTTGCTTCGTTGTTGTCAGAAGAAATGTGAAGGAAGTATTTTGAGATGGCCAAGGAGGCACTTGTTGTTTGAGGCAGGTCAAAGGAGAAAGGCAAGAGAAGGGAAAGAAATCTAAATCCAAGTTAGAGAGGAGATCAAAGCATCCTAATAAGAAGTTCAAGGTGAAATGTTGGAACTGTGGGAAACCTGGGCATATCCAAAAATACTGTAAAGAAGAGAAGAAGAAGAAAAAGAAAAACAATAATTATTCTGATAATGAATCTTCTCAAGATGATGTAGATGCATTCATAGTAGCCTTGGCAACACATGCATTAGAAGATGTGTGGTCAATTGACTCAAGTGCATCTTTTCACATGACCTCTCATAGGGGTTGGTTTTCAAAATACGAAGAGTATGTTAGTCGAAAGGTGTATCTGGGTGATGATTCTCACCTAGAAATTGTAGGCCATGGAAGAGTCAAGATTTGGTTTCCTGATGGAAGGATAAAGAGAATCGATGGTGTGATGCACATCCCTGGTTTGACATGGAATTTAATTTTTGTAAGTAAATTGAATGATTTGGGTGTGCAGGTATCTTTCTCAAATGGTATTTGCAAGATGACCAGAGGTTCTATGGTGTTGGCTAAGGGTGAAAAAATTGGCACTCTATATAAGTTGGATGCTTGCACAGTTCAGTGCAATAGTAATTTATGTGAAGTATGGGAAAATGGCTTCATCATCTGATCAAGCAGAGAAGGAGGACGTTGTTCTTAAGGGTGCTAATTCTTTAGAGGTGAAGCTCCCAATAAAGAATACGATGTTGTGGCACCAGAGGATTGGCCACATTGGTGAAAAAGGTTTGAAATCCTTGAAGAATAAAATCTTGGTTGATGGGCTTGATGATTGTAATCTTGAGTTTGGTTTTTACGAACATTGTATATATGGAAAAAACACCATGTTTCTTTTTATTCTAGTTCTCATAAATCTTCTAGAATTATGGATTATATCCATGTTGATGTGCTTGGTCCAGTTCATGTTCCTTTATTATCGAAATCTATGTATTTTGTCTCATTCATAGATGATTATTCAAGGACATTTGTATATTTTCTCAGAAGTAAAATTGAAGTATTCAATTTATTTAAGGAGTTCAAAACCTTGGTATAAAATTATACTGGTAGGAAATTAAAGTGTTTGAGGATGAATAACGGTTGTGAGTTTTGTTTTGCAGATTTTGATAGGTTCTGTAAGGACCATGGGATTAAGAGACATAAAACAACTCCCTACATTCCACAACAAAATGGAGTTGTGGAGAGGATGAACAGAAAATTGATGGAGAGGGAAAGGAGTATGCTGAGTGGTGCTAGTATTGAACTAAATTTTTGGGTTGAGGCTGTAGCCACTATGTGTTATCTAATTAATAGATCTCCTACTTCAGTGCTCATTGATAAGACACCTATAGAAGCATGGTCTGGTAAGAATCCCTTGTTGTGACATATTAGAGTCTTTGGTTGTGAGGAATATGCTTATGTGCCTAGTGAAAATAAATCTAAATTAAAGAACAAGGTAGTGAAGTGTATCTTCATTGGTTATGGCATCGATATGAAGGGGTACAAGCTTTGGAACTTAGTTACATAGAAGGTGCTCTATAGTAGAATTGTGATCTTCTGTGAGCTGAAACTTTCCATAGTTGATCTACAACCAGAGATGAAAGAAAAAATAAAGGAGATATAGTTAAAGTTCCTCTTACACCCAATAAAGATGATCTACATACTCCTAGTGGACTTGTTAATGAGGAGAGCTCAAGCGGCTCTAAAAGTTCTGAACAAGATGAAGAACCTCAGCCTCAGCTTGTGAGGAGGTCTACGTGTGTTAAGTGGCAACCTGAAAGGTTTGGATATTCTATGTTAGATTTTAGTTGTGTTTTTGCTTTGATTACTAACACTGACGAGCCTAGGAATGTTAGAGAGGCTATGGGTATGTCTGATGTAGATTCTTGGTTAGGAGCCATGAACAAAGAAATGGCATCATTGAAGAAGAATTGTACATTGGATTTGGTACCTTTTCTAGAAGGACGAAAGCCCATTGCGATGTAAATGGGTGTTCAAGAAAAAGATAGGTCTTGATGGTAGTGTTGAGAAGCATAAAGCAAGGTTGGTCATGAAAGGATATTCCCAGGTGGGGGAATTGATTATGGGGAAATATTTTCTCCTGTAGCAAAGCTGACATCAATTCAATTCTTGTTATCACTTGCAGCAACATATGATTTAAAAATCGAGTAGATGGATGTGAAGACAACTTTCCTTCATGGTGATTTGAAGGAAGAGATTTATATGTCCCAACCAGAGAATTTCATTGAGATAGGTAAAGAGAATCTGGTATGTAAGTAAAAGAAATCTCTAAATGGTCTGAAGCAGTCTCCTAGAATGTGGTACCAAAATTTTGATACCTATGTGTTATCTTTGGGATTTGTGAGATCTAAGTTCAACCATTGTATTTATTTTAAGACTAAAAATGGTCATTTTCTTATTATTGCTCGATGTGTGGATGACATGTTCATTGGGAATGGTAAGGGCATGATTTCTAAATTAAAGTCTCAATTGTTAGCATAGTTTGAAATGAAGGATCTAGGTTCAACTAGGTGTACTTTGGAGATGGAAATTAGAAGGGATAGAGCAAATAGAAAGCTTTGGCTTAGCCATAGAAAATACATGAACTCTATCCTAGAGAGATTCAATATGATAGATTGTAAACAGTTAGTGGTTCTTGTGTTGTATGGAACAAAGCTTTCTGAGGAAGATTGTCCAAAATATCCTAATGAGATGGAGGACATGAATGGGGTACCTTATGAAAGTGTAGTTGGGAGTTTAATGTATGAAATGGTTTTTACTAGGCCAAACATTGCCCAAGCAGTGGGAGTTCTTAGTCAATTTATGGCTAATCTAGGACATACACATTGGGATGTTGTGAAAAGAGTTTTTTAGATATTTGAAGGGTACTTCAGAGTATGCCTTATGTTATCATGGTTATTCTACTAGATCTCCACATTAGGTAAGCATTCGTGGATATGTGGATTTTGATTGGGTGTGTGATATTGACAATAGAAGATCCACCAATGGATATGTTTTCATGTTGTTTGGAGGTGCAATAAGTTGGATGAGCAAGCAAAAATTTGTAGTCATTTTTTCCACTATTGAAGCAAAGTACATGGAAACAACTCATGCTTGTAAAGAATCCATTTGGCTTAGAAGAATATGTTCAAATGTTGGTTTTGATGCAAGGCATATTACTATCTATTGTGGCAGCTAGAGTGCCATATGTTTGGAAAAGAATCCAACATTCAATTCCAAAACAAAACACATTGATGTGCGGTACCATTTTATTCGTAATATGGTGGAAGATGGAAAGGTTAAATTGGAAAAGGTTGAAACTTTGGTGAATGTTGTTGATGCACTAACAAATCCAGTTAGCATAGAGAAGTTTAGATGGTGTGCCAATTTGATGGGCCTTGGGGCCTAGGGTGATATAGTGACTTCAAGTGTTGACTGGGAGCCAGTAAGTTCTTCGTCAAGTGGGAGAATGTTGAGAAAAAGGTGTCTCAAACTTATTGGTTAAGGCTCTCTAAAATCGGGAAAACACTTAGTCGAGTCAAAGTCTTCTACACCACAGTACCACGAAGGTTTAAAATAGAGCTAGTGGGTTGGCAGTAAAATTTCACCTAATTGTTACCCATAGGTATCAAAGAGACATATCATTATCAATATGATATCAATGTAAGTCCCTTCAACATTTTGATAGGAATTCATTAGCAAGACTTCGCCATATCAGAAGGAGCCACTTGGGAGTCCCTTTGATGGAACAATAGGTGTATCGAGGTGACAATGGGAATTCAGAGAGACAAGGTTTCAAGTTCCTTCGACATTTTGATAGGAATTCGTCGATGAGACTTCACCATATCAGAAGGAGTCACTTGGGAGTCCCTCCAATGTAATGATCGACATATCGACTTGATAGTGGGAATTCGAAGAGACAAGATTTCAAGTCCCTTCAACATTCCGATAAGACTTCACTTGTGAGACTTCACCATATCAGGAGTCACTTGGGATTCCCTCTGATGGAATGATAGGTTCATCAAGGTGACAATGGGAATTTAGAGAGACAAGGTTTCAAGTCCCTTTGACGACGATGTAAGGTAGTGATGGTTAAGTTTGTTAGTGACTATTCGTTTGGTTTGGAAGATGAAACACAAACTCTCTTGAAACACTTGTGAAGTATGTAAGGTAGTAGTGCATTGAGTAGAAGGATGATTGATGAAATTATAAGGAAATGCTATCAGATTCATTCTATGAATCAACACTTGAAAGAGCATAGCTTTGTCACTTGTATATAATATTTGTTTTTGTAATACAAGAGATCTCTGCTTTGGTGTCTGGGTTTTTTCCCAAAATGGTTTTCCCATGCAAATCATGTGTTGATGTTTTATTGTCTATTCATGTTTCTTATATGTGCATCTTAAATGAACTGTAATTGTAAAGACTTAAATGATTTATTTGCTTCTCTCTCCTAAAGATTAAAATTAGGAAGGTGTATCCCGCACTCTACTTCCCTTTTCATGAACTTGGAATGATATTAAATTAGACATATTAGGACATGAGTACCATCCTCCACAACATACTTGGATCACCATTCTTCCTTGTACTTCCCTATAGACATGCCTCAACTTATATCAACTTATGTTGCAACAAACTTTGGAGTATGTACATACTTCAACAACACATTTGACATCAATGAGAGCCCAAATAGGGTTGACATCAATGACAACACTTATTTCCAATACCAAAAATATGCTTTATCCAATTTTGCATGAACTAAGCCTAAGATCTCATTTTCTCCTTTTCGCCAACCTCGTCCTTGGATAATAGAATAAGAGTTCCAAATTTTCTTGGGGTACTTCGCATTAGTGTCACCAAGTGTTGAATGAAGGCAGTGAATTCCACTACTTGTGACTTTAATTTCTCCTTTTTTGCCTCATCCTTGTTCATCCACTTGAAATTTTTGGATGCTAAACCTTGAAGCTCATCAATCTCTTGCACTCTATTGGTGGAACCGATATGGATTGTTAAAATATTAAATTCTTCTAGAAAAATAGTCATGTTATTTTTTTCCGCATAAGGAGTAGCTACATGCAAAATTCTAGAGCCTAAGGCATCCCTGGTCATATGAGACCTTATTTTAGCCTTCTTTTCTCCTTAAGCCTTTCAATATTTCTCAAAATTGCCTCTAAACTCAATTGAGGAGTCTCAACAATTGGCCTTTTGCTCTTTAAATTTTCCTCTAACCAACCCAAGGCAACAACTTTATTTGATATTCAAGGAGGATAACTTTCTAATTGAAGGTCCTCTATTATGACCTCTTTGTGTATTTTCTCCTCTTGCTTGTTAGGCTTCTCAGAATCTAGAATTTCTTCTGAAGGTTCCCCTTCTTGTACTGGTGGAATTGAGGCATCCCAAACCAAAGACAAGCCAATCATACCATCCCTCTCCTAATTTTATATCTCCAATATTTTATCTATATTTTTTATAGAGGGATGCTCCATTATTTCTTATTAGAAGAAGAGAGAGTGGCTTGTGCTAATTGATTCAACAAGGATCTATTGACTTGGGAAAGCATTGTAGCAACCACTTCCTTAGGCATATTGGAAATATGGGAAATGAAATTTTGAAGGAGATCTAATGAATTAGGAAGGGAAAAGGTAGAAGGGACAATAGATGCAATGGTGGACATGGTGAATTGGGGAAGATGAATATATGTAGAAGGAGGGAGAGAGGTAGGAGATGGAGATGAATCAATGGAGATTGGGGTAGTGGAGGGCTTAGGAATGGATGAAGTGATGTCCATTGAGATACCAAGTGAAAGAGGTGAGGAGAAGATATATGAAAAGATGTTGGATGCAACTAAAAATATAGAAATTGGTGGAGAATCTAGAGGTGTGAAAGATGGAGGGGGTGAAGGAGAAGAATATCCTTTTTCCTCCATGGGTTCCAAATTCATTGTCCCTTTTCTTTTGGATATCTTAGGTTGGGACCTACTTGGATTTGCACCAATCTTCCTGTTATATACCCTTGATTTGGTAGTAGGATTCCTCTCTTCTATGGTATTCATAGCTTTCCCTTTGTTCTTGGGAGGATTTCCCATTTCCTTCTCCATAGATCCTTCACTAAGCCCAATTTTCTCTTTGATATGTTCTTCCACACTAGAGAAAAATTCTCCTTGGAACCTTCTATATGTAAGCTCCACTCCTTGAGCTAAGAGAGTAGAAGGTTGTGGTTCCATCCACATTTTTTTCCTTCTCAAGACTAGCCTATTGATAACATCTATGTCAATTTATTCCTCCTCGGTGGAATCAAGAAGTGGGATGGGTTGATTAGAAAATTGGTTATACTCATACTCAACCAATACTTAGTCATCTTATTGCACCTGGTTAGGAATAATGAAGAGAAAATTTATTCTAATATAGTCCACTATCAATGAAAGTAGGTTCTCTTCCCAACTTCCAAGTTATCCTTGCAAGTTGCCTAGAAATCTTCAATGTGCATTTGGTGGCCATACTGCTTCCCAACTTGCTTCTTTATCTTGTCAAAAGGATCAAAATGCTTCCTTCGACTATGGAAATTGAACCAAAATGTTTGTATCTCTACATCTAAATATTCAGCCAATGGGGCTGAAGGATATGCATACAACCTCTTCCAAAGGATAGAAGATAGGGAACCCCTGATCTGTGATTTCTCTTTAACTATTGGTGGGATGTACATAATTATATTGTCATTTCCAACATCACAATTTTATCATTGGGATACTTTGGCAACCTGTATGGAGCTCTTGAGAATCCCTCCATTCTAATGTATGCGAATTTTAGGAATTGGATGAGCCAATACCCAAATCTCTTTAACATTTCATTTGGAGGGGAGGAAAGTATTTTATTCATATCTTTGTGCAAGGTTCTAACTATGAACATGATGAATGCACCATTCACTTGCTTGTAATGGTTCTTAGCATTTTGAGCTTGGAGTTGAGGTTAACCATCATATACTTTGTATTGGTTTTGATTAGTGTTGGGGAGACCCAAATAAGTCAACCCTCTATATCTATAGTTGACCATAAAAAAGATACATGATGTATGAAGTCATAATGGATATTGTCGATTTATTTACTATGGAAAATTGATTGTGCAAATTTTTACTTATCATTTGTGCCTATGAGAACTTGGTGGAACCTCTCAATATCTCTTCCATGAAATAGAACATCTAGTTATCAAATGTTGAGGCTACAAAAATACTCATTACTCTTCTTAGTAAGGTGAATAAATCATTGAAATCGTCTATGAACTCACTCCTATACAAATGTTTGGTAAAATCATTCACAAATCCTTTTGGATGCTTCATCCATATATCATTAAAAAAAATTATGTAGGCCTTAGGATTTGCATCAAATATTCTAGTGGATTGTTCTCTAGTGGCAATGGTCATATTAGAGAATGACGCAATCCCAAATGCACAAGCAATGGAGTTAGTAGACAGGTTTTCTAGCACTCTCCCATATGTAGCTATGATTTCTCAAGAGTCCTTGTGATAATGCTCTTGTCTCTCCATAATCAACTTGGGGTACAACATGAAAGAAGGGAACCCAATAGCCTATTCTATCCTACTCTGCTTAATTCTCTTGGCCAATTTTGTCCTTTTGTCTTTGAAAACGCTTTCCTTGAATTCTTCCATGTTGGCTTGACTAAATTGGTATCACTAACTAAAAGCCAACTAGATGTGATCCTTCAGGGAGGATCAATTTTCTTGAACTCAAACTTCATTCTGGCAATTCTATCCATAAAACCTACAAAATAGATCATCTATAAGCAATCTGGTAATTATTTAACATACATTCAAGTTATGCTTAAATTTTCCAAAGAAAGAGCTTAGATAATTTCCTTTAAAATAATTGAAGAAAATACACTTATTGACATGATAACTAGTTATCCACAAGCTTTAGAAAACACCCACAATTAAATTTGCATAAGAAAATTACATTTAAACACCTAATATTAAATTGATTTTATTTGAAGCAAAGTGATCTTTGCAGAAAATTTGGAACAAAAAACCCCACAAAAAATAAGGGCCTATCAAGCCTTGCAAAGAAAACAACACCACCTACTACAATTATTTTGTGAAAAAAAGGAGAGCTATTTTTTATAGCAATTTCACCCTTCTAAACTCATGGAAAAAGCATTATCAAAATACTCAAAAAGTTTAAAATGCTATTAAAATTAAATACCAATTTAAGATGGCGTTGCGGGGATGTTTGAGGGTTGCATAGACTAGGGCTTGACAACCCTAGCTGCGATCTATTTACCTTGTCTTTTCCCTTGTAGACTAAGCTGCAGTGCTGGTGGGGGTTGGGAATCGACAGTGAGGAGTTTTTGGAGTGTGCGCAGGGGTTTGGGTTTGCAAGGGCAAGTGATTTTTGTAGGTTGAGTGGGGTTTATTTGGGGTTTTGGTTGGTGTAGGGGGTTGAGTAAGTGTGGTTTGGGGTATGGTTGCTAGCAGAGATTTGGGGAATAAGAAGAATCTATTTTTTTGTGAGGATTTATTGGGGTTTGATCCTCCCCCATTTTCCAATGTAAAGGTGGTCAAGTTTTAAAATAAATCTATGAGTGGTGAAGAATCATCCTAGATGGGGAGTCAACGACTTCCAAAAGTGAATTAGTGCCTAGAAAGGAGTATTTCTTAGTCAGTTTTGGTGATTCAACATGATTTAGTAGTGGAGAATGTAAGCTATCTGTGTAACCATGCTCTTATTTGTAAGTTTATGGGGACTCGGGTTTTTCTCTCATTCTTGGATTCATGGAATTGTTGTACATGGAACCCAAAAGGTGATATGGAGGTGATGTTGGCTGAAAATAATTATTTCATTGTGGTTTTTTCTTGCTCAACAGATCACAATAAGGCCTATGAGGGGGGGCATATTTTTATAAACAAGTGGGCCTATTTATTAAACCTTGGCATATTGGATTTAATCCTTCTAAGGAGTTTTCATCAATGGTTCTTGTGTTGGTTCAACTCTCGTGACGACCATTGGAGTTATGGAGAAATGATATCTTGCACATGATTGCTCTATTGCTAGGCAAGTTGGTTGGTCTGTCACAATAGATGTTGGATAAGAAGGTAATTCCTATGCCTATATTTGTATTGAAATTGATCTAAATAACCCTTTTCTAGATTCTTTGGAAATTGGGGTTGGAGACACTATGTGGATTCAATAGCTAGAATATGAAGTTCTTCCATTTCAATGTCATATTTGTCATGAGTATAGGAATATACAAAGGAAAATTCTTAAAGTTAATCATTATGGAAAGGTTACCAATAGTGCTACAACCAAAGTGCCTTCATGTGCTAAGCAAGTAAAAGATAAAGGGAAATCAATGGTGTCAGAATAAGTAAAAGATAAAAAGGGGTTCATTCCTATAAAGTCCCATAACACAGGAAGGGGCCATAAGTGATTCTAAAGACAGGCAAGAGAATGAGACCTATAATCACTTCGAGGCCATGGCGGATTTAGATTTGTTGGAGGGGACCCTAGGAAGTATGATCCTAAAGGATCCTATTTTAGGTTAAGAGCAGTTGGCTCCAATGGTGGATGCCAACCTGAGCAAGCAAGTGACCGATGAGTCAAAGATTTAGTTGGTTTTAAATCAAGAACAGGTTGCCTTCGGTGAGATGGGGCCAGTCGAGGGTCTAGAATTGGTCATGGTTTTTTCCTTGCATAATTATGATTTGAGGCCAAAAGGGGAGGTTTTAGCCCTTGGGAAAGGTAGTAAAGTTATGCCTTTGTTAGGTTTGCAACAAAATAACTTCAAAAAGGGGGTCTTAGAGAAGCCTCCCAAAGTAGGGAGGAAGAAGGATATGCGACATATAATTGCTATCCTAAGTTGTTTTATGCATCTCCACATTCTTTGGAAAGTGTTCTAGGGGACATGAGGGACAAAATATTTATTATTTATTTTCCTATAACAAATTGTAATTGCATTTAAAGAGGTGGACCTATTATGGTGACAGTTAAAGAGCATTTTGGGAGGATATTCCTTTTGGTCTTCCAAATTTATGAGTGGGGACCACTTTATTGTGCATTTCCATGCATGTTTTGCATGCTCTTGCATGGATGGGTGCCCAGGTTTGCATGTTGGTGCATGCTCTTACAAGAAGCCATCAGAGTTGTCAGAGAGTTATGGAGAACTCCTGATTGACAAATTCTAATTGGATGTGGGCTAGGCACCCATGTGAAGGCCATGTGATTGTCAAATATTTTATTCCATGTTTATGAGCTATCCACTAAGGGGGGTGTGGGTTTTTCCAAGTGGTTTTTCTTGTTATTTTTGGATACCATTTGTGGTATTCTCTCCCACAAACTTCTATATATTGGAGCCTTGAGATGGTGGTTTGTAGAGTTTATTTGTAGGTTATCAAAGCAACAAAGTGCTATCAAAATTTAGAGAGGAGTGTTGCATTGATGTATCTCTTTTGAAGATTAATAAAAATATTAGATCTCTTTAGGTGTGGATTTTTTCTCGTAAGGGTTTCTCCACGTATACCTTGTGTCACTTGTGTTTGACAACTTGTGGTATTGTTGATTTTTCTTTCATGTTTGGAATTGTTAATCACATAATCTCTTTATGGTAATCTTGGATACATACTCTTCAATTTAGAAGCACATTATTAAGTTCTATTACTGCAAGTTTCACCTTGGATTTTCAACATTTGGTATTAGAGCTAACAATTCTTCTAAGAGAGGGACACCTTTCTTTTGAGTGTTGTAGGTTTTTGGGTTGTAGTCAGAGTTCTTGTATTCTGGGTTTTGTAGATTTGTGAAGAAGATTGAAAATCATGGCTTCTACCTCTCATCTAGATATTGAGAAGCTCAATGGCACTGGTTACAATATGAGGAAATTAAAGATGGAGGATCTCCTTGAAGAGAGAGATCAACTTCTACTTCTACTTTGGCAGTTTCAAGCGGAAAGAAACTAGAATAACTGTTTGTTGAAGATTAGAAGAAAATGGACAAGAAGGCATGAGGAACCATTCAGTTGTGTCTTGCAAATTTGTCTTCTAGAATGTTTCAAAAGAATCCACTGCATTCAAGTTGTAGAGGAGGATAGGTGAAATCTACTAAACTAAAATTCTAACTAATAAGTTGTAGATCTCAAAATATATTTGTATTCTTTGAAAATGAAGGATGGTGATTCTATTACAGAACATTTAAATACTTTTAATATGATTATAATTCAGCTTGAATTTGTAGATGTTAACATAGAAGAAGAAGATAAATGTATTTTGTTGTTTTTATCTTTACCTAAATCTTGGGAAATTCTAATTGTTTCCATAAGTGGTGGTGGTACAAAATCGAAGATGGATAGTCTCATTTCTATACTTCTTTTAGAAGAGATGAGGAGGAAGTCCATGAATGTGAGCTCCCAAGATTTCTTGTATGTGTGAGGAAGGTCCAAAGAAAAAGGAGGGCCTAAAGGGGACAAAAAGAGAGACAAATCTAAAGGAATTTCTAAAATCCCTGGGAAGAGCAGAGTAAAGTGTTAGAATTGTGGTAAGAGAGGACATGTGAAGGAGTGTAGAAAAAATAAAAAGAGTTTAGATACTTCCATAGAAAAGTCCTCAGAAGGTGGCGATTCTGATAATTTGTTAATTTCTACTAACACTATTAGTGATGATGTTTGGCTTATTGATTCAAGTTGCTCCTACCATATGACTCCTCACAAGGAGTGGTTTAATTCATGTTAAACTTATGATGGGCGAGAAGTTTTCCTTGGTGATAACAACATAGAAGATTGTTGGTAAGGAAAAGGTAAAGTGTTTCAGTGATGGAAGGGTTAAAACCCTTGATCATGTTTTACATATTCCAAGACTTGTGAGAAATTATTTCAATATATAATTTGAATGATTCTAGAAATCATGTGACATTTGACAAGTCTGGTTAAAGGTTGGTAAGAGGGAGTTTCATGATTGGTAAAGGATCTTGGATAGGGACTTTGTTTAGGCTTAATGCTTCCAGTTTTTGTAACTCTTCCAATGTAATTGGCACTAAAAATGCATGTATATCAAGTGGCTCCATAGATTGGGTCACATAAGTGAAAAGGATCTTAAGACCATTTTGAATAAGAATTTGGTTGATAGTATTTCTAATTATTATGTTAGAAAAAATGATTTTTGTGAGAATTGTGTGTTTGGTAAACAAAATAGATCATCATTTCCTAATAGGATTAATAAATCTAAGAGATTATTAGAGATCATTCATTTGGATGTGTTTGGACCGGTGGATGTTGATTTTTTTTTTAAAATCTTGTTATTATATTACTTTCATTGATGATGTCTTAAGATACAAATAGATTTATTTTATGCATGAAAAATCTAAGGTTTTCTGTAAGTTTAAGAAATTTAAATCCTTAGTTGAGAAGCAAACGAATTATAAGATAAGGGTGTTAAGATTTGACAATGGGGGTGGATATCATTCTAGGGAATTTGATGATTTCTATAAGCATACATGAATTATTTGAAAAAAGACTACTCCTTATAAACCTTAACAAAATGGGGTAGAAGAAAGAATGAACCAAACCCTGATGGAAAGAACTAGGAGAATATTGAGTGGTGCTAAGCTTGATAGATGCTTTTGGGAAAAATATACAAGTATTGCATGCTATTTGGTTAATAGATCTCCTTGTTCAAATCTTGTTGATAGAACTCCTTATGAAGTGTGGATAGGTAGAAAGCTTTCTGTTTCAAATTTAAGGGTTTTTGGTTGTGATGCTTTTGTTCATGTGCCTCAAGTGAAGCATTCTAAGTTGGATCCAAAAGCACAAAAATGCATCTTTGTTGGTTATAGTGAGAATGTAAAAAGGTTATAAGATTTGGAATCCACTAACTTATAAAATGGTTTTCCCTAGAGATATGATTTTTAAGGAGTTTAGAGCTTACTTAGGTGAAGAACAACCAAAGGAGAAAGATAAGACAAAAATAGTGCACTTTGAGACAAAGATTGAAAAGCAAGAAGATGCGCATGTGGAAGAACAACCAAATGGATTTAAGGATGGAGAAGAAGAAGAGGGTTTAGAGAGTTCAAATGATTTGTAGGATGAGCATGTAGAAGAAGAAGAACAAAAAGAATCCCTTACTCCTACCTTGAGAAGATCCACGAGACAAAAAAATCTAGTTGATAGGTATAGCCCATTTAATTTTTGTTGTGTATTTTCTTAGTTGAGAATTGACAATGAACCTAGATCCTACAGGGCGACTCTTTCTTTAGAAGAAAGTGAGTCTTGGATGTAGGCCATGCATGAGGAGATGATGGATTTGGATAGTTGTTATACCTAGGATCTTGTGAGTTTTCTAAAAGGAAGGAATCCCATTGGATGCAAGTGGGTATATAAAAATAAATTTGGACCAAATGGTTAGTTAGAGTAATACAATGCCAGGTTGGTGGCCAAGGGCTACTCCTAGAGAGAGGGAGTTGATTTTGATAAAATTTTCTCTTATGTTGCTAAGTTAACTTCTATTAGATTCCTATTATATATTGTTTCTACTTATGATTTTGAAATAGAGAAAATGGATCTTAAGAAATGCTTTCTTTCATGGGGATCTTGAGGAAGATATTTATATGTGATAGCCAAACAATTTTTTTTGTGAAAGGAAAACAACACTTGGTTTGTAGGTTAAAGAGACCTTTATATGTTTTGAAATATTCACCCAAGATGTGGTATAAGAATTTTGATGCTTTGCACTGAAGTTAGGTATTTCTTAAAGTGAGGAGGATCATTGCATTTATATTAAGGTTATTGATGATTAGATTCTATTCATTGTCATGTATGTTGATTACATGTTCGTTTATGGGTAACAACAAGGTGATGATTAGGGAGCTTAAGACAACTTTTTGGCACATTTTATATGAAGGATTTAGGGGATGCAAAATATATTCTTGGGATGGAGATCAGTAGAGATTGGGTTCACATAAAGCTTTGGTTAAGTCAGAGTAAGTATGTTGATACTATTTTGTAGAGGTTTAATATGCATGACTGTAAACCAACAAATATTCCATTTCTGGTTGGTACGAAGTTGATTTTAGACATGTGTCCTAATTTTAATGATGATATTGAAGATATGTCTAACATTCCTTATGATAGTGTTGTTAGTAGTTTGATGTATGCAATGATTTGCACTAGACCAAATATAGCCCAAGCAGTGGGAGTTTTGAGAAGTTTTATGTCTAACCCTGGTAGAGAGAATTGGAATTTCATTAAGAGGGTGTTTAGATAATTGTGTGGTACTTAAAATTAATGTTTAGTTTATCATGGTATTGATGATGTGGATAAGTCACTGGACATATAGGGTTTTGTTGATGTAGATTGGGTAGGTGACTTGGGCAGTTGAAGCTCCACTAGTGGCTATGTTTTTACTTTGTTTGGAGGTGCAGTAAGTTGGATGAATAAGAGGGAGACTACAATTGCATTCTCCACAACAAAAGTAGAGTATATGGCTGCTACACATGCCTCTAAGGAGGTGGTTTGGCTATAAATACTTGGTAATGGTATTAGTTTTGATTGTAGGTGTACAAGAGGGGGGCCTTCATGTGCAAGGCCCCAGGTCATAGAGGGCCAAGATGCAGAAGGATACCCTAACTTACCTCATCTTAATGAGGTGTTAGGATATCTAGGATGAGAATTATGAGGACTATGAGGTCCTTCAACCAATCTACAGACCTAAAATGCAAAATGGGTCTAGGCGAGCCAGTTTTTAGGTTCAACACTACACCTCAGGAGGTTTTCTACCCGAGGATGAAAGCACGGTCCTTGGATGACAGTGCAATGCGTTGGCATCTCTAAAGTGCGTTGGCATCTGTACAACCAGACAATAATAGAGACAAGGTTAAACCTAATAAAATAGGCTAAAATCCTAGCTAACTATTACTATAGGGCCAAAATAATGTGATTAAGTAAATGAAATACTCTCTAATGTGATAAAGCAAAAATACGAGTTAAGGTGGCAAGAAGGATCTCACAAAGAAACTTGTTCACTAGCTAGCTCCACGAAAGCATGTCCACCTACACACAAGAGAGAGAGAGAGAGATAAAATGTTGGGTGGCTGTATAGGGGCCTGCCTCAGTTAGACCCCACTTTGGTGTTTCCACCTCCATGAACAACCAAGAAAGCAGGATAAAGGAAACAATGTAGTAAAGAGCACTAAAGCACTACAAAACAATAAGTGTGCTTACTCAACCAAGTGATAGAGGAGAGAAAAGGGAAGCTTACCACCTTCACCAAGAGCACTCAAGGCTACTTGGGGGAGAAAATGAGAGTACTTGAGCCTCTTCTGCAATGGTGTTTGTCCCTAACTTTCTCTATCGAAGTGATGGAGTGATGTATTTGTTGTAATGGAGTGCTTGAGATGCTTGGAGTGAGTGAAAGCGAGCTTGTGAATGAAGTGAAGAAGTTCAAATGAATGCTTAGAGGATGAAATGCTTGTTGAAGGAGTGAATTTGAAGAGGATATGGAGAAAAATGGCCATATTCAGGTTGGTCAGTCGAAGAGGCCATTACAACTTGACTCCCAATGAGAAGTGTAACGCCTTTGCAGGTTCATCCGCAAGAATCTTCTAGGGATGTAAGTGCACCATGTGAGCATCCCCAACAGAAATGCCTCCACTGACGCTCAAAATAGGTGTCAAGTGGGATAACAGCAGTGGGCTTATGTGTAATTAAGCCTTTGAACTTGGTTTTCTAAAGTGGAGAAGGGAAAAAGGATAATTTGCATAAGGGGTGCAAATTCACTCCTATACATTTTTCCCCCACTTTATCGAGCATGAGTACTGATGAGTGCTCGATAAAGTATGTCAAGGAAAGATTAAGGTTAGAAATGTATACCTGAACCATCAAGGAAGCAGACCACGATTTGGTGAACCTAAAGGTACAGGGCAAGCGAAGGACTTCATAGCTGCTCAGAACTATGAAGTTGGAGAAAGAAAGCATCTTATAGGCCCGCAAACCTACAAGGAGGAAACCCCTAAGAAATCTAGCATGAAGCAAGCCCCATGAAGCAAGCACCTTGCAAGCCCACATACCTGAAAGGAAGGTATCCCCCAAGAACTCTAGCATGGAGGAATCCTAAAGGAAGCACCCTACAGGCTCTCAGACCTGCAGGGGAGCCACCCCCAAGATCTCTCACATGGAGGAAGCTCAAAGGAAGTGCCCTACAGGCCCTCATTCCTACAGGGAGATATCCCCCAAGATCTCTCGCATGGTAGAAAACTAAGAAAGCAGACTCCATAGAGTCAAGAAGCAGCCAAGTAGGTGAGTAAGCGGATAGTCACGTAGACTTGTATAGGAGTGAATTTTCACCCCTTGTGTAAATTCCCCCTTTTCCCCTCTCCACTTTAGAAAACCACGTTCGGAAGCTTAATTCCACCTAAGCCCGCTACTTGCATCACACTTGCCACCTATTTTGAGCGTCGATGGAGGCGTTTCTATTAGGGATGCCCGCACGATGTGTAGAAATCCGTGCGGCATGCTTACATCCCTAGCAGATTCCTACGGCTAAACCTATAGAGGCATTACACTTCTCATTAGGAGTCAAATTGTAACACCCCCTTCAATTGACCGACCTGAATATGGTCGTTTCTTTCATTCCTTCATCAAATTCATCTCTTGAACAAGTGTTACATCTTCTTCACAATCCTCTAAGCATTCAAGCAATCCATCACACATTTCAGGCATCCATTCTCACACTCTCCCAAGCTCTCAAGTAACACTCTAGCACCTCATAGTAGCAAACACAACACTCCATCACTTTGGTAGAACAAGTTGGGAACAAAATACCATTGCAGCAAAGGCTCGAGTACTCTCATTTTCTCCTCCAAGTAGTCTTGAGTGCTCTTGGTGGAGGTGGTAAGCTTCCCTTTCTTTCCTTCTATCACTTGGTTGAGTTAACACTTTACTGTTTTGCAGTGCTTTTGTACTCTTTACTATATTAATTTCTTTATCTCATTTCCTTGGTTGTCCATGGAGGTGGAAACACCTAAATGGGGGTTTGACTAAGGCAAGCCCCTATACAACCACCCAAAATTTTCCTCTCCTTATGTGTATAGGCGTATGTGCTTTGCAGAGCTAGCTAACAAGTAGGATCTTCTACGAAATCATCTTCGTCACCCAAGCTTTGGTATATTTACTTTACCACCTTCGTTTATCTTTCTCGTATTTCATAGTGTTATTTTTCTCTCTTAGAAGTTGCTAGCTAGGCTGCTAGATTGTTTTATGATAAGTTTATATTATGTTTTCGATCCTCTAGTCGTATGAATGCCAACACACCTAAGAGACACCAATGTGTCATGCTGTCATCCTAGAACTGCGCTCTCATCCTCTAACAAAGAGTTATCTGAGATACAATAGTGAGCTTGAAAAATAGCTCACCTAGCCCCACTTCAAATCTCAAGATTGCAGAGTGGTTGCTAGACTCCATCATCCTCATCATTCTCATCATCATACCCTCAACATCCCACTAAGCTGAGGTAAGTTAGGGTAGCCTTCCGCATCTTGACCCTCTGTGACCTGGGGCCTTGCACATGGAGGTCCCCCTACCTTACATTTTGGTGAACTTTACATGAACCATTTTTGTTCCATTTTTGCGATATTGATAGTTCCTTTCCTCGTACTCTATGTGTGTTGTAGGTGTGAGTGTTGTAAGGTTGTGGCCTTGCAACCAAACTTGTGACCCCTAGTTGGCATAGTTGGAAGGTTCTAAAGGTATTACATAATGAAACCTTAGTTGGGTCATTATCTTATCCTTGTGCCTTTAGGGACTTTGCGAAAGCATTGTGTAGCGTGCGTGATGGCCTCCTTGCATCAACCTATCCCCTTCACGCAACCATTGGACAATGGGACTAGCATAGCCTTTACTTCACAGGACCTACCGATGGGTTTTAACAAAGAACCATCTCCTCTTTATATCCCCATGCAGATCAATGGAAACATTGTATTAGGTGTTCTCGTTGATCCAATGTCACAAGTAAACATAATAACCCAGGAGATTATGCTAATCAAATTTTTACATAAAGATGGGTATGATGCACCCGTAAGTAATATCTGCACACATGATGGGCTTTCCATGCCCCCTTTAGGTAGTATTGTCTTGTCGGTCTTGGTAGGACCTAAATATGTGAACCTCTTATTTGACATCATCCCTCGGTTTGAGGTCTTTAGGGTGAAATTGGGTATCCCTTGGTTGGTGGCAATGAATGCAGTACCCTCCGTCATGCATA
The DNA here is from genome assembly GCA_007258455.2 of Sequoia sempervirens. Lineage (NCBI taxonomy): Eukaryota > Viridiplantae > Streptophyta > Pinopsida > Cupressales > Cupressaceae > Sequoia > Sequoia sempervirens. The sequence continues at coordinate 52,045,123 of VDFB02000007.1, forward strand.
AATGTCTAAAATTTATCCACGGGGGCTCCGTACACGTAATCCACGACATTGGTTATAGACCATCGATTGCACGTGGTAGCTACTCCTTGGAATACTCTTGGCCTGCTCCCGTTGGTCCTATCCCACCTAGGACAAGCCTTCTACATCGAACATATCAAAACTATAAGAAAGTGCATCTAAGGCCGAAAGTTAGATACCCTCCCTCGCCTTATGCTATTTCACATAGGGCTTACTTAAAGGTTGACAACAATGCCATTAAGGCTCAAAAGAAGGAAGCAAAGAAGTAGTCTCATGATCCTCCTTCCTCTTCTATTGGTCAGTTTGATGCTTCTTCTCGCTCTATTGCAATACCATTAGGTCCTACTCCTCATCTACAGGAGAACCCTATGGTGCCCACTTGGCGAAAGCCTAAGCATCCTACATTCAGGCTTCCTGTTCTATCAATGAAGCCTATACTCATTCAGTATGACAAGAAGAAGGTCTTCCAAGGAGAGTCCTCTTTGTATTGATCTCCGCGACCTCCTACCACTCTTGCTCCCAAGGTAGTGAGTGGGAAGAGGCCCGTTATTGAGGCTCTTGAGCCAAATCCTCCCGCTGTCCTACAACTTGTTTTTCCTACTCCCATTCAGGAATCTATTTCTCTGCCAGTAATGGCCATAGTGGATGTTCCTATGGTTGAGTAGGAGCCTTCTGCTTCTTCACAGACTCCAGCCTCTAGCTTTAAGAGTTGAAGAAACCACCTTGCACATGAATGCAAGTGTCGGTGAAAGGCCCTCTTAGCTGAGCAATCCACCTCACAAAGAAGGCAAGAAGAGACAATCGCCTTGCTTTAGGGCCTCCTGTAGTGTCGCCCTCTTCCATCCCTTCTGCTTCCCTCCAGTTTGCTTCTGCGATGTTTTCGACTTCTGCTGTGAGTGTAAATACACCTAACCCAAAGGGGGTACATGTGTTCATTGCTCCTTCGGTGGAGCCACCTCTGTTGATCTCCATTCTAGATATCCAACCTTTTCTAAAGCCCATGGATATGATTAATACCTCGATTGTATTTGTTGCGGTCCTTTCCTCCTCTTCCTCTGCACCCCTAGCCTCATTTGGGGGGAGTTCATCTCCTCTGGTGAAGAAAGAGGTGGAGAGTGGTCCTTCTAGCAATGAAGGGCATAAGAGGAGCCCACCTTCTTCACAAGGTGGTCCTGTGATGACTTCTTATGTCCTAGTGATGGAACTGGTCCCGCCTTCCGTTGAGTTCGACACCACTCCTGAGTCACTCGGCGAGCCTAGTGGTGAATCTCATGCTCAGCCTATCCCATATGTTGAAGTTAGACATGGTGCTTCTATGGGGTGCATGATTAACTCTGTGGATGAAGTTTCGGCCTTATCAGCGATCTTTGCAAAATCATTGACCTTGACTGATCAAGAGCTCAGTGGAGAGGACCTCGAGGGGCCCTCTTCCTTAGCCCTTGTTGCGGGAGGGTTAAACGCTCCTCCTCTTAACATCCCTCCACTATAGGCTCATCCTCCTTCCCTCTATGATGATCTAGAGTGGGAAGCGGATGACCTCTCACCTGATCAATGTTAGGAGGAGGCCCCTTCTTGATCTTTTGTGTGTGTGTGTTTTGTGATGTGTTCCCTCATGTTCATGCTATGTGTGCCTGGATGACCCCTGTCACCCCTGTTGGTGTTTAGATACAGGCATGGTTTTTGTTTCGTAAACCTTCTTCATCATGGGTTTGTAAAGAGAGGGCTTAAACCTTCCCCTGAAGCTAGAATAAATTTAATCATCCCCTTGCGTGGGGGCATATTCTTTCTTTTGAATTCCTTGATGAATTGAACATATTTCAAAAGGTTTCCTTGATGAAGGATCAATTTGAGAGAGAGAACATCTACTTTTGAACTGCACATCCCTTGAGTAGATCCTATCTTCATGGTGGTTTCCCAAGGGACCCCTTCGAAATTTTTCAAAACTATCAACAGTCCGTGCAACTATCTGCTCACTCACCCACATGGCTACTTCCTGACTCTATGGAGTCCACTTTCTCAGGTTTCCTCCATGTGAGAGATCTTGGGGGATACCTCCTTGCAGGATTGAGAAACTGTAGGGTGCTTCCTTTGAGCTTCCTCCATGTGAGAGATCTTGGGGGTGGCTCCCCTGCAAGACTAAGAGCCTGGAGGGAACTTTCTCAGGTTTCCTCCATGCGAGAGATCTTGGGGGTTACTTTCCCTATAGGACTGAGAGCCTATGGGGCACTTCCTTGGGTGTTCTTCATGCTTGAGTTCATGGAGAATAGCTTCCCTATGGGACTGAGAGATTGTAAGGAACTTCCTTGGGTACTCTTCATGCTTGAGTTCATGTTGAATACCTTCCCTATAGGACTGAGAGCTTGTAGGGAGCTTCCTTTGGGTCTCCTCCATGCTAGAGTTTTTGGGGGACACCTTCCTTATAGGACCAAGAATCTATAAGGTGCTTTCTCTCTTTAGCTTCATAGTTCTGAGTAGCTATGGAGGTCTTTACTTTCCCTATACCTTCAGGTACACCAGACTGAGATTTGCTTCCTCAATGGTTTAGGTATATATTTCTAACCTTACACTCTCCTTGATCTACTTTATCGAGCACTCATCAGTATTCATGCTCACTAAAGTGGGGGAAAAATGTATAGGAGTGAATTTGCAGCCCATGTGTAAATTCCCCTTGTTTTCCTCTCCACTTTAGAAAACTATGTTCAAAGGCTTAATTCCACCTAATCCCACTACTTGCATCCCACTTGGGGCCTATTTTGAGCATCGGTGGAGGCGTTTCTATTAGGGATGTCCGTGCAACACGTAGATGTTGGTGCAATGTGCTTATGTCCCTGGTAGATTCCTATGGTTGAACCTGTAAAGGCGTTACACTTCTCATTGGGAGTCAAGTTGTAGCGCCCCCTTCAGCCGACCGACCCAAATATGGCCATTTCTTTCATTCCTTCAAATTCATCTCTTGAACAAGCATTTCATCTTCTTCACAATCCTCTAAGCATTCAAGCAATCCATCGCACATTTCATGCATCCATTCTCACACTCTCTCAAGCTCTCAAGCAACACTCTAGCACCTCATAGCACCAAACACAACACTCCATCACTTTGGTAGAACAAGTTGGGAATGAAACACCATTGCAACAGAGGCTCAAGTACTCTCATTTCCTCCCCCAAGTAGCCTTGAGCACTCTTGGTGGAGGTGGTAAGCTTCCCTTTCTTTCCTTCTATCACTTGGTTGAATCAACACTTTACTGTTTTGCAATGCTTTTGTACTCTTTACTATATTACTTTCTTTATCTTGTTTCCTTGGCTATCCATGGAGGTGGAAACACCTAAACGAGGGTTTGACTGAGGTAGGCCCCTATACAACCACCCAACATTTTCCTCTCCTTTTGTATGTAGGTGTACGTGCTTTGCAGAGCTAGCTAGTGAACAAGCTCTTCTATGAAATCATCTTCGTCACCCAAGCTTTGGTATATTTACTTTATCACCTTCATTTATCTTTCTCATATTTTATAGTGTTATTTTTGTCTCTTATAAGTTGCTAGTTAGGCCGCTAGCTCATTTTATGATAAGTTCATATTGTGTTTTCAATCCTCTAGTCATACGGATGCCAGGGCACCTGAGAGACGCCAACGCGCTGTGCTGTCATCCCAGAACTGCGCTCTTGTCCTTTGACAAAGAGTTATTCAAGATACAGTATTGAGCTCGAACACTAGCTTGCCTATCCCCGCTTTGAATCTCAGGATTGCAGAGTGGTTGTTGTACTCCATTGTCCACATCATTCTCATCCTTATACCCTAAATATCCCACTAAGCTAAGGTAAGTTAGGGCAACCTTTTGCATCTTGGCCCTCTGTGACCTGGTGCCTTGCACATGGAGGTCCCCCTACCTTACAAGACCATCAATAATTCAAAAGAATTTCAAAGGGGTCCCTCAAGAACCCTTCAAAAGAAGAGGGGTCCACTCAAGGGACATGTTGTTTGAAAGGCGAGGTCTAGTCAGACTGCCCACAAGCTAGATGCAAAGAAATTCGTTTGAGAGAAAAGAAAAGAAATTCAAAGGGGATCCCTCGGGAACCCCTCAAAAGGAAAGGGGTCCACTCAAGGGATGCATAATTCAAAAGTAGATGTTTTCTTTCTCAGATTGATCCATCATCAAGGGATCCTTTTGAAAGATATTCACTTCATCCAGGAACTCGAAAGGAAGAATATGCCCCCACATGAGGGGAAGGTCAAAGTTGTTCCCACCTCAAAGGAATATTTCAAATCATTTCTTTATGAACTCGTGATGAAGGAAACATGTTCCAATAGGGTTTGAATTTGAGAATGCGATTATGAAGAAAGGTTTGCAAATATTTTTGAGAAAAGATTCGTTGGCAATGAGTGCATTTTTTGAAAAGAAGAAAGAACTGTGTCACACATGAGAGGGACAACTCAAGAAAAGAAGAGAAAAACATAAAGAGAAAGCAAAAGAGAGAAGACAACATGAACAAAGGGCATAGGTGGATATGGTTTACTGGGGTTAGATCTGTTTGAGCTCATATTAATAATAGGTAACCGCGATGCAAGTCAAAATATCATTAATCCCCAACCAGATCAGGAAGAATGCACAAAAAACAAAGTAAAAATAAAAAATTGGGTCAACATGGAAAGGAAGCATAAATTCGCTCGACACTTTGCATCGTCCCCAACTTATCAAAAATCAAGCACAAACATGGAAGAATGATGATAAAAATAGAAGAAGGTTTACATCACAAAAAACCATGCGTGTATCCAAGCACCAACAAGGGTTACAAGGGTCGTCCAAGTACACATAGAACATTCACGAGGGAGCACATCACAAAAACCACACACACAAGATCAAGAAGGGGCCTCCTCCTAACATTGATCGACCAAGAGGTCATACACTTCCCACTCTAGGTCATCATAGGGGGAAGGAGGATGAGTTTGTAGTGGCGAGATGTTAAGAGGAGGAGCATGCGACCCTCCCACAATAAGGGATAAGGAAGAAGGCCCCACAAGGTCTTCTTCACCGAGCTCTTGTGGAAGTAGGGTCATCGATTTCGCGAAGATCACTGAAAAGGCTGAAACCTCATGCATAGAGTTAAACATGCACCCTGTAGGGGAATCATGTCTGACTTCAATGGACAGGGTAGGCTACACCTGAGACTCATCGCTAGGCTCGTCAAATGACTTGGGAGCGGTGACAAACTCAGGGGAAGATGAGACCAGTTCCGTCACCAAGACACAACAAGTCAATGCAGGGCCACCTTGCGGAGAAGGCAAGCTCCTCTTACATCCTTCGCTACTAGAAGGACCACCCTCCACCTTTTTCTTCATTGGAGGAGATGAAATCCCCATAGATGAGGCTAGAGGTGTGGAGGAAGAGGAGAAAAGAACCACAGTGTATACCACCAAGGTATTAGTCATATCCACAGGTTTTGGGAGAGATTGGATATCTTGGACGGACATTAGTAAAGGTAGCTCCACCGAAGGAGTGATGAACACCTATACCCCCTTGGGGTTAGGTGCAATTGTACTTGTAGCAGAAGCCAGAAGTAGTGCATAACTAGACTGGAGAGAAGGAGAAGGAAGGGAAGAGGGCGACACTGCTAGAGGCCCTGAAGCAAGGGCAATTGTCTCTTCCTCCTTCCTTTGTGAGGTGACCTACTCAGCTAAGAGAGTCTTTCACTGACACTTGTGCTCGCACACAAGGTGATTTCTATGACTCCTTGAGCTTAAGGCTAGAGGCTGTGAAGGAATAGTGGGCTCCTACTTAACCATGGGGACGTCCACTATGGTCATTTTTGACGGAGGAACAAATTCCTGAATAGGAGCACAAGGAGCAGGGGGAGTCGGCTCAAGAGCCTCGGCAATGGGCCTATTCCTATTCACTACCTTGGGGGCAAGAGCGCTAGGAGGTCGTGGATCGAATTCCCTTTGGGAACCTTTCTTTCCACTGTATAAGTAGTACCATGGTACATGGTATTCATTAGGAAGGTTTGCAATCCTGAGCTTAGGCCTACGCCAAGGAAGAATCATCAGACTCAACAGATAGCCATCGGGCCAACTCATCTAGTACTCTTCGTAAGAAAGGGGAGAGGACGAGATAGTCTGGCGAAAATAAATCTTCTCTTTTCCTTTACAGGAAGGAGAGGGAGTCGGCGTGGACTTCCCCTCTCTCTTTTGAGAAGAGGGAGCAGTCGGTACGACCTTCTCCTTCTCCTCTCAAGAGGAGGAGGCAGTCAATTGTTGTATCATAGGAAGGGTCAGATTTGTCTATCCCTTGCTCCCAGTCTTATACTTTACATAATTCTTGTAAAGTAGGTCTATTCTTGGAGGAAGCGGGCCAACTGGGGAGGGCCAAAAGTGATCCAATGGATATCCACCATGGGACACCAGGGCCTGGTATCCAGTGTCATGCACTACATGCACGACACCTTCATGGGAAAAATTTAAACACTTGTGAATAATGGAGGTGATTCCATTCATGGAAGCTAGCCAAGGTATGCCTAGCTTCATCCTTACCAAATCTGACTCCAGGATAACATCAAAAACCATGTCAACAACCCTAGGTCCAACTAGGACGAACAAAGTTATCGAGCTGTAAGGTTTGAGACACATACCATTGTGCATACAGATGGTTGTTTTTGTTTCTTAATATTCTTTCCTTTGTAATGAATTTAATACTAATGTTCCCTTAGTGATAACATTCACATGGCTTGCACGGTCTACCAAGACCCCTATCACAATGTTACCATTGATGCAAGTGAGAATGTAGAGAGGCGAGGGTTTATTGTTTAAGGGAAAATCTTGTGATGTGAATGTAATGTCCTATGAACTAGGTGCAGATAGAGCAATAGAAGTCACCATGACCATGTTAACATAGGCCCCAGGTTGAGTAACATAATTAGTGGGATCTACAATCATGTTAGCAGAGTGAGACGGAAACGGGTCTATGTATATCTGTAATTCACTATTAGCTTTCGCCATTGTTTTGTTAGCATTTTGTTTGCTACCATCGAGATGAATAGTACCATCCTCGATGTGATCCTATATCTCATGATGCAGGTGCATACACCATTTGGTATCATGTCCATTAACTTGATCATACTGACAGTAAGTGCTCCCATCATACCAAATAGGGTAAGGTTCCTTAACAGGCTTATGATTTGGCAAGGTTACGATCTTATCCTTCAATAACTTCTACAAAATAGAAGAATAATATTTTGATATTTTTATCAGCAGCGAAAACTACATTTGTAATAGTCTTACCTTTCCCAGAGATTGACATGATGGACTTTCCCTCACAATGGGAGCGTGAGGAGGATCCCCCGAACTAAACAACTGTCTATTGGAACTCTCGTAAAGCCGCACACATGTGCATAAAAGAAGCGTACTTCATAAGGGTGAAGTTCTCTTTCCAAGGCCTTTGTAAGTTCCCTATGAATACCTTCTGCATGTCAGAATTAGGCAGCTGATACGAGATTTGTGAAAGAAGCATTTGGTAGCGCACTATGAAATCAGTGATTTTTTTCTTATCTCCTTGTTTACATCGGATGAGATCTGAAAAGGTCATCTTCGGCCTGATGTTTTCTTGAAATTTTCTAAGGAATTGATTTACAAGCTGGTCAATTGGGAAAATGGAATTTTCAGGCAAGGAATAATACCACTCGAGTGTCGTGTCCTTGAGAGATCAGGGAAAAAGTTTGGCCATCAATGCATCATGATAGAAGAAGTCTATGCACAGGGCGTTAAAGGTAGACACATGTGTCTGTGGATATCCTTTACTTCCATACTTTTCAAATTTAGGGATCTCCATTCCTTGGGGGAAGGGAGTGTTTAATATTTCATCCAAAAATGGGCTATGTCAGACAAAAGGCTAGAAGATAGGCTGGGAAAAGGCTTGGGAAAGACTCACTAACTGGCTTTGCATCTTACCCATATTTTGAAGAAGAGTGTTCAAAATAGGGTCTTTAGAAGATAGAGGGCCAAAGGAACCTCCTCTAGAACCACTGCCAAAGCCACATGTAGAACCGCCATTGGTGTGACTTTTTCTAGAACCACTACCAGAGCCACCACCACTAGTAGGGCCTCCACTGAAACCACCACCATGACCTCAACTAGAACTGCTTCCACCAGAACCGCTTCCACCAGCACCACCTCTGCTACTGAATCCACCACCACTACCAAAGCCTTCACCACTCATCCCACCAAATCCTCCACCACTAGAGGTGATAGGGGGTGAAGCTAAAGCCCAAGGGGACCCTGTTTACTTTGATAGTTTTAGATTGTTCGGAGATAGCTGGGATATTGATAGAAGGGACTGCGCCAACCATGTAAACGATGTGGGAGGCATAAATACTCCTAACTGTTCTTCACGCTCTTCAAAAGTGACTCCTTGTGCGAAGCTAGGATTGTTCAAAGGAGCACATGCTTCGGCGAGAATAAGGAGGCTAGTCAAAAGTTCTATGCCTATTCGATCTTTACCCATCATATGTTTTAGTTTGCTGATAACCCGAGTGGCTTTATCTGTCTTCGGATTTCTTTCCAAGTGGTTTTCTAAGTTTCCCAACCCTTTAGCGAGGATGAAGATGTATTCTGTAGGGATTTGAATGGCCTCATTCTTTTCCACTGATGATGGTGTAGGAGAAGTAGGGGGAGTGGGAACGCGATTGGTTTCATCAAAGAATCCCATCTCATTCCTCGATAACTACTCCACGACCACACTAACAACGGGACCAAAGAAAAGGCCTGTAGATAACCTAATAGAGATCTTCATCCTTTCCATTGGGAGGTGTCGTACACTTCTCCTAATGATATACCTAGAAGTTGTGGACTAGGTTGTGATGCTCATAAACCTTCACAACACTCGAGAACACAATAGTCATGAAGTACACAAGAGAGGTCTCAACACCAATGGATGAACAAAATTTGTTTCACGTCAGGTTCACCAAAAATTTAAGAGAGGGGGACCTCCACATGCAAGGCCCTAGGTCACGAAGGGCCAAGATGTGGAAGGCTTCTCTAAATTACCTCAACTTAATGGGGTGTTAGGATATGCAGGATGAGAATGATGAGGACTATGACGTCCTTCAACCACTCTATAGACCCAAAATGAAAAATGGGGCTAGGCAAGCTAGTTTTTAGGTTCAACACTACACCTCAAGAAGCTTTATGCTTGAGGATGAAAGCACACTCATTGGACGACAATGCAGCACGCTGGCATCTCTAAAGTGTGTTGGCATTTGTATAGCCAGAAAATGACAGAGACAAGGTTAAACCTAATAAAATAGGCTAACAACCCAGCTAACTATTAGTAAAGGGCCAAAATAACGTGATTAAGTAAATGAAACTCTCTAATGTGATAAAGCAAAAATACAAGAGTTAAGGTGGCAAGAAGGATCTCACAAAGAAACTCGTTTACAAGCTAGATCTTCAAAAGCACGTCCACCTACACACAAGAGAGAGAAAGTGTTGGGTGGTTGTATAGGGGTCTACCTCAGCCAGACCCCATTTTGGTGTTTCCACCTCCACAGACAATCAAGAAAGCAGGATAAAGGAAACAATGTAGTAAAGAGCACTAAAGCACTATAAAATAGTAAGTGTGATTACTCAACTAAGTGATAGAAGAGAGAAAAGGGAAGCTTACCACCTTCACCAAGAGAACTCAAGGCTGCTTGGGGGAGAAAATGAGAGTACTCAAGCCTCTGCTGCAATGGTGTTTGTTCCTAACTTGCTCTATCGAAGTGATGGAGTGATGTATTTGCTGCAATGGAGTACTTGAGATGCTTGGAGTGAGTGAAAGTGAGCTTGTGAATGAAGTGAAAAAGTTCAACTGAATGCTTAGAGGATGAAATGCTTGTTGAAGGAGTGAATTTGAAGAGGAGATGGAGAAAAATGGCCATATTTAGGTCAATTGACTGAAGAGGGTGTTACAACTATGCTCCTAATGAGAAGTGTAATGCCTCTGTAGGTTCAGCCACAAGAATCTGCCAGGGATGTAAATGTGCCACGCGGACTTCTATGCACCACATGAGCGTCCCTGACAGAAACACCTCCATTGACACTCAAAACAAGTGCAAAGTGGGAAAAAAGCAGTGGGTTTATGTGTAATTAAGCCTCCAAACTTGGTTTTCTAAAGTGGAGAAGGGAAAAAGGGGAATTTGTGTAAGGGGTGAAAATTCACTCTTATACATTAGGAAAATGAGGATTGGATGTGATAGACAGAGTGCCATATGTTTAGTCAAAAATCTTGTATCATGCTCATACTAAGCATGTTGATGTTAAATATCACTTTGTGCGAGAAATGATTGAGAATGGTAAGGTCTTGATTGAGAAGGTTGACACTTTGTATAATGTTGCAAATTCTCATATGAAGCCAATGGCCACATATAAGTTCTCTTGGTGCAGGAAGGCCATGGACCTTAATCACTGTACTTAATTTTATTTTATTTATATCTCATGGATGTAATTGTAATGTATAATGTCAAGTGGGAGAATGTTAGGATAGGTGAAATTATAATTGCTATCCTAATTTGATTTATGTGTCTCCACATTCTTTAGAAAGAGTTCTAGGGGACATAGGGACAAAATATTTATTTTTTATTTTCCTATGACAAATTGTAATTGCATTCAAAGAGGTAGACCTATTATGGTGATAGTTAAAGACCATTTTTGGAGGATATCCCTTTTGGGCGTCCAACTGTGTGAGTGGGGACCACTTTGTTGTGCATGTCCTTGCATGTTATTTGCATGTTTTGCATGCTCTTACATGGTTGGGCACCCAGGTTTTCTTGTTGTTGCATGCTCTTGCATGAAGCCGTCATAGTTGTCAGAGAGTTATGGAGCACTTGAGATTGACCAATTTTGATTGGATGTGGGTTAGGTGCCCATATGAATGCCATGTGATTATTCAATATTTTATGCCATGTTTATGGGTTGTCCACTAAGGGGGGTGAGGGTTTTTCCAGGTGGATTTTCTTTTTATTTTGGGATACCATTTGTGGTATTCTCTCCCACAAAATTCTATATATTGGAGCCTTGAGATGGTTTATAGATTTTTTTTGCACGTTGTCAGAGTGATGAAGTGTTACCAAAATTTAGAGATGAGTTTTGTATTGGTGTATTTCTTTTCAAGATTAATACAAACATTGGATCTCTCTGGGTGTGGAGCTTTTTCCCACAAGGGTTTCTCCACATATATCTTGTGTCACTTGTGTTTGGTAACTTGCAGTATTGTTGATTTTTCTTTCATGTTTGGAATTTTTAATTATATAATCTCTTTATGGTAATCTTTGATACATACTTTTAGATTTGTAAGCACATTATTAAGTTCTATTGCTGCAAGTTTCACCTTGTATTTCCAACATTTGTTAGGGTTGCAACAAAATAACTTCAAAAGGGGGTCTTAGAGAAGCCTCCCAAAGTGGGGAGGAAGAAGGATCAAGATAAAATGAAGCTAATGGGTGAAAATTTGGTGGAGTTAGGATCAGTTAATCCTATTGAATCCCATTTTTCTATTCCCCAGAAATGATATTTCTATCTTGGAATGCAAGGGGTTTGAACAACATCCCTAGACAAAAGGTTGTTTGTGAGTTATTTAGAGTGCATTCCCCTAATGTTTTATTTATTCAACAATATAAGGTGTCAATTGATGAAATGTCCATCATTGCTTCTAAGTTGTGGAGAAGTTTCCAGTGTCAGTCTATTGGGGCATAGGGAAAAGTTGGAGGGTTTGTGTGCCTTTGGGATCTGTGTAAGGTAAATCCTCTATGGTGGGTCTCTAGTAGACATTCTATGACTGGTTTCTTCTAGTTTCAAGATTTTGGGGAAGTGTTCCTACTCACCAATGTGTATGCTCCAAATATTTACCTATAAAATCTAGTTTGTAGTTACACATCCAACATGTGAGATATCTAGCCCCTTTATTCCCATGGACTATGACGGGAGATTTTAATGTTATTATTAGTTTCGAGGAAAATAAGGGGGAAGTGGCTAGGTTGGAGGCCTCTTCTATTATTTTTAAGGATAACATCTGATTGTTGAATTTGGTTGATATCAAGCTAGGGAATGGATTGTATACTTGGAGTAATAGAAGATATGGGGTAAAGTCTATTTCAGAGAGACTAGATAGTTTCCTGGTGTCATTTTTGGATTGGTAATAGATGGTGAGTAGCTTGGAGATTTTGGATTTGGAGGGGCTTTGACCAGTGGCCTATCAAATTCTCAATGTCTATTTTGGGAGTCAATAAGAACCCTTCCTTTAAGTTCTAATTAATGTGGTTGTGAGAGCCATCATTATCGGATCTGGTGAGGGATTGGTGGTGGAAAGGTATGTTTGTGCATGGGACAACTATGCATTCCTTTGTGAAAAGACCACAATTTGTGAAGCTCCAGCTTAAGAAGAAGAATAGGTAGTGCTTTGGGAACATTTTCTAGGCTAAATCAGGAACCCAAAACCTCTTAGATGCAATCACTAGATAGATTTGGGATCATGGCCTTTCAAAAGGATTCCTTAGAGAAGAAGGTGAGTCTTTGAAGGAATTAGAAGAATGAGAACCGTGTGAGGAGATCTATTGGAAATAAAATTCCAAGATTGATTGGCTACAAGAGGGCGATAGGAACACTGCTTTATTAACTTTGTTAAAGACAAAAGGCATGGGAATTTGTTATCCAAACTTTAGTGACATCTCAGGGGAGCCAACTATCTTTCTTTCTTGATATTTCAGAGGAGGTTACCTAGTACTTCTCTTCTCTCTACAAGGAGGATTCCCCTTGCTTTGGAGGAAGAGAATCTTATTCTAAATTGTATTCCCTCTATAGTATCTAATGAGATGAATGACATTCTCTATTTCCCTATCACTCTTGATGAGCTAGAGGGGGTAGTTTTCCATATGAGAAAAGGGAAGGCCCCTGAACTAGATGGATTTCCTATAGAATTATTCCAAGAATTCTGGGAGATTTTCAAATATGATTTATTGGTAGTTGTGCAAGAATCTCAAGTAAACAAACAGATGTTGAGAGTTTTGAATTCTACTTTTTTGTGCTTATTCCCAAGAGGGAAGAGGCTAATTCACTAGATCTATTTAGGCTGATTTCTCTTTGCAATGTACTCACATCTCCAAAATTATTATGGAGAGATTTAAACCATGTCTTAACATAGTTATATCAGAAGAGCATAGTGGTTTTGTGATTGGCAGACAAATCTTAGATGGGGTTGTTATAGAAGTTGAGGTCATTCATTCAATGGAAAGATCCAAGGAAAAGAATATGTTCATGAATCTGGACATGGCTAAAGCCTATAATCAGGAGAGATGGTCTTTTTTGCAAAAAGTGCTCAGTGCTTTAAGGTTTTGTAATAAATGGATCAAGTGGGTAATGAATTTCATTACATCAACCTCTTACTCAATTCTTATTAATGGTAAGCCTTCTAATTTGTTTGGGGCCTCTCAAGGTCTTTAGCAGGGAGACCCCTTGTCACCTTATCTCTTCACCATATTAGTTGAGGGTTTGGGAATAATTATAAAGGATTATATGAAACAAGGGCTTATTCAAGGGTGGATTTGGGGGTTTGTTCTTCCTACTCAATCTCACTTATAGTTTGTGGATGATACTACCTTACTGGAAACTGCCAAGATCAAGGAAGCTACCAACATTAGACGGGCGTTCAATATTTACCTTGTCACCTCGGGTCAGAGGATAAATGAAGTTAAGTCTTCCATATATTTTTCAAGAGTCCTCCTCTGATTCAATTGAGAATAGCTTAGATTCTCAGGTTTTAAATTGGTTCCCTCCCTTGGTGTACTTAGGTATTCCTATCTTAGTGGGTCCTTTACCTTGGGAGACCTGGAAAAATGTGATTGATAAGTTTTAGGGTAAAATTAATCATTGGAATATTAGGTGGATTTCCTTTGCAGGAAGAGTGTTATTATTAAAATCAGTGGTCCAAGCACTACCTATATACATATGTATGGTGCAAGTGGCTCCCTTAAGTTTTATCAAGGATCTAGATATTCTTTCTAGAAATTTTTATGGGTAGGGAATCTAGACTCTACGAATTGGTCTTTGGTTAAGTGGGAGGATGTATGTAGACCAAAGCAGGAAGGACGCCTTGGGCTATGACAGGTTGTTGTCACTAGCCAAGCCCTTGCTGTTAAGTTATATTGGAGGTGGTGCACTAATTAGGACAAAGAATGGGCTAGGATCCTATTGTATTACCTAAGAGGCACAGTGAGTGTTGATGTGCCTAGGTTTGGCATGTCTAGAAGGGGATCTATGATTTGGGATAATCTTAACAAAGGGATCAATCAAGGTTTGTTTTGGATTTGCAATACAGGATATAGGGCCCTATTCTAGTTTGATTATTGGGATGGACATCCCTCAATCCTTTCCATGTACCCACATCTTTGGAACATAGGTCATATATTTTTGGAGGTTGGTCTAAGGTGGAATATTTCAAAGTTAATGAGAGGGTGGGACATGTGGAGATGTTTATATGGAAATTTCCTCAAGAATGGCCACTAGAAGGGTTTTTCAAGCATCATGAGGAACTTTATTGCATATTAGCAGGTAGGGCTTGCAACTCCCTATCTTTGAATGATACCCTGGCCTGAAGTCTTGATCTAAGGGGGGTGTACAGTTGGATATAAATTTTTAGGTAGGTAGAAATATGGAGAGGAAGCACCTTTGTGGAAGAATTCTTGGAATAAGTTTTCCTGGAGCAAGTGTAGTTTCTTTTTATTGCTAGTGGCTTGGGATTAGTGTCTCACTTGGGAGAATTTGAGGAAGCGGGGATTTTAGGGACCTTTGATATAAATTATTTGTGGTAGTAATTCCTCTTCACATTTATTTCCATTGTTCTTTTGTTAGGTTCATTTGGCATCATTAGTGGGAGGCTTGGAAACAAGCATGTGTGCATGCTTCATCTCTAGTGGAGTTTTTGAGAAGTATGGGGAGATCGCCTGCTAAGGATGTTTTTCTTTAGGCGACCTAGAATATAGGACCCTCTTGTATCCTTTACCAAACTTGGCTATAAAGGAATAAGAGGATATTCCAAGATGGGGCTTTGGTTGTTCAATAGAGCTGGCAAAGGGTTGTGGGTATGATTCAAGAAACTATTCAGGCTAAGTGAGAGGTGGTTACTCCCATTGATCTTGGGGAGGTGGAGGTGATGAAGCTATTGGTTTTATTTGTGAATGGGCTAAAATATTCTTCAATAGGGGGAAGAAATACCAAAAGGAAAGTTCAATGAGAAGGCAAGTGGTCTCCTCCTCTTGATGGTGTTTTGAAGATTACTATGGATAGGTCATCTAGGGGAAATCTAGGATAGGCTGAGGTTGAAGGAGTTAGAAAGGATAAATCTAAAGTAGTTATGTTCTTCTTCTCCATTTATAGGGGGAGCTAGAATATATAGTCTTATGGAGGCTCTTGCTATTCTTATTGATTTGGAGAAGGGTTGCGCCTTGAGATGGCACAAGATTGTTTGTGAATCTAATTCTATAATTCTAGTTAATATGTTGAATAAGATTTTTTTTGAGGGAGTGGATTGGAAATTAGCTTCAGTAGCTAGATATATTCTAAGGTTGTGCATTTAATTAGATGTGGTATCCTTTTTCCACATCTTGAGGGAGTGGAACAATGTGGTAGATTGCATAGCTAAATGGAACTCATAGGGTCAAAGAGATTGGCAGGTTAGTGAATGGGAGAAACTTCCCATTGGAATACTCTCATAGCTTGCAAAGGCTGATTCATGTGGATATACAAGGATAAATGAGATTGTGGGTTAGCCTATTGATGGTCAAGTTCTTGTTGTAGTATCTTCAAAAAAAATTTTGGTTGGCCTTCTAGGCCCTTGATTTTTTCTAACCCTTTTGATGGTTGTAATAATGGTCTCTTTTGATTAATAAATGTTTACCCTCTTTAAAAAAAAAAACTCAAAAAGTCAGCATGGATCAAATCTCCACAAGCACAAGTTTGTAAAAAATTAGCCCTGATAAATTTTTTGAAGAACTTAACTTGAAGAACCTTACGTAAAATTTCCTTTGTAGAATAAATGGGTGTAGGATAACCAAAAGGGGAGACAAGACAAGGCTGAATACCCCTCAAATTTTTGCAAGTTGAAGTTTGCAAAAAAGACACCCAAGCATAAATTTTGTGAAAAGTCCTGGCATGTGAACCTTCAAAAAAATTTAGATGGATGAGTTTTATGCAGAAACAAGGGAGACTTACCCAAAGTCGAGGAAAACTTAAATTTTTGTGGAAAAATTGTCAAGATTAGATTTTGTGGGTTTCCAAGATCAACTCAAATTTTATGGAAAACTAACCTTTACTAACTTTCCTACAAGAATATATAATGGGGATGAAAGGTTGAATGCAAAAATTTGAAGGAGCAAAATCAAAAGGTGATAAGTCACAAAAATTCCACAAGTTTAAAAATTTTGTTATTCAAGATTATACACAATTTTATCATTGACACAATATTTCAAGTTCTAAATATATTTTTTGTGGATGGTTTAAACCCTAACAAACCCTAATCCTTCAATGCACAGGAGAGAACCAAATAGACTCCAAATAGACTCTTTAACAAGCAGGGATGCCCTAACCCTAGGAAGCTTAGAGCCCTAGATCCGATGATTAGAAACTCAAAATAATTTAAAGTTGCAAGAATTTTGTGGGAAAATGACTTAAAATTTCTCGTAATATAATGCCTAATAATTTCCCCATAGCTTACAATATACCCGACACCCAATTATGTATGAGGAGGCTGACATATTCAAAAAGGTTCACTTCCCAGTTGCAACTCTTAAATGCAAATCACCTAGGGCTTACTTTATTAAATGTTTTAGCTATTTAAATAAGTAAAGTAGGCCATGGATACCTACCTACACATTACACTAAATGTAAGGAAAGCTTAGGTGCGGAACAAACTCTCCTAACGTCAAAACTCAAGGAAGAATGTAGATATGACTTTAAATTTTGCAATTACAGTTCAATAAGATACACTTGAAAAGAATAACATAAAAGAGAAATGAACACATACAGAATTGGACACCATATTTATGTGGGAAAACCCTTACGGGAGAAAAACTCACCACACCAAGAAAAGCCTCTTTGTATTACAGTAAAGAAAATTACATATATAGTTCAAACTTAACTTTCTGATGTCAATTTACAGCAGCAACATTCACTGATCAATCTTGTACAGAACATTAATCTCACAATGCTCTTAGACAACATACAATGAATTCACTTAGATTAATCCATGTTCAATTGAGCAACACTTTCGTTATCTCACACTATTCATCATCATCCACCATTGTAGAGTGTAATCCATTTTCTTACGGTCTTTTTGTTTTCCACACAAGAATAGTTGCAACTGTTCAACTGCCAACGATTCTCATTCTATTTTTCTAATTGGTTCAAAACAAACCATGTCAGATAGTCGTTCGGTCAAAACGTTCAAACATAATTGCATGTCGGTGAGACACCAGACTATGTCTCCCTGATGCCTAAATGCTTGACTGTCCTTATCAGCAAGAGTCATATCGAGTTCAAACCTGTCACCCAGACTCACTATATCGGAAAGAATCATATTGAATACAAACCCATCAGCCAGACACACTCTATCGCTAAGACATCACATCGATATCCATCTCATGCAGATCTATCGGCAAGAGTTTTGCTATCGCTAAGAGTTCACAACGAACAGAAATCCATCGGCGAGATATCCTCTATCGGCAAGAATTCTCACCGAAGTTTCATACCTGTCGGCGAGACTACAACCATTGGCAAGAGATCATACTGAATGCACCAGCCTGTCAGCGAGAGAAACACTATCGCCAAGAGTTCATACTGAAAGAAAATTTGTCGGTGAGACCAACACTATCGGCAAGAGCTCACACCGAATGTATATCTGTCGGTGAGACCAACATTGTCAGTGAGAGATCATATGGAAAGTATACCCGCCGGTGAGAGGAGAACCATCGGCGAGACTAGCGCTTTTGGAAAGAGTCTAAGAGTCTCCTCGATGTCCAATATGAATCAACTCGTCGACAAGATAGAACCAAAGTCTCAGTGACTTTGATCTTATGAACATAGCTACTAGTTGGTAAGACATTCAGAGGGTCTCACCGATTTTTCTCTTTTAGGAGTTTCATGTCAGTAAGCTTGAGGCACATTTTCCAAAAATCTCCCACTTGACGAAGATCTTACTGACACCTGTAGAGCACAACAAAATTACTGAAATTCATGGGCACTAAGGCCCATCGAACTGGAACACCAACTGAACTTGTCTGTGCTCACTGGTTTCGTCAATGCATCCACAACATTTTCCAGAGTATCCACTTTTTCTAAAGAGACCTTTCGATCCTCCACCATATCTCATACAAAATGATACTGCACATCAATATGTTTTGTCCTGGCATGGAAAGTAGGATTTTTTTCCAAATAAATAGCACTCTAACTATCATAGTAAATTGCAATTATCCTTGCATCAAACCCAATGCTAGAACACAAATGTTTTAACCAGATTGCTTCTTTATAGGCGTGTGTTGCTTCCATGTATTCTACCTCTACAGTGGACAAAGCGACTACAACCTGCCGCTTACTTATCCAACTAACTGCACCACCATTCATCATGAAAATATATCCATTGGTGGATCTTCTGCTGTCAATGTCCCCTACCCAATCAGAATCCACATAGCCTCGAATGCTGAGAGTCCTCTGTGATTCAACCAAATTTCCATGGTAACACAAAGCATATTCTGAAATGCCCTTCAGATATTTAAACACTCTTTTCACAACATTCCAATGTGTCCTTCTAGGATTTTCCATAAAATGACTAAGTACTCCCACTGCTTGGGCAATTTCTGGCCTTGTATAGACCATTGCATACATTAAACTACATAAGGCACTCTGGTCATGTCCTCTATCTCAGTAGGAGATTTTGGATAGTCTTCAATAGATAGCTTTGTTCCCTGCAAAACTGGAACAACTAGCTGCTTGCAATCAGTCATACAAAATCTCTTCAAAATAGTATTAATATACTTACTCTGACTGAGCCAAATTTTTCTACTCTTCCTGTCCCTGGTTATTTCTATTCCCAGAATATACCTGGCTACACCAAGATCTTTCATTTCGAACTTTGCAGACAACTAAGATTTTAGATCAGAAATCATTAACTTACTATTGCTTATGAACAACATATCATCAACATAGAGAGCAATAATAAGAACACAATCATTTTCAGCTTTGTAGTACACATAATGATCAGATTTCGATCTTACAAATCCCAATGACAAAACAAAAGTGTCAAACTTCTGGTACCACATTCTAGGAGATTGTTTTAATCCATACAGAGATTTTTTCAACTTGCAAACCAGATTTTCTTTACCTTTTTCCACAAAATGCTCAGGCTAGGACATATAAATTTCTTCTTCAAGGTCACCATGAAAAAATGTTGTCTTCACATCCATCTGTTCAATCTCTAAGTCATACGCTGTTGCAAGTGACAAAAGAAATATGATAGATGTCAGCTTAGCTACAGGAGAAAAAATTTCTCCATAATCAATTCCCTCTACCTGGGAATACCCCTTCGCAACCAACCTCACCTTATACTTTTCCACACTGCAATCCAAACCTATTTTCTTTTTAAATACCCATTTGTAGCCAACAACTTTTCTGCTTTCAGGCAAGGGCACCAAACTCCAAGTGTCATTCTTTTCTAATGATGCCATTTCTTCATTCATGGATTCCAACCAAGAGTTTGAATCAGACATCTAAATGCCTCTTTCACAGTCCTAGGCTCATCAGTGCTAGAAATTAAAGCATAGGCACAAGTAGAATCTAACAAAGAAAACCCATACCGATTAGGTTGCTTTCTTTCATGTGTTGACCTCCTCACAGGCTGAGGTTGAGGTTGATCTTCTTCTTCAGAAATCTCATAACTACTTGAGCTCTCCTTAGTTTCAGGTACATTTTGAATTTTCAATTCCTCTTTATCTGGTGTCGGAGGAATTTCAACTGCATCCTTTTTATTTTATGATTTTGTTTATGACTGCAGATCCAAAGTAGAAGGCTTCATCTCATGAAAAATAGCACTTCTACTGTATAGAACCTTCTCCATATCAGGATTCCAAAGCTTGTATCCTTTTATGCCAGCACTATAACCAATAAAAATACATTTAACAACCTTTTTTTCCAATTTAGACCTTTTTTCATTCGGCACATATGGATATGCCTCACAACCAAAGACACGAATGTGTCTCAAAGAGGGATTCTTTCCAGACCATGCTTCCAAAGGTTTTTTCTCAACAAGAGCAGAATTAGGAGAACGCTTTATTAAATAACATGTTGTTGCAACTGCCTTTAGCCCAGAACTTCTCCTCCAAGCCAACACTGATTAGCATACTTTGTGCTCTTTCTATCATTGTCCTGTTGAACCTTTCAAAGAACTCCATTTTGTTGCGGAGTGTAGGGTGTAGTTTTATGTCTTTTAATCCCATGATCTTTACAGTACCTTTCAAACTCATCAAACAAAACTCACTGCCATTGTCAGTCCTTAAACATTTTATTTTTCTTCCAGTTTGATTTTCCACAAGGTTTTTAAATTCCTTAAAATGACTAACACTTCTAATTTAATTTTCAAAAAATAAACAAATGCCCTTCTTGAATAATCATCAATGAACGATACATAATATCTTGATTTAGACAAAGAAGGAACATTTACTAGACCAAAAACATCATAATGTATATAATCAAGTAAACCAGAAGATTTGTGAGGACTAGAGTAAAATGAAACACAGTGTTGTTTACCATATATACAATGTTCACAAAATTCGAATTTGAGGTTACAATTGTTAAGCCCTTCAACCAGGTTTTTATTTTTCAAGGTTTTTAAACCTTTTTCTCCAATGTGGCCAAGCCTATGATGCCAGAGCATAGTCTTTTTTGCTGGAAGTTTAACTTCCATAGAGTTTGCACTATCAGGAACTTTTTCCTCCTTTTCTCCACGAGTAGCCTTCTGTGACTTTGCAGAGACACTATTGCATTGCACATCATGTGCATCTAGCATATACAAGGTACCAATATGAGCACCCCTAGCTAGCACCATTGAGCCTCTAGTCAACTTGCAACCATTTTCAAAGAACGTGACTTGCACTCCAACACCGTTCAACTTACTCACAAAAATTAAATTTTGAGCCAGACCTAGTATATGCATTACATCATTGATTCCCTTCACTCTTCCATCAAGGAATTGAATTATGACTCTTCCACAGCCAACTATTTCTAGAGATGAATCGCTTGCCAAATACACCCTTCCACCATTGTATTTTTCATACTTAGTGAACCAGTCTCTATGAGATGTCATGTGGAAAGATGCTCCAAATCAATCAGCCAGACATCATCTGATGCATGTGTAGCCAAGGCTGCAATGAAAGCGTCTGCATCACGTAGAGAAGAATCATTGTCGAAAGAATACTTCTTCTTCTTCTTTTTCTCCTCTTTGCAACCCTTTCGGACATGACCAGGTTGCCCACAATTCTAGCACTTCACCTTGGACTTCTTACTAGGAGACTTTGATCTCCCCTCTAATTTGGTTTTGGACTTCTTGTCCTTCTTCTTGCCTTTTTCTTTTGATCTGCCTCTAACAGCAAGAGCCTCCTTTGCCATCTCAGAAGATTTTCTTCTCAAATATTTTGATAACAAAGAAGCAACAATAACTTCCATCTTAAAAGAGGAAGTAGTACTCCCAATAGCCATCACCAAGTGATCCCAAGAATCTGGCAAAGAACATAACAATAGCATATAGCAATCTTCTTCATCAATATTCACACCCACAGATGCTAACTGAGCAATCAGCATGTTGAAAGCATTCAAATGATCAACAACAGACGCTCCATCTTGCATTTTCAAAGAGTACAACTTATTCACCAAGGACTTGCCCTCATAAATAGCTCCCAATCTTTTCCACAAAGAGGATGTTGTCTTTTCTTCATGAACATTTAGAAGAACAGAGTATGCTAAACAAATCCTTTATCAGCCCCTTTGATTTTTGATCTACAAGGTCCCAATCCTCTTGCTTCATGCTTGTAGGCTTCATTCCAGACAAAGCAAGCCAAAGATCACGATCAACCAACAGATCTTCCATTTTGAGTTTCCACAACTCAAAATTACTGCCATTGAATTTCTCAATTTCAATCTTTCCTGATGTGCTTTCCATCTTAATCTGTAATTTGAATTACCAGACTTCTACAAGACTCCCACTGAACAAAATTGACATAAAAAATCCAACGTACCCATAAGGATAACACAACTGGCCAGGCTCTGACACCACTTGTAAGGAAAGCTTAGGTGTGGAACAAACTCTCCTAACGTCAAAACCTCAGGGAAGAATGCATATATGACTTTAAATTTTGCAATTATAGTTCAATAAGATACACTTGAAAAGAATAACAAAAAAGAGAAATGAACACATACACAATTGGACACCATATTTACATGGGAAAACCCTTATGGGAGAAAAACCCACCACACCAAGAAAAGCCTCTTTGTATTACAGTAAAGAAAATTACATACAGAGTTCAGACTTAACTTTCTGATGTCAATTTACAGTAGCAACATTCACTAATCAATCTTGTACAAAACATTAATCTCACAATGCTCTCAGACAACATACAATGAATTCACTCAGATCAATCCGTGTTCAATCTAGCAACACTTTCGTTATCTCACACTGTTCATCGCCATCCACCATTACAGAGTGTAATCCATTTTCTTACGGTCTGTTCATTTTCCACACAAGAATAGTCGCAACTATTCAACTGCCAATGGTTCTCATTCTACTTTTCTGATTGGTTCAAAATAGACCATGTTAGACAGTCTTTTGGTCAAAATGTTCAAACAGAATTGCATGTCGGTGAGACACTAGACTGTGTCTCCCCAATGCCTAAATGCCCGACTTTCCTTATCGGCAAGAGTCACCACCATCGGCAAGAGTCATATCGAGTTAAAACATGTTGCCCAGACTCACTCTATAAGCAAGAATCATATCGAATACAAACCCATCGACCAGACACACTCTATCGCTAAGACATCACATTGATATCCATCTCATGCAGATCTATCGGCAAGAGTTTCGCTATCGCTGAGAGTTCACAATGAATAGAAATCCATCAAAGAAATATCCTCTATCGGCAAGACTTCTCACCGAAGTTGCATACCCGTCGACGAGACTACAACCTTCGGCAGGAGATCATATCGAATGCACCAGCCTGTCAGCGAGAGAAACACTATTGCCAAGAGTTCATACCAAAAGCAAATATTTCGGCTAGACCAACACTATCGGCAAGAGCTCACACCGAATGTATACCTGTCAGTGAGAACAACACTGTCAGTAAGAGATCATACTGAAAATATACCCGCCGGTGAGAGGAGAACCATCGGCAAGACTGGCGCTTTCAGAAAGAGTCTGAGAGTCTCCCCGATGTCCAATATGAATCAACCCATCGACAAGACAGAACCAAAGTCTTAGCGACTTTGATCTTATGAACACAACTACTGGTCAGTAAGACATTCACAGGGTCTCACCGATTTTTCTCTTTCAGGAGTTTCATGTCAGTAAGCTTGAGGCACATTTTCCAACACTAAAATCTAATGTTTTTTGTGCATCACATCTTTAAATAGTTTGGACACTAATGGTGCAACCAGAACGAGGGTTTGTGGAATTTTGCCACAAAGTAGGATGTCTGCATCGATGGTGACTAATGCCTTGGGGTCATGTGGTGGCTCTGAAGGATCACCTAGTTTTTTGGCCAATGCCATGACTTCTTTGAATGATTCAAATGTTTCTCATGGAAAAATGAATGGAATGGTAACACTTCCTTCTCTCCCAAAAACTCCACCTCTACCCGAACTCGATGGATAATTTTTTGGACATGATGGATTAGGTAGGTCAACTGCGGTGGATCAAATACAATTTACTCAGGTCACTCCCACTATTGTTGCTCCTACCATGACCTTGGTGTAGACCTACTCCCCAGTTGCTAGTAAAAATGCTCTCACCGTGCATTTTCTTCAAGTCCACGATGGGGGTCTGATGCCAGGATTGGACATAGTGGGATTCTCCTCTAAGCCTCTAGTATCATGCCCTAGTTTGGCTAGGGCTTTAGAATTTTGATGCTCAACAAACTCCATTTTGGCTAATTCAATATCTCTCTACCATGCTATTGGGTCTTAGGAATTGACAAACTGTAAGCTTGGGGATAGTATGTCATTTAGGGATATGCTTGTTGGTTTGAATCAAGAGAAAAAAATCAAATATGTGGCCTAGGGTGCTTGACCATTGAAGGAAAAATCAGTCTCCAAAGGGAATTTGATCTCTAAGAGTTGCCCAAAAACCCTCATCAGAAAGGCATTCTCCTCCCCTATTCTGGTATTTTCAGAGAAGCTCAAAAAGGAGGTCGATGTTGGCAAAAAATACTTTGCATCCAACAGATTGATTGGCTAGTTTAATTGCCTTTGGCAAAAATTACCAGATTTGTATGACTAGATCTCAATAGCATGGCAGCTCACACTCAAAGGTAATGTAGAAGTATACCCTTGTGCTCAAGGTGCTTTTATTGTGGTGTTTGATTGCATCTAAGACATGGATGAAATTCTGCAAGAGAAACAGTGTTGGGGGAAAAGCTTGCTCCTTCTCAAATTGTGGTTTCCAAACTTTAACCCTACTACTGCATCATTCTCTGTAAAACTGGTTTGGATTCATCTTCCAAATATTCTATTACAATTTTGGCTTGTAAATTATTTTCAAGTGATCAGTGACTCATTGGGAAGTTTCCTAGCAGTGGATTCACACAAAACTAATTTCACCCACACAACTTTTTCTCACATCTTGGTAGACATGGATGCCATAAGAGATCTTCCTGTAGACATCACATTCATGTTTGCTAATCACAATTGGAATTATAAACAAGCATCATTATGTGGAATGCTTTGCTTAGACCTGCTCAAACATGGACAAACAAGCAAACATTAGTCCTTAAACAAGTATAAACAAGCATTCCCCATGAAATTCATTCAAACACAAGAACATGAAATCAAAGTAAAGTAATCAAATAAACTACTAATGAAATTCTATTCTAAATGCTCAAACCAACATCCCATGGGGGAATTGGTGCTATTTTGATGTGGAAAGAATCCCTTTCGCAATTCCTTGATAAACTTGATGATAAATGTGTGATTCTTGATGAAAATGTCAATAACCTAGCTATGGATGATGAAATTCTATGCTATCTTGGATGAAAATATGGATGAAATTGTGGATAATAAACTTGCATAAACTTGTGTCAACACGTGGATGAAAATATGGATTCTAAATCAATAGAGAAGGCCTCTATTTATAATGAAGGTGGTTTGAAGAATGAAGAATATGATGAATGTGGGATTAAAGAAGGAACCAATGACATTGTGCCACTTGTCAACAAGCTAATGAAGGAGAGTGGAGTACATTTTGAACAATGTGCATGTTAAATGCGTGTAGGTGAAATTTGAATTTGAAGAAGTGACTTGTGTAAGAGGAGGTGCAAGAGGAATTAATGCCAAGTTGGCTCAAGGAGAGGACATGTAAGAGCTTTTAATGCTAAGTTGGAGGACAAAAGTCCTTTGGGAGGGAGAATTCAAATAAGTGGAATATTCCAAAAATATGCCATATTTGAATGAAAATAGGGTAATTTTAAATAAGATAAATTGATTTACATGTGCAACTTGGTTAGGTGGACTTACCAAAGGGTGGAGTTAAAAGCTAGAGGAATGGGGGATTAGTGTTAGGAGCTAATTAATCTAGGATTAATTAACTTAGATGAACTTAGTTGATTGTGATATTTAATTTAAATGCTTGAATTTATTTAAACCAAATGAGAGGATATTGGAAGATTAGTAATTTAATTAAATATATTTGATTTATTCAATTAAATGAAGAACATTAGGATTTAATTAAATAAAGTTGATTTATTTAATTAAAGGAGGAATTTTGATGAATTAATTAAATAAAGATTATTCAATTAATCAGTTAGTAAAGAAATGATCAAGGAAGAATTGAAGTTAGTTAATCATAATCAAATGCATGATGTCAATTAGGATATTTTGAGTGTCTACACATTAAATTCTGATATGCAGTCTTGGTGGGATGATGCTCTGCCTCATCATTACTCAATCAAAGCCTTGTCAAAGGTGAAGGAGGAAAATTTAGAACCTTTTCAGAATCTCGGATCCTGCCCAAATTTTGTGGTAGGGAAAGCTAAGACACATCAAACAATGAAACCTTCTACATAAGTGAGTTTGGAATAGAAGCAACCTCTACAATCAGACAAGGAAAATTTAAATTCATCAAAAGGCGATCCTTAGATTATGGCCCCAAACCCAATTTCCAAATATTCTCCAATGGGAATTTGGAGTTCATCTACACTAGGTGGTGGAAGTACTCCACAGACTATATATGAAATTGTGGACAACATTAAAATGCAAAAGAAAGAGGATAGGGAGGGTTGGCAAGAAGTACACAATAAGAAAAATAAAATTCTCAGGACATAATTGAATTGGATTAAAATGCAATTGTGATCTCACACCAAATCTTGTGTCTAGAATACAACTTAGACTAAGCAGATGTGTATTGTACCTCCTTGATGTTATTTTGCGTGTAGACCATGGTTGTATATTTATGTACGTTTTAATTTTAATCAATAAACTTTCTCTTACGAATCAAAAAAATCCAAGGTGATTTTTTTGTAGGCACGATGAAGGGAAGAAAACCTTAGGGGTGAATGAGCTCAAATGCAATCAAAATTTGTTCTTTGTAGCTACAGAATGATATAAATAGTTCCCAAAATCACTTAAATCCCCAACTGACCTACCACCATTAATGCCTCAAAGTCGATAGAGTGTCAAGAACCCACCTACACAAACACAAGGTAGGTTAACCCTTGCAGAAAATTGACAAAGATAATCCTTACAAAAATTTGGGGTCTCTAATCCTTACAGATAAATCGGGTTTGCAAGAATTTACGAAGATTTAAGGTTCATAATACTTTAACATGCACTTGAATTTCTAGTTTTTTCTAATGGAATGAACCTAACCAAATCTCTACAACCTTGAAAATCTTAGCCCCAAAATGAAACCCAAAAATTCAATCAAAACAAGCAAGCATGCAATAGGAAAACTAACCTAAAACCACCAAAAACAAGAAAACCAAGAAAAAGAAAAGAAGGGGTCCTAATTTTCAATGGGGCATGTGGGAAAGGCACAACAAGTAGATTCACATGATTAGATGGTAATTTATGCATACTTTCTAGTTTATATTTAAAAATTTAATGTAATGATTTTATCAGTTAAGTTAAATTAAATCAAAATTTCTTTAACGTTATCTAATTTCAAGTTTCTTGAACTCTTCTATAACATGATACAAGTCCATCTAGTTCACGTGGAATGAAGAGGACTCTTGATTTTATTGATGATCCTGATGGTGTAGGAGCACCTGGCAAAGTTGGAGCACCTGGCAAGGTTTAAGCTTTATTGTAGTTTTTGGTTAAAGTTTAATTTTTTTGTGTCATGTAAGGTCTTGAACACCATATTAATTGTGTTTGAGGACCTTTTCTTCTTAGGTTAGAAGTTGAATAAGTTTTGTAATCCATTTTGTGGTTGTTTTCTAAACTTGTGACCAAGGTTGTTAAACACATTGTGTTTTCCAACACTCATTTTTTGGTCATTCTTGAGCTCGAAAAAGAAAACCTAACTATTTCCAAGAATTTTTAAGGAAGCTCTCGACCTGTTTGAAAGGTTGGAAGATTTGGAACATTGGCAGTTTTCATGAGAATAAGAGAGAAACAGTGATTTTGTTGTGAAAAATTTGTTTTTCTGCTCTTGTTTGCGTGACAGCAGTTAAATGAATTGAACAAGACATTTTGTTGGTTTTTTTAGCATGTAAAGAAGTATTTTGAGGCATTCTTGTGGCACTTTAGATAGCTAGTTCATCGTTGCTTTCCATTCTTGTAAATTCTCTGTTTTCTCCTTATTGCTGTTTTGACTGGAAACTGTATAAATATGGGGTTTTAGGCTGCATTCCCTCTGTACCTGGAAGAATGGATTTGAATGGAGTGTGGCCAAGATCCCTTCTTGTACATATCTTAGTTGTAGAAGTCAGTAGGAGTTCTGGAATCATGATCAAAGTCTTTCCCTAGGCGAGTTTTTTGATACCCGGCTAGGGAAAGATAGTGTGATGCACAGTCCTAACGCAGGGGTGATGAATTTTTGCTAAGAAAAATGCATGTAGTGGTTTCAAGAGCCTTCATGAAGGTGGTCAAGAAGGTAGAGTTCTTGACTGATCATTTGGAAGGTTGGAAAGAGTAGACAGACCAAGAAAATGGCCAATAAAACCCTAGTTTTTGGAGAAACCTGAGTTCTGCCTGTGTACGGACAGAGAGGGTTCCAAAACCTAAAAATCCTAAAGAGCTTGGAAAAATAACCTGGGTGTCAGAAGGGAGTTTGGCACAATCTCATAAAGGTGAGGAGTTCTAACCAGTTTACTTGTGTAAGGAGGCCTAAAAGGGGCTCAAGGCTAGTAGCCTTCCCAAACCCTAGAATAGGGTTATATGCTAGCGATGGAGAATTGAGGTTTGTAGGTCAACCAAGGACCTTTGACAGATGATTTTGAAGCCAAGTAAGCTACACACACCCCTGCAACAAGGTTGGCAAGCATTGGAGGTTAGTTAGTCTTTAAGTGTATTAAGGGCTAGTTGGTGAATGTGAGGAAAAGCACCAAGATTTGCTTGGTTAAGGCATTGTAAATGACAGCAAGGTTGGCCAGTAAGACCAGGGGTTCTATTATCAGGGATAGGACTTATAGGTCAGGGTGAAAAATATCCCTTAGGAGTTCCCAAGGCAAGGACTCAGAGCATGGAACGGTGAGAGTTCCATCCAACCCTGTCCCTATCACCTGATATCTAGGATAGATTTATTTCATGTACTATATGTACACACATGTGTATACATAATTTATTTATATGTGTCAATTGACTATATATGATTATGTACATTTCACATGTTATTTCATGTCCACTTAGACATATTTTAGTATATTTCATGAGTTCTATATAATCATCTATATTTATTTATATGTTGACTAATATTTTTGTAGATATATTTTTCGTACATATTTTATTCTAGAGTAGCTCTAAATATCTAGTATTTCATGTGGACTTTAGTTGCTTATGCATTCACATAGATTATGTTCATTATTTTGATTAACTCACATACATTTTAGAAATTTTCAAGTATGCTATAAATTCATGTCTAATCAAATTTCAAATTGTTGAATGAAGTTTTCAATAAATTAATTTAAACTATGATTTAATTTGCCATAATTAAATACATACCTTGGATAGAAAGTAACTCCTCTTATGCACCTTATATCCACATCTTGCATTATAAGCATCATAGATTTTTTTACAATGATAAAATTAACCAAGATCCCAATCTCAAGTTCTCCATTAAAAATTAACCAAATTAGTCATAAGATCCAATAATAGCTATGTCTATTTATTTTCATAATGTTCCATTTATTTTTTGAAAAAAAATTCTAGTGAATTTATGTACATAATTATAATTTTTTATAAAATCTTGGAAAATCCTTACAAAATGCATTAATGGTATAGATTTATAATGTGTATTATAAATTTTAAGTGACTAGGCTCCAATTACACATCATTTAATATGGAAAAAAAAGTAAACTTTCAAAGTTCAATAAAATCATGGTTAGGTGATTTAACCAATGCTAAACTAAATATTGGTTAAATGTGACAATTTAATGTTCCTTATAGCTTATCCTATTCATAAAAAGCTAAGGGTCTAGTTTTAACTATTTTCCAATTAGCAAAGATTCATCACTACAAAAATATATACAACATATATACCACTTAATGCTTATCACTTCACTAATAGGTGTGCTTCTCATACCTCTTTGCCAATTCTATAATACAAAAACCAATTTCTTATTCTTAAAATATCTATAGTCATTTCATGCTTTCATTCATGGCTTATAAAACAGACAATATAACCTAACTCACCTTGATACAATGAAACTTAATCTAACTCACCTTGATACGATGAAATTTAATAAATAGCTCTAGCATTCTTAATTTCAAAGAGCATGACAACATAACAAATTATTCCTCATGAAGTAGTAAAGTTGTCTTATGTTTTTAATATAAAGGTTCAACACACCCATATTATTAGGGGTAAATTCTTTTGACCGAAGCTATGAACTGGGTATAAGAAACCACAAGAAACAACCAAACCCGTGAGCGCAATGGCCCAACAAAGGCACAAGGCCTACAAGCACTTTGGCCCAGCGAGGGTTTGAACCCTGGTGGCCTTCACTACAACCAAGTGACTTGACCACTGAACCACGCCCTTATCGGCATAAAGTTGTCTTATGTTGAAATTAGGGATTAATAAACATTTGATTATGTGAGTAACAACCTTCCATAAATGATAATCTCATGACGTATAGCAAGATCATCAATGATATCAATATTGGATAAATGAAAAATCCTTAAA
This sequence comes from Sequoia sempervirens, assembly GCA_007258455.2. Classification (NCBI taxonomy): domain Eukaryota; kingdom Viridiplantae; phylum Streptophyta; class Pinopsida; order Cupressales; family Cupressaceae; genus Sequoia; species Sequoia sempervirens. The sequence goes on from VDFB02000007.1 coordinate 52,075,744, forward strand.
TAGTGCCTTATTAAGATCCCTAAAATCTATATAATCCTTTTGTCACTTATTTGAATCCAACTCTAATGTAATTAATGAATTGGAAATTTATTGACCTCACACCAAGGTCACATATAGAAGGTCAAATAAGAATAAAACAATATATATCAAAGAAATAATTTATATAAGATAAAATTGGAACAATATAAAATCTAATTTATAATAATGGAAGTTCATACATTGAAGATAAATTTAACAAATTGATGTTTAATACAACTATAATATGATGAAAGATATGCATATATAATACAATTAGATAGTCCACTTTTTAGTTCAAGACCACAAAATTGATCTAACTTATATAATGAAAAATTGTTGCAGCGACAATCATGGTGGATCTACTTGATGGGAACCTACAAAAATAATGAATGTAAGCAAATTAACCAACTGTAAAATACTTCAAAGTGTTTGGAAGCAAGTGTTATATCAAAAGAGATGAATAAAACTTTAGAAAATTTGATGCAAGGTCCAATGAAGGAATCTTCCTTGGATATTCTACTAAAAGCAAACCCTATTGGTGCTACAACAAGAGACTCAAAAAGATTGTTGAGAGTGCAAGTTTCAAGGTTGATGAAGATTTTCAAAACTCAGTGGTGATTGATGGATATGAATTAGATGAGCCTGATTATAGAGCAAAGGGAAAAGATAAGAAAAAGGAAGTACAATTCAAAGAAGAAGAAGAATTCGAAAAGGACCCCTAGAACCCCTAAGTATGTGTAGAGAAATCATTTTGAAGAATAGATCATTGGATACAAAAGAAAAGGTGTATTAACAAGGAGGAAAGCTACTAAAGAAGAGGTAAATATGTGTTTACTTTCTGAAGTTGAAACTAAAACAATGATTGAGGCATGTAAATATCAACATTGGATAAAAGCTATGGAAGAAGAACTACTACAAATTGAGAAAAATTAGACTTGGGAACTTGTCCCAAGGCCTACAAAAAAAACATAATTGGAACTGAATGGGTGTTTAGAAACAAACTAAATGAGAATGGAGAAGTGGTAAAGAACAAGGCAAGCTTGTGTGTAGGGGCTATTCACGAGTTGAAGCAATAGATTTTGAGGAGACATTTGCTCCGGTGGAAAGAATGGAAGCTATCAGGATGTTTTTAGCTTTTGTAGCACACAAGGATTTCAAAGTTTATCAAATGGATGTGAAGTTTTCTTTCTTGAATGGAGAATCAAAAGAAGTATACATAGAACAACTAGAGGGATTTTAGTTATCAGACAAACTGAATATGGTCTGCAGATTGAAGAAGGCATTATATGAATTGAAGCAAGCTCCTAGAGCTTGGTATGCAAGGTTGGATAAATATTTGATACAACAAGGATTCAATAAAGGTACCATAGATAGTAATCTTTACTTTAAATTTAAAAATATCAAATCTTGATTGTAGTTGTGTATGTTGATGACATAATTTTTGGAGGTAATGAAGATATGTGTAAGAAGTTTGCAAAAGAGATGCAAAAAGAGTTTGATATTTCTATGTTTTGGGAGACGAATTTCTTCCTTGGGCTAAAAATAAATCAAACAGACAAAGGTATATTCATTTCACAATCAAATTATGTCAAAGAAATGTTGAAGAAGTTTGGAATGGAAGACTCTAAATCGGTATGTACTCCTATAATTACTGGTTGCAAACTGAGTAAGAATGATGAATCTCCTAAGGCTAATTAGAGCAAGTACATATCAATGATTGGTGAACTACTATATCTAATTGCTACTAGACTGGATATCATGTATGTAGTTTGTCTTGTGGCTAGATTTCAAGAAGATCCTTGAGAGTCACATGTTGCAAAAGTAAAGAGGATATTCATATACTTAAAGGGTACTCTGGATCATGGCTTGTGGTATCCAAAGGATACTAACTTCACTTTGAGTGCTTACATAGATGCAAATTGGGCTGGGTGTGTTGATGACATAAAAAGTACAAGTGGTGGTACATTATTTCTTGGATGTAGATTGGTATCATGGCTAAGTAAGAAAAAAGATTCAGTTTCTTTATCTACTACAGAGGTTGAGTACATTGCAACAACATCTTGTTGCACACAAGTATTATGGATGAGGAAAATATTGAAGGATATTAGAGTGGTATATGATGAACCAAATTCTATCTTTTGTGACAATACAAGTGCAATCAATATTTCAAACAATTCGGTGATGCATTGAAGAACAAAACATATTTCAATCAAGTATCACTTTCTGAGAGAGAATGTTTTGGAGAATGAAGTGAAGCTTGAAAATGTGCCTATAAAGGATCAAATTGTTGATATATTCACTAAGGCTCTTCCTAAGGATACTTTTGAGTATCTCCAGGAGAAGTTGGGGGTTATTGCCCCTACTTCTTTGAACTAGATGCATAAGCAAATGCATCAATCCAGTGGATCTCAAGATTCATTCTTTATTCTGGATTGATGTTGGTGGCTACCTCTCAAGGGGAGTAGGTAGTGGCATTGTTGAAGAATGTGTGGTCATTGTGTTGTGGTAGCTGATTTGGTATAGTTTGGTGTGTGCTCCTAAGGGGGAGTATATAGAACAACAAAGGAAAGAAGTTGCAGAGTAGTAGTAAGAAGGTTGATTGATATCAAAGAAAGAAAATAAACAGTGCAAATATTTTTTTCCTTTGCCATTGATGTCAAAGGTGGAGAGAGAAACATGTGAAAAAGAATAAGTAATAAGGAAGAGAGAGTCATGTGAAAAAGGAACAAGTAAAGCTACAAAGGGGGAGAAGTAATGTGAAGAGTTGCAGTGTGTTGATATTCAAAGTTGTTGTGTCTTTGATGGTTTTTCACATCATGTGTTGCCATCAATGAAAAAGGGGGAGATTGTTGCAAGAATGAGTTGTTGGTGTTATCATGGATGTCTATTGAGATTGTTACAAGAGTGTGAGTAGTTGATGCTTTGATTAGTTGCATTATGTTGTCATTAGTATAGCTATTGGTGTCAACCTCTAGTGTTTCTTTGACAATATTCTATCTAGGGATGAGGAATTACTCAAGATGATGAGGATGTTTCTCTATTGCCTGGTTTCCAAGTTCTTTTGAGAAAATTTGATGGAAAGAGGAAACAATGTGTTGTAGTGGTGTTTTGGGTGACAGAGTTGTGTTCTAGTTTTGCTCCATATTTCTTATAGGTTGAAGATATACATGTGTGATTTAGATATGTTGATGAGAGTAGCTCAAATGTGTTATATTCAAGAGTTGGTGTGCTAGATCATTGTATAGAAGAAGTTGTGTTCACTAGTGTGTGATTATGTATTGTAGAGGTGTCTGGGAGAAATGTTTCTACTTTATGTTTCTCCGTAGTTATGTTTCAGGTCTTGCGAATTTGAAGGAGTGTTGATGATGTTGATATCTTTGTTCATTCAAGATGGATTGTAGATTGGTGCTTCAAAAGTTAGTTTTTCGACTAACAATGTATGATAGAGTTATTTGAATGTACTGAGTGTGTACATTCTTTAGGTAAAAATTGTTGCAAGGAGTTTGTTGGATTTCAAAGTGTTTGAGGAATATTCTAGGTCATGTTCAAGCATGGTGTGTGGTTTTCAAGTTGTCCTTGGGCTTGAGGAAGCATGTACTTAAAATTTTAATGTTGTTTGCATGAGTAACGACCGACCTAGTGTTTACACTACATGTGAAGGTGCTTAGTTGTTTGTGGAAGTGTGGGATGGTATATTAGGATAGATTTGGGTCATAGCTAAGGAATTTTGTGGTCCACCCTCATTCCTTTCCACCACAGGAGTTTTTTGGCACCGACCTAATTTGAATTTGCATGGTTGATGTGCATAGCTGACCTTGGAGAAGAGTTTCAAGGTTGAAGATAGTATAAGTATGAGTTGATTTATTGAGAGATGTTAAGATAGATGTGAGAGATGCAAATGATATGAATTGCAAAGTGTTAGATTGAAAAATTGAGAAGTACAGTGCAAGCTTTCATGTGTTAGTTTATTGGATGCAGTAAGCAAAAGGTGGCTACAATTCTTCAATCAGACTACAAAGGTGTTGATGTCATTGTGTTGGATTCTCTATTGCATTGAGATTCTTTTCTCTATGTAACATTCCTTCTCTATCTTCTTTTCTATTTTGGTAGTGAGCCTTTCTTCTTTGGGAAACGAGCCCTCCGACAGTGAGCCCTATTATATTTGGTGTTGATATTCCTTATATTGTGAGCTAATCCTCACCATGGTTTTTCCCTTAGTTTTTCCACATAAATCTGGTGTTCTCTTTGTGTATGGTGTTAAGTTGTTTCACTTTCTGTCATTTTCTTTTCATGCTAATTCATCATAACAAATTTAAAGGTTTAATGAATGAATTGGGATTTGAATGTTAATGAGGGTTTTGAAGTTTTAAGGTACAACTGATTCACCCCCTCTCAATTGTCTTGTGCATTCAACAAAAACTTTAATATATAACTCCAATACCCTATTTCAATCAAGCATAAACATCTTCAAATATGCAAGCTCACATAGATGTAGACATGATGCTACAATGAGGAGAGATTGTAGTGGAATTCTAGTGGATATTCTACAAAAATAGGCTTTGTCAAGAGTAAAATAGTGTTTAACAAATACATATAAGTTTGGATAACTATAAAAATAAGCTCAAATGACTGTCTTTATAAAAAAAAATCACAAATATGTTCATCAAATGCCTTTGGTTTTTATGATTTTTCCATGGACATTGTGCATGCATGACTTGTGGGAAGGATTTCCAATTATTCATCTAAGGATAGAAGAATATCTATAAGTAATTAGAGCAATGATGAAAACTACATATATTAAAGATATATGTACATGCACAAAATGTTTGTGCATACAATTTATATATTTTGTCAAATACACAAAAAATAGAGATAAAAATTAACTATATAATGTATAAATGTTGCATGGATGTAAGTATATTTGCATCTCTAATAATGTTAGTGTAGGGAAAAAGCGAGCCAAAACACAAGGAAAATTTACAATTTCTATGCTTGTGTTCTTAAAATCTATAGCTCTAAAGTTTACATGGAAACATTGAGATAGTAGGTTTTGGAAGCAAGAAATAAAACTTCACATTTTGAAAGCATATACAAGAATGACACAAGACCATGTAATGTCTTGTATCTTAGTGCATTTTACTTCATAGTCTATTGGGAGGCAGACACAAGGCAAGTTAAAAACATTTGTATGTAATTGATAAGGAACTTTATGATTCTAACACTTTGTTAGTTGCAAACATTTAGAATTGATGAGAAAAAATGCATACATTTGTAATATTACACCTAAAATCCACAAATCTATAAACATTTGGAACTTATAAATTCCTTAAGTTCTCTTGGATCAAGTGGAGAACTAGGAATCTTGTAAAGGGATCAATGGCCTTGAATCACTTTGCGATGTATATGTTGACAACAATAACTCAAAGGAAACAAGTTGACCCAAGGAACTATGGTAAAGACAATTAATATATAAATGAAGTCCTAAAATTTTGAATATAGGTATGGCTAGAAATTTAAGGACAGTAATGTTTAAGGTAAATTTTGTTCATGTTTAGCATCCTTTGATTCTTTTATATTGTGTAAATGTATTAGAACCTAACATTTATAATGTGAAAGTTATGATTATCATTTATATTTTTATGTATTTATACATGAATTATGGTTAAAACAACTTTCACATTATTATAGTTATACTTAAATACAATATTTTTTAGTAGTGAATTCCATATAAAAATCTTTGTGTAGGTGAAATAATCTTCTATTCTAGTGCATCATCATTTTGATTACATTTTAATTTTTAGGTTCTTCTTCCCTTTCAACCTTAGCTAGAAGTAGGCCAAGTGCTAGAATAAAGGAAATATCCTTTTAATCTTAGAGGTCACCTTGCAGTCTAGGTTTTGTACTTGTAATAATTTTTGGTGCTAATATCTTTGTGCAATATTTGTATTGAGTACATCTAAAACACCAAAATATGTGGTTATAATATTTGAGTATCAATAGTACGAAATATGGCTCTATGGAGAATGAGTTACCAAGCTACAATAATTCCACCATACACAACTAGGTGAAACTATAGTGTTGTGCCACATTTTAAGATAGATTATTTACACACTTGACTTTGAGAATTTACATTTGAATTTCATTTGTGATCAAATATATGTTATAACTAGATTCATTCTATCCAAAATAGGTCCACACGAAAACCTTTTCAATTGAAAATGTTTGCTAGATGCCTATGTAGCATTACTTTGGTACTAATTTACAAAATTATTAAGAGTATTTGAAAAATCTAATGTTACCAACACTTCTACTCACATAAATAACATAAATAAAAAAATCTAAAATTATATTTTTATAAATATAAAAGCATAATTTTCAAAGTATTTTAAAATATTTACTTAATGTTTATATTTTATTTTTTATTTTCACCAAAAATATGTCATTAATGCCCCAAAACAAGGGTGATTCCTTTCTCAAGAAAATAAAAAAAATTAATAATTTTTTTTGGAAAAAATGACACCCTAAAGGAGAGAATTCATGTCAAGATGTTATAATTTGTCTATATCTAATAAATAGTAAAGAAAAAATGGACTACAATATTTTTTATGTGTTTTCAACACAATGGAATCAAGACATTCATTAATATATAAATTTATCATTTTTCAATACATTCCCTAAAGTAGAGTGAATTGATTGTTTGATACTGTTAGTGCAGGTTTGGCCAACTTGGCATGCTAGCGTCGATTAGAGAGATGTTTTGTTGTTTGTGGAAGCATGGTGTAGCATGTCAATGTAGATTTGGGTCCTAGTTAACCCTTGGTTTGGTCCACCTTCAATTATTTCCACTACGGAAGTGTTTGGTGCCAACCTATTTGGTGGTTGCATGTTTGAGGTGCATATGTTTCATTAAAGCTAACCTAGAGAAGTTGTTTGAGGTCGCAAAAGATATATAATCAAGGCTAATTGTTGGAGATGTGTGTGATGTGTAGTGATGTGAAGGATGATGTGAATGTAATCAAGTGTTGTGATTTGAGTGTGAGCTTAAATGCCTAAGGCTATCAAAAGTAGTGAGCAGAAGGTGTTTACATTTTCAGTGTACCTAAAGTTGTTGGAGGTACTGAGCTGAAGGTTACAGATGGTGTAGATTTGTGGTGGATCTTCCTATTGCTCTAAGGTAGTGAACCTCCTTGTAACATTCTTCTTCTATTCTCTTTCTATTTTAGATAGTGAGTCCTTTGGGCAATGATCCTTTCATACTAAGCCTTTGGTAGTCAACCATTCTTTTCTTTTGGGTAGTGAGCCCTTTTGGCAGTGAGTCTTTTGTAATTGGTGTTGTTATTCATATATATGTTCAAGTTAATCCTCAATGTGGTTTTTCCTTGATTGGGATTTTTCATGTAAATATGGTGTTCCATTGTGAATGATTGTTGTTGTGTTGATGTTTCATTTGTTTACATTCATGTGGATGCTTAATAAGGGTTTAAAGATTGATGAGGGTTTGAATGTTTTAATGAACAACTAACTCACCCCCCCTCTCAGTTGCCCTATGTGTCTAAAAATTAGTATCAGAATTGTGGTTCCTTGGAAGAAGCTTAATAGCTTGAGGTAGATCTAGATGGCACATAGGAATGGTGTCAAAGTGCCTATGTTTGATGGATCAAACTATGCTTTCTGGAAAGACAGGATGGGAGCCTTTCTTGTCTCATTAGGGTTTGATGTTTGGAAGATAGTTGAAAAATGGATACACTATGCCTACTACTCGTCCAACAAGTGATGATGAAATCAAGGATTATGAGAATAATGGCAAAGAAAGGAATGTTATCTTGAGTGGGATTTATGATTCAAAACTTGTGAAGGTGATAAGCCTCAAAACTGCTAAAGAGATTTGAACAAAGTTGTAGAGCATTTATCAAGGAGATGATAAGTTCAAGTAAGCAAAGATGCATAATTTCAAAGCCAAATATGAAACCTTAAGGATGTCAGAAGATGAAGATATTGCTAGCTACATGCTCAGAGTGGATGAAATTGTCAATGTCATTGATAGTCTTGGTGGAAAACTAGAGGAAAGTGAAGTTGTGAAAAAGGTATTGAGAACTCTTCCTAAATCTTATAGTGTTAAAAGTTTTTGTTATTGAGGAAGCTTGGAATTTGGATCAATATACTAGAGATCAAATGTTTGGTGCTTTAACTAATTTTGAATTAAGAGAGTTTGCAAAAGATGCTCCAAGGAAAGAAATTGCTTTTAAAGTCAGCAAGAAAGAGAATGATGAATCTGATTCAGATGATCTTGACGAGGTGGAAGAAAATTTTGTAAGGAGATTGAAAAAGGGTACTGACAAATTCAAAGGTAAGTTACCCTTCAAATGTTTCAATTATGGAAAGATAGTTCATTATGTTGAACTAAATGTCCAATTAAAGTTTCAAAATGACAAACATAAAGATCATAAAGGTAAATCTACCAAGAAGAGTTATCATGTTAAAGAAGATAGTGGTGTATTTGATGATGAGGAATCAGACTATTTGGATGATGAAAGTGATGAATGCTGAAAGATTTTTGAAGGAAGTTTCTCTAAAAATAGGTCACAATATTGAAGAAACTATGTTGATTTCCTTTCATGTAAGAGAGGAGAGAAACTACTGGATAATTGATAGTGGATGCTCAAATCATATGATAGGTGACATAATTTATGTTCTTTATGTCAAGGGTCTTCGGCATAATCTTCTCAGTGTAGGACAAATGTGTTGTAGAGGATACATACAACATAATAGTAGAGGAAGGGAATAATCATAACGTTTGAGGCTTCAAATTCATAAGGGAATCTTACATTACATTGGAAGAACTTTCCAAAAATATAAAATAAGTGTTTGAAAGCTTATAGATAGGCTCTACAAATTTGGAGATCAATTTGTATGCACCAACAACATGGAGAAATTCACTTTAAGTTAAGTAAAATCTTGATAAAGAAAAGGGTGAATTGCAAATTGTAATCAAATATTTATACTTGTAGTTAATAACAATTAAGTAGATGTGCTATTGCTACCTACTAGCTAGGTTTTCCTCTATTAATGTCGATTTTTTAGGAGAAAAGTAAGTGTACTTAATTATATCTGATGAGTTTTCTTAATTTCCATCTAAATGCATATACTAACTAGATTCCAACTTCAAATTCATATTTCTATACAAAAAATAGTAACAAATTTTGGTGGTTTGTAGTTTATAAGTAAAGTGTTTGATAGAATTATAATTAGTGTGTTCATGTTTGGTTTTATTGGTGCAAAATTGGGATAATCTTCCATACACATTGATCGAACATACACATGTAATTCTATCTTAGGTATGATTTTAATACTTAATTTTCAATGATATTTCAAATTTACATAGTCATATAGTTTTTAATCACTTTTTGTTTTTTGTTTTTCTCACCTCCTTGAATTTTGGGCACTCCTTCATTGTACACATTATTTGAGCAGGCTTAATATCTTCTAATTCTCTTTCTAGATTATGTACAACTTTAAAAGATGTTGTTTTTCTTTCAATGGTATGATAAGCCTTATGGACATCTATTGCATAACGAGGACAAAGAGAGCACACACTTGTTCCAACTACTAATATTTCTAGTTCCTCAATTTTTTTATTTTTGTATATCATTAGTTTTAGTTATTTCCACTTTGACATGCATGCTCACCTAGTTTCACATGCATATGAAAGTTGGAGAGAAATTTCTAGAAGAGAGAAGTACATACCTTGCACTTTTCCCTTTTGTTTGACACAACTTTGCACACATGTTTGTGTTCTTAAGGTGAGCCTACTATAATTAACCAATTTGCACACATGTTTATAATGTTAAGTGCCCTCATGTTGTAAAAGATTGTGAATTTTGTGTCTAAGGTTGCCTATTCAAAGGCATCATCCTAGTTCATTTTAATTATCAAATGTCAAGAGAGCATCTAATTGACAAATAAGAGAACACACTCACATATCAATCTCAAACACTTACAAGGTTAGTTCTGTTGGCTACTTTGTCTGCATCAACATACAAAACCTTTATTATTTCTCTTTTATAATTCTCTATTCAATCAATTGCAAGTCCTAACTATTAACAAGGAAGTTGGTCACTCTTCCCTCTATTATGACAAGTCTTGACAACTACTAATAAGGAAGTTAGCCATGTTTCCCCTCCATTACATGATGTCTCGATTATGCCTCTTAGAACCACCCAATTTTCCATAAAGATATATCATCCAAATAAACATCTTTTAGAAGTACCAAAAAAATTGATTTTGCTTTATTCAAAACTTCACCATCAAGTCAACTCAAATTAGATACCCTTCCATTTATAACACATCTAATTTTTAGTGATTTTGAATTATAATTAAAAAATTATAATCAAAATAACAAATAAATGTGCATCAACATTAAAATCAAATACACCCTCTTGTTTTTAATTTCAAAATTTCTCTAAGTCTATCATATAATGTACCACAACTCTCTAGCTAAATTTTAATTAATTAAGAGAACCGAGTAGTTGAGCATGTTTCAATAGTTGTGATAGTAGTTGTTTATATAGTGCCTAATAGTTGTGATGGTAGTTGTTTATATAATGCTCAATAGTTGTGACTCGACTACCCATTATTAAACAAAATGTATTCCTTTGATCTAAAAAGCAACCAATCATGTGATGCCACATCAGGGCTCAACTACCCATGATGTGAATGCAAAGTACTGGTCTCACTTTTTTTTGAGCCTTTTTGGACACCTTGACAAAAAGCATGATGATGTGGCTTCACATTTGATGATGTGACCCTGAAACAAAAGTTATAAGCAGGAGACTTACCAAGTAAGCTACTATAAAAAATTGGGAGTAATTTGAAATTTCCATGTAGGATAATTAGAAGCACGAAATTAGGGTGCACAACTAATAGATCATCTCCCCTACGTTTAATTGTCGCAATCCATACTTTCTCACTAATGCACTTCACTTCGTTAGTATGCAAAGAATAACTTCTCCCAAGGTCATGTGTCCTTGGTAACTTCTTTGTTTGTGACAACTTGTTTGTTTTGCTTATCAGTACGAGTATGGTACTTTTTTTGGCCAAAAGCCAGCTGCTATAGCCATGTGAGAACGTGTATGAAAAGGAATCAGTAGTTACATGGCAACTCTAAGCACTGAGCTACCTATATGACACAAACGAGATCAAGAAAAAAAGTGCTTTAAGATTGAATCTACTGTACTTAAATATTTGATATTGTTACAAAGGAATCTGACTAGATCACACCAAATCAAGGTACCTTTGATGGGACATTTCAATATCTATTTTGAATCTGATATCATAATGACATTATTTGGACGTTTTCTGATTCAACTTTCTGCCATACTTTGTCCTTTTGAACAAGGTAGATTGGACCATCTCAATGTACTGCATGCAAAGCTCCTCTGAAGACTCAAAATTCTAAGAGCTGGTTAAATTACAGGAAACCTGTTTGCTTACTGTCTGATAATCCCAATACAAAACGTGTCATGAACGAAAAGGATGGAACATGTGATCTTCAGCCCATCATCAATTTACAGCTATCATATACTGTCTCCTGTCAGTAGTCTGCTTGCTCTCTTGCAGTCTAATCTGAATGCATGTGATAAGCTAGGGCCTACAAAGCTACCAATCATATAAGTCAAATCTGTCCCTGAATATTGTATTCATTACCAAAAGATTTCCTTGGTTTTCTTTAACAGTTGTTTTGAATTGGGAGTAGGTAGGCCTAAAACAGAATTAACAAGATTTTTTTATGGGAGGCCACAACCCATTATGACTATGGATGAAGAGATGCAGACAGATCTGACAACACTCTATGAGTATGTTTACAAAAGAAGAAAGACAGACAGCTCTAGTCTCTTATTGTGATTTAGAGCTTTTTTTGTTCTTCTGGGTTTTGGTTTATTTTCGAGTTTATTGGAAGTTGAAGCAGATATTGCCTGGAAGTGGCAGTGCAACCTCTGCAGGAATTGATGGGCTGTGGATCTTTTTTTTCAACCTTATACAGATTTACACTCCATGGAACTTTGGCAATATAAAAATCCACACCCAGTACATCTGACAGAGAATAGAAAATGGGTAGACACCTATCAATGTAATTCTACTAACGTAATTATAAGCCCAAAGGAAAATGATTGTCCCCTTGAATTTAGCCTTTCTCCTTCAAGTTAATGGGTAGATTTTATCATGCTATGCATACCATTCTGAATGAATGAATAAATGAGATATTTTTAATAATGTTCATGAGTAATATCATAAGGTTTCCACAGTCCATGATCATTTAGTTTTCAGATTTCTGGTTTGTAACTGTGTGTAATCTTTTTTGCATCAATGTTTCGGATCATACTCTATGATCCATAGTCAGGATGCTAAACAAAGAGAGTAAGAAAGTGAAAAAATAGAAGCAGATTGGGAAGTTAAATAGGTGAGGGGTGAGGAAGAAGATGGGTAAGACAAAGAGACAGGAAAACACACAGTTACAAACCAAAAATCTGAGAACTAAATGTTCATGAGGTTAAAGCAATCTATGGGATCCAAGAGCAACACATGATCTTTCTTATGAGCAGGGTAACTTATCAAAATAGTTGTACTGTGGACAATCTATATGATGAGGTTCACATGTAGTCAAAATATTACTAGCACGCTAAATAATTTGTCAATGTCCCTTATAATTTATTAATAATTGTAAAAGGAAAATAACTTTTCCCTAAGCTTAATCTAGGTTATGCTAATAAGATGTATGCATATATCAATTTAGAAAAGATTAATGTTATTTAGTTTTAGATTTGATGATAAATAATATTTTTGTAATTTTGGAATTTAGATTGTTTGTTACATTTAATAAAGAACTTGCATATGACACTAATTCAGATTTAAACTAGATGAAAATTATAGTTTTATAATATATGTTTTCATAGTGTGTAAATTAAATGAAATGGACAATATATATCTTCTAGAATACACAAGTTAGGGTGACAAATGTTACAAAGGAGGTTGAGTTAGCCATAGTGATTTGTGGATTGATTCAACATGTAGAAGCAAAGGTGTCAAGTGAATTCATCTTGATGAAAGAGAGATAGCATCCAACTATTGTCAATTAAGCAAATAAGTGATGTAAAGGTGGCAAAAAATCTATCAATCAAGAAGTTGACATATGGTCTTATTTCCTAATTTACTTAAGTAAATAATTTTTTATCTAAATAAACTTAATATAGTTTCAATTATATAATTACACCGGCACACCCCCTTAAACTAAATTTAGGGAATAAAGAAATGAATCTTGGTAGTAAAAATCCTACTCCTCCACCCCCCACCTCCTTGTCCCCTCCAATTGCAAAAGAAAAGGAGGATAAAGCCGAAAGGACAAAACTCTCTCCCAAGGAGGGGAAAGATGGAGGACAAAAGAGCCCTCTCTACAAGATGTGTTGCCTCCTATATCAATGATGATGAGACGAAATTAAAGGTTGATGATCTATTTGCATTGAAAATTTCCCCTTCCCTTAGGTAGTAGTAGACCCTTTAGTGCATGTACGAGGTCTTCTCAATCCTATAATGAGTGCCCAAAAAGAGCTAAAAAAAATATTTATTTGTTAGAGTTGGATTAATTATTTAGGAATGTGCCATCTTAAAGTGAACACACATTGTAATTACTCATCATATGATGTTTTACTTCATTAAATAAATAGTTCATTAGATAACTTAAGTAACATGAATATGTAATTGTTAGATATCTTAATCCTTACTCATCATATGATATTCTACTTCATTAAATAAATAGTTCATTACATAATTTAAGTAAATATGAATACAAAATTGTTAGATAACTTAAGTAGGGTTAAGTTTTAAAATTATTAAGTAATCATTTCTCCTTAAAGTATGTAATGTGTAATTAAGTCTTACTGATACCAAGCTATTTGCATGACTAATTAAAATATATTTTTATTTCAAAATTACTTGCCTCCATTATTCATTTATAAAATTCATAAAAATAGTTCACACGCTAAGTTTATATCCTTAGCTTATAGATATGTAATTTGAAAGGTTACCAAGGTAATTGAATTCCACATTGTTTCCATTAGATGTTTATTGAATGATTAATTAAGTTTTGATCACTTATACTCACTTAACCATAACTTGTCATTTTGAAAGTTGTTGTTAGGTTAGGCAAAATAAAAACATTCCTCATTGACTAACCACTTCCATGTTCCATATCATCTGACATCTCATAAGCCTAATCCATTAAGGTAGTCCACTAAAAATGTCTCTTTGTTTACTAGATCCAACATGTGAATAGATAGGTCCCAACTATCTAATCAATAAAAAATATAGAGATATTTAAACTATTAAAGTGAACCAATCTACTTACAACTACTAATTTAGCTTGCAAGCTTATAATATAAAGTAATAAACTAATTCAAAATTTAAATTATAGTTTCATTTAATCAATGGCCTATGTTGTAAGCATAATATAATTATAGTATGACAATTTGTGCTATCTTGAACCTAATTTAATACGTAATCATTTTTTTTAATTTAAATACCTTAAAGATCTACATTGGGTTAACAATATTCATTGAAAAAGTGATTTAAGAAATGATAAAAATATTAAATTGTGTCCTACATCTTCTTATTGAAACAGAGAAAATAGTTATTTTGGGGGTATCAAAATAGGGTATGATAGACCTATTTTCCTTATTTCATTAGGAAATGAGATCCATACAAAGAATTGACTTACAACCCTTAGGTGAGTTAACTCGATGAGTGAATCTTAAGATTTCCTTTTTGTGTGGAGGACGAGGGTCAGGTTCCCCAGGCACTTTTGGGAGAAATATTAAAAATAGAAAATCAACCAAATTATGCCAAATTAAACCTGAAATAGTAATATTAAACTTAACATAAGCAGAACCAAAAATCAAATTACAAATCTGAGAAGGGTAGAATTGTGTTTACCAATCACCAAAAGTGAGTTTTTGAACGCTGACTAGGACTCATTCTCCCAACGGCGAATGGATCCACTATCAGGGTTTCTCTGCAACTTTTGGGAGCCTCTGATGCAAATATGAATCTTCCAATTTGTCCAAGTGGTAGTGTTGGAATGTCAGAAATAATTTATGTAGACGAGTTTCCATGAGATGACAACAATTATGACAACTTTTGCAACTTTGTCAACTTCTTCAAATTTTCTCTTCAAGAGATCCTCAAGTTTTCTTCCACCTAGATCTGAAAACACAAGATGAGAGGGAAAAATTGTTTATTTTTTTGTGAATGGGGGTTTTCCTTGGTTAAACCCTATTTTGGTAATTAAACCTTGAAATAAATAAAAACATGAAAGAGGGAATGAAGAGTGAACAAATCTATGTTACAACTCAGCAAACCCTTGGATAAGTCCTTGAATGAAGGTCTACAACTTGCATGAAATGGATTCAATGGATGTGGATCTTGAACTTTGGATTTTGCTTGAAATAGTGATTTGAATGCTTGATTTGATCATGAAACCTACATCACAATGTTAGCTCCAAAAACATGCATGATGGAAGAAGACTTTGATATGATAATTGGATCTTGATTGTTGCAATAAAACTCTGATAAATTTTCTCTTGAATGCGCTTGAATTGCTCTTATGAAGTCACATAAAAATTTTACGCGAAACATAGTGAAATAACCTTTTATGTATAGATATGTATCCTTAATTTCTTGAAATTCAAAAAGCATAAGCTGACATTGAATTACATATTTGAATATGTTAAAATACCACCAAAAACATAATTTAAATTTAGGTCCTAAGGTCTAGGGAGGACCCATTCGCCCATGAGAAAATGAGTCCTAGGTCCATAAGCCTAGCACACACATTTCTCATTGTGAAGTGTTATGTTTAGGCATTAATAAATTTTGGGTTTCCAATTTAAAAAATGTAATTAGATAGGCTTGAAAATGAATTAAAGGGACAATTAAGACATAATTAAACTCAATTAATTAAGGGATTCCTAAATAAGCATGAAAATGTAAAGGGACACAACTTAAAACACTAAATTAAGGCTTAACTAAGTCCAAATTAACTAGGAGGGCCCAAAAAAGTGAGAAAATGTAAAGGGATACATTTTCCATCACTACACTTATAAATAGATAATTAAATATACGAAGGAAACATATAATAATTTATCCAAAAATTAGATAATCTAAACTTAATAAATGCATTTGTAATTCTTTAAAAGAAATGACTAACTAATTTAGCATAATGTTGGGTGAAAAATTTGTAATCCCTTTACAAATTACAAAACTTGAATTTCAGTCACAGTTGTTGTGAGATAAAATCTCTCCTCTCAGGAAGGGGAGGTGCCCCTCTTACTGCTTATTGGGACTAAAGTAAATTATTCAAATATTTACAATATGTACACTACACTATTCATATGGGGGTGTGTCGCATTCATGATTCTCTCTTCTTTCAAAGAATATGTTTACAATGTTCCACAATTTTTTATTTCTTGATGTGATACAACTTTAAATAAAACATAAGTAGTAATTTCCAATACTTCTAACTTGTCAAAGCATAGTTTAGGAGTAACACTATAATAAAGATACGTAATCGAAAGGCTTACAGAGGTACAAAGTCGTTATGTAGTCTTTAACATTTGATGAATTCCACAATAAAGTAACCAACAATGTAAATGAAGCACAAAGTCTTCAATATACTTCACAAATAAATCCATGAACAACATGAACAACTTCAAGAACAAAGTCTTGGAGATCATTCACCAATATTATCAACAATTACATAATTCCAAGCAAAAGGCATAACATAAAGTCCACACAAATCAACGTGAAAGCCCTCCAATCTCAATTAATAAAAGCACTGCTAATCCAATCCAATAATAATATAAAATAATGTGAAAGACATAAGAACATTCACATGCATTTAAATTGATCCAACACAAAGTTTGGTATGCAATTTATCCTTCTTTATTGATTGAAAATAGTTTCACAATAAGAACTCAAAGTTTCAAAATTGCTTTACAAATGAGCAACACTTTGTTGCATTAGACAAAAGGTCCATAATACAATACAAATCTCTCTTATTTATAGGTGAGAGCAATAAGCTATTCTAGGAAAAACCTTAACTAACTATTGACTTCATTCAAACGTGATGTCCATGATTGTAGGAGGACATCTCCATTTTTACATGTAATTACATTGTTGCAAAATGACATGTAAAAATGCCAATGCCTATTTACATAAAGCATGATAAAAGCATGAAATTTAACTATCTCTCGAAATGTAAAATATTTATGGTTCTGTTGATGGTGCCAAGTTGACCCACAACATGTAGGTAAGATAGAAGTGAAATATCTCACCTCTCTTGAAAAAGACAATCAACAATCAAACTGATCACCTCCCAAGGTCTTTGATGTTGGTTCACAACATTGTTGTTTCACAAAGTGGTCAATATGGCTGTAATGTTCAAGGGACCTACTGGTTTCGAGCTTTTGGATTGTTATAAGATCAAACATATATTTAAACCTACTTTAACCAGTGGTTTTAAAGAAACAGAAAAAGATAGATTAAAGCTTTTAAACTGAAGAGAATGTTGATTCATCCAACTAATCAGACTTGTTACCTTTCAAGGAATTCCTAAACTAAAATTGTAGAATAAAATTAACTTGTAATTAATACAAATTTTCATTCATTCACAGTGCAAACTTTAACAGTAGATTGCAAATCATCATTTAAACAAAACATAAGATAAAATTTCATTCCTTGAAAGCTTTCCAAATCAAATAATTAACCCAAGATAAATACCATTCTGGAGCACAATATGAAGTAGATTTAAATCTGGTTGCTTCTACTATTGTTGAAACAGATAAACAACATTTACAAATCGGGCAAGATCACCAGTGTACAGAAAACCCATGTCTTCAAATTATCTCCATCTATACTAAGAAAATCTGGAAGATACATCACCTCCTCCTGCTGAACTTGACTCCTACTCTAAATCTGCTCTCGAGTTTTTCTATCTTCTAACCCTAACTTGCTAATTCTTAACCCAAAGAGAAGAAGATCAAAAAGAAAAAGATTTGGATCCTTTACAAAGAGGCAAAAGTGCCATATTTATACATGCGTGTCAAAAGCGTCGGCCCCGTTTTAGGGTGTAAAAATGAGTCAGTTCCAGAAGGGTTTGAACAAAGTCAAGGATGCATTAAATGCATATACTATGTTCATGTCGGTGAAAGATCACTCTCAGGCATGGTTTCCAGATCTTTTACAACCATCATCATTAACTCGCAGCCTTCGAGTCTGCCATTAAGACTCCACGTGTTTCATCCTCGACCTCAAAAACCGCTCCCAAAAAGCTGCTTTGAATGTTCTAGGGGTATCTCCATTCATGTCCACCTACTCTTGCCAGTGAACATTGTTGGAAAATGTGTCAAACTTACTGATGCGAAACCTCTGAAAAAACAAAGTCGGTGTGACATTCTTTCTGTCTGGCCAACTAGCAGCTGTGTAACCTTGTGGAATGCTTAGGTCGTCGAGACCTTGTTGCTGTCTTACCAATTGGAGTTATCGCTGAGACTTTTCTGTTGCTGTGAGTTTTCCTACCTCTCTTCGCCCGGGGAGATCTCTTGGCAATGAGTGGAATCAAGGAGAAATGTGAACTTTCGAAATGACTCATCCCGACAGTGTATGTCTCACCGACAGCTATTCACAAGGATGTCTTTAGTGTGACATGGAGGCTCACTAAGACCTTGTTCCGACTTGTTGGTCTAGCCGATGGATGTGTTCGTGCTAGGTGTAGGGGAGACTCTCGCTGATAGTTTGGGCGATGGTCTTGGATATCGGTATGAATCTTGCAGCTCGTTATGACCTCTTGCCGACAGTTGTAAGTTATGCCGATAGCGTCAATGGAGAATTGTAGCATTGGGGAGACACGACTAGTGTCTCACCGACATGCGATTATGCTTGAATGACTTTTGATTGTCTGAAGATCCTACGTGGTATGTGTTCGACCAATTAGAGGAAGCTGAAGGCGAACCGTTGGTAGTTAGACTGTTGCGGTCGTTCCTCTGCATTCTTCCCTAAGGTTTTGACGCTAGGAGAGTTTGTTTCGCACCTAAGCTTTCCTTACAAACATCCTTTCGGTCATTAAGACTCACGCCTTCTCCTTTTTATGCTTTCCTCTCAGCCTGGAACCTTCATGGGTTGACTTCCTTGAGAAACAACATCAAATGCTCTTGACATGCTTTAACCCTCCAAAAAAATGCCTTCATTAGTCCTCTAAAGCATAGAAACATAATCATTCATCCTACCTTTCATATATATTTCATTCAATTATACTTAGCAAAAAGAAACTCAACTCTGGCAGAGGCGGAACCAAAATCCGAACCAGAAACATACTTACCTTTAATACTGGCGGGGTGGGAACTAGAATGAAATCAAAACCGGGACCTGAGTCAGAATGGGAACTAAACATAAGATAATTCGTTAACTTTCAATTCATTGCACCATTCTAGCTCTGACCCCACAAGAGAGCAAATAAACAGCCAAAACTCGACTAATCGACCAAGCGATCGGAATCGGAGTCGGGGCGGGAACAAAACATGGAAATAACCAACATTTCCAAGTTCAGCCCACATTCTGGCTTCGTGTCCACCAAAAGCAAAGTAACCGGGGACCGCAGCAGGGCGGGGGCAGAGTTGGAATGGGATTGGGGAAACAAAAACTTGGAAAAAACCAAATCCCAAATCCATTCCAAACCCGGCCCTGCAAAAGAGACCAAACACGAGCAGGATCAGAGCAAAAATTGATCCCGGGCGAACCACAACGGGTATGGAAGTGGAACAAAAACCCGACACTAAAACTTTTCAAAGTTTTAGGTTCGGATTCCATCCCGACTCCGCCTCCGACAACACAAAGAAACGACGAAAAAAAGGATGAAAAAGGAAAAAGGAAGGGAAGAAAACACCCCACGACCAAACAATTGAAACAAAAGGAAAAACAAACGTGGCTGACGGAACTGGGACCAGAACGGAACCGGAACCTGGAACTTTAGAAAATTTCCAGAGTTTAGTTTTCGTCCACATCCCGCTTCCACCAAAACAAACAAAGAAATGGCGGAACCGAAACCGGGAACACAACGAAAACCAAAACTTGGAAGAAATTCCAAAGTTCGGTTTCAGTCCCAGTTTCGCGTCCGCTAGAACAATAAGGAAACAAAATTAGAGAACAAAGGAAATCGACGGAACCAGAATGGAACCAGAACTGGGACTTTAGAAAAAGCTCTGAAGTTCAGTTTCATTCTGCGTCCCGCATCTGCCAGAACAAAACAGAAAACGCCTAAGGCAGAAAAAAAAGGCCAAAGGAAACATAACAGAAAAAAGGGGGGCCTATTTTAAACAAGTTTAAAATGGGGTGGTTATGCAAGGCATAACAGGTTCCTTGCTCTGTGCTTGGAAATCTTCATATTTCTTCAAAATCTCTTGCATTACTGTCTCATCCAGTCCTAAAGTGTAATCAATAATAGTGTGAACCTTTGTGATGAAATTCTTTGCAGTGGAACAAACCTTTTTACACCTATCAAGATGTTTTTTGAGACAGTCCAAGGTCAATTGCACATCGCACAAACTGTCCATTGAATCCAATGAGAATGCTTCATCTTCCACTTGTTTCTAAATAGTTTCCTTGAATACTTGAACAATCTCACTTGCCAAGAGAAATTTGTGATTGTCATTAAGAAGTTTTCTTGGTAACTCTTCAATTTTGTTCACCATGACAACACAATGTCCTTCAACATCCTCTTGTACTTGTTGAGAAACCTTGATCAGATTCTTAATGACATGTATGTAGTTTTTGATAGATTCTTTAATCTCCACATACTTTTCCTTGGTGGGAATAACCCCAACTTCCACTAACTTGCTTAGTTTCATCTCCTTCAACTATAACCATGACTCAAGATTTCACTCCATTTCCTTCTGCTCAAAAGAAAGTGTACTTACTGTCTTGTCCAGTTCTAGATTCATCTTGGATACTTGAGCAATCCTCTCTTCTGCAATGGTTATGAGTTGTGAACCTTGTTCTATTATTCTATCAACAAATTCATATACAATTTTGCCTTTGGAATAATATTTTTCTACCTTTTGAACCATTGGTTCCTCAATCCTCATTGCAATAGGTTGCACATTCTCCAAGGATTCTATGATTCTCCTCAACATGGAAGCATAGTGCTCAACCTTTTCCTTGTACATGTCTTTAGACTTCTTCAACTTATCAAATTTTTCCATCAAAGCAGTCAAAGATGCTTGAGCATTGTCCTTGGCACCTGTGTGTGTAATATTTCCAAGCTCAACTCTTGTGATGGTGTAGTCCTCCATGCTAATTTCTTCATGGCTTCTACCTTGAGGTTGTGTTGCTATGTCTACATACTTATACCCTGATTTATCCATATGCAACGTAGAGTGAATTGTTGGCTTCTTCTTCCCCTTAGGTTTTTGTAGAGCCAACTCCTCAAGATCTAGCTCATCGAGAGAAACCAACTAATTTTTCCGCTTAGATTCCTGTGAAGCCAACCATGGAGGAAGGAATGAAACATTACCTTCTTGCCCTATTTCTAATTCTTGTGTAGCACTTGCATTTATGGGAACAAATGTTGTAGCTATAATAGGTGCAGTCTCAGACATCATTGGTCCTGGAATCTGCAAATTTGATGGATCTGGTAATAACTCATTCATGAATTGATCAAATTCAACTTGCGAAGATATGCGAAATGATGAATATGATAAACTTGGAATAGATGATGGTGAACTAGAGGTAACATCAACACTCTGCAAAACTGACCCTATGGAAGGAGTAGAATGAATTGAATGTCCTACAGGGGGTATTGTCACCTTGAGTGCATGTAGAACTGTGGAAGGTGGAGGTGGAGGAGAGGTAGGAATTGGAGGTGTATGAGGCATTGTAGTAGTAATAGGCGATGATGTATGCAAGGGATCATGGGTGATATTTTCATGGGGAGATGCCCACATTTCTTCATCATGCCTTTCTTCTTCCTATTCATCTTCTTGTTCTCCCTCTAATTGTTCATCCTCTTCATCTTCTTCATTTAATTCTTCATCATCAGGCTACTCTTCTCTTTATGCTTGTTCTTCTTCAGTAGTTTGCTCCTCTTTAGCAGTTTGTGTTGTACTCTTCCCACAAGTGAATGTAATTTTAGGCCCTCTATGTGAAGAAGAGGGATAAATACTTGCCTTATTTTTTATCCTCAGTTCTCATTTCCTATTGGCTTCTCCTTCAAATACTTCCCTCTCAGAATCGGTCTTGAAAGGATTAAACTAAATTCCTTGCCTTTGCAACCATTTGCCTGTATTACTCAAAATGTGAGTAAGTATTATTCCGATGGAAGTATTCTCCTTTCGAGACCATTAAATAAGGGGCAAGGGTTTGCTTGTTTTCTCATTTTCATCATACTCAACATTTAGAACATCTCTAGGATCTTCAAAGTTCTTTGAAAGGTCTTCCAAGCCAAGATCTGAGATTTTTTCTACAGTAAGCCTGCAATAATACAATTTTCTAATATCCTCTTCATCCCTGAAATCTGCCCAAATGTCTTCAAAACGATAGAAATGCCTGACTCTTTTTGTTTTTTCTCTTCATTCCTCTACAATCAAAATCATTTCTATATCTGTAAGTTCTTAGAGTCATAATTTACATCTCTGATGCTACAACTTTGGCCTTGGGCACTGTTTGAATTGAATATCTACTAATCGTTATTGGAAACTTAATACCTGGCTTATGAATGGCCTAACGTTCATTATATGCACTGAGTTATGTGTCTACAAAGTTCCATCAACATCCACTTATCTGAAGGATATCTTGGTAACATGTAGGGATACCCCATATAACAATCTACCCTTAGATACGTGAAGGTGGAAAACTACAAGAAGATACATCCATATTTATTTGTAACTTTCCATGCCTCATCAGAAACCCTTTTCTTCTCTAAGGATGGATCAAACATGCATAGCAAAGGTGCAAAGAAAGCATCGTTTCCTCTTCTAAAATGTCTAATGCTACCTCTAAGAGTGATTTGAGAATCGAATTTATGCACCAGCACTTACCTTCGATCTCCTTCTATAGTAAGACCAAGATATTGCCTCATTGTTGCTGCTGCATACACCATGTAGGAAGTCATATAGAATTTCAAAGAAGAATGCACATTGATGAGTTGTTTATAGATTTCATCGCTGATTTGGGAACCCCAATCAATGTGGCTCTTCTTTCTTCTAATAATTCTGATGTACTCATACATCCATTCTTGGAAAGTTGATGAAGTTGGAAATCCCTTCACTCTACTTAGAAGAGTGATCATATCACACACATCCTCTTTGAAGTCACTGCGAGGAAGGTTTTTAGGCCATCTCAAAATGTTGGGCCTCAGAGTCTTCAACCATTTCATGTTAATCAACTGCTTGGCTTCATTTTGATCTTTATCATAAGCCTCCTGGGCATGTTGAATAGTCGTTCCTGTATATTTCACCATGGTCGAGACTTGGAAAACCACGTCAAAGGAATTTGCATCCAACCTCATCATTATTTGTCCTGAAGAATCTCAACACTTTTTTCATCTCTGATGTAGTGTGAGGCAACTTGTAACACAAATTCTAGATAATGTGCTCCTACTAGAAATGAAACTACCCAATGAATATTGCTATGAACAATGGCCTCCAAATATTTTTCCAGGGGCTGCTTCTCTTTTCTTTTGAAAAAGTCATTCATATCAAGATGCCCAATTTTTGTATCCTTGATCTCATCAATCTTGGATGTGACTATTGTAGGCGGATAAACACCTTGATAATTTTATTTCATTTTTTCCTTCTTGCTTGATGAAGGTGACTCTTCAGTTGTCATTAAGTGTATCAGGAAACTACTGATATCTTGCAGTGAATGATTTCGAGGAATGCTTGAAAAGAGATGAATTATAATTGCATGGAAACAAAGATTTTTCCAACATTAGGAGAATATGCATAGGTAGGCACGGGAATGCAGGAAACCAAGTGAGCACATTGGAGCAAGCAGGTATGAGTAATGGAGTGTGAAAAATTGAGTGGATACAGAAGAAAAGGAGTTTGGAATGCATTTTTGGAATTCTCTAAGAGTTAGTGAAATTATCAGGATCTTGTGTAGGGGTGCTGAAATTTAGTGCCCTTAAATCTTGGGGAAGTTCATTTTATGTATAGTCATTGAATTTCAAGGTTATTACATTGCCTTGAAATTCTTTTGGAAGTTTCGTGTATGTGTATAAAAAATTAGTGCTTTTACACCTTGGGAAGTTTGTTTTGTGCAAGAGCAGTGAATTTTGACACTTTGACTTCTTTTTGAAGAACATAGGTAGATTTGTGTATAGGTGCTAAAAAAGGCAACCTATGCATTTTTTGAAGGTTTTCTTTGTGTAGAGGTGGCATAAAACCCTGCCTCTACACCAAGGACTTGTGGAAAATGCAAAGATCTATTGGTGATATTTTTCACCGCCTCTACATCAATGGGAGAAGTATCATGTAGTGGTGGTGAAAAATTCCACCACTACACTTATGCAGTGCTTGATATGTATTCAATTATTTACATGTATTGGCAGTAATTTTCACCGCTATTACATGTCAGAGGAAATTTTTCACGTGGTGGCAGTGAAAATTACCGCTAACACATGGGGGTCGGATATGTCAAAAATACAAGGTTTTGAAAGATTTGGTGGAAAACAAGGGTTAACAAACAATGCTTGAGGAATTTAAAAATAACACACACAAGAAAAACTGACTAGGGAAAGCGAAAAGCTAAATCAACCTTTTTACCTGTAAAAATGCAGATGGAAAAGAATTAAAATGCAAAATAAAACCTATGAACATGAAATAAAAATAAATAAATGCATACCCAAAAAGATGTGAAAATATTTAAACAAATCTAAACAAGCCCAAAGTAAATGATTAAGAAACCCTAACACTCAAACAAAGCGAAAGAACAACAAAACACACTTCAGTGTGACGAAACGAAAACCCTAGACTGGAGATGAGACAAAAATCCGTCCACAAAATTTGTGCTTGAAAAGTGAAGTAAATTTAGCACCAAATCGCATAGAGAGGAGAAAATGAAGCCAAACAATCATAAAAATGAGGTCAAAATGACTTTAAAATTCATTAAAATCATTTAAGTAAAACTGCATTAATGAACTATAAGTTCATTAACTCTACACGTGCGAAGGCGAGAAAGTGCAAGGGTGGTAAAAAACATCGCTCGTGCATTTTCAAAAACACTTAACATGCATAGGCACTAAAAAATGCCACTCTTGCATACTCAAAGAGTTAGATGTGTAGTGGCACTAAAAAAAAGTGTTGCTACACATTAAAATTTTTCTTAGCTCATGTAGTGGTGCTGAAAAACAATGCCCTTACATGGGGAAATTTTTTTTTGACTCAGAGAAAG
Organism: Sequoia sempervirens; assembly: GCA_007258455.2. Taxonomy (NCBI): domain Eukaryota; kingdom Viridiplantae; phylum Streptophyta; class Pinopsida; order Cupressales; family Cupressaceae; genus Sequoia; species Sequoia sempervirens. The sequence continues at coordinate 52,101,253 of VDFB02000007.1, forward strand.
TTAAAATCAAAAAAATACTTATTTTGAAGCTTTTTGAAAAATGAGAAGAAATGAGTGCTCGAGGGGATGACTCAAGGCTTAGGATCATGCATAAAAAAAAAATTCACCTCGTTTTGCGTGCTTAGAGTGCACGATACTATGAAAAAGACAAGTTTTGTAGGGGTTATCTTGTGAATCGAGCACAACTGGATTCGAGGATAACAATTGGCTCTAGCCGGGGAGATTCCTTCGATCATTCTTTGAAACGATTAAAGGGAGAAGAACTCCAGACTCTAAGTGCCTTCATCCATCCATTGGGTGTAGATTCAGGTGACAAAAACAAAAAGACGCAAAGAATATATAAATATTTATATTATACATGTGTCACCCCATTGAGAAAAGTGTTTCAGATGCTACCCACCATGTGGAAGCACGAATGCCGTGCCATTATCGTATGCAAAAAGAAAGCTATTTTCACCATGGAGCTATTGTATCTTGAATGGACCTGTCCATAGTGAATCAAACTTTCCATGCATACCTTTTGGTTCTCTTCTCTTATCCCACAAGAGAACTAGATCTCCAACTTGGAAATCATGAGACTTCATCTTCTTGTCGAAAAGCCTCTTAACCTGTTCTTGATGCTTCGTGATATAGTTCACCACTTGAACACATTTCGATCCTCCAATTTGGAGAGATACATGATGTGCAAATCAACCGAGCTTTCAAAAGTATAATCCTTAATGGCATTGGCCAATTTGAGGGTGGGTAGTTCTATTTTGATGGGAATTTCTGCATTCAACCCATAAAGGAGTTGAAATGGGGACATGCTTATCACTTGCTTTGAGGTAATCCTGTCAGTCCACAAAGCATCATACAATGCTTTGTACCGCAACCATTGATTCTCATCAACAAGTTTGCGAATGATGGTCACCAAATTCTTGTTACTAGATTCAACCTGACCATTACCTTGCGGATAGTACTAGTCAGATGAATATGAGAGTGTAATTTTGAGCTCAAAACAAAACTCCATGATCTTGCTTAACGAGAATGCAAAAGCATTATCTGCAACAATCTTGTTCGACACACTGAACCTAGATATGATGTTCTCTTTCAAGAAATTATGCGCTACCTCTGAAGTAGCATGCTTTACTAGTATTTCCTCCACCCATTTGGTGAAGTAATCAATAGTGGTAAGGACATAGGTATGTCCCACACTTGAGGGTGGATTCACTGTGCCAATGAAATCAATGCACCATTGTTGGAAGGTCTCTTCAATGATGACTAGTTTCAGGGGTAGAGCTACCAACTTTGGCTTTCCTATGAACTGTTGACATAGTTTGCACTTACACACCCATGAGTACACATCCTGAAAAAGAGTGGGCCAATAATACTTAGCCCTCAAAATCTTGTGGGTTGTAACTAGCGCTAAGAAGTGTCCTCCACATGCTAAGTCATGAAAAGACTTCAACAACTTTTCATGTTGTGCCTCATCAACATAGCGCAAGAAAGTACAATCCAAGCTACGCTTATACAATCCTTTGTCCCACAAGACGTAATTTGTTGATTTGAGCTTGATAGTTATTTTCCCCTTAGATGTAAGCGGATTCAAAAATTCTCTATATGTAAGGAAATGAGCAATATTCAAGTACCATTCATTAGTAGTACTGACAAACAAAACCATTGGAAAAACATTAGCACTCACCTCCTCATCTGAAACTTCTTCATTAGGATTATTAATAGCAATAAGATGACATAAACCTCACCCATGCACTAGTTTCGTGGGCTTTATATCCATGTCATATTCCTGTATCTTGGCAATCCAATTGCTCCTTTTCGTACCAAATTATTGTTGCATCAAGATAGATTTGATAGTTGAATCTGGAACCAATGCTCTGACATGGCTGTTAAGAAAGTAAAACCTGAAATGCTTCATTGCCTTAACCACAACAAAAGCATGTTTCTCCATCTGGGAATATTTTAATTCATGATTCTTTTAGGGATAACTCATGAATGCAATTAGGATTCAAATCCCTTGCTATTCTCTTGCACCAAGATTGTTGAGAGTGTATGCTCAGAAGCATAACTGTACATAATGAATTCCTTTGTGTAGTCTAGAAAAAATAACACCGGTGCGTGAGCAATAAATTCTTTGATATCATCAAATGCAACTTTCCCTTTTGCAGTCCAATGAAATGTGGAAGTTGCTTTCATCATATTAGCAACATGACGAGTCTTCTTTGTGAAATCAGGTACAAATCTTCGCAGAAAGTTCACCTTCTCGAAGAAAGAATGAACAACTTTCTTACTTGATGGAAAAGTAAGAGCTTGGATACTCTTGACCCTCTCAAGATCAATTTTGATACCATCCTTGGACACAATGTGAGCAAGAATTTTACCTTTTGTAACCCCAAAAATTGACTTTTTTGGATTCAATGAAATTTTGTGTTGTCTGCACCTTTCCAAGATTTGCCTCAAATGGAAGAAATATTCTTGACGCTTCTTAGAAAAAAATGTAAGATCATCTAGATAAACTACAATGAACTTACCCAATATTTCACAAAAAACCAAATCCATTGCATGCTAGAATGTGGCACCAACATTGATAAGACCGAAAGGAATTCTGTGATACACAAAAGTACCCAATGGCATTGTAAAGGAAATCTTGTGTTGATCATCTAGATTGGCCTCTATCTAGTTGTAACCGGAGAAACCATCCAACATGGAAAGCATCTTAGATCCAGTCACCATTTGAAGAACTTGTTCCATCATTGGAAGAGGGTAGTTGTCCTTTAGTGATAGCCGATTCAAATTTCTGAAATCCACACATATGCAAATTTCATCATTCTTTTTGTGAATAGGAATGATATTTTCTATCCACATTGAATGATGGATAGGAAATATGATTCGTGCATTTAGCATTTTCTATATTTCTGATAGGATTCTTCCATAAATTTTGGGATTATATTGCCTTTGCTTCTACTTGTAAGGCAATGCTCCAGCTTTGAGTGGAATCTCATGTTGCACTTCTTTTATATGAAAAGACTTTAAATCTTCATAAGAATATGCCAATTTGTCCATGTATTGTCGTAGCAATTCAACAAATTATTCTTTTTCCTTAGCTATGTAACACTTTCCAATATTCACCATCTTAGGATCCACTTCAGTTCCCAAGCTAATCTGCCCAACTTCTTTAGATGAATCAGAATTTGACTCTTGATTTTTGACATATTGATCATGTTTGTCAAAAAGTCTTTCAAGGGATACCAACCCCTTGGGAATTTTATTTCCTTTTAGCTATAGAAACTCTTCACATGTGATTGGATCAACTTCAAAGATAGATTCTTGGGGTGGAGAATCACTTCCTTCAAAGTATAACTCATCAAAAAAAAATTCCTTTTCCAAGAAAGCAACAATTTGATGATCATCATAGAAGATCTGCCAATTGTCTAAGTTGTTAGAACACTTGGGTGAAAAACCAACTCAATGGTATAGGTAGGTCCATGAAAATCCTTGTGTGGTATTAGGAGCGTGGCTGAAACTATTAAGGAATCAACCCTGTCATTATACTCTCTTGGAACTACACAAATGTTAAAGGCATCAAACTCCTCAATGTAATCCCAAACAAGATTGTGGTAATGCCTGAGTTTGGAATTCTTAGTTTGGTACAAATTCCTTATTTGTAAAACCACCAACTTAGCATCACCTTGGGCATGGAGGTTCTTGATTCCTTTCTTGCTTGCAACTTGCATACCTAATAACAAAGCTTCATATTCGGTCATTTTATTAGTATTATAAAACTGTAATTTGAAATCAAAAGGAAAGATTTTCCCTTTTGGATAGGAAAAAAAAATTATGGCTGCTGAACTGGTAGAAGTACAACTACCGTCAAACTCAATTACCCAAACATCATTTGGATTACCAAGGTTTGCAGTTTCAAAATCTATAACATCATCATCTAATGAAGCTTCATAATCTGTGAAGGACAAATCATCTGAAGATGAGCCAACACTTTCTGACTCATGCTTTGTATTTCTTGTTGATGACTTGGCATCCTCATCAGTTTACAAATAATAAGTTCCAACACTGGAAGACTCAAATAGAACTTAAGCTCTTGGATCATCAGACTTAGTGACTAAAAATTTGGATTCCCTTTCAGGAACCAGCTTTTGCATCACACCCTTTACTAGTATCTTGGCCTCTGACATATCCATGTTAAGTTCTCCTCCTACATCTTTACAAAAAAATTGTCCAAGTAGAACACCATAAGATGTTGGAACATTTGCTACCAAGACTATCATCTTGATCTTCTTTTCTGGATATGTAGAAACTACAAACTATGCATCCTTGATCTACCTGATTAGAGGTACTTGCTTGTTCTCCATAGAGAAACAACTGCCAATTTTTTTTGTGAGATTCAAACCCAAGGCAGTAGCTACTTTGGCAGGCATAACATTTTCGGATGCACTAGAGTCTATAACACAATTACTCAATTTAAATCCATTGACAAGCAGGGAGATGTAAAAAGGGTCAATCCTTCCATAAGCAGTTAAAGGAACAGTAACTAAGTTATTCTGAGGAGGCTTAGGCTTTGGAACAACAAGAGAATGTGAAGAGGTATCCCTACTAGGAGTAATTCCTTTGTCTCTAACAAACTTGACAAGGCTACCAAATTGATTCGACTTCATACATTTGGATTTTTGTCCTCTTTGCATGATCAATAATGTCGAAAGCTTGGAAGGAATTTTGCAAAGAAGATTGGGTAACTTCATTTATGGGTTTGACAAAAGGAACACTAGTCTTAGGAACCTGGACATTGGATTTTGGAATTGAAGGAACTGTAGGATGACAAGGATCACTTGTTTGTTTATTGTATCTTTTCATTGCCAAGGAAAAGGAGATCCTCTTTTCGCAATAGTTATCGATGCCTTGTCCTTTGCTTTTGTAGCATCAACTTGAGCTTGATCAAGTTGATTTTGTTGTGACCATGTGAAAACAACATAAGTATCAGTTACTAGATCCTCATCATCTGACTCATTCGCAACTTGCAAATAACCAATGTTGGAGTCGCCAGCTAGATCTACTCGCTCATCTTGGAATAAATCAACATCTTCCTCTATAGGATATTTTGATTGTGCATACTCGTCTTGCTCTGCCTTGTAATACCCCACAACTGCATTGGTAGTTGGAGCTTCTAAATAAATCATTCCTTGCAGTGCAGGAAGACAGTTTTGATTTCTATTTTCGGAATAATTAGGAAAATTCCTTCTAGGAATATCCTTGTAGGAATTATTAGAAACTTGCTTCTTCAAAGCCAAAATCTCATTTGCCAACCTTTGTACCATGGGATCAACAAAGATCGATTAATTATTTGAAGATGAGGAATTTTATGCTTGCCCTTTTCTATTTGTATTCATTCTTATTTTTCTACCAAGTATCAAATCATCTTCAATGCTTATTGCTAGCACTTGAGTAGCTTCAAGATTAGGAATAACAACCCTACACAATAAGAAGCTTACTTCTGGAAGTTGCATATTGATGAAGAAGCACTTACGATTATCGGCTTTCGGTTTAGCCTCAATAGGAATCCTTGTCACTAGCTTATTGAATTTAACCATTAATTCACACATAGGTTCATGTGCCTCTTTCCTCATAGTTGTAAGTTGAGCTAACAAAGCATGTGCATCTTCAAAAAGTTTGAATCTCTCTTCAAACTTAGCATGGAGATTATTCCAGTTAGTAATGACACCAAGAGAAAGAGTATAGAACCACTCAACAACTACTCCTTGTAAGGTTTCAAAAAACAACCTTACAACAATATCTTGGTGTTCAACACCAAGAACACCGCAAACAATGTAGAAAGAAATGAGGTGTTCATTAGGATGTTGCTTGCCATCACCATAGAATTTTAGGATGTTCTTTCATGAAACATGTGGAAGCTCATGTAAAGGATCCACCAAGTTAAGGGGACCTAAAGCAATACCCCAAGGTCCAACAAGTGGTGGTTGAGGTTGAGCCATAGCAATTTGAATAATAGGTACTTGAACTAGAACTCTATGAAAGACAAAAGATTCACTTGGAAGCGGTGATCTTAATCTTCGTGGAGGATAACTTGCAGTACATTGTAGCGGTGACCTTGCCCATGAAGGAGAAGAAAGAATGTTATGATGCTTCAAAAATTGATAAAATGTATCCGCCACACCTTGTTCCCTTAGACCTCGTGTATAACTTCTATCAACTAGAATGTAGACTTTGAAACAAAAGAGAAATTAGAAACAAAAATATGCACAAGCTCACAATAAGACACTGGAGTAGTTGTCCACTTCAATCAAAAGCATGAGGCTTCGATTACGTGCTTCGTTGCATGCTTCGTTCCCCAACAGAGTCACCAAAAAAATGTTGGGTGAAAATTCTATAATCCCTTTACAGATTACAAAACTTGAATTTTAGCCATAATTGTTGTGAGATAAAATCTCTCCTCTTAGAAAGAGGAGGCACCCTATTTATTGCTTATTGAGACTAAAGTAAACTATTCAAATATTTACAATACGTACACTACAATAATCATATGGGGGTGTGTCACATTCATGATTCTCTCTTCTTTTAGATAATATGTTTACAATGTTCCATGGTTTTTATTTCTTGATGCGATACAACTTTAAATAAAACCTAAGTAGTGATTTCCAATACTTCTAACTTGTCAAAGCATAGTATAGGAGTACCAATATAATAAAGATACGTAACCAGAAGGCTTACAAAGGTACAAAGTTATTTCTTAGTCTTCAATGATGAATTCCACAATAAAGTAACCAACAATGTAAATGAAGCATGAAGTCTTCAATATACTTCACGAACAGATCCACGAACAACATGAACAACTTCAAGCATAAAGTCTTGGAGGTCATTCACCAATATTATCAGCAATTACACAATTCCAAGCAAAAGATGTAGCAAAAAGTCTACACAAATCAACTTGAAAGACCTCCAATCTCAATTAATAAAAGAATTTCTAATCCAATCCAATAATAAGATAAACTAATGTGAAAGACATAAGAACATTCACATATGTTGAAATTAATCCAACACAAAGTTTGGTATGCAATTTAGCCTTCTTTATTGATTGAAAAATAGTTTCACAATAAGAACTCAAAGTTTCAAAATTGCTTTACAAATGAGCAACACTTTGTTGCATTAGACAAAAGGTGCATAATACAATACAACTCTCTTATTTATAGGTGAGGGCAATGAGCTATTCTAGGAAAAACTCTAACTAACTATTGACTTATCCAAACATGATGTCCATGATTGTAGGAGGACATCTCCATTTTTACATGTAATCAAATTGTTGCAAAATGACATGTAAACATGCCAACACCTATTTACATAAAGCATGATAAAAGCATGAAATCTAACTATCTTTGGAAATGGAAAAATATTTATGGTTCCTTGCTCTGTGCTTGGAAATCTTCATATTTCTTCAAAATCTCCTGCATTACTATCTCATCTGGTCCTAAAGTGTAATCAATAATAGTGTGAACCTTTGTGACTGTGAATGGTTGGTCTAGACCTGCTCAAACATCATCAAACAACCCAATGTTAGTCAACAAACAAGTCTAAAACAATCATTACCCATGCAATTCATTCAAATACAATGAACAAGAAAACAAAGATAGAATATCAATTGAAAGCTTATTGAAATCCTATTCAAAACACTCAAACTAGCATCCCATGGGGGAATTGGTGCTACTTTGATGTGGAAAGTAGCCCTTTCCCAATTCCTTGCAAGCTTTGATGATGAACAATGATGATTTGTGCTCCTTGATGAAAATTGTCAATAACCTAGCTACGATTGATGAGAAACTATGAAAACTTGGATGAAATGTTGATGAACTTGGTGAAAATCTGTAGAGAGTAATCTTGCATAAAGTTGTGGATCCAAAATCAATAGAGGAGTTCTCCATTTATAAGAAAGAAGGATGGAGAAGTCAGAAACATGAAGAATGTGGGATTAAAGATAGACCAATGGCCTTATGCCACTTGTCAACATGCTATTGAAGAGAGGTGGAGCACATTTTAATCAATGTGCATGATAAATTGAATTAGGTGGAATTTGAAATTCAAAAGATGGCTTGTAGAGGAAGGGTTGAAAGATGAGTTAATGCCACTTGGCTCAAGAAAAAGGATATATAAGAGCTATAAATGCCATGTTGGAGGACAAGTCCTTTTGGGAGGGAGATTTCAAATTAGGGGAATATTCCAAAGAGATGTCATTTTGAATGGAAATAGAAGAATTAATAAATCAAATAAATTGATTCACTTGTGCAAGTTGCAAAATCTAGAGGATTTGATAGATTAGAATTAGAGTTAATTAGGATTTAATTAACTTAGAAATTAGTTTGATTTGACATTTGACTTAGATTTTTAGATTTATTTAAATCAAATGAGAAGAATAATGAACATTAGATTTAATTAAATAGATTTTGATTTATTTAATTAAAAGAAAATTAGGATTAATTAAATAAAATGATTTATTTAATTAAAAGAAAATAATGATTTAATCAAATAAAGTTGATTTATTTAATTAATAGAGGAATTATGATGAATTAATTGGTTAGTAAAGAAGTGATTTAGGAAGAACTAATGTTAGTGAATCACGATCAAGTGTGTGATATCAATCAGTATAATTTGAACACCTAAATTTTGCCCCTTTTTGAAGCAATGTAACTGCTACGTTGGTTCAAAGAATAACCTTGCCGAGATCAAAATTAAAAAAAATTCTAACTTTTCAGATGCCCCACTACTGCCCCACCGAAAGAAATACACTGGTATACTGCCCCTTGAGAGATCAAATTAAAATTTGGATTTTTGGGTGATTTCATGAAAAAAGATGACAAGCTGCCCAACGGGTTCAGAAAGGCTCCAGGATGTTGAAATATGCCAAAACATGAAAAAAAGACCTGAAATGAGCTTTAGTTGGGCAAAAATGGGGTCGGGGGTGCAAAACCCTAGTTTGACGGCTAAAAAGGGGCAAAAAAACCTAATTTTCATGCTTAAATAGCCTTGGAGGGGTCACTTTCCATTCATTTTTGCATTCACACCTTGAGATTTTTAGTGTTTTGAGCTTTGACCCTCCTGCAGAATAGCATAAAGAGTGTTTCCTAGACATTCTTTTGAGCAAGTTCGAGTGTACCAGAGACCTCCAGGCGTAGGACCAACGGTATGTGACCCTAACATGACATTTAGTTTTGATTTTTGAGTGCATTTATTATGTTTTAAAAGGTCAAACTCTCCAGTGATGCTAAAAGTGCATAATCGACGATGTTAGGCTTCAAATCACGTCACCACTGTGACTTGTGACATTGCATCACCTTTTAACTTTAGGGTTTCAAAGCACAAATGGCGATGCCATTGTGAATGGTGACACCATGATTCAGTTAGGTTTTAGGGTTTTCAGGTCAAAGGGGTGCGTGTGTGCAAATAGCAATGTTGCGATCTGGTTTGCATTTTGAAGGGGTCAAGTGTCACTGTTTGGAGTTTCCAAAGGGTGACACCATTGCAAATAGCGACACAATCGTGGTTTTTGTGTCGAAAACTCTAAACAATATTATATTTTTTTACAAATTTTGACGCTGTGACTTTATGAGTGCAAGAGGATAGAGAGCCCGTGCTTTCACATGAGCATCGACCCTCAGTTCTTAGTAGATTGAGCAGTTTGTGCGAGTTGCGGCAGGAGCACCTAAGCAAGATCGACCTCTGGTACGTTGCCTATGTGCCTACTGTGAGGACCCATTTGGCGAGATTGACCTCTAGTACGTTGCCTATGCGCCTACTGTGTGGACCCATTTGGCGAGATCATCCTTTCACCTATGCACCAGTGAGGCTACTGTTACACTAGAGGACGTTTCACATATCTTGCGATTGCCCATCCATGGTGAGCGAGTTATTTATGATATCGATGTCGGCGACGATGCATGCTTCGAGATCGAAGAGGTTGAGGAGCTCACGCTTTCTGAGGGCCAACTTGATCTAGACTACTACAGACACCGGGTGCCAATTTTCAGGTTGATCATTGTTGCATTCATATCAAGATTGGTGGCTCTAGATCAGCGGGGCAGATATTTCAGCTTGGGATGGGGCCTGGCTTGGAAGTGGATGCGGCGAGAGAGGACACTGTTTGCATGGAGACCAGTGATGCTTGCCTCATTATACCATGATCTGCATGAGTTTTCCTATTGTGACAGCTGAGCGATCGGTGTCGACATCACACTATTACACATATGGGCGCGGGAGCACATAGTCGTGCTTCGACCGAGGGTTACCATGGTCAATGTTGATCCTGACAACCCAACAGTTTGGAGGTATAGGGGCGGCCTCACCTTTACACATACATGCCAACTAGGCCTACCTCACAGGCACCGTGTTATCGATGAGATGATAGTGTTTACTTGGAGGCCATGGTTACACATTCCTACTTGGTACGATGATGTGTAGCATCTCTTCTATGCTAGGGAAGATCAACTTATGCAGGGGTGTGAGCATGCTATGATTGAGTGCTACCTACCAGACAGGGTAGCTAGATAGTTTGTGGATGTGCAAGATCACCTCGATGATCAGTATGTTGTTATTTTTGCGAGGATATCCAGAGAGACTACCTAGGGTCAGACGATCCCAGCGTCCGATGCGGTTGATAGTTTCAAGCAGCTGGTGGCTAGGCCATGGGACTATGCACAAGGCAAGAGGATCCAAGAAATACATGTGCTTATGATGACTGGTTTAGGCCTTCACTTCCGCTTACAGTCCCAAGAGTAGCACTTCCTCAGAGGAGACCTCGAGTTAGGACAACGGGGAGGGGGTAGGCAAGAAAGGTTTCAGGAGCACCTGGAGGAGGAGGAGGAGGGCCACCTCCACGCCAGTCATATCGGAGATACCAGTAGCCACCGTCGAGGGACCAACAAAGGGACCAACCTAGGGATCAACAGTCACCACAACCACCACAACCATACCTAAGAGACGCCCAAATACAACAACTTCAAGGGAAAATATAGGGTTTACAGGCTCAGATACAAGTTATTACAGCAGAAAGGGACCAGGCCAGACAATAGGTCCACACCCTCACAACAAAGTGAGATCAAGAGTGCCAGTAGAGGCAGGCAACAGAGCTACAACTGGCCCAGGAGGTCAGCAGGATGCAACAACTAGAGAGCATGGACATTGCATCACAGGGCAAGACAGTTCTTGTGTGGATGTACCGCGAGGCTATACGAGAGGCCAAGTATTATCAGTCTCACTATAAGTAGGTTGTACCCACGATAGCTTGGGTGTCAGCGTACTCTCAGTAGACAGGCATGAGACATGCAAATGATCATGCTGAGAGACAAGCGGGTGAGGGGAGCAGCCACCAGGGCTAGCTCATACAATTTTGATTGGCAACATTCTTTTTTTAGATCCAAAGGCTCCATTTTTGATAGCCATGTGGGGGAATTTGTACATTGATTGATACACATACACATGATCCTGATTTGTACCATGTCAGTTACATATTTTTTTGATATATGATATGATTGATTCGTTATGCGATGCGTCTATTTTATTTATGCATTATGGATGGATGTACTTGATGTGCAATATGTGATGTGATTCTATATGATATGATGTGATGTATGATTATGCAAATGTTTATGGATGTCATGGATGCATTTGTTTGTTGTATTATTTCTATGCACTTTTATGATGATGATGTATGGAGTATGGATGTATGGATGAAAATGTTTATGATATGCAAATGATTTTGCTTTAGACTAACAGATTTATATTATGCCTCCTAATGGATGATGTTATATGTTATAATCATGAAATGTATGGGATGTTATGACATGCTCTTTTCCTTTTTCAGTATCTTTTTCATGTACTTTTATGATGATGGTGTATGGATGATATGGTAATGCTTATATGATTATGCAATGGATGCAAATGTATGGTTTATGAGATGCTTAGAATAACCAATCTATATTATGATGTAAATGATGGAAATGCAATGCATGTGATATGATCAGTGTTTCCTAGTATATATGATATGCATGATATGCAACATGCTGACGGTTTGTGGATGTAGGATGGATGCATTGGTGATGTTTTGATTAACTATAATGGTACCATGTTAGCACGGAGAAAAGAAAGAAGAAATGATATGATGACATGAGGATCCAACAAGTCCATGATCTACGAGACTTTATTAGAGATGATGATGATGATGATGATGATGATGATGATGCTTTGCTTTATCAAGAATTGGGATTTTAAAAGGGCTTTCTTACCTTATGTTTGATAACACACATAGGCACAATGCATCAAGGTATAAAGAACCAGGATGGTGTTGCACTAGTGTGATGGACTTTGACTCGACAATCAGATAGGAGTACTTCTATTCACACCTAACATATGGAAGCTCATTTAAAATGTAGTTCAGATATTTCAAACATCTCAGACCAAAACATAGAAAGGCAAGCCTTCCTATGTGGTCAACAAGACAATTAAAACACCCTCCCTGCAAACCAAACAAAGTACGTATGACCGAGGTTATATTACAAGAACATCCAACAAGCACAATAGATAAAAAGATAATGATTGTTGCCCCATTCCTTTCTCTCTAAATCCCTTTGTTTGGACATCATTGAGAGGTCATTGGAATGAGTGCAATAAGATAAATCAAAAGACAAAGATCAAGTAAACAAACAAGCTAATGTTCTTCATACCGCTAGCCAAGACTAAACTACGGTGATGCTTGATGTTGATGTCCATTGTAGGAAGGATGCATCCTAGGACATGATGTTATCAGATGATTTGGGATTGAATAGATGATGGGCTATTAATAGGAAGAGTTGACCAACTTGTTTACCTAATGACCTAGACTTGAGACCTTGACATTTGAGTTTTCACTTTCAAATTGCTAGACTTGTTTTTGATTGTTTCACCAAAGGTTGAGGATGATGATGATTTATTATGAGTGGATGTTTATTGCAGGTGAAGGTGAGATGTAATAGATGATTTTTTTTCAAAATTTTGGATGTTTTTAATGTTTTTGAAATGTTTTGAGGCTATTTTTGGTATTTTTTGAGATGTTTTGCAAATGTTTTGATTTTCAAAATTTCCAATGTTTTTTGTGTTTTCTGATATTTTGACCAAGAACCTAACCTAAAGACCTATCCTAGGGGCCTCAGTGCTAATCAAAGATTAGCCTTGCCTACATTATACATGCAGAGACCATGTAGTTCGATTGACACAAACTCGATTATTGATGAGATATGAACAAATGGATTGCCATTTTATTATGATAGACTCCTAAAGGACTGACCTAAGTGTCTCGGGGGATGATCAAAGATCAACCTTGCCTATGTTCAAAGCTCAGAGACCCGTAGTTCAACAAGACAACACTATTTTTGAATTTTTGACTGGCTTTTTGACCTATTTTTGGGTTTTTGACATGTTTTGAATGTTTTTGGGTTTTCCGATTTTCTGAATGTTTTTGGATTTTTTGATGTTCTGATGTTTTTGGTTTTTTTGTTTTTAAGGAAGATTGTAAGAATATACACGAATCCAATCCAATGTAAGTATAAGGGCATGCCCCCAGCGTGATTCAATGTGATAGACTACTCCGGTATAGGCAGGACAAACTGACCTTAAGAATGGGCTGAGTAGTACTAGGAGGGATCATGATACAAACACAGGATCAAGCTATGATGCAGACGTGGATGAGTGATGGGTGAAGATACATAAGCATGATGGATGACTGATGTAGAACAAGTCATAGGGATCATGGTGGATAGAGAGTGCTTATTTACACAAGGCACCTGTTTGCCAGGTTTTCACCAAGGTGGATGGAAAGTGCTTATTTACACAAGGAGCATTAAATTTTTTTTTTACACCAATAGTATTTTTTTTTGACTTTTTGGTAACACAAATCTTCAATTTTCTTAATAATGGTCTCATTTTGTAAGACTTAAGCAATTGAACAAAAATCTGACATTGTTTGGTTAATGTCTTATCAGAAAAGTATTTATTGAACATATTGGTAGCCCACAAACGAACCATTTATTGTGACCTTTTTCCTTGAAGATTATCTCATATGTTCTCATCTATTTCAAGCGACCATTTAGGGGTTCTCATGTAATTAGGTGTTACATAAGGTTCATTTTCAACATTTTCAATAACAATTCCAACATTCTCATTTTCAACAACATTTTTATTTCCAATGTTGTTCACATTTTCATTTTCAATTTCAATATGATGTTCAATATTTTCAGATTCTATTTCATCTTCACTTGAATTAACATTTAACGATGCATAAGAAGCTTCAATTTGAATATTTGTCATACCTTGTCTTATTTTCTTATGACTTTCTCTATCTTTTGCTCTATATGCTTCAATTTGATTTGTTGTTAGTTTCCTTTTTCCTTTTCTCTTACATCAACTACTGCTCCCCATTGCACAAACAAAAAACATACACAAATGATTGTAATTGTTAATAAAGCGTAAAAGAATCTCCCAAAAGCTGAGTTTTTTCTGATACAAACAAAAAGCACAAGATTTTGGCGATAGAAGGAATGTGGGGACCATTGGAATGCTCAAAACGCTCCCATTTTTGTTTTTTATATAACTTAATAAATGAATATCTTTTTTGAAATGGATATCCGTTATGTTTTGCACTTGATATACCCGTCGCTGCTCGTGCTTCCATCTTTTTAACCTATAGCAAAGCAAATGGATATCCATTTTCTTTAGTTTTAAGAATTATTATTAACATAATATTATTCATATTTTATATTATATATAATATATTATATGTTATGATATATATATTTATATAATTTATATAATATATATTATCCCACTCTCCCTCTCTCTCTCTCCCCCTCTCCCTCTCCCTCTCTCTCTCTCTCCCTCCCTCCCTCCCTCCCTCCCTCCCTCCCTGATATAATATATATTATCCCACTCTCCCCCTCTCTCTCTCTCCCTCTCTCTCCCTCTTCTCTCCTGCCTCCTCCTCCTCCTCCTTATATATTATGTTATCCCTCCCCTCTCCTCTCCTCCCTCTCTCTCCTCCTCTTTCCTCTCCCTCCTCCCTCCTCTCCTCTCTCCTCCTCTCCTCTCTCTCTCTCTCTCTCTCTCTCTCTCCTCTCTCTCTCTCTCTCTCTCCTCTCTCTCTCTCTCTCTCTCTCTCTCTCTCTCCTCTCTCTCTCTCTCTCTCTCTCTCTCTCTCTCTCTCTCTCTCTCTCTCTCTCTCTCTCTCTCTCTCTCTCTCTCTCTCTCTCTCTCCTCTCTCTCTCTCTCTCTCTCTCTCTCTCCTCTCTCTCCTCCTCTCTCTCTCTCTCTCTCTCTCTCTCTCTCTCTCTCTCTCTCTTTCTCTCTCTCTCCATCCTCCTTCTCCTCTCTCTCTTCCTCTCTCCCTCTCTCTCCTCTCCCTCTCTCCTCTCCTCTCCTCTCCTCCCTCTCCTCTCCTCTCCTCTCCCTCTCCCTCTCCTCTCCTCTCCTCCTCTCCCTCTCCCTCCCTCTCTCCCTCTCCTCTCCCTCTCCCCACTCTCTCCTCTCCCTCCCTCTCTCTCTCTCCCCCTTTTAACTTATATATATTAATATAAATATATTAATATATATTAATATTATATATATATATATATAAATTTATACTATATAGTATATCATTTATACTATATATTAATATGTATGCATACTTATACAATAAAAAAAAAAATCTATTATGTTTAGAGTTTTACCGGCCAAACAATATGAATTCATAGG
Organism: Sequoia sempervirens; assembly: GCA_007258455.2. NCBI lineage: Eukaryota > Viridiplantae > Streptophyta > Pinopsida > Cupressales > Cupressaceae > Sequoia > Sequoia sempervirens. The sequence goes on from VDFB02000007.1 coordinate 52,117,021, forward strand.
GGAAGCTTCAAAGCCTATACAGTAAATAATGGATATATGTTATTGTTTGATTTTTATAAACCAAATAACACATAAAACCAATATTATGTATTATTAATATATAATAAATGTATTATATATTAATATATCATAATATATTATATATAGTATTATTTAATATATATACTATATATTATATATTATATAATATATATTTTATACTATATAGTATATAAATAATATATTATGTATTATATATACTATATATTATATATCTTATACTCTCTCCCTCTCTAGCTTTGGCACTACTACTGATATCCAACTTGTATTTTGTATTGAAATTTTGAACACAGTAATTAAGCATTCTATTATCAAAATCTTGACCTCCCAAATGCATATCCCCTCTAACAGCCTTGATGACAATATTACCCTTTCAAATCAAAAGAACCAACACATCAAACGTACCTCCACCCAAATCGAAGACGAGAACACTTCTTTCTCCAGTGAATACATCATGGAAACCATAAGATATAGCTGCAACTGTTGGCTTGATAATTGTTCGCATGACATTGAGGCTTGTAATCTTAGCAACATCTTTTTTGGCCCTCTTTTGTGCATCCTTAAAATAAACAAGCATAGTACAATAACCGCATTCTTCACCTCACATTAAAATAAGCAATATGGATGAGATCTCTTCAGGTGCAAATAACTCTCTCTCAGGTCCATCCCACTTCCTCTCTCTCAGGCCTCTCCCACTCCCTGCCTCTCTCTAGATCTCAGGTCTCTCCCTCACACCCTAACAAGATAAATCTCTCTCCCCCTCTCCCTCTCCCCCTCCCTCCAACCCTCTTTCTGTTGGGTCTCTCTCTCCCTCTCTCCCTCTCAAGTCTCTCCCTCTCTCAAGTCTCTCTCTCCCTACCTCTCAGGTCTCTCTCTCTCTCTCTCTCTCTCTCTCTCTCTCTCTCTCTCTCTCTCTCTCTCTCGAGGTCTCCCTCCTCTATCTTTCTCTCACCGGGTCTCTCCCACTCCCCTCTCTCCCTCAAGACTCTCTCTCTCTCTCTCTCTCTCTCTCTCTCTCTCTCTCTCTCTCTCTCTCTCTCTCTCTCTCTCTCTCTCTCTCTCTCTCTCTCTCTCTCTCATATATATATATATATATATATATATATAACTCCCTCCCTCCCTCCCTCCCTCCTCTCCTCTCCAGGTCTCTCCCCTTCACTCTCCAGCCTCTCCCTGGCCAGATGACTCTCTGTCCTCTCTCCTCTCTCCTTCCTCCACCCTCTTCTCTTGGGTCTCTGCAGTGCGGGCACAGGCATTTTCCTGAAGTCTAGAAGGAAGTTCAAATTTTGTTGTTTTATCTTGAGGTCATGTTGACCATTTTGTTAGCATTTGGTGGAGTAGGAATAAAACTTGATCTATTATGATCAATGGATTGGGAGGTGAAAATCTTGAATGGGTTTTGAAGCTCTAACTTGTCTAGGTTGCCAACCTTGTCAAAGGTTAGAAAACACATTGGGTTTTATAAATTGTTTCATTAGGTCATCTATGGGTTCGAAAAGAAGAAATTAGTTGTTTTGAGGGCCTATTTAAGACATGGCTTGACCATGAGATAGGGTTGGAGGCATTTTTGTTAGAGTGATATTTTGTAAAGCTGAAGAATACAGCGTTGGAGAGATAGTTTTCTGTGTTTAGCTTTTAAACTGAGCTTTAATGGAGTAAACTTACTGTTATCTTGTTAGTAGTATGTAGTGTTGATATTGTGCAAGCTTGGAGTGCCATCTATTTTTCTTTACAAATCACTTTTCATCTTTTATTTGTATATAGTTTGTTTTCTACATTTTCTGGCCTGAATCAGGCAGTTTGAGAAAATGGAGTCCTAGTGCACTTCCCCACCGTAAAAATTGTACGGCCCTTTGGGATTTGTGTCTAGGCTCCCTTAGTGTAAATATGGTAGTTAGTAGAGTTTGTGGCAATGCAGGAGATGCTAGCAAAGCTTTGCCCTAGGCAAGCCAGTGCAAGTCCAGTTAGGGCAGACTTGGAGAAAAAGTCACATAACTTGCAGGGGAAATGAGATTTTTGAGAAATTATTTTTTGTGAATTTTCTTTAGGGTCTTAGCAGTGCATGGTGGTCAGGAGGAGGTTCTAGCAACTCATTTGATAGGAAAATTTCTTGACAGTCTGAAAACAGCTTTAAAAAGCTTAGAAACCCTAACTTTTTGTCCATTTCTATGTTTGAGCAGTGTACGGGCAGTGCTGTTCTAAAACCCTAAAAATATTCAAGGAGAGGACATGAGAACCACCATTCCTAAGCAAAGAACCCAGGTCATGTGGTGGGTTTAGGTTAAAATTTCATTTTTTCTCTGTTCAGAGACCTAATTGGGGGCTCAAGGCTTGTAGCCTTTCCTAACCCTAGGAGAGGGATTGTGGAAGTGATGGTTAATGGGGGTCTTGAGAAGGTATAAGAACCCTAGATAGAGTCCCCTAAAGCTGTTTAAATGTGTTACACCTCTACAAGTTATCAAGTTGAATGTGAAGAGAATTTGGTCTTTAAAAAAGAGTAAGGGCCAATGGAAGAGTTGTGGCAATGAACCAAGGTGGTCTTGGTGGTTGGAGTTTGTGATAGAAGAGGGGTTGGTTAGACAAACCAGGGGCACCTAGTCATGAGTAGGGGCCTATAGGTTAGATTGGTGAAGCAAAGCACCAAGGAGGTCTTATAAGGAAAGGCCTAGAGTAGGAATCAGTGTTTGATTCCTCCAACCCCACTCCCTATCAGATTGGGATCAGAGCAAGTTAAAGATTTGGGAAGCATCTTATATGTTAGATGGTGAGTCTAGTGATTCTTCCACCATGGTGACCAATGCAGAACTGGCTAAGATGGTTGAAGGACAAGAAGAAGACAATAGGCTATTGAGGGAGAGAATAGCCCAACTTGAGGCAGCAATGAGGAGTGCACAGTTTGAGGGAAGAATACCAAAAGAAGAAGAGGTTGCAAAGGAAGATAAGATCCCTAAACCTGACCTTGTCTTGAAGGAGGAGCCTTTATTGAAGGCATTAAAAGCCTTGAGTGGAAAAGCACTTGAAGGCATACCACTATTTAGTGGGAAAATGGAACCAGACCTAGTCATGGATTGGATAGAAGCCATGGAGAATCATTTTGAGTGTGATGGAGTCACTGAAGCACAGAAGGTGAAGGTTGCTAAGTCAAGATTGAGAGGATCAACCTTGACATGGTGGAAGTTTATTCAGACAAAGAGGGAAAAAGAAGGCAAACAACCCATATCAACTTGGAAAGGAATGGTTGCTAAGGTAAAAGAAGCCTACATGCCAGATGACTATGAGATTTAATTGCACAAGAAGAGGCAAAGTCTAAGGCAGAAAGACCAAGATGTAAACACTTATACTAAAGAGTTTCAAAAGCTTTGTATGAGGTCTAATGTGACAGAGGATGAGAGCCTCAAAGTGGCTAGGTATCTTAATGGCTTGAAATGGAACATCCAAGAGGAGATGGCTCTTTTGAGTCCTAAAATAGTACATCAATGTTATCAGTTGGCTATCAAGATTGAGGAAAGGAACAAGAGGAAGCAAGATCAGACTTCTAAGGGCAGAGGCAAAGGCAGAGATCAAAGAGATCAAAGAGGACAGCATGGTGGCTACCAAGGTAGAGGCAGTGACCAAAAAAATCAAGGAGAATCAAAACTCACTGAGCATGGAGGTGAAACATCTTCAAGAGGAGGATTCAACAGAGGAAGAGGACCTCAAGGAGGCTCAAATAGAGGAAGAGGAGCAGGTAGGAGCAATTCTTATTTTGCAAACATGAAGTGTTACCATTGCAATCAAATAGGTCACCTTGCTTATAGATGCTCGGAGAAAGCTTCCTCATCAAGCAATGAAAAGAGAGTGGCCTATGCACAAGAGGACACCATGAGTCCTAAAGCATCTGAGATCAGTCATATAGAATCTGAGGCAGGGGAGAATCTGATGTTTAACAGAGTTCTGATCAGACAGCCAGTCAAGGAGGAACCAAAATAGAGGAGAGCTCTTTTTAGAGTAAGGTGCAAGATACTTGGTAAAGTATGCAAGGTCATAGTAGACTCAGGTTCAACAAATAATATAATATTAGAGGAGGCAGTAACTAAACTAAAATTGGAGAAGGTACCTCACAATAACCCTTACAAGGTCACATGGTTGAATAAAGGGCAGAGTGTTTTAGTTAATGAGCAAGTAATAGTGGAATTTTCAATTGGAGGATATAAAGATAAGTTAGTTTGTGATGTATTACCCATGGATGCATGCCATCTGCTACTGGGAAGACCATGGCAATATGACAGAAGTGCCATGTATGATGGGAAAGAGAATACTATTTCATTCAAAAAGGATGGAAGAACCTTCAAGCTGCAGTCACTGTCAGAAGAATAAGAGGGACAGTCAAAGGCACCTAGCATCATGTTGATTAGTGGTCAGGAGTTCCTCAAGGACCTACACCAAGGGAATGAAGGATATGTGGTTGTGTTGCAACCTAAAGAGGAAGACAAAGCTGAAAAGATAGTCTTACCAGAAGCAATCCAAAAGTTGCTTGATAAGTACAAGAGCATAGTTAGTGATGGTACACCTGCAACTTTACCTCCAAAGAGAGCTATAAGTCATCAAATTGACTTTATACCAGGGGCTTCTTTACCTAACAAAGCAGCATACAAGCTTACACCAGATTAGAACCTAGAGGTAGCTAGGAAAGTGCAAGAATTATTGGATCAAGGATTGATTCAATAGAGCATTAGCCCTTGTGCAGTACCAGTGGTTTTAGCAACCAAGAAAGGAGGTAAGTGGAGACTTTGTACTGATTCTAGGGAAATAAATAGGATCACCATTAGGTATAGGTTTCCTATTCCTAGAATTGAAGACCTGATGGATTGTCTTGGAGGTGCTCAGTTCTTCACAAAGTTGGATCTCAAGAGTGGATACCATCAGATTAGAATTAAGGATGGTGATGAGTGGAAGACAACTTTTAAGACAAATGATGGGTTATATGAGTGGAAAGTGATGTCATTTGGCCTCTCAAATGCCCCTAGTACGTTCATGAGACTCATGAATGAAGTGCTTAAGGATTTCACAGGGATCTTTGTGGTAGTATATCTTGATGACATACTGATTTTCAGTAAGACAACAGAAGAACACCTCAAGCACGTGGAGATGGTTCTTAAAAGGTTGCAAGAGGAGAAGTTGGCAATCAATCTTGAGAAATGTGAGTTCATCAAGCAGGAGCTTGTCTACTTGGGTTTTGTAGTGTCCAAAGGCTCATTAAAGATGGATCCAAGCAAGGTGGAAGCCATCCTAAACTGGCCTACACCAACCACAGCAACAAATGTAAGGAGTTTTCATGGTTTGGCTCAATTCTATAGAAAATTCATAAGGAATTTTAGTGGCATATGTGCACCAGTCCTAGATACTATCAAAGGTGGTCTGAAAACAAAGTTTAAGTGGACTCAAGAGGCTGAGAAAGGGTTTGAAAAACTGAAACAAGAAGTGGCAACTCAACCAATTCTATTATTGCCTAGTTTTGACAAGTTGTTCACAGTTGAGTGTGATGCAAGTGGAGTAGCAGTAGGAGGAGTACTTAGTCAAGAAGGTAGGCTTGTGGCCTTCTTTAGTGAAAATCTCAATGAAGCCAAGCAAAAGTACTCTACCTACGATCTAGAGTTATATGCTTTAGTGCAGTCCCTTAGGAAGTGGAGGCATTATTTGTTACCCAAAGAGTTTGTGGTCTTTACTAATAACCAGGCACTTAGTTATATCAACACCCAAGAAAAGTTAAGTAATAGGCATTTGAAATGGATGGAATACATCCAAGCTTTTACTTTCACCATCAAGCACAAGAAGGGACAAATGAACAAGGTGGCAGATGCATTAAGCAGAAGGTTGTTGACAGTGCAAGAAATATAGCTCAAGAGCATTGGCATAGAGAGTTTCAAGGATCTATATAGAGAGGATGAAGACTTTTCAAAGGCCTATAAGGTATGTTCTAACTTTGAAAACCATTTCCATAGTCAATACTCAGAGTACACATTGCAAAGTGGGTTGTTGTTTAAGGGAAATCAGTTATGTGTTCCAAGAGGGTCAATGAGGGAAAATATGATTCAAGAAAAGAATAATGGCAGTCTTAGTGGGAACTTTGGCATAAATAAGACCTTAGAGCTAGTACAAAGATTTTATTATTGGCCTAAGTTGGCAAGAGATGTTAGAAGGTACGTGGAACAGTGTGTTGTGTGCATGAAAGCTAAGGGAGGAGCTAGCAATGCTGGTTTATATCAACCCCTGCCCATTCCTAACAGACCATGGGAGTGTGTGAGCATGGATTTTGTGGTAGGTCTTCCTAAGACCAAGACTAGTTTTGATAGTGTTTATGTTGTGGTAGACAGATTTAGCAAGATGAGTCATTTTATTCCCTACAAAACTACTCATGATGCTAGTTACATAGCTCACCTTTTCTTCAAGGAGGTTGTAAGGATCCATGGCTTGCCTCTAAGTATTGTTTCTGACCGAGATGTGAAGTTCATGAGTCACTTTTGGAAGACTCTATGGAGCAGATTGGGTACAAATCTGTCATTTGGATCAGCTTACCATCCTCAGACCGATGGTCAAACAGAGGTGGTTAACAGAGTGTTGGGTAATCTTTTAAGGTGTCTAACCAAGGAATATGGATAGACATGGGATATGGTTATTTCCCAAGCTGAGTATGCTTACAATGATAGTGTCAATAGAACTACAGGGAAAAGTCCTTTTGAAGTTGTGTATGGAATGTACCCAAGAGGCATTTGTGAGCTCAGACACCTTGGATCTATGGAGAATAGGAGTGGACATGCAGAAGACTTCACTCAGACCATGAAAGAGATTCAGGAGCAGGTCAAGAAAATAGTCACAACAGCAACCCAAAAGTTGAAGGAGAAAGTTGATTTGACAAGGAAGGATGTACAATTTGCAGTAGGGGACTATGTCATGGTCTACCTTAACAAATCCAGATTGTAGAAGGGAATGTCAACCAAAATCTAGATGAAAAGAGTGGGACCATGCAAGGTGTTAGTCAAGTATGGCAATAATGCTTACAAGGTGGAATTACCAGCAGACCTAGGCATATCTCTAGTGTTTAATGTGGCTGATCTGATCAAGTATAAGGGGACAGTCACTGACATGGATCAGAATAGTAGGGAGATATTCAAGGATGTCAGCGACATGACACTACCAACTCTAGACAAGCTACAAGCAGAGAAGATCTTGGAGTCAAAAGTGAAGAAGGCTACAAGGCACAAGGTGTACATGGAGAATCTTGTCAAATGGAAGAACAGGAATGAATCTGAAGCTACTTGGGTAGAAGAAGTAGAATTTAAGAAGCAAGGCATTGATATGTCTCTGATCTCTCCTAAAAGTCCTTAGTTGTTTGTGCTGAGAGGGGAGAATGGTGCAGGAGCACCTGGGAAACATGGGTTTTCCTGAAGTCTAGAAGGAAGTTCAAATTTTGTTGTGTTATCTTGAGGTCATGTTGACCATTTTGTTAGCATTTGGTGGAGTAGGAATAAACCTTGATCTATTATGATCAATGGATTGGGAGGTGAAAATCTTGAATGGGTTTTAAAGCTCTAACTTGTCTAGGTTGCCAACCTTGTCAAAGGTTAGAAAACACATTGGGTTTTATAAATTGTTTCATTAGGTCATCTATGGGTTCAAAAAGAAGAACTTAGTTGTTTTGAGGGCCTATTTAAGACATGGCTTGACCATGAGATAGGGTTGGAGGCATTTTTGTTAGAGTGATATTTTGTAAAGCTGAAGAATACAGCGTTGGAGAGTCAGTTTTCTGTGTTTAGCTTTTAAACTGAACTTTAATGGAGTAAACTTACTGTTATCTTGTTAGTAGTATGTAGTGTTGATATTGTGCAAGCTTGGAGTGCCATCTATTTTTCTTTACAAATCGCTTTTCATCTTTTATTGTATATAGTTTTTTTTTCTACATTTTCTGGCCTGAATCAGGTAGTTTGAGAAAATGGAGTCCTAGTGCACTTCCCCACCGTACAAATTATATGGCCCTTTGGGATTTGTGTCTAGGCTCCCTTAGTGTAAATATGGTAGTTAGTAGAGTTTTTGGCAGTGCAGGAGATGCTAGCAAAGCTTTGCCCTAGGCGAGCCAATGCAGGTCCGGTTAGGGCAGACTTGGAGAAAAAGTCACATAACTTGCAGGGGAAATGAGATTTTTGAGAAATTATTTTTTGTGAATTTTATTTAGGATCTTAGTAGTGCATGGTGGTCAAGAGGAGGTTCTAGCAACTCATTTGGTAGGAGAACTCCTTGACAGTCTGAAAATAGCTTTAAAAAGCTTAGAAACCCTAGCTTTTTGTCCATTTCTATGTTTGAGCAGTGTATGGGCAGTGTTGTTCTAAAACCCTGAAAATCTTCAAGGAGAGGACATGAGAACCACCATTCCTAAGCAAAGAACCCAGGTCATGTGGTGGGTTTAGGTTAAAATTGCATTTTTTCTCTGTTCAGAGACCTAATTGGGGGCTCAAGGCTTGTAGCCTTTCCTAACCCTAGGAGAGGGATTGTGGAAGCGATGGTTAATGGGGGTCTTGAGAAGGTATAAGAACCCTAGATAGAGTCCCCTAAAGCTGTTTAAATGTGTTACACCTCTGCAAGTTATCAAGTTGAATGTGAAGAGAATTTGGTCTTTAAAGAAGAGTAAGGGCCAATGGAAGAGTTGTGGCAATGAACCAAGGTGGTCTTGGTGGTTGGAGTTTGTGATAGAAAGGGGTTGGTTAGACAAACCAAGGGCACCTAGTCATGAGTAGGGGCCTATAGGT